>MU270012.1:41247320-42447320 GCA_021432705.1 Caranx ignobilis
AACCTGTTTCTGTGAACCTGAATTGAGTTAATTAAGAAGCAATGGGCAGTTAGTAAGGCCTGAAATGAATGAAAGTTTAACAGTTGGTACCAGCACTGACAACAGAAAGTGAAGGGTATGACACTTTGCATTAGTGGCAATACTGATTGTGCATCTGTTTGTGTGTTTGCCGATGAGTGCAGAGTTTCACAAAGTTTTCATTCTTCAAATAAAAAGTTCCCAGTAAATTAAAAAGAACACAAAGATACTGAGACACTGCAAAATGTGATTGTCAAAAATGCTGTTGTGGTGCGTTTCTTCAATGCTACTGATTTAGAACCGTACGTCACGTGTCTCTAATGCGTCACTTGGTATATCACTGTCTATTAGTGATAAATCACAGTGATCCCAACACTTGCCAAAAATAGTAGATAAACTGAACATGTCTCACATCATGTGACTGACTCCTGTCTGTGTCAGTGTCAGCTCTAACTGTGTGCTGCTGCCGCTGCCAGCGCCCCTGTCAACCCCAGCTGCTGTGCTCCAATGACAGCCAGCTGTTTGATCAGCAGCACGCCTGTCACTGAATATGTGTGAGAAACCTACCACTTGTTCCCTCACTCAGTCCACACTCTCACCATAACCACAGTTTGCACAGTAGCCAGTGAATGTAACATATAGTCGTGGATAATATGAGAGAGTTTAATGTCTGGGAATTCTTTAGCTGTGTTCACTGATGGTGGCATGACGAGAGGAGAGGAGAGACAGCACTTTATTGTAGTTTTTTTTTTTTTTTTTTTTCGAGATTTAGTCCTCTTGCCCTGGTGTGTTTCTGTCCTTAAAAATGTTACCTTTTGGTCAGAGGCACACTTGTCTTCAGTGCTGTCTTAGACGAGTACATCAAGAAGTAACCTGTAGCCTCTAGGAGATCTAATGGTGTCTCTTTAGTGCCATTTGACAGCACTGACCCTCTGGTGTCCAAGAGATGCATTGATTTTAAAGGGAGAAGGTGGAAATGAGCCTCCCTTCCTCCTTTCTCCCCTGGTTTACAGAGGACAAGAGCACCATGGAGCAGCGTTGGCGGTTGTACAATAGCCATCCTCCATGCTCAGGTATCTCAGAGTGGCATTAAGTGTGACCAGGCAACCCCAAACACAATCAGGCCCTTACACTGTGGAGGTATTGGCATACAGCTCTCCATCCTGTTTTAGGCATGCCACTGAGTAAGAGATACCTGCTCGTGGTATTTATAGGAGGAAGTGCGGCTCTCCTGTTTAGGATGGAAAGTGGTGCAAATTTGTTACGAAAATGTTTGCTGGCTCATTACGAATCCTGGAAGTGATTGAAGCCATGGCGCTCTGAGAGATCAGACAGGTTGGTGTTTGTTTGTGTGCCCTTTTCTGAACAGCTATAACATTTACTGGGTTGAACTGCAGACCAGAGGGTAATTACATAATGAGTTTATTAGACATAATTGTGTCAAATCAAATCATCACATTTCCAATGTGTCACTTCACGTCCTTTCATCTCAAAACAGGGACTTCTTTTCAGGATGCAGAGCTCAGATATTCAACATTCAGCATCTTTCTCTTGCTTGGCTGCCAGTCATCCCTCCTCACTGCAGAATATATCAGGATCATACAAAGACAGATTCTACATAAACAGAGGTCCCAGCACAGCTCTGTTGCTTCATGGGATCTTGTGAAATCTGATGAATTATTCAGGGTAAAAAAAACTGATTGCACAGATTATGCTGTTATATTACTGTACTGTATTTCTCTGCTCTCTGATTCCCTCAGCTGACCTGCTGCAGCTTAATATAGTGAACACTCTGCTATAATAGTGGCAAAGTAAAGTGTTGTTTTCAAAGGAGGATAGTTTGCTGAAAATATTGTACATGAAGGGTGCACCTGAACAGATATTGGATTGTTTTGGTGGCCATTTTTAACAGTGTCTTTCTGGTGCACAGTCACATGTAGCTTTGCAAGTCTGCAACCCCATGTCAAAAGAACACACTATCATTTTAAGTAACAACAAGACATTTGAACAAACCTTTCTGTCTATATTAATCCAACTAGTACAATGTCACATACCACAGACAGAGCTTATTGTATTTTCATTGTGACTTCGGCAGCTCTCAGACAACTGTAGCCTGATCACCCTGTGGTCCAACTTGAAGTACAAAGCATTCACATTGCACCTCCACACTGTCATTAGAAAAGGATGTTTCCTCTGTGTGATTAAACGGGTGTGACCTTTGACCCCTGCTACTCCATCATGGAGACAGACAAGGCCCGTCCAAGAGATAATGTTGTTTGCACACCAGCTAAATCCAGCAAACGCTCTGTGTTTCATGTACAAACCTGAGTAATGTGAGAACTTAAGTACATCTTAGTCTTTTATTTGCTTTAGGTGCTTTAGGAAATACTTTTTCAAAAGAGCAGAATAATTCTGCTCTGTCTCTGAGCTGAAACCTATGAACTAAATTTTGTGGAAAAACAAGTCTGTGGTGCAAAACTCAAACCATGAACCAGTCCGAGGGTTGACACAAAGGTAGACAGTGCAGCTGATGATTCAGGGTTTGTTCAGCAGGCAATATGCAGTTGTCGTCCTTGGAATATATACAGATCCTCTGAGTAATGCTTCCAAAATACTGACTACCAAACTCATCATGATGACGAAATGTTAACACATCTAACTTAGTACAAACTGTTCAGCGCCAACAGATACGAGAGGGTCAACTCATGTAGAATTACTAATTGTTATATTGTCTGGATGGGGCATTCTGGACTATGTAGCACTGTGTGTCTTTATGTTGTAATGAATTTATTCAAATCACATTGTGATAAAAGGAACTGCTTCTAATGCACAGGTGTGATTCTATAGGGCCATATTGTAAGTTGCATTGGTAAAATGATGCTTGACATAAATTTCCACAAGAGTGAAAAAATGCAAAGTGTAAAATGACTCCTCTGTATCTTTTTTTTATGTAAAACACTTCACAACATGTGAAAGATGATAACAGGGTGTTTACATGCAGATCATCAGAGAGAGGAGAGGATCCACAATGTAAGCAATGGTCTCTCCTTTGTATGAACATCCACTGGAGATGTATTACAAGAGGAAGTGATGGTAGACAGACTATCACTGCTGTGCGTTGTGTCATGTGTCAGTTTACATCCTCTACATCCTCACTCAAACTTCCTTCGACTTTAATCTACTGTGCTCCTGACCTGCAGCTGTTCTGTCACCCTGACATGTTAAACAAATACTGTCAGGATCCACCGCAGTGTTACAGAGGTGATGTTGCCTGTCTGCACAGAGGGTGATGGATTACGTAAGAGCCAAGCTTTCTTATCAAAATCTTCAAACCTCAAATGCCCCTGCACAATTCTTCCCTCAAAGGTAAACACATAGATGCACAGATGTTTTGATTATTTTTTTCTTTCTTCACTCTTTCCACTGAAGTCCTTTGTAACAACCAGGGCAGATAAACCGTCTGAACAGTGGGCAAGGAGACAGCCACTGAGGGGCCCCCATGCAATCACTCGGCACAAAAGCAACAAAACACGCCTGTGTAAATATTTCAGTGGCTTCAGCACCTCGCCCAGGGTCCTGCTGCTCGCTGTCTGCTGGTCGTCTGAGTGAGCCATTGTGCGTCCCATGGCAGACTGTTTTGTGTTGTGCTGCTGGACATGGCTGGTCTGTTGTAGAGAGGCAGCGGTGCCTGCATGCATGCAGTAGCAGAGGAGAGGATTAGGGTTGATGTTTCTCTGTGTCTAACTGGCTGCCAGGCATGCTCCGCTGCCTTGGCACAGCAGATACAATTTACATCATTTAGTTCTGCTTACTGCAGAGAGAAAATCCACTTTAAATAGAGTTCAGATTATACATTAACTTTGGGAACCAATCCTCTCCTGAACTGAGAGGAGGGGAAAAAGCCAAGATCTGACTGTTTGTTTGAGTTGTTACATTTAATTAACTCTATTTTGTCATGCTGCTAAACATTTATGTAGAGCAAAATCATAACTACTGGCTTCTCAGTCGGTTTCTTCAGTGTATTAATGATTTTATGGCGTGCAGTCTTTTGAGGAACGATGTACATGCTCACAGTCCGAGATCATTGCTACAATAAATGGAAATCCTGTTTCAGAAAGGATGTGCCCTTGATATGAGCCATGTCCCTCGCTGTTTCCCTGAGCGAGTCTTCAGGGAGCGCTTTCCAATAAGAGTAATGTCCCCCCTGTGCATGGCCACCATTCAACAATTTACGGGCAGATTACAGATTCTAATAAAATTTTTGCAGCCTTAATTAAAGAATCTGCTCCGCATTTTATGATAGTTCAGTTCCCCTCCACCACTTCTATCCAATTTAATTATTCTGATGTACATAATTAGCATGAGCTGCCCATTGTTTCACCTCATTTACATATTATATTGGATAATTGAATGAGAGTGGCTGATGATTAAATTAGGGTGAATGACAGATGATTCAGCTCGCAGTGTGGAAAAGTTAACAGAATGAGCAGACTGGGAATACGACATGTACCCTCTGAATATTTATATGTTCCACCATGGTTGCCCCACCCCACCCCACCGCCCACCCCCAACCACCAGCAGACGCATTCTGCTAATTTAAAAAATGTGCAGCCGTGCAGCAGCTAAATTTGGGTGCTTGCGAATCACTGGATGTTGCTTCTTCACGGCTGCTCCTCAGCAGTGTGAAGAGGATGTGTTTTTGAATGCTTTAAACCTGTTCCTCCATCACTGAGGCTCCACTTTTACAGACTGATAAGACAAATGAGACCAGTGTGGGGAAATTCATTTCCAGGCACTTCCAATGTAAACACAGACTGGTGGTGCCTGCCTGCCCGCCCGCCACATTATGGACAGGCTCGACCTTGCTGATGACGGCTTTCTCTGCAAAAGACACATGTTATTTAGTTTAAGCCCATTTTGAAATGACAAATAAAATGCAAACAAATAGTTGACTGTGCAACCCCATACTTATATGTTTTCATTGAAAACAATGTTTTTTCCTCAATTACACCATGAGATTGAACACACATTTATTTTCAGTATCTAGTTATATGTATATTTCTTCAGCTTGTTAATTGGTCTATAAAGATAAAATGCTACTCGCAGTTTAAATCCTCTTGCTGCACCCTAAATCCACCCCTCTGTGGATTTTTTTTTCTTCTTTTTTGTGAGGTTCGAGCAGGATAAATGTTTAGAGGGAATATTTGGAACAGCTTTAGCCTTTCACATGCTAATGTAAGCACTGGCGGCACAAGAAAGCTGGCCTGACCCAGGGGCCACACGGTGACACAGTCTGCTGATTCAGTGCTGGCAGCCCTGGCTTTGTTTATGTGTGTGCACGAGAAATAATGCACGTCATAAAAAGGAGAACTTTGAAGGGGAACCACTATCCCCGGATGATAAATGCCCCCTGCTCTTCAGATATAAATAACTCTTCTCAATAGTACAAAAGCCATCTCAGCAGTGACTTATACGCCGTCATTTCTACAATAACACTGGGCTGTGTTTCCAGCCCTGGCGTTCCTCACATGTTGAATCATCCTCTGGAAATATTGTCAAGCACAGAGTTGGACACAAACTCTATCACTATTTAATGAGGGTGTTTTAAAGTCAAAGGTGTCACTTGTTACTGAGGATGTTAGTTCAAATCAAAGCAGAGCAGCTGACATAAGGACTTATGTGCTGAATCACAGAAGCAACCCATTCCAAAAGCGTAAAGCACGCTTCGCTGGTTTACTTCAGGGAACGTCCATTTTCAAACACTATTTGCAACACGTGAAGTTTGTGTTTGTCTTTGTCTCCACCGTACCTTGTAAAACCTCCTCTGTTCCCTGTGTTATAGTACACGTGGGTACACAGAGTGTCGTCTCATTGTCTGCTCCATGTCATTTCAGGGAGCAGAGGAATTTACACAGTCTTGGGATCTGTCAGTAGGTGGTATAGGAAACTGTAAAGATAAGTCCTTCCACCAGCTCAAGTTTAGCTTCCTTTATGCAAGAGCCTTCGGCATCTCTCAGATCTCCAGATACAACCGTGCCCTTGCTCTTATCAGGAACATGACCACGCTCACTTCCAGCTTGTACGTGGAGAGAAAGATGGAGATCTGTTGTGTGTGTGTGTGTGTGTGTGTGTGTGTGTGTGTGTGTGTGTGTGTGCGTGTGTGTGAAATCTTGCAGGACTTATATTTGTTAAAGTGTCCATTGCTTACGTTTCTAATCACTGTGTAACAGATTCTCAAGTTGTTTGCATGAAGAACTGAAGTCATGTACTTTACATTTCACTTCTTCCTATTAAGATTTTTTCAAATAAACTCAGAGATCAATGGCTCCATTACGGGCTAAGAGAATTATCCTTAATAAAAATAAAATTTAAAAAAAATCTAAAACCCAGAAAAAATCTGTTTAACCCCTAAAATATGATGTTTTTTGAGACAGAGTGCAATGATCACCTTTCACATAGTTTGTTTTTATGAGATTGTTCCAGCTGTTTGAGACCATGTCATTTATCATGTATTTTATGTTTATTACACACATGGGCTAATAATGTAAATGGATTGGATGATGTATGTTCACCATGGAAATGCTTTTGTTGACACTACACTGTAACATCTGATCATATTGACATATTTAACTAAAGACATTGATTGATCTGTCAGATTTGATCAGACATTATTTTTTGACAGGTATTGGACAACTTAAGATTTGAGCCTACTGGTGGTGCTATGCGGAAATCCAGGAGACCTATCCATGCTGAGGGGAACATGAATGAGTGTCCTGTACCAGATTTTACGGCAACTCATCCGATACCTGTTGAAATATTTCATTCAAAACCACATAAGGTATTTTTCCCTCTTCACTTTGACCAAGTGCTTCTTCAAAATGGGATTTCATTGTGGTTTCTCTCTATGATATTGTTAGTTGTTACTGTACTGACCTTTAAGTGCATTGAGATAAGTTTTTTGATTTAATGCATTATTGGAATAACTGATTGAAATGAATTGAATTGAATTGAATTGATCACCATTAATGTTTAAACCAAAACTTACAATTATTGAGATGTATCAGGAGCAATGCGGTTAGCCACCCACCACGGTGACATTACCATGCCCAGTGCTCTGCCTCATCTTGAATATTTCACTTACAGCCTACCTTTTTTTTTTTTTTGAAAATCTGCTGCTCTTACCTTAAACAACTGCGTGGCTTTACTTTATTCTGCTCTGATGTAGAAATAAGAGGAGAGAGGCAAACACACAAGAGATGCTGGAGATACCCATTTGTCTTATCGAGTGGCTCCTCAGTGCCTCTGCTATCCCTGAAATCTCTTTCACAAAAGTTGCAGGGAGCAGTTTAATGCAGCCTGACAGCTTGAGAGCAGCCAAGACATTATCATCCTGTTTCTTGGAGCTACAGAGAGGCTGCCACCGCTCCAGCCCCGTGGCCATGCCCAGCTCTCTGCTTTTGCTTTATGTCTTTTCCTGCAGCGAGCACTTGACGAAGGACAATTTGTTTGGATGTTTAATGCTGTGGTCCTGGCTGGTGGAGGATTATATGAGATGGCCCAGTGATTTGTGGTGGCTAGTAGTGGGTAAGAGTAAGTATGTGTGTCAGTGCATGTGAGAGTGTGTGTGTGCATACATACAATGTCGATGTGTGTGTGTTCAGTTCCAGGTCCTCGCTCTAACACAGACGTTGGTTGTGTTCCACCCTGCTTCCTCTGAAGCCTTACATTTATGACAAAACTTCCTTGACTTCTATTGGAGGACGTTTGTCACATGTTTGCAGCTTTTTCACATTACAGCATTCATTGCCTGCTGAAAGATTAATAATATTTGAATTTCATTGTTTCAAGATTTATGAAAGTCCTCTTTATATGTCTTGGCAGCCAGGGGAATCATTGACTTATCCTGTGAAGCTTCACACACTGAAAGCTCAGCCAAATGCTACTGTGAGCTTTCCCAGATCACACTCTGACAGAGTTTACTGACACACACGCAAACAGGCACAAGGCACAAAAAGAGCGACACAGGCATTTTGGTTTTAATATTTTAAATCAAGAAAACTATTCCATCTTTCATGGCGAGTGTTTCTCTGCGGCAATTCTTTATCATCCATTTAAAATTTCACTCAAATAAAATGCTTGCCACATCCTTTTATGGTGGATGACCAGAGTCTTATCTACATAACTGAAGACTCTTCCTGCCTCATACTATGACCAGTAACCTCTGTCACCAAATCTTGTGTTTATTGCTTTTCAGCATCAGTGTCCCTTTTAAATGTTGCCCAGTTCTTGGGAAGATAAACCTCTGTGAACTTTTATCCTCAAGAGAGCAAAGAGATCAACCAGTTACATCTCAACTGTTGTCCAAAACATCTTGCGACAGCCCTTCATTTGATCTGCTCGAGGCTCCTTTGAACGCTGCTGTAGAACATGGTCCTGAAGGGCTTCACCCTCAGATGATAAAATAGTGAATTATTGGTTTGTTTATCATGCTCTTAAAGCCTAAAGTGCATTATTAAACAGAGAGCACATTAAAAAGGGGGTATTGTTAAAAGTGTTTTAAAAATCTTGTAAATCCCGGTAATTTATGTCACCATGGTTGAGGCGGCTCACCCTGGCCTTCTGGTTTTAATTTGGTTTAGGCTCAGCTCTCCGAGGTCTGTACCTGTGATGCAGCCTTTTTTTCCCAGACACAATCTGACCAATGTGACCTCCTCAAATTTAGAGAAGTGAGGCAGTGAGCTGCCAGTAGAAAAACTATTTAAGGCAGTTGGATCAAGATGATAGAAAAACACTGGCAAACCTTGAGTGACTGAGCAATTACGGCACTGAAATGACTAAAAACAATTTCTTAAAAGGAGTATGAGTGTTTTCTATGTTTTATTCTTTCTTGAGAAGTGTGTCAGTAAATGTGTGTCAGAGGCAAAGGAGGGTAATGTGCACATCCAACAGCAGGCTACAGGTAGGACAAAAAACAAACCACAAAATGTTGAAAAAAGAAACAAGCGACTGCACAGGGAAATTTGAAAAATTTAAAATGATGTTTTATTTATGTAGCATTTTGACCAACAAAGAATTTGTCAGGAGCAGAATATATACAAAGAAGTCTCTACAGTCACAGCTGAAGCTCTTTGAAGTTGACCATATAGGTACAAGAGAGATGTGAGCTCAGTGCTAATGTCAGCAGGCTAACATACCTATAATGACGTTATATTCCGCATCCTACTTTAGCATGTTAGCATGCTAATGTATGGTAATCAGCTGAAAATACAAGGCCCAACTGAGGCTGATGGGAATGTTGCTCTTTACACATGTTTTGTTCATAAAATAGTTTCGGGAATATAAAGTAATTTGACCCAACGATGGCTCCAGAGGGCTTTCTGAGGACATCCTGAGGACAACGCATCCATTAAATTTCATGGCAACTTGTTCAGAAGTTAGGCCAACTCAAAAGTATAACTGTCAGCCTTTTGGTGGCACTAGAGGTTAATCATCCTCATCATTGAGATTCATGTTCAGGGCACCACAAATTATCATACAAAATTTCATGACAATCCATTCTATAGGTGCTGTGAAGAAAAAGACTGATCATCAGATTTTTACATTTTTTATACTTTTTTTATACTTTTTTTATTCTTATTTTTATTCTGTATCATGATATCTCTTAACTGTAGTTGGAGCTGATATCTTTTTCTATACAGACAAAGAAAAAGATAACTCCTGCACACACACACACACACACACACACAGACAAATATATATATACATATATATATGTACGTACATATATATTGCTTTGTTCACATGGATGCATGAATAACTTCAAACCAATTTCACTGCAGTGACCAGGCCTTGTCTGGGTCCTGGCTGGGACCAGAAACCTTCTCCAGTCTCTGGGGACTCCCTGGCAGAGGCAACAATGGGTCAGAGCCCGTTCTTTGTGCAGTTGCCCTCCTTAATCAAACTAGCCAGAGGAGTGATTGGATTTTAATACTGCTGGGCCCACCGTAATGGTGTGATGGACGGGGACTGGTGAATTGGAGCAGGATGTCAGACCTCGGAGGCCTCCATTAATGATATTGCTTCATTTCTTAAAGTGGCAGGAACGCCTTGGGATGAGGGGATAGCTCCAGTTGGCAGGCAGAGCCCTCCCTTTTTTTTTTTTTTTTAACCGTCCTTTGCTTTTTTTTTTTTTTTTTTTTTTTAACTCTACTCTATTTAAGCTCTCTGTCACTCGGGGCCATGTGTGTTGATCTCTGTCTGTCCACAGTGGTATGAAGCATTTCTTGAACTGGTCTCATGTGTGGTTGCCAGTTCCAAGTTACTGCTGTGCCACTGAGGACAAGTTATTGTGCATGTGGGGACAAAACTGTATCACTGTCATTCAACTCTAACCTTTAACATGTAACACACGAAACTATGTTAAATGGAAACACTTGACTTTTGACAGTCTATAGGCATGTTTTGAACAGCCTCCTCTTGGCACCAAGCATGAATTATCAGTACAAACTGGAAGTGGTTTTCCCAGCACCAGGCAAAAAGATGACTCTTTTGTCTCTCTGTGTTTTCATCTGACAGGAGCAGTATATCAGCAGCATTTACATTTCAGTTTCTGCTCTGTATGCTATAATTAAAGTTTGTCTCAGTTCCATCCCGACTCATGAGTCAGAAGGTTAATTGAACTTTAGCACTAAATCTAAAGCACAAAGACTTCCTGAAAACATTCTTGAACTCCTGAACTGACACTGATATGACCCTGATGAACGCCAGTGTGTCTCCCTGAAACCTTTTGATGCCATTTCTCATCATAAGTAACTCAATCTTGCTGCTTCATTGTTTGCTTTCAGTGACACGTGTTTGTCTTTGTGGTTTTGGCTTAATGGCAGTTTTGGTCTTGTCACATAGGTCGGCAGTTGGGGTGGGGGTGGGGGAGGGGAGGCAAGTACAGGTGAACCCTTGTTGTGTTTTATAGCGAGTCATTGTCGAGTGGGGCGGCTCCAACCTTCCTCTCTCGTCCTAATGGGTGTTGGTGTGTTGTTTTTGCAGTAGATTTATGTGTGGGTGGGGCACTGTGATTTACAGAGCTGTGACACTGTCTCAGCAGTGGGACCAGAGAGGCTGATTTTGGTTCTCTGTGTGTGTTCCAGGTGAGTCTGAGGTCTGTTCACCACCCCTACACACACACACACACACAAAGCAACATGTGCTGAGAAACTCTCATGTGCACAGATGACAACACACAGATACTTAAATGCACACACACACACACACAGAGCTTTCATTGTGTAATACTGCAGGGAGGCTGTTATTGTTGCATTCCCCTCCTTAAAGTTTCACCTGCAGCACAGTAGCATAAGAGGGAATGGGTGTTATGCTCTCCTGCAGGTACTGAACACTCATTAAGTCTAAAAGCCACTTCTCCCTTCCTCTCCTTGTTTAAACCAAGAAAAAAAAGATATGGCTTTAAAAGTATAATATCTGGAGCCCAAATATATGTCAGCACAATACAGAGACAGAAAAAATCAATGTTGTTTATTTGATGCTGCTTTCTAAAAATCTCTCCTTCCCTGTTGGCCTCGGTGCTTTTAAAGGTTCGAAGGATAATAAGTGTATATTTACTCGTTGTGTCACTTTCCCATAAAAGCAGCTGCATTCATTCCCTGTGGATCGATAGTACACAAGTAGCCCGCTGCTACACAGTAACCTAAGAGTAGAGATGATTAAATTCTTGTCACCAGATGTTGAATCGGCCATTACCCATCTAAGATAAATAGGGCCTTAAATTTCCCATTGAAAACACCTGACAAGAGGTGGAAGGAACACGGTGCACAATTTAATGAAGTTGACACAGGGGTTAGAGCTCCATTTGGCTGTGTTGTGGGGGTTATGAGATAAACAAGATTATGGAATAAAGAGATCTTTGTTGTCTCACTTTGGTACATGCTGCTTTGTAATAAGTCACTAATTTTGTAATTCAGAAACAAATTTCCCACTTCCTTTTGTGGGTGGGGGACCAGCGTCCAGGGATCTGCCGAATCTCACAGACAGCTTTATTTTTCATATCCATGTCATGTTGTATGATTTAATTTTACACAAGTTATTGAGACCTCCAGCCCACTCGTTGTTTCACTATACTCATGTGCAACACCTTCTCTCACCCCCCACCCATTCTTTTCTCTTTCTCTTTTGCTGTTGCAGAAAAAAACAGACTCCCAGTTCAGTCTCTGCATTAAGTCAGCCTGTCAGAATGCTTCCCTCGAGAGTTTTTGGACTTGAAGTTTGTCCCAGCAGTTCCTCTGCTGGTGGCCCCCACTGGAGGAGCAAGGTCACTGTGGGTCCAAGTGTCGAAATTTTCACACAGCCTCAACAGAAATCACACACTTATTTTTACGCAATGTTTTTCTGTAAAAGCTAATTCAATAGTTTAAGAAAAAAAATCTGTGAGGGTGTGCAGGCAAAGTGTCAGGAAGACTGTTGAAAACATGTTGTTATGGTCCATCTCTGTATATTTGTTCAATGAAAATGCACATACATGAGCATTCAGTGTCTTAAACCAAACATGTATTATTGATGTTGTTGTTGTTATTTAAATAATAATAATAATAATAATAATAATAATAATAATAAATTGGATTTTTGTTGATAATTATAATAATAATAATAATATTGTGAAGTTACATTAAAATGTGCAAATAAATGTAAATGTTATTGCATGACTTCAAACTGAATGTGAAACTGAATGTAAAGCTGTGAAGATTGCAACACCCTTAAAATGTATATTTTCTAACAGAGCTGCTGGATGACATGTTATTCAAGATTTATTCAAAGTCCAGACCCACAGACCCTCTGAATGAAAAATGCAAATAAACCGCAAACCTTGTCCTCTTCATATAAACTGAACTGTCTGAAATGTGACTGGATGATTATGGTGGATGATGCTTTAAATCATCCAGGACAGGCTGTCCAGGAAACACCACAGCAGTGATGAACAGATGATATAGAAAGATGAAATGATTGATCACCTTACAAGCAAAACAGAACTAAACTGCTACAAATGCTGTTGCTGCTGGTGTTACAGCTTTAGAGACAAAGTTGTATGTTGGTCTAATCTACGGGACTGTTGTGTAAGACTGCATGAACACACTGTCCACTCCATTAACAATGAAATGCAGGAAGTGCTCATCACACCCCCTGAACCACTGTCCTGAATTGTAAGCCTTGACAAGGCCTGAAAAGTATGCACAGGATAAATATCCAAAAATACATGCTTAAAATATTTTTGCAGCTAAATTAAGCTGAGAGCACAGTTGAGGCTGGCTAAGAGGCCTTTAACTATGTTGTTAAATCAAATCAAATCAAATCAAATTATGGAAACTGTTTTTCTAAAAAGAAGGAAAAAATAGTGAAAAGCATGAAGGAGCAGCCACAGCCTGTCAATCACATTTTGGTGTCCTGTGCATCTGCCAGGCACCAGAAAACAAAAACGAATGAATGAGTGTATGAATAAATGAATGTCCACAGTGCTTTCAGAATATTTCACTGCTCCCTGTGTGAAAGGTGAAAGGTGATGTTCAGCTGTGTGTGTCCGTCTGTCAGTGACCGCTTACTACTGACTGCGTGGTCGCGGTGGGCGGCACTGTTAGTCCTTCCCGGGCACGCCGGGTGATCTAATTGAGCGCACCCTTCTACCAATTAGAGAATTACATCACACCTCTAAATGGACTCGTCCTCTTAATCATTAATGGTAGGGTGTCAGTGCCTCTGACAGCGTCTATAGTTGCATCCTGGCTATTTGACACATGCTGACTCGTTTTCAGCGCTGCAGAACTGACACAGTTTGGACTTAATTATAACTAACAGCACTGACAGCTCAGCAGAGGAGGTGTAGATTTATTAGCATTTCATGTTTGCTCTGTTGGGGATTTTTGCGTTTGAGGTAGTGATGCAAATGACGCCAAGTTGCGCCATTAATGCACTGGAAAAAAGAAAAGAAAAAAAGTGATCCCACTGTGTGCGCGCGCGCGTGAGTGTGCGCGCGAGCATGCACAAGGATCACCGGTGTTTATTCTGGGTCTTGTTTTAACGCACCGAGGGGAAACGCCTATCGATAGAGTGGCTGGGAGATCATATGGCCTACAGGTACTCAGGCGTCAGTTTATGGGTGTCAGAGGACGTGATCTCTGATCTGAATGAGCCACACAGGCTGGTACAGTACAGCAGGCAGCCTAATGACCGGAGCGGAAAACATAAAATGGAAGATAAACTTTAACTGCGCTGGTTAATGTTGTAGCCTAATGAATTTTTTTGTGTATGTAATTGTCCGTTTAAAGTTTTCTACTGTTTCATTTGTCGTTGTTGCTTCTGTCAAATCTTCCACTTTGATTGAGTTTTACAGCTCTTAGCCTGGATTTTTTTTAACATAGGCAATGTATTTATTTATTTTTGCATGTAGGCCAACATAAAAAAAAAATTAAATTGTTAATTCTGTTAAATTTAGAAAAAAAAATCTGTTTTATTTGACGTGTCGAAGCTGAGATTTGAGGGAGATTATAATAACAATGACGTCATTTTAGTTCATTTAATTTAAAAAATGTCAGAGCTGATCATTTTCATACAGTATCCACACTGATGAATTACCTGCTGGGGAAACAGTTAACAGGTCTGCATTCTTGTCTGTAAACGCCATTGTTATTAGTCTCTTATCTCTGTTATCTTGATCTGTTTACTTATCTCATTTGAAATAGCTCAATTACACATCTATTATCTGTCCTTTGTCATTCAAACTTCCGATGAAGACGCTGTCCCTGCACGAGGAACCAAAAGAGACTTTTTTTTTTATCCTCAAAAGTCGAAATTCACGCTCTTTGTGACGCTTTGACGAGTTTACACTTTCTCACTCACTGTATTATTGAGTTTTATGGCTTTGTAAAAACCCAGGTTGCTCTAATTCACATTTCCCACCAAAATTGACCATGCAAATAAAATATTAAGAATCTGTTGTTGTTGCTTTTTTTTTTTTTTTTTTTTTTTTTTTGTTTTTCATTTTTACACTAAATATCCCAAGTGAAATGATCCAATCTAGTTCGCAGCTTCTTCAATCTAAATAGAATATATTAAAAAAAAAAAAAAAAAAATCAGAGAAGCTAATATAGATCGTAAGACTTCGGAATTGCGTGGGAAGTAAGAGTGTATTCCTACACACACTTGGAAATAAAATAAAATAAAATAAAAATAAAAACGACACCCATGTTGGAGCTTAGTTTTGTTGTAAACCAGTCCCTTCATTCAGCCCGCTGTCATCGTGGCTGACTCGTGCGCAATAACGCAATTCACTGAAGGAAAATAAACCGAGGAGGAGAAGTGACCCTTTACGAGCTGCTCCCTGCTCCCCGCACTTACTGGGGGCTTCGGGGAGGGTACGTGCACAGTGTGTGTATGTATGTGTGTATTTGTGTTACGTGCGTGTGTGTGTGTGTGTGTGTGTACGGACCGGGGGTGTTTGGTTAGTTTGTTGTGGCTTCAGTCAGTGTATCGCTTGCAGGTGATGCCAGGACTAGATAAGAGGTCTCCGATCCCTTCGCGCCGTCTAGACCAGCCTGTGACTCAACAAGAGAAACTGGACTGAGCACAATTTACAGCAGATTTTTGCCCCCAAGATAGTAAATGACCACTGGCCCGAGTCCTGCCGCATAACCGAGGGGGGGAAAACGCCGCGAGATGGAGCGGAGTGATAAGAGAGCACGGCCTCTGGGCTTCGGTTCAGGCCGAGCGGCTTCCATGACGCTCAACAGGACAGACAGCATTCACAGGCGCTGCAACTGAAACACGCACTTCAGTCTCACTTTCTTTCTTCTTTTTTTTTAACGCTGTGACGGACTCGTCATGTCCGGCCCTGACAGCTCTCTGCAGGTTCACATCACTCGCTTTACTTTTGCAAAAGTAAAAAGCGAAAGTGGGTCGATTGGTTCAAAACAAACTGCTCCTGTAGAACACACGTTATGTATTCAGCTTTTTATTTTTTATCAGTTAATAATCCCTTACGAATCGTTTCCTAACAATAAATAATATAACAATAATTTACTTTTTTTTGTTCGAGAAGCTCAAACAACCTGTATCCTGCCCTTAACATAAAGTCTTTATACAACACGAATAATTTGCAGGTTACCATGCTCTGACCTTAAGACAAAGAGTCAAGTGGACTCGACAAACGCAATGAACGTATCAAAAGATTCTCAGGTTGAAGAAACAAAGACACAGTAAGATCACAATGAGACTGCAGAGTGTCCGTCTGTTTGGACGAGGAAAGGTTTCCACGTTTTGTGTTTCTGTTGGAAGGTTTGTTGAAGTATATCCACCAGGAGGAGGTCTCCTCTCCTGCATCCTCAGTCTCCAGTATCAAGTCATGCAACGATTTGTTCTGCTTTTTTTCCCTGTTCAATGAAATCTCCAAAAGAAAAAGAAAAAAAAGAAAACTTGGAGTCAGTCGGTGCTTTCTTTGTTCCATCCCCGCCATGTCAGGGGTATTAAAAAAAAAATTAAATTGTCTCTCCTCTGAAGTTTTTAGGCGATGTGATGAGCTGGTCACATGCAAAGGGTGGAGGGAGGGAGGGAAGGGGAGGGGGGGCTGGGATCATGCTGCAATCGTCCTTGCAGGAGTTGATGGGGGGACGAGGAGGGTGGATGGATGGGTGAGTGGATGGATGTTTGGGAGGGGGTTGGTGGGCGTCCGACAGATGTGAGGTCCCCGTTTCACGTCTCCACCGGGCTGGGTACCATACTGTTGGGGGTGTCCGGTAACTGAGAGGACAATGAAGTCACGTCGCTGCCCGAGGAGTTCCCGAGAGATCCCGATTCAGAGAAAGACACCTGAAGAGAGGGAGACAACGTGTCAGTGCAGGAAGCCTATACAGACTTTTATTTTGAAAGGATGGATGTAAAGGCATGATATTCAAGTTTTGTGATTGCTGGGAATGCCAGTGTGTGTGTGTGTGTGTGTGTGTGTGCATGATATACATGCAACACAATTTAAATTGCTGTTTATCTATGTGCAGAAGATAGATAGATAGATAGATAGATAGATAGATAGATAGATAGATAGACAGCTCTTCGTCCTGCCCTCATCATTGTGTCTGTGTGTGCACATCTAACTCAGTCTGTCCTGAACACACACACCAGTTGTTGGAAGGCTGGCTGGTCCAGGTCGCTCTGCAAGGCGAACTCACTCAGGGCCTTCCACGGAGGCTGGTAGGTCTGGACCTCCACCGGGTTTCCCTGCACGGTGCTCTCATGCCGTATAGGACTCCCAGCCACGAGAGGCGTCCCTGTGAGGCCCTGCAGGTTCTGATCAAACACAACAAATATTTAAAAAAAATAGTTACTCCTCTCTGTTTTGCAAGAAAGCATCTGTCGCCAATGAAGTAACTGAAGAAAATGGTTGCTGTGTTCTAATAATACAGAGACACATGTTTTCAGTTTCACATGCCATTCAGGATAAATGCTAAATTTGTAACAATTGGGTTGCTTTTCAGGGGGTTTGGCAATCACTGATCCATAGTAAGAAGAAATGTTTTATAGATGCAGATGGAGCCTGTTTTTTATCGTTCAGGTCAAGCAACTGAAGCCAAAGCAAGTGATTCATTATTCATTGACTTTAAGTTTGAATACAGAGCAGCACTGCAGCCAAATGAGTTGTGCTGTGTTTGAGCAGAATAAAAGGTTTAGAGCAGGGTGAAATTATAGGATGAGTCATTGCTGGTGGTTCACATCAGTGGACCTACTGATAACAAGGTAAACAACCATGTAAACAAAACATAACCATATAATCATTGTGCATCTGTTTCCCACTCTTCACTCAACTCTGCATTTCTTAATTACCTCCAGCCTCAACCTGGCTCCACTTTGACAGTTCAGATAAGTGCCACAACAAATAAGGCAAGACATGAAAAATCAAAGTCAAAAATCGTTGGTAGTAATCAAGTGGTCAAACTTACGAAGATGCTTACAGTCTTATCACTGTGCTGCTGCTGCTGGAGCTGCTTCATGAGGATGGACTTCTTTTTGTCTTTGCAGCGCTTGTTCTGGAACCAGACCCGGATCACCCTGGGGCTCAGGCCGGTCATCTCCACCAGCTGCTCCTTCATCAGCGCGTCCGGCCTCGGGTTGGCGTTGTAGCAGGTCCGCAACGTGTGGAGCTGCTTCTCGTTCAACACCGTCCTCACCCGCGTCGTCTTCTCCGACTGCTTATGGACGTGGTTCCTGTGCGGGGCCTGCCGCACCGTGACCGGGTCTGCTGAGGACGGAGGGCGGACAGGGGGTGCGCGTGTCACTCATTGTTCCACAGCAGGAAGGCCACAGACAGCCTTGCAACACTGCAAACACTTTCCAGCCAGTTTGAGCTATTTAGTCATTTCATGTCCAAGTGGATTATTTTTGTCTTTAGGACATTTTACCAGACACAAGTGTGCACGAGCTCAAATCACACACACAATAAGAGTCAAACATCTGAAAAACTATTGTTTTATCTTTATATGATAAAAACTCATTTTTATGTGATTGTCGCACTTTTGCACTGATAAAAATCATCTCTCTATAATATACACATTTACATGTTATTCAGTGTTTTAAGGTTTCACGTTGAAACTGAAACACTCACATGCACTGATGCCAGCCTATAATAATGTTCAGCCACGAATATAAAAGGGCTTTTTTCCTCTCTGCACCAGCTCTATGATCTCAAGTCAGTTAAACCTGTAAATCTCTGCTGAAATGTGAAATCCTGCTGTTGTCACTGTCTCAGGCCTCTGCACATGTTCTTTTCAAATGAGCGCTTTATGCAGGAAGTCCTTGAATATTAGTCGCACGTTTGATTCGTTCGCTTTGGCAGGCGCCCGCAGGATGACAGCTCCACGCGCACGCACACACACACTCACACACACACACACGCACACACACACACATACTTAAGGCTACACACACTCACATTGTAACAGCCGCGACTCAAATACCAGATTATTCAGATAATGGCAACAGAGCAGGTTAGTGCTAATAAGATCAATTATGAAATTAGCCTAAAGAAAGGTCTCAGCACACACTTTACTCACGCACGCACGTACACACACCACACACATACAGACTAAGCATACTCACACACACACACACACACACACACACACGTTTTTTTGTTTTTGTTTTTTTAGAAGTAAACATCTAAAAGTTTTTGAAAATCTTACATTAATTCTAATTGTATTTATTTATCTTTATTCGCGATGTCAGATTATTTCTGCAAAAAACAACAATAACATGCTATAATATATGATATATAACTGTGTAATAACAGTAATCTGACCTGCCAGGTGCAGCGGTCTGTTGGAGTGCATGTGTCCGGGGCTGATGGGGCTTCCTGCGGAGCTCCTCTCCAGCAGCAGGCTGTGGTCCGCCCGGCACAGCAGCTCTTCTTCCCGCAAAGAGAACTCATCTCCCGGCAGCAGCTGCCTGCTGCACACCGAGCACCGAAAACACTCGATGTGGTAAACGTTATCCCGGGCTCTCATCACCAAGTCGCTGCTGCTGAATCCCAGGTTGCATTTTGCGCATTTTATTCCAAACAGCCTGAGAAGTTAGAGAGAGTTCAGAGAATTAGAAAATGCAAACACAGAGGACAGCTTTTGGTTGACATGTCAGAGCTGCTGGAGTTTGTTGTTTATTCTATTCACTCAGGTAAATTTTAAACAAGACAGTGTTTTTTTTTTTTTATTTTACAATAATTGTGGCTAAATTAAACTGCAGTTAAATTATGTGCTTCTACCTTTTCTGTCGAAACTATTAGGTTTAGTCTTATACTTAAAACAATTGAATGTGCATTTAAAGATGATGTGCTACATATTAAAAAACAACAACAACAAAAAAACTCCTACCTTACATAATCTCTTTTACAATAGGTTTTTCCGTCTCGGACGAAACAAGTGCAGGTCTCATCCAGGTACTGGCTGCACTCTGCACACTTGAGGCAGGCTGCGTGCCACTCCAGGTCGGGAGACACTCTCAGTATGTACTGGTCATGGATCTGACTTCCACATCCTACACACATCGCGAATCCTGGCTTCTCTGCAAAAAAAAAAAAAAAAAAAAAAAAAAAAAGGCCACAGCACTGTAAGCACAGACTGAAGGAAAGCCCAGTCCAATAAATAGCAACCAAATACAGCATTTGTTAGCCTACATGCGTTAGATTTGTAGGTCCAGTTTGCAGCTTTGCAGCGAACTCCTCTTTCTCTGCAGACTGGACAACTCTTGCTGTTATGTAACAGATGGAGACTTTTGCCAGTGTTCGCAAAGCACAAATACTGAATTTCTTCACTTCTTAAAAAAAACCCTCCAAAGAACAGCCTGAGAAATGACAGTGCTCAATTTTGCATTATTAAAAAAAAGACTCTGGGAGCTATAGTCAGTGCACAGCTCAATATATCATGTAGCCCATAAAGCCACTGCGATGAAAACACAATCTGCCACTTCAAAACTCCACCGAGCGGTTCCGCTTCTACTTACTTTTGGAATGATCCCCCATATCACCCAAGAAAGAAGAGCTGAAAATAATATCCACCATACAGGAAGGATAGAGGGGACTGTGGTAGGTACAGAAAAGATGTGAGCAGATGACTGGCCCTTCGCTTGCCTCCCTGATAACTTGTGTCTCTCCGGACTGGAAAGGGGGGCAAGGAGGCTGCAGGGTCCCACGCGCTGCTCCTCTGACGTCATGACGTCCGCACCGGACCCTCCAATCGCCCCGCTGCATCTCCCTCAACTTGCAAAAAAAATGAATAAATCTAGTGTGTAGCCTATTTATGGACAATAAGCCTAAGGATGCAGATATTTTTATATTTGGTGTGGTCGAACAGAAAGCTATTAGAGAAATGCAATGTTTTTGAAGCAACAACATCGAAGCATCAGGGTTTTTTTTTTTTCTTAAGATGGACACATTTCATGAACACTGAAATGTGGCAAAGCTTTTTCATGTAAAAACACTTACCACTTGTAGATTCACTGATTCTATAGTCAGACTCCTAGTCAGTCATATAAACTACTGTTAGTGTATTATGTGGTTCCATCACACAATATTAAAGATAGGCTAATTAATCTAAGGACCACACAGGTCAGCGAGGCCTTCTTCTAACTCTGCTTTTCACATTTCTTCCAATAAATTTCCATTTATTTTGATTCAATTCTTCAGTAGCTATAACATCAAAATCATTGTGCATGTGATAATGGGAGGGCCACGTCTCTTGAGAACCAAAGAGACTTAGATCTGGTGGCAAAACAGCAGGTTACAGCCTTGATGTCTTAATTTTAATGTTAAATAAATGTTTTTCTTATATCTGAATCAAAGTGACACATTGTTTCTGCCAGTTGAGTTTTGTGGGACATGAATTGAGCAGATCTGAGGAGAGTGGGGAAGATTTTCTGTTGTGTCCGGTCTGCTGCTCATCTACTCGAGAACAAGGCCATCTACTGGAGGAAGAGCTGAACTGCTTTAATTAGACGGAGACAAATGAGAGGAAGGGATCAGATGCTGAACTTATGGAGCAAGAGTGAAAGACAAAGCTCTACCCATAAGTCATTTATTTTTCTACAGCTCCTCATTGGGCAGCTCTGCAAAAGACAATTTATCTTTATTTTCAAAGATTTCAGCTCGATGCTTTTTATAATTAGACTGACTTGTTCCAAAATAGATGCAGGCAAATCTGCTTTGATTGGCCACATCAAATAGCTTGTTCATTGAATCCATAATCCTCATGGAAAATATAACCTATGAGATCCATTTTGAGTTCAGCAGTTATGTTTTCTAAACAATCACCACTGGTTATGAATGATTTGACAACATGCATTTTCCATTTTCACTCTCTTTTCCTGTTTTATCCAGTCGTGTCAGTGTATGTCAAACCAAGCAAAAAAAAAAAAGATCTGTTGAATCCACATGCTCCAATAACGTTTCAACTAATGACTCTTATTTTGAAAACCTCAGCTCGTTCAGAAGGTGACCTGGCAGCCATGGGCACGTGTAAGAGGAGAAGTCTGGGAAAACTGGTGATAAGAAATGTTTGATGAAATGTAAGTCATTGCTGTGTCTGTTTATAATGTGACTTTGCTCCAAATATGGTGAATAGGCAAAATAACAGGTATCCCTGTTCTGGTTTTCTGGTTTTCAATAACCTATTTACAAAGTCCCTTGTCTGCCACCGGCCACTGTGTGTTGAATAAATATCAAATACAGCTGTTTCACACTTCAATTACTTTAATGAAAAATCATTAATTAGATCAGATGAGATTTTTTTAATCGTTTGTTATTTGGTACTGTCTCATTATGCTGCTCTATGTGTGTGTGTGTGTGTGTGTGTGTGTGTGTGTGTGTGTTTTACATTTACTGTAACATCTGTTGTAGAAAACACAGTTGAACAGTGACACAGCTGAGTTTAATGACATTCTTCAATGATATGAAAGAATACAGCCACTCACTTCAGTGCAGGTTGGTGATGCCAACATTGTTGAGTAGGTATTACTATTATTGTTTTGTCTTGTTGTTTAATACTTTTTCACTGAAATCCTCTGGTTGTGGCAGAGGACAGGCCACTGTTACACTGGATTGCATCCCTGCAGCAAGCAAAGCTGGAGATGGACTCCATCACACCTAAGTGCTAGTACCAACTGTTTATTTTAATATTACTTAATAATAGCATTAGGTATTCATAACCATCAGCCGTTTTCTCCCTAACCTGATCCAAGGGAAGGGATGCTTTACAAACAGACACTCGCTGTACATCCTGTGTCTCCTGCTCGTGGCATTTCAGTCTCCTGCATCTTGTGTTCTGTTTCTGATGACATTAAAAACAGCTTGCAGGGACACTGTTTAATGTGAAGCGTAATCCATCATTGCAAAAGCAAAGATACATAGCAGATAATTCAAGAGTTCATAAACACAAAGTGATGTTTGAGCTATTATTAGACCAAGCTGACATGAAGGTAGTGAGCGATGCATGAGCTGCTGGGTCAAAGGGTTTGAGAGGACATCATGATTAATATCACGGCCTTCTGCTGGATTATTTATGTGTTCTTCTCCGCTGTTTTTGTCTGAGAAGAATTATGATTTATAATAGAAATGCCTATCGCAGAAATACAATTTGTTGGTATCATTAGGTAGATGGTTGAATAACTCTCAGCCTCTCTCTGCCGTATAAAACTTCTGTTACAACAAATTCGCACTGGAATTGAACAGATTGTTCAAAGTCAAAATCAATTTAATTCCAAACACAAATGTGCAGAAGCCTCTACTTTTGACAGATGAGTAAAACCACATGTAATCTGTTAGTAAATAGAAATGTGCAGGTTAAATCTGTTTGATGTGTTACTCCTGTCTTGTTATTAAACACTTAAATGCTGCAAATCTCACTATACATCACAAGTTTTCAAAAGAAAGTTCTGCAGATTGTTCACTGTGGTAATTCATTTTCTCAAATTCGGAGTCAACAGTAAAATATTTCTCTGTAATTCGTTTAGTGAAGTGTTTGGGCATGCAAAAACTCTGATATTGTATTATGCACATTGGATTTTGCAAGTTCAACATTTATGTCTGGATGTTCTAATGCATCTACAAGTTTTTTTTAATAAGTTACCTCATTTTGTAAACTGTGATTGCTGAATAGGACTGTCAGCTCGCAGAGCTAATGGTATTTCAATTGAATTAGGATGCATTAACTAAAACGTAGGTATTTGAATAGAGTTCATATTGATCTTTTTCTAGGCTAGACCTTCCTCTATATAAAGTGCGTTACAGTTAATTCAATGTGATTTACTCACTGGCATCAGTCAGTTTAAATTGTACTATGATGTTTTTCACAGGGAGTGACATATTCAAGCCACTTTTATCTCTTATTCTACATATGGCCTTAATATAATGATAAATAATATTTTAAAGGTAGAGTCTGTAGGTTTGTTCTTGCAGTTTGTAAACATAACATTCAATTTGGGCCCCTCCTCTTGGACTCAAATGTGCACGCCCCCCGGCTCCTGACAGGAGTTGCCAGGACTGACCCACGTTCAACTGCTGTTCTCCACTTCGGCCTTCAAAGTTTTCATTTGAATATTTGCTGCTACCACCAAGAGAACGACTGGACACTGTCAAGTCGGGAGAAATGGCGGATACACACTTACCAGTGAAGAAAAGGAAATACAGTCCAAATGAAGTGCTGGAGTGTCAGGCCCACAGGGTGCAGGCCCGCCTTCTGTTAGAGTGTATTTTCTTTTCTTTGCTGGTCAGTGTGTATCTACCATTTCTCCTGGCATTCAGTCACTGTCTTATACAAGCCCACAGTGTCACATGTCCAACTTCACCAGCACTCTGTCATTGGCTAGGGAGGACACACTGACTCCCCGCCCAGAAACATCCTGACTACACCAAAACATCAAAATAAAGGCGGGGGGGCTCTGCAGACACAGTCACCATCACACATGAGTAGAAGTCCATAGGTACTGATGAGGCAGGATTTCTGTTTGTTTTGTTTTTTAGGAAAATCCTACAGACTCTACCTTTAAAGACCTGTGAGTGGTTTGTGAGCCTAAAAATGTTGCGGCTCACCTTTAAAAGAACTTTTTTATGTTGATGCAACACACTAGATGCAAATACTAACATCACTGCTGTCAAAATCCCAGGATGCTTTTCTCAGGATCACAGATGCTGGTGAGTTGTGATGACTGCAGTCAGGAGACAGTGAAAATGTGAAGGGAGTTCATGATGCTGTGGCTAGTTCATGCATAACCTTAGCCTGTACAGCCTGTATAGCATATGTGGCCTGGGGCTGCAAGATGAAACATATCAAGTTAATTACTATATCTAAGTGTGCTGTTTGGCCAATGCAGCAGGTCAAAGATTGGGTTTATGGTAGTTTTATATTCAATATTCAATGAAATATTGTATATGTAGCACCATTGTTTGTGACCTGTTAATGACTACTAGACCTAACCCAGACATCACTCTGGCATAAAAGCCTCCCTGAAGAATCTCTAATCACAATGTGATGGGGCCCATTAACCTCATGCAATATATATGTGTGACTGAAATCATCCACTTAAACTTTGGCAAGAGCCAAATGTTCTTGTTTGGGATTCGGGGGAGGGGAGAGGAAGGGAGGGGAGGGTTTCTGGCCAGCGATACGAAACTTCTCACAGTGACTCGTTTTCTCTTGAATGTTTTAGGGTTCTATGGCACTTTGCCTCCATTGTCAGACCTATAAGTAATTTACAGTGGCCATCCCTTCAGACTCCCCAGGCTGAATTCACTTGAGAGTGTGCCAGTTTGTTTATTAACTGGCTTGATGTGATTAAAATGAAGATGTGTTGTGTGAGATCTGCAGGGAATGCCTGATGCACACTGAAGTGCAATGAGAGGGTCAAGGCTCTCAGGGTGACTGTTACAGTGTTTGAAGCACTAATTATGGATGGTGTACTTTTATTTTGTAATTCATAACTCTAAAAATAATTGTCAGATGAAATATGACTTCTGTAAGAATCTAAATTTGAGCTAATTTATCTTTCTAATAGAGATGAATTTTAAACCCTTTAGTACGAGGCATAGAAGAATCATTTATGACTATATACTGCATATATACATTCTCTCAACCCATCCTATGGGTTTTTCAGTGGACAGTGGTAAAGATGTGACTCTGAAGATGAAACAGATCTCCTTCATAACAATTTCTGGAATTATCAGCCATTCATTATTGACGATATACAAAACTGAAGCTGCTCTTTGGTGTCTCCCTGAAAACAAACAATTGTTTGAATGAAGTGTCATTCATCAGAATGAGCTCTGTGTATTCTTTAAGTCTAACAGACATGTTGGATGCACTTCCTTCCTCATAATCTATAAAATTGCACAGGAAATTTTTCAAAGATAATATAAATTATGAATTGCTTACATATATGTTTTTTTTTTCCTCAAAGCTTCTTCTTCTTCTTCTTCTTCTTCTTCTTCTTCTTCTTCTTCTTCTTGTAGAGTCTGACATTGTCCTGACTGCACACTCCCATGTGTAGACTATATGTGCATCCTAATGTATGTGCATTAAATGCATCATATCATGGTAACAGGAAAAAAAAAATAAATGGCCGAGAAAAAAACGAGAAACTTCATCTCTGATTTCTTCATTCATAGCTTGTCAATGCTCATGTTATGTGTGGAGTGTTGCTGTTGCTGTTTGAAACGAGCATACTGTAGCATGTGCAATTTGGTGTATGATTATACCTGAAGGAGCAACAGCACCAGTAGATGCAGTTTTAGTACACGTGGTCTTAGAGGGACTCAAAGCCTTAATTCAACCCACCTTTATGTTTTTTTGTGTTTTGTTTTCCTCTGTCCGTCTAACTACATTTCTTACTATATTATCTTTATACCAGTTTCATTTGAATGTTTAAAAAAATAAATCTGGACATTTTTTTTCTCATTCCCAGAGAGACACTTGAACTTCCATAGTGAGTTTGTCTTTAAGTGCATTCTCAGGTTATAAGATATTAACAATGTGTGTATCTCTTATCAAATCATTTATATGACTTTGACACAAAAAGATCAAGTATAAATTTAATTACAATATATTGCACTACAAAAGACAATGTTTTTTGTCTCACAACAGTGAAGGTATGTCTGCATACACAGATATTCATTTTGTGACAGGTGCTCAAAAATGCCTCAGCCGGGAAAAAAAAAAAAAAAAAAAAAAAAATCACATCCTCATGCAAGCGAGTCCGTTCTGAGAGGGGAACCATGTTGCAGATTTATAATTCATAATTCTTCTGAGTTAATGCAGTATTCACATGATAATTAGTATTAATTTTTGATTGGTGCCTCAGGGCAGTTCTGCATTGTTGGACCAAAGAACCAGTGCCATTATTACCTTATTAGTGTAACTGTCAGTCGCCTGTTTTAGTTTACAAATGCACATTTTGTATTTTATTATCAGCTGCTCTCATTAGAACAAAGCAGCAATCTTGTTGCTTATCCGTGGCTTTAACAAGAGGCTGTGTCACTTAAATGAGGAAAGAAGCAATCTGTTTGGACCAGTCAAAAGAAGGCTACCACTTAGTGTGTGACAAAGAAAAGTATCAGCAAAGCAATTTTGAAAGGAACTATCATCAACAGATTTATCTCTGTTATTATTATGATAGATTTTGCTACAGCTCTCTTAAATGATTTGAGTGCTTTAGGGGTGGACAACTACATGTACTTGTTACAGCTTTCATTCTTGCATTTTTAACATATGCATCAATGTCTTTTTATGAGCATTGCACAAATGAATGAATTAAGTCTAAACATTATCCTGATGGATTCCATTTTTACAGTTGATTCAAAATTGATAGGCAACTGTCCTGACAATTGTTTGAGTCATTTTTGAGTTACTGTAAAGTAAATATCTGGTAGAAAACCAGCAGATTGGATATGTTACTTCTTGGTCTGTGAGATTGTTGCAATTATGTTACAGACCAAACTATTAACTAATTAACTTAGGAAAATAATTGTCTGTTGCAGTGTCACAGTGAAGACAAACATTGAATGTTTACTCAGCTGCACAATACTATATATAGATGGGTTGAGTACATGAGTCCGGGCTGTACTCTGCCATAATGGGCTCTGACCAACTGATTAACTCACTTGTGTCACAATTTGCCTGTTTTGTAAAGCACTCATGTTCTCACACCTGAGGGAAGCCTTTCTGTGTGAAGGAAGAGGTTTCAGCATCACTTTGGGGTATTTTATTAACAGGACAGCAGGTGCATGACTCCCTGACCCACTCCCTCCACCATCTGTGTGTGAGCCTGGCAGACAGCCAGAGCTCAGAGGAACCTGGCCGAGCTTGCAAATCGAATGGTGACTCTGGTGAACCAAAAGCTGCCGGCTGCTGCCTCAGTCGGCCACTTTACTGAGGAAACTTTGAAAAGCTGTTGGTATGCAGCTGGATTCTGAAGGCAAAGGGGTCTGCTTTTTTTTCTGTCTCTAAAGTGAAAAAGGGCCCTCTAGATTGACAGCGCCTTTCATACTGTATTATCCGGCCTGGCTTTTAACTCCAGGAGAACTGTGTTCACAAATTGATGCTCTGCTCCTTTGGGGCTGTGGCTGAAACATTAAATTGTACTGAAATATTCATATGTGAGTGCATTTAGCTGAGAGCAATTGATGTGCGACTCCCCAGAGGCCAGATGGAAATGTTGCAAGGCCCCAGCACGCGCTGGCAGACACCCCAAGCTCTGGCCGGGACAGTGATTGTGATTTAGCCGAGGCTACTGAGTCAGACTAAGTTGCTGGCTACTGGATTCATGCTGGCTGATGTCAGTGTCTGCCCTGGTGGCCAGCCAGACAGAGACACTGCAGGGTATCTGGTGTGCTGTGCTGCAAACTATTCAAGAAACAGAATTTTAGGAAAAATACAAATAATGTGGGAAATAGAAAAAAGCAGTTTACCAGACCTATACTCCGTTTGAAAACTCACTGGATCCAAAATCTGAGTTTTATGTTTTAAATCAGACTCTTTCTGGTGAGGCATTTCAGGGTTGTATCATATTTTCTCTGCTCTATACTGCAGTCTGTAAGACTTCAGATTCACATCAATGACTAATTCAATTAAAATGGAACTGTGTATATACTGTACATATGTATATGTATATACATACAATATTGTATACATTTTTCACACAACTAAACTAAGTCTTTTTTAATTTAAGGAATTGTTTAGGAATTATTTATGGTCATTTAGAATATAAAAAGATTTGAGTAAATCATTCATGTGCACTTATATTTTATAACTATGTATGAGAATTAGTGTGTTTGGTCCAAGTGTTAATGCATCTATCTATCTATCTATCTATCTATCTATCTATCTATCTATAAATATGAAGCTTCAGCAGGATTTTTTTTTAAGTGTTGTGGCAGACATTTCCCTAAAGATTTGTGCTTTTTACTCAAAAATGTTTGCTAAATTAGCCTTCACATATTAAGTCATGCATAACTACACTGTTACACATTGGATTGCTGAATCAATTTTCATGTTCTGTAGATTATTTAATTCAGTTGTTTGGAGCACAGAGTGATGTAGCATCCCATCTCCCAGAAGACCCAAGTCATTTGTGTCCTCATGTTTATCACATGACTAACTAGCGTGTACCTCTTCCTCTGATTGCCTGTAACATATGCAGGAGCAACAAGAAAAGCTATCTGTATTTTTACCCCCTTTGGAAAAGCATCACTTAAGAGCTACACACTGAGCAAATCATTCATCATTAGGATTTTTTTTTTCCTTCTCTTTATTTCTCTTCATAATTTGTTAGTATTCCTATAATTAGCATATACAATTTTTGATTTGCATTCACCACATACTTATTCAATAATTAATATCTCAAGAGGACTGAAGTGATTGAGCTTAGTCATTCAGTGGGTCTTGTTTCCAGTTCTCCACTTTTTTCTGTCATTGACCCACTTTTACCCACACAGCATAACAAGCAATGGAGGGTAGGCTACCAAAGAAAATGTGTATGTTAATTCGAAAAAAAAAAAAAAAAAAAAAAATCCTATGTAGCCATGACAACAGTCTCCTGAGTGGATTTCTTCCACTAGGCGAATCGCTGGATCCATGAGCACTTAAGAAGTATGTTTCAAAAAGAAAACCTGAGAAGCTTTTTAAAGAATGATGTATAATTTATTTGTATTTTTCTCCTGCTTCAGAGCCTCTTGAAAGAGAGTCCTGTGTGAGATGTGTTCTGAATCTGTCAGACCGCAGCAGTAATGCAGTCGTACTCCCCACATCTGTTTGTTCTCAATGAGACTGACCCTTTTTCAACACATGCCCAGCTGTTTGGTGTCATAGGGCTGTGTTCAGAATCTCTTCGAAGAAAATCACGTTCAAAAACAAGACCGCTTTGGTGTTGCTGACATGAATTAGTAAATGCCTTTTGCACTGAAAATCAAAATATCATATGTTCTTAATTAATATTAGTTTGTTTTAAATACCATAATAGTGAAGGTGAATCACAATGTCTATTTTTCCTTCCAATATTCCATCTCATCTTTGTTAATAATCAATATCATCAGGCAGAGGTATCTTATTTCTTGTCAGGTAGTTGTGAAGTTTTTAGATCTCTCGGGCAGAATAGCACACAACCAACTTTTGAGGCTTGGACTGGATGTTTCTCTCTAAAATGCTGTTTGAGAGTCATGATGACATTGTGACTTTTTTCCTATTTGCATTCAAAAGAACAGCAGAGTAGTACAACAAACCAGCATCAGTATTAGAATATCCTTGATGAAGATTGGGTCTGAGTGATTAATTTGATGATTGAATTTAATTATTTATGATTTGTTTTTTTGTTTTTTTTACAAGGTATTACAAGAAAGAAAAAAATAAAGAGAATGGAGAGAGGGGAGTTGCCTGGAGCAGAGGTCAAGTTAACATCCTGGGTGACAGTAGTGGAAGAGCCGCTGAAGCCACCGTGGAGCCTTCTTCTTCTCCTCCTTTTCCGTTTTCTCCTTTTCTCCTTTTGTTTCAGAAGTGGGAGAAAAATAACAGTATCAATATCAGTACAAAGTTATTACATAAAATCAAAGGCTTCAGTTCAAGTGAAATACTAAATTTCTAAAAAACTTAATGTCCATTTAAATGCATCCTTTAAAAGATGTTACTGGTTATAGATCTGAGACCTGAGCGGAGGAAGCAGAGGAGCCTGGTGTGAGGTCATCATCCTCTACACAGTCCTCCAATACCAGTGGAAGGACAGTTCTGGAGGAAGTGGTGGTGGAGAATGTCTCGTTGAGAGAACTAGGTCGAGCCCCATCCTGTTCAATTTCCTGGACCTTATTTTAGAATTAAACAACAACATCAAGTGAAAAAAGTTAAATAAACTTCAAAAGATGACAGAAGCTCAACATGCGGCTGAAATAGGCTCAAGTGAACTCAAATGTCATCCATTGTAGAGTAACTTACCTTGGAGAACAGGTTGCAATGAAGAGGAGCCACACGATCCTGGCACTCTGAGACTGGTGTGATCTTGCTTCTTCTCCTAAAAGTCTTCTTGAGTTTAATCCAAGGTGCCTTGATGGCTGAAACTTTACTGTTTGGTGTCTGGACAGCCTGCTCAGTTACCTCAATGATGGCTGAGGTAGTGGACGATGAGGAAGCAGGTGAAGGTGTCTTCCTGCTGTCCTCAAACGTGATGGAGATTATTGGGGTGGATCTTGTTTCAAATTGTTCTCCCTCTGCCTCTGAGATCTCACTGTCATCAGGGCTTGTTGAGGTGTGTCCATTATCCTCAGTCCCTTCTTCCTGGGCTTCACAGGGAGCGGTCTGAATTACCATGGAGGCCCAGCCAGGGGTTTTGTCAGAGGCAACAGTGCTAGTCACCAGGCCAGGGGAAGATATTTCCTCTCAGTGTCAACAGCAGCCACCAGATCCTTATCAGGAGAATCTGTGGACTTTCTCTCATCCTCTTCAAAGTCTATTGAACTGATTGATTCATCAGCTAGTTTACTCTGTGTTTCCCTTACTGTGGGGTCTTGTTCCTCAAGCTCCATTGGAGTAGAGGTCACTTCAGATTTGGGGAGAGCTTGGATTAAAACCATCTTGACTTTCTTGACATTCTTCTTGCCAAAGCTCCTCAACCAAGGTGATTTTACCTTCTTGAAGACTGGCTTACAAATCAGTTTGCTTTTTCTGTCAGGTTTAATAAATTGCTGTCTCCTGGGAGCCTCAGTGGACTGGAATATCATGACTGCCTCTTCAATAATACGGGACCCACTGTGGTCACAGAACAGAAGATAGCAGATGAGGCTGGTCTCTCACTCTCTTCAGAGAAGATGGGCGTTCTGGAGGAGCAGCATGTCTCAGGATACTCCTCCTCGTCAGGGATCAATGAATTAACAAACAATTGGCACACATTTCTGATCTCTGCATTGACATCCACATCAAATACGACCTCCTCCAAGATCTCTGAGTCAGTGTCGGATGGCCAAGAGCAGTACGTCATGAAGCTGTTCTCAGACATGGCTGGAGAGGAGCAGCGGAAGGTGAAATCCTCCTCCTCGAGACCGTCTTCATGTTTTCAGAAGAAAACTGCTCTTGGTGTTGCTGCAGTTTCTCCGGGGTGAGATGACAAGCAGACGGTTCGCCTCTTCCATCCTCAGATGTGGTGAATTTCTCTATGTCTGAGATGAAGATGTTGCCGATTTCATCCACGTTATCTTTTGTGGCTCTAGATGATGTTTGCTCACTCGCCATGTCTCCTTCTCTTCTTCTTCTTCTCCTTCTTACTCTTACTGAGTACATTCTTAAGGTTCAATCAATGTGACCAGACGGCTGTCGTACAGATACAGACTGTTTGCTGTGGACACTGGACTAAGACCTATATCTACAGAAGACTGCTCTACTGTTTCACTTCCACTGCTTGTGAGGTCACACAACCCTGTGCTCTAATAGAACTCTGTGCCTCCAGAATGGTCATCAATTGTCTTTATTCAAATGACAACAATTTTTACCTAATTAAGATGATAGTTAATTAACTTAAAACATACTGTCTGCATAAGATTTCTAGTTTCTATGGTCAGACCACTAGCAAGAGTTCAACTCAGAATTGAATTTTAACAGAATTCAGCCAGTTTTCTACAGAAACACAATCAGCATGTTGACAATTGTTTGGCTCCAACACACCCCAGTCCGGCCAATTCATGTACAGGTTTATTACTATGTGTAGTATGTATGTAGTATGTGGAGACTGAACATGTGAACATCTGAGGATGTTTGACTAAAATCTTTGATGACCCCATGAGTTTTGCCTTGTGCTACTGACATACCTAACTTGCTAAATTGCCAGTAATAATTTGCTGATCCCACCATTAAATTACTGAAGTAAGAGTGTTAAGTTAGTTGTGTGGCATGCTGCATGTGTAATCCACTATGACTTACAAATTCTAACTTTGGTGACTGTGACTTAAACCAAGCCCAAAATAGCAACGAGAGTGGACTGACAGAGCAAAGCTGCAGTCCTGAAAAACAAAACTATAAGCTAGAACATGTTAGAACATGTGCTTCAACTGGTAGCAACAAAGTCTGGTAGCTCAGAGTTTTTACTCAACATTTGCTTTATTTTTGTTATGTGTTTGTGGTCATTTGTCAACTACTGATTGATACTTCTGTGGGGAGAGGAGTTTGTTCAGGAGGGGAGCCTTTTTCATTGAAAAAGGAACAAGTCTGGAGGATGCCACCTTGTTCAAGCAGAGATGTGGTGTCCTGGTGCAAAGGTGAAGGCTTGGAAGTGCCCTTTCTGCCATCAACCATGGGAAATGTCAACTCTCTGCCCAACAAGAGTGATGAGCTGAAGATATTGGTGAACACTCAGACATGTTTTCATATCATAACAACAGTTGTGTACATCCCACCCATGGCAGCTGCTGAAATTCTATGTGTTCTATGTTACCGTTGTACACAGCTAATCCCACATTCAACCTGCACTAAACCAATTACAACACTCAGAACACACTGACCTGACAAAACACTAACAGGTAGTACTGCATAACATAATAAAGGAGGAACAGTCTAAAGAGAGGACTCTCAAATGAACCACAACTACTACAGACAGACAACTTCTATAAGACAGAGTATCAAAGCTCTGAGGGAGGAAGAGCAGGAGAAAAGTTGCATGATGAATGAGAAGATGGAGGCTCTGAGGAGAGAGATAGCAGCTCTGTCTCACAGTCAGAGCCACAGAGGACGAGCTGAGAGCTGAAGACGTGCCATTCCTGAAGAACTACAAGGCTGCAGTGGAAAGAGTCCAGCAGCACCTCCTGCTGGATCATCCACAGCTAGTCTCAGGAGCTTTAAAAGATGTGGCCAAACCTCTGGGCAACCTGACCGTCAACATCTGGAAATAAATGAAGAAAATAGTTTCCTGGTACAGACAGACTAATGCTAACACAGTGGCACCACTGAATATGTCCCCTGAACAGATATAGCATATATATGCTCCAGACATTTGTAAAACAAGAGTGTGCTTACTCTCACCCATTCTTTTACTAAATCAGCTGAAGTGACTTTATTTGGCCTGAAACTCATTCCTTGCTGCTCACTGGGCGACTGCGCTTTCTCAGTTGGAATGATGGAAACATGGTAGTGATAGTCACGATGCAGTGATATGATCAGTCTCTAATCTTTAGGTGTTTGTCACAATGATGGCAGAGAGGAGGAAACACTTCAAACCCCTGCACAGATAAAACCAGAGATGACTTAAAGAAATTGTTGAAGATTAGTGTAAAGAAAAGTTAAAGTCTACTCAAACATTTGAAACTGACAGCAGAAGAACATTGTTGAAGCATCAAAACTAAGCAATAGTGTCCAGATAGTTTAGGATAAGTGTAGAACAATGTGTCCAACATGAACAATATTGTATTGTGTCTTATATGGACAGCACTGCAACACTGTGACATAGTGTGGGCATCATACTAAATAAGAAATCTAATTGGTGAAAGTTCAAGATAACAAGTGGGGTGGTCACATTTTGTCTGTACAATGACCATGGTGAGAATGTTGGCCATACTGACTTAATAATACAAATTCAGATGATTTACTTCATGCTGGCATTTAAAGTGTTTAACAGTATTTTAATCTGTGCAGCACTGACAGAGAAGACGGGCTCAACTGTTGGTCACATGATCTTAACATGACCACCAAACTTTGTTTTTATCCACAAAAACAAATTTATGTGGATTTGAAAAATATTCAACCAAATTAAACTGTGAACATTAAAGTTCAACTTTATGTTTAATAACTTAAATAAACTCAACTTAAACTTATTTATAACTGTCATGGTGAATGTCCAGTGATTTATTTATTGTAGCGAGGGAAGGAAGGAGGTTGTTATCTAATTATACTTATGGGTTGGTAGATGTAAATCTTATATCGCAGGTCATCAGTTTCCCTATGTTAATGAGAATGAAAACAGCGATCATGTAATGTTAATGTAGTTAAAGTGACTCCCTCTGTGCCATTATTAAAACATTTCAATTATTAAGTGTCTAATGGTCAGTGTTAATTCACTTAGCTTCCTGTGAGTGTGACAGGGACTGCACCTCTGCTTTCACTGGAGAGGTCCCAAAAGCAATTTACTTCTTAGCATGTCTCCTACAGGTCTGCTCAGTGTCCCCGCCTGTCAAAAATCAACACTTAACTCAGACTACCAGGGTGTGATATCTATTGACAAACTGGAATCATATATGAACCATTTTTCACGCTGCCTGGTGCCTACACTTGTCATCCTTAGTTTGTTGCAAAAAATGACTTCTGCAGAGATGTACAAGAAGCACAAATAATTTAGTTTCATCACTGGTGCAGGTTGAGCCATTTCTTCTTTCTTTGTTGAAATAGACTCAGATTATACATGCAGTACCTGCACTTCACATATTAGTACGGACAGAGGCAGGATTCTTTTGTGTGTGTTATTCCATAGCATGCAAAAGGCATTGTTGTTTAGGTAGACCAGATTGATGTGACAGATCTAGCAGATGAGTCACTACAACTCATTTGGCTGCTGAATATGATAGAAATATGGTTTTGTGTACCAGAGATTAATCAAGGTTTGAAGAAGTGATCATCAATCTAACTTAAACTCTGACATAAATTAAGAACTAGTACATTTTAATAAAGCTATTCTTTGCAATAAAATGTTTGTATTTACTTTAACACTCTTTTATTGTGATTATATAGCAGAAAACTGAAACAGTGGATTCATATAGTTAGAAGACTGTTTCAACCAAAAGAGCTATAGCAACTGTGTGGTTGACTCATAGCTTGGGGAACACATCTGGCTGCTGCTGATATTGTAATAATCACACATCTGATCCTTGTTTTTTCAACAAATCTGTAAATAAAATAGGTTACATTACAGTCCACCGGTTTTATAGACTGATGTTGTTAATATTTTAGGATGTAGTCTTATATGTAAAAGCCCTTAGTCCCCTGTAAAGTAGGACCTCTGTTATCTACACACAGAACTAAATACACTTGTGTTGATAGATTAATTGCAGCCTTAAGAGTTATTAACAATTAAAACATTCTCTGGATACTTGTAAACACTTGACAAGCAACAAAATGGTACAGCAGTTTATCTTTTGAATAAATGATATGAGAGGGTAACTGGGGGGAGCGGAGTCTTCTCACGACACACTTAAAATGACTTGGCTAATTAGCAGTTGCTGTGACAGGTCTACTAATGTTAATAACCTTAAATAATTTACATTTTCAAAATCATATGCAAATAAGGAGATGATGACAGTGAAGTAGTGCTGTAGAGTACAATGCACAACAAGAGAACAAACACATACCTCACCAGATCACTGGAGTTTAAAAAGCGTGTGTCTGATCCTGCTGCAGCGTCTTTGGTAAAACTTCAAATCAAACAAAATGACAAACAAAACAAAAACATTAATAATAGTCCGTGAACTGGGAGCAGTTAAGGAAATACTAACTTTTTATTTTTGCTATTTTCATTCAAATGAACAACACCTGCATTTGGCAATAACTTTCTCCATATGAAGTTTACAAAAATCTCTGTAAACATTAAAGTGCAAAGAATTTGCTTGCCATTTAGGGCACATATCTTTTAAAGGTTCATGCTACAAGCACTCCAATCTAGTATTATTTGAAGAATCCAGTCACTTACCTTTTCATTTCATCCACACAAATATACCATACAGAAACAAAAATGCTATTCAATAAAGTTGGATGTTCCATGGTTTTAAACAAAGAGGTTACAGAAAGCCAAAGGTGGAAAAAAACCCCAAAACAAAACAAAACAAAACAAAAAAAACACAACTGGCTGTTTGTTAGTTAAGCCAGTCTTATGTACCCTGTGGCTGTTTGAACAAAGACAGCATGATTCATGTTTAAAGTTGATAATACATTATGAAAAGAAACAGAATAACAAGAAAAATGTGATTAAAAAAACACGCCTTTTAACTGCAGAGAACGGTGTGTGGTTTGCAACACAGTTCGGCATTAAAGTTTTTGTTCAGTATAGGCTTGAATGGCCCCTTGCTGGTTTTAATTCATGTAAAGTTCAGTGCTTTTAGGACCTATTCAAAGTGAGAATTCCTGATGAAAAATGTGTCCAAGAACACATTAAACTTCCCGTTTCTGGGATGTTATTGTCTTTGTTGTGCTATTTCAGGACATTTCTGATTTTAAAAATCCATCTCAGAGGAACAGGGGACGTTGGAGAGTATGGCAAAGGGCCTAAGAGTTGTTATTGTCATTTCTACTACTGACTTCTGAGCACGTCAAGTTTTAAGGAGCATCAGTGTCAGCTGGAAGCAAAGGCTCAAGCTTGGCTCTGGATTGGCTAAGATTGGATTTACACAGCAACAGAAAAATCCAATTCTGAAATCTGAAGCGGTCCCTCTCATGAGGTTTAACCTGCCACAAGAGGTCAGATATATGCCAAACATGGTGGCAGTTAAAAGATAAAAAAAAAAAAACTTTCTCTTTATGTGTAAATGTAGTTTATGTATCAGGCAGGTGCCCCAGTGGTGTGTCAGCTGGTCCCAGGAGCAGATACTTCTCATCCAGGGACGGCTCAGTGGTGCTGCCCTGCAGATGGATCAGTGGCTTGGTCTGCAGCAGCACACAACCTCTCCCCTGGCGCCGCCTCTCCTCCTGATTCCTGCGGTTGAAGATATTTATTCTGTTGTCCAGCTCAGGGCTGGTCTTTTCTGAGCCTGTCGGGCTGGGAAGCTTAAGGTTGACAGGGTCCACTGCTAGGCCCTTTTGAGCAAGGCAGGAGTCCTCAGAGAGGGAGGAGAGTAGTTCCTGTACCACCACACTGGGGTCCCTGCAGGGGTCTTGGCCTGAGAAGGAAGGAGGGCAGCAGCGATGAGAGCTGTAGCTCAGACTGAGGTCCTGAGCCATGCTGCTGCAGTCTGTCATAGATGAAGCCGGAGTGTGGGTTGTCAGGCTGTGTGGACGGGACGTCAGGTTGCCACTGGACCGTGCTATGCTGGTGGAGGCCTCACTTACAGCACTGCCCACCCGCTCCATAGCCAGCATCGGTTTGACTGAACAGGATTTGTATTGGTGGGGAGGTGAACATCAATGGCTGCCATGGTGATGATCCGAGTGCCTAAGCCTGAGGCCGCAGCATCTTCAAAGAGATCGCAGACATTTAGAAAAATTCTGATTAAACAAAGCAGCCCTTTATCTCATATACAGAGTTGAAGAGAAAGGACAGAGCAGTGTACTCTCTGGACCAAACAGACACAAACTTTATAACCTGTGACTGAAGCCTTTTTGGGAAGGTGTAAGATATTTACTGAACAAATTTCTTTATTTTGACTAAATGTCAGGTCTCGTCAAATTCTCTGTAATAGAAATATGTGAAATTGACAATGAAAACCTGAAAGATTTTGTTTAGTGAATCTATAACTTATCAGCCTTAAACTTACTCAAAAGCATTTTGAGTAGCTGCTTTACATCACTGATTTATAGTGTAAAGTAATGTTCATAGTATTCATGGTCCCTTACCACTGCTTGCTTCACTGTAGTATTGGCTGATGTAGTTGTTCATGTCATCATGCACAACTGGATCTGAGTTGGAAAGAAATAAATATGAACAAAATGAAGATGATGATTTTTTTGGGTGCCCTGCCTCCAATAACATTTTTTATAAAAATGACTAAAAATGTGCAATTTGATGTTGTAATAATTACAGACTTAACCGTTTTTATAGCACTCTGGTTTTCTAAGTGTTGCATTACACATATATAGAATAAATATTGTTCAGTCTTACTGACAATATTATGTGAACACCAGAAATTGGAGACTGCAGAAGGTGACCATTAAAATTAGGGGTTAATATAGTGTTATATATATTAATATATATAATATAGTTGATTTTGTGACTGTAATTTAATTTCACACCTTTTTTTTTTCTTTTTTTCCCCGCTTTGGTCCATATCATTGTTAACAGCCAAACTAGCCCAAATGGAAAAAATCTCTTCTGTTTACAACATAATATTGACAGAGTTGACTTTTGCCCCAGGACACAGGTGATTTATAGGTGATCACGCACTGTTATGCTGCACATTAGCTGCACCCTAGTGCACCAGAAATAAACTGGGACAGGGTGGGGTTGGTTTCAGGGATAGGAGAAATGGGGGAGAATGAAAGCCAGTGGAAGCTCTTTGTTCATCCTCTGATCCCTCCAGTCTAGCAGGCCTCAGTGTGCGTGGTGACTGGCTGTGATCTGCCCTGCTCCTCTGTTCGCTTGATTGGTCTTGAGCTCACTGTCCGCTGGCTGAGTGCGAACCCAGAGTACCCTGAGTGCTAGCCTCCATCCCCAGGGATGTGCTGCAGACTCTGATGGGTAATTTCATTTATTTTTCAGTCTAAAATATTAATCCCTGAGCCACCCCTGGAGAGGAAGCATTGCACTCACTGAAACAAGACTGAGACAATCACTCCACAATTAATAACACATGAGTCTTAAGAAACAAGAATGGGCTGTCCAGCATACATAAAAGGTTCCCTTATTCAGTCTGTGACAGTCAAGTTTCCAGGCTGTCTGTCTGTGGAAAAGGAGAGGTGACATGCTGAGGTCCTTTAAGTTCAAGTATAAGGTAACATTTTGATGGGTACCGCTTTACTTCTTGAATTAAAGTACAGCACAAAGATATTAGCAACAACTAAAGGTAATGATAAAGCTGATTAAAGTACCAGGTAAGTAAGAGGTACTAAAGCATGAATCCAAACCACTCTGACTAATTTCAGTTTCTGGTTTATAAGACAGCTCTCGCCTTGTCTGACTCAACATATCTATGGCCATTGCTAATGTAATTCTGACAGTGACATGGTGAACATGATTGATATTATAACTGTTTGACATCTAGCACTCTAGCATGGCTGCAGATTATTAGTCTAATGTCTCACCTTGCGAATGCAAATACTCTGTCCTGGCTTTAGTTATGACAGCTTGACAGTCACAGGTCATGAAATGTTCCTTCCGGCCTACTTTTTTAAATCTTTCTTTGTTGCAGTAACTCTTTTCTATTGTCACTGTGCCACAGTACTAAGAGCTGTCCACATCTGAGAGAAAACTTCACCTGAGCATTGATCAACACTGATTGTCACTAGATGTTCTTTAAATCGACATGATTTGGTACTTTGAGGTGACAAAACCACCAGATCTCCTGAGACATCCTGAGTCATTATAGTGACCATAAAGGCCACTGGCTGGATAAGAGTTCTTGATAGATTGATGGCTTTCTGCAGGTGAGACAGAGTGAAGCCCATTGAGACATTGTTTGCAGTACTGGGCAATAAAAAATACACTTGATTTGAGTTGACCTGACTAGCCTTAAGCCCCATGGCCTAAGTGCTCATCCCAGTGACCATGTTTCTGCAAAAAGCCCCACTTGTTTCTGAGAGCCAGATTTCCCACTATGCCCTTGGGGTAATTTTGTGGCTGCTGTGGAACCTCCTGGTGCCCTATTGTGGTTTACAGGTGAAGAGGAACAGATGTTGACAGGAGCCCACTCCTTCCTAACAAGGCCCAATTCACAGAGCACTCTGTACCTGAAATAGCCCAAGTGGTCTGGGCTGGCCGCGCTGGCCGTGCCACGAGGGGGGGGGGGGGGGCGTTAAGAGAGATCGGTGGGCTATAACAGAAGCCAGTGCTGGCTGACGTAGTGTCAGAGAACATGCTTGTTTTCTCCAGGATTCACCACATCCTAAAAGCTTTTTTGCCCCTCATATTGATCCCAGAGCGCCTGCGGTCAGGTGGGTGTTGTGTGCGAGCATGGAGGGGCTAAGAGCCTGGCCTCGAAGATGCTCCAGGGCTACTGCTTCAGATTAACTCTACACTGCTCTGGCATTCGGTTCACCTGATGTTACACTGTTCAAGACTTTTTGTTCCACATAATTATGTACATACTTTATGCTGCACCTCTCTCCTTGTTTGTCATGCTGCTTCCTCAAGCAAACACTGCACCTGGAAGGTTATGTATTATCTATCATTTCATTGCAATATGCTTTGTCTTGAATGCAACTATTTTCAGTTTGCAAAATTGTCATATGATATTAATAACGCTGTTTCCAGTATCCTTCCCCATAATGCACAAAAACACACCTTTACGAACAATACTATACCTGCAATGGTGTGGTGCTCTCGAGGGTTTCTCTGGCCACCCTCATCATCTGACTCCCCAGGAGTCAAACCTTCTACAACCTGGAAGCTCCTGCCCTGTTTGCCCCACACATGGTGGATCTGCATTGCTGCTTCACGTTCTGCTGCGAGGTCGAGGTCCTGCTGAGCCAGATGGGCCCTGAGCTGCCTGATCTCGAGACTGGAGATGTATGTGTGTGTGTGTGTGTGTGTGTGTGTGTGTGTGTGTGTGTGAAAGAGACAAAAAGGAAAGCAGATTATCAGAAATGCAAATCGACAGGGAGAGTAAAACCAAGATTAAAAAAGGGCAGGGGAGAAGTTTGAGGAGAGAGACTGATAAAAGTGTACAAAAGACAAGAAGACAGGTGGGAAGCAAGAGAAGGGAAAAACACGTGGATTGAAGAGAGATAACAAGGGAGGACAGGGTGATGGGTTAAGTAAACATGATGAGGTAAGATGAGACAAATTTGGGAAGAAGGAAAAAATATAAAAAGGAAGTAATTTTCAATGCAATAAACAACAATCATACATATAAGACAACAATAACTACATCTTTTTCTTATGTGTCATTATCGGAGTAGTGCTAGCATATAGTAAAGGACTGAAAACACATTTTATTAGCTGTATTCTTAATAAACCCTCAGTCAAATCACAGTTTGAGACAAATATGAACTCAAGGGATAAGGTGTCACATAAAGTGTACATCAAAACAGGAGCATTTCCTGCATGATCATGTATCTAAAATATCCATTATTTATGGCCAGGCTTATTTTATTCAAATATGTATTTATTGTGGCATGCATTTTCCCATATAATTTCTCATCAGGGTGTGCAGTGAAGAATCATGATGAAATGTGAGGAAAGATTCAACCTGTTTGTGAGTCACTGCTGCCCTCCTCTGGTGGTACATGAACTCACAGTTTCTTATATGGCCATTAGTGTACAGACAGTGTTGCTGTTGTTTTCAAAGATGTGATGGCATATTATAATATAGATGTCAATATAAATTAATTATCATGTGTGAATCATGTGTGACAGTGTTTACACTGACTTTAAGGTGGTACTCCACTCACTTGTGTTTGGAGTATTATACATGCAGCTGGGTGTAAAAACATTTCTAAATGCACAACATATGTGTCTTCATGCAGAACTGCATGAAGGTTGTTGGTTGACAAATGTGAAGTGCATGAAGACCCATATACAATCCCATGCACATATATGATGATGACATAGGAAATGCAGCTGGAATTTAAAGTGTTTTAGTACTCACAGCCTGTTCCTGACAGATCTGAGTGAGACGCTCCAGCTGCTCTTCTCTCACAGCCTTGGTCTTCTCACACTGCTGGATCTCCAGTTCCATCTCAACTTTGACTTGCAGCACATAAGCTAACATGGAAGAGGAAGGAGGGAGAGAAAAAGAGACAAAAACAAAAGTTTGAGTTTGGCTACCTATTACTAATGACCTCAAAAAAACAGCTGGTTGGCAAAATACACAGAGATTAAAATCATGGTCAAAGGTCAGTTTTGGTGGCCCATTAGTCCTCTACTGTATAAATGTCTGTCTGACCTCATAAATTACTGGTAACTAGTAACATTACACCTGTATTGAATGAATATAGCAAAGTGCATGTCATTTCAAGTCTCAGCTGACAGCTGCAGTCACAGTCCTGAAACTGTGTTTATGCTGAAATGGTGGTGTTAAGTAAAAATTTACATGTTCATAAGTTAAATACACTGGAAACAAGAGAAAAAATGTGGAAAGAGACAATTATAATACAAAAATAAGGTTTTATTTGTGGTGTTAATATAACAATCCTAACAGACTGATTCAACTCAGACTCATTTAACTGATTCTGAAAGCTACTTTGTTTATAAATATGGATATTTTTCTGTTCCATGGCCTTGTTCCATTTTGTTATTGCCAGATGACACAACCATCACCCCACGCTGATACACAAGAAGTGTGTCTGACATGACCTCCTCATCAGTACTGTGTGCGTCATCAATTCATCCTTCATCAATCACCTGCTCTGTACCTTCTCCTTTCTTTTCCTTTTGTCCACACAAATCTGAAGTGAATTGTTTTTTTTGTTTGTTTCGCCACTTCAGTTGATTTAAATTGATATGACAACTCCTGGAGAAAATATAGAAGATATAATGTGCAACAATATCAGAGGAACAGTCATGCTGGAAATGATGAATCAAACACTTAAATCACATCTTGATCAATCGATGTCTCCACCTCTTACAATCTCTCTGCACATTTTATTTATACATGACACACTTTGTGGAGCTGAACGGGAAGGTGTAACTAAAAAAAGTATCCTTGGAGTTAATTTGGATACCTGTTGTCATCACTGCTGGCAGACAATTAGTCCTTATCCACCTCTGTCATCAGCCACATGATATCACATGTGATAAAACTGAAACCCTGATGGGACTGTTGCCACGAGCAACATAAAGGGGCCAAGCATCATCAGTAATCCTATTCCAATATCTCTGTAGTTGTTGTGGTTGTGTATATGAAACATTTTGCCCAAACACTGAGAGGAGAATGAAACACTGATGGGGGAGGTTGGGAGGGGGGCAAAGCACAGAGCCATCGCCACATGCTCCTCATACCTATTTATAGGCATGTTGGCATAAAAACAACACAAAAGTGGGGACATCAGATGGGCCCAGTCCAGTCATACTTCAAGCGCAAGCAGAGGTTCATTATTCAACCACATGATGTGTAATATTAGCATGTTTGTGGAACTACAAACTGTATCTGTGTCAGTGTGTACTGTGCCAATTTTGTGATTCTCATCTATGTATGCTACAGCAGGCACAGTGGTATAAATTCGTACCGAGTCTGATCCCACAACTTCACAGAGACCAACATAAAGGCCCTGCTCCACTCTCCTCTAGCGAGAGATTAGTGTGTCACTGGTCACACAAACTTGCGTCATTTACGCAACACACCAACACACAAAACCCCCAATGTGTCATCTCACTATGTTTCATTGTGGTATTTTTAATATCACAGTCCCCACTTATAACATACTTTATGTGATGTATATACATATACATATACATATATAAAATGCATACTGGCGCTGCTCAGGGCATTGCCATCATTACAACTCAGACAAGTATTAGGCATATTGTATTCATGTTCATTTATCCAAAGCAAAGAGCTCTGTGGCAGTGATATACTACACTTTACTCTGGGTGGTAAAGTCACCAAAAACCATGACATTTTGTTTTTTGCTTTTTATTAAACAATAAAAAGCAAAACAAAACAATATTTGTTACATCAGCTCTTTTGCCTATTGCAGCACATACTTTTTAAACATATTGAAAATGCATTTTGGTTTCTTCGTTTCTTTGTTTGTTTCCACCTATTTTCTGATTGTGATAGAGTGCTTAATATTTCCCATCTGACACATCACACTGCTGATAAATTCAGACTTGTTTTTCTGGTATTTTCACCCCCATCGGTCCGACATATATATTGCCTCTGTACAAGTTAAGCTAATTCTGCAAAGGACTCAATCCTTCTCCTATGATACCTGAGCTGGTCCCTCAGCTGTATATTTATTAGTTTGAGTGAGATTTCTTTTCTCTGAGGTGTGCTGCTGCCTGCCTAACAATAAAACTCAATCACTCACAAAGATCAAACCTAGCAGGTCGAGGTGTGCGGGAGGAAAATCACGAGTTCATTCCCTGGAAACCAACACTGCAGCTGCATGTTAAGAAGCACGCTTCTCCTGCTCACAGAGTGAATCTGTGCTGTTGAAAGTTATATTGCATTATAAATTAATATAATATACAACTGTATTTCCTAAATTGTAAAAATATTAACGAGAAATAGTAGACAGATGATTGCTTCATTCATCCACCATCTAGTTGGACATGAATAAATTGCACACCGAGTTCCTTTGTGGTCTGTGTGTTGCAGATCCTCTATGCAGCCAGGGGCCCGTGGTGAGGGTGACCTCAAAACAAATATCGAACCGCTCTGTATTAGCATAGGGGAGAACAACCACTATATTCATTATAGTCTCCCTGAATCTACTTAACCAGCCCCTTACAATCAATACAAGTTAGAGTAGCAAAGTGGCAGCAATTTACTCTGAGGGATGATCAATAGCCATATTGCTCTGAATAGTAAATAATTTGTATAATCATGGAGAGCGTGGGGTCATTTAGCTCTTTCAAGGCCAGCTGACTCTTCTGTATCTGTGCGATCCTTATAAGTTAAGTGAAAATGGGGTCTTTCCTTGAGTTGGTCCACAAAATGAATCAGTCTGATGTATAGGTACAGGTCAATTATAATATCACAATTTTGATGGATGGGCACAGGGTTTTTGGTCACTCACCGTCAATGATCCTCTTGACCCTCCAGATGCGAAGGGTGATGATGAGACTGATGGCATCCCAGGGGCTGCTGGGCCCGTTGGCCACCGTTGAGGCCACCATGGGGGCCAGCGACAGCACGATGACAGCACCATCAAACACCTGAGCGGGTTGTATACACAAGTACACATACAAAATTCAAGTGTGCAAATGCTGCAAATCTAAAAACAAGGTCTTTGTGCAAAGCTAAAAAAAATCAGCTGCTGGCTATGGTTGCATGTTTATTTATCATAGAGTAGTATGTATGTTCTCAATCCATCTAACTCTTGACAAGAGGGTGAATTGCCAACGCTAAAAAAAAAGACAGAATACATTTACATACACACAGCAATAAGGTGGCAAAATAAAATAAAATATAATAATATAATCTTCAAACCTTCATTGTGAAATCTGCCAACAGACACCAACCTCAACTTTGTTTTCTATGTAGTCCCAGATCCCGAGCACTACAATTCTGAAGACAGTCTGAGAGAGACAGGGGAGAGATAAATGAAAGCATTAAAATAGATAAGTGAGAGAGTGTGATGGTACATATAAAAAGCTCATGTGATATTCTCAGTCTTTTGAGTTGTCATCACTTTCAACAACCTTTGTCAAATGTGTGAAGACAGAGTGATAACTGAGAGAAGGCCCATGCCTCTTTATACCTCCTTCTGAATACAGTAAAGTAATGGCTATGCAAGAATGCTATATCTGAAGATAGAGTAAACATGTGTTATATTGACACATCACAGGAACATCTCTAAAAGGACATTTTACCTACTTAAGTATTTAGAGCTAATTTAGTCCTGCAAACCAATCCTCCTTGATAGATACAGCAAATGTGTTCCTTGATATTGATCTCTGACCTACAACGGCACAACACTTGTCATTTGATCACCTATCAAATTGTACATTGTGTTCTGTGGATGTTTCTGGTTGAGCGACTCTTTTGTTGAGCAGGGCAATTGATTTACACTCCAATTAGCATGGGATGTCGTGTATGGGTGGTCCTGCTAATCCATCATCTGGAGCGCATGCTGGACAACAGTGCTGGTCTAAAATGGGAAGCACAGAGGCCCCACCCACATATTTCAATACTGTCTTCTGATTGGTGCAGAAGGGCCGCCTGGTGATAAGCTCCATCTACTATATGTAACACCATTCCCAGATGAGTCTCCCTCCATGATGTCAGTGGGCGAAGTGTTCGGAAGGATCATATCACTGTAACCCCATCCCTACTGCTCATTAAATTTGGCTGTAATTATTGCTCCTGCTGGCTCACTGGTAATTAATGTTTAGTTTAGGGCATTGGGGCTGAGGCTGTCAGGGTAACTGGTTTGCAGTAGAGTGGAGGCCTGTGGGCCTAATCATCCTCTCTCCTGTTTGTTTTTTCTTATTTCCAACCTGATGATAAGACATAATTTTATCAAATAATGCCTTGAATTTTATTAAGACTAATTACAATTATGGTTCAAATGACTGACATTTTCATAGCCTTGAGGTAGTGTTTCCGAGGCTAAGGCTAGATCTTGAGTGGACGATAGGCTGGAGGATAAAGAGCAATAATTGAAATTAAATGGTAGCCACCTACTCTAGTTCCCTTAGGCCTGTGGTTTGCAATCCTGAAGACATAAGCAACACTTAAGGAACAATTAGTTTGGTTTAATTCAATCATGCATTAAAAAGAAATCCAATGTGTCAGTTTAAATATCTGGGACCTTGAGCACCTGAAGGAAATAGGAAAGACTTTCATTAACGTTGGTACCTGAAATAAAGTTCTGTGGACCCGAAAGCACACGTCTTACCTCAGAAAAGAAGAGGGACAAGATGATAAGGCTGATCCAGTGGATAATGCTGGCAAATTGAAAAGCATTGGAAACTGTTGAGAGAGGAGAGATACAAATGTTAAGTTTTATAGAGAAGCACACATAAAATAATCCAATAAATCAAGGTCTTCCATTATTTAGTTTAAAAATTAACCTTAAAATTTAATGGTCCTGTCTTTGAGTGAAGATACAGTTCTTTGTTTTCTGTGATTAAGAAGCTGAAGCAGAACAAAAAACTTTTTCCTACCTGAATTCATTTTGAAGAGATATCTCTGCTCTTACTGCTCCACTCTTTGATATTCTGTCTATCAGCAATTTTAGGTCTATCCATATCTCAGAGTCCCTCCATCATTCCACAGTGCCATCCTGTATTTACCAATATCCTGCTCCACTAAGCTCTCTGTGCATGCTCTCACTCACTCCCACCTTATTGCCCACTCCTTTCTTTGTCTTGCAGGACTGGCAGCAGGCAAAGCACTCGATTACAACAGATCTGAAGTGACTAGAGACCCGCAGTCCCTGCAGCGAGACTCAGGTATCATCAGAGCTGGACGCTGGCCAGTAATCGATGGGGACGTGTGCTTGCTGCCATAGACAAGAGACTTGCTTCATTATCACCTCTCTCCATCACTCTCCATCACAACCGTTTACCATCCTGCTCAACCAGTGCCTCTCTGAGTGGCAAGGCTGCACACAGCAGTGATGGAAAGAGTGGACACTAAATGCATACACATGATGGTGGCGGCACACACAAGGCCAGCGGTGAAAGAAGTAACCAGTTCCTTCACTTCATGTATCAATACAACAATGTTCAAATACTAGTTAACACAGTGAGGTAATTTTGTCTTGTCTTGACTTAAAGCCTCTAAAACCTCCACAAGATAAATCTAATGAAATTGGTCATTATATCATTAATCAAGAGAAAAGAAAAAAAAATGCCATAAAAAAAGCTGAAATATTGGATACATTTTACTCTTTTGGGAATCAAACACTCATTTTAAATGAAACCATTTCTTAATTTTTGAAGACAAATGTCTCTGGACGAGTTACTCACAACAGATTCTCTGAAGGGGCACTGAATATTGGATAATGGTTATGATTATGCTTATAATTATGATTGTGTTTATGATTATGGTTGTGATTATAATTATGATTATAAGAAAAACACGAGCTAAAAATAACATGTAACTAGCTGTAAAATAAATGTAATGGAGTGTGAAGTATATTTCCTTCTGAAGTGTGGTAAATCTGATGTAGGAAAAAAAATGGATTGAGAAATACTCAAGCAAACATCAAAGATATGTGAGTAAATGTATGTTGTATGTTGTTGCTTTTCAGGACTGGCACAGCAGAATGAAGCAGACGACAACCAGAGAAAAGCACAGCTGCCCTTCCTGAAATCTCATTATGCTGACCATGAAAAGGTAGAAAATCTCTTATTTTGACCCTGTTTATGTGTAGGTCACAGTGCAGCAGCAGTTGAGTGAGTAAAATATTTGGTTTATTGCTCAAGGACACCACAGTACATGACGCCCTGCTGCTCCAGTGGAGCTGCTGCTCTGTGTTGCCTCCCAAGTGGTTGTACAAGGTCTACAAGGTGAACTGCTGGACTTGCAGACTCAGCAAAACTTAAAATAAATAAATAAATGTTAAAATAGGTTAAATGAATGTGTGCACGCTATTTACATTGTAGGAGTTTGGTGTCTATGAGTAGCTCCAGAGACAGGAAAAGCACCACCAGGATGACACAGGCCACCAGGACACAGTTGAAGCCAGCACTGAGCAGACAGACTTGCCACAGGGCCACTCGGTGACCACAACATGGCTTCAGCCAGTTGGACCTAAGAAGACAGAGCACAAAGACACATGTACACATGTATATAAATGTTGATTTATAGCTGTATGATCCACTTACTGCGCCTCCTTTCATTACAAAAGAAAAGCACACGTGGGCTCATAATCAGATTGTTCTGTCAACTAAACAAGACAGTTCACAATTTTAGTGGACAATGTCATATTTCTGAAAATAAAAATGTATAGTGTGGTTTTTAATCAATATATTGCCTTAAAACAAGTAGCACTAATGAAAATAACCTAAGAGGTTCAGAGCTACAATTAATAATCATATCACTGCTGTACATGCACAGAGTGACAGGATGAGCTTGGCCAACAGAGGGCAGTAGTTTACACTTCTGAAAGGTGATGTCTTTAAAAAAGAAAAAAATCCCATCAAAGTTCAGTGGTGACGGCCAGACCAAAAGGATATGTGTGGTCAGAGCCCACATTTGCGGAGACAGGGACAGTGAAGCTCTGTGAACTAGTGACTTGACCATCAGCTGTAAGTGTGACTGGAATACTGATGGACCGCTCTTCACATGGCAATGAAGGGAGTCACTGTAGAGGATGCTTCTTTCATGTTCAGCAAAATCAATGGCCAGTTCAAGTGTGACATCATTAAAAATTCTAATTAAATACAGTATTTTCACACAAATAAACACATTAGTTAAAGAGTCACTTGATTTTCTTTAATGTGGGTAAGATGCTCCATATTTAAGAGAAAATATAAGGCAATTATTTTCAAGAGTGGAAAAAAACAAAAGCTTCATCCTGCCAAGCAGTGTGAAAGAATCCAGCATTTAGGCCATTAAAGTGTTTGGCAAGATGGCTCAATGCTATTTTGAAATAGTGGGCTAGTCTTACAGACCAGCTACTACAAGGGCTGACAGTCAGAGCTGAGAGAAACAATGCCTCTCACCAGCTCTCCAGCTGGAGTGGAAAGTTGGCTCTGCCCACTACCTTTCCCTTCGCCCCATGCACTGGCATGGAGGAGACAGACGTTGGCAGAGCATTTCCCTCCTCTGATCATGTCTTCATTCTTTGGCGTGGAGCTAACACGAGCTGCAACAGTGGCAAAATGGCTCCATTTTCACTGTGGCTGCAGACCTGATTATGCTGCACTCATCACTGAAGAATTTGAACATTTGATCTGTTTTAATACCAGTTACAGCCTGTTACAGTTTCTCTCGTTTTCTAAATTCTCAAATGAGATTTTTTTTTTCTCAAAACATTAAGATCAAATCTCTGAACAATTATTTTCTCATTCATTTAAGAAAATAGCATTGTTTTTGGACATGTGAGCAAAGGAATGAATAAATCTGCTAAAAAAAAAATCACTCAATCACACAATTATTGTCATATCATTACCTCAAAGAATTATGGGAAGAAACAAATTAGGCAACAATAAAAGTGTTACAATTTATAGGGATTTAACAATGCCAGTTTCCTTCTACTAAAAAAGTAGATGCTGTGGGATAATATGAGGTGGGAGATTTCTTGGCCGGCTCCTTTAACAAGCAGGACAGACATGGAGCATTTACTGTAGTAGATTCAGTGCTGTGTTACAACTGCCCCCATGAGAAGACTTTTTCTTTTTTACATGTCACCTCCTCATTTCTGACATATCTGCCCCTGGTTAGCTCTGCCCACATGCATCTTTTTTATTTCACATGTGTGGCTCTTTGGTAATTTGATCGAGGGGAAATGTTCACATAACCTGTTCACACTTGAATAAACCTGAAGTGATGCAAGCAGAAGACAAAGTGCATTGCTGAAGAATAAAACTGCAGACGATCAGAGTGGGATCATATGGATTTTTCCACAGTAACATATTTATGTCACAATAAGGAAAATGTTTACAGCAGCTGTCAAGATGAACACGCCACCCTCCCATTGGTTTCTCAGAAGGAAGTATTTGTTCAAGGCTGGAATGGGCAGAGCCACCGCCATGTAAACAATGCATGGCTAATCTAATAAAGGCATAATCGTGCTGAGAGCAATCATCTTCTTGGCTTTGGGTGGAGTGGCGCAAGCAGGCAAGCTCCAGATAGTGTAGAATCTGCTCAACCGGAGACTTGGCGAGACTCTGCGGATGCCAGGGATTGTACCATCTTGTGCACCTGTCGACATGCCAGGACACCTGAGCGTCTTGTCTACGAGAAACAAACTAGCGGTTCACTTTATACATCCAAGCCACTGATGTGAACACACTATAATATACATTCTTTTTAAAACTAAAATGACTATTTAGAAGAAAGTCCCATGTTGTCAATATTCATTTTAACAGTACATCTGTGGTAGTGAACTTCTCATGCATGGCAATCACAGCAAACAGCATATGTTACCAAACTTAAAGGAGCAAGAAAGAAAGAAAACACAAGCTGCTACATTACATCCTTGATTTCCCCCACAGCATTCATGCATCACAAATAATAGCGGATGAGATGTGAAGCATTTGGGAATATCAGGAAGATTATATTGTTCAAACACAAAGAAAATGTGTCTGTGAGAAAAACAAGGAAACAATGACTGTATGGGAGACTTAAAGAGTGAGTGTGTGTAATCTTCAGCTTTTCATGCAATTGTTTTTGTGACAGTGACAGAAATGTTCCACCAGTGCAATTGGAAGTCAGTGCCTTGCTGAAGGCCACCTTGACAGTAGTGGGTGAAGGTGAGGAGTTACTCATTCAACCCCGAAACTGAAATTTTCCATAAGACTCTGGGGATGTGCACAAGTTAAGCCTTCCATTAATAACCTTCTCTAACCTTGCAGATCCATGGTTTCTCAACAGCACAGTATTTACCCAAACATGTTCCTTTAGACCAGGCATGTCCAAACTGTTTCACAAAGGGCCGTGTGGCTGCAGGTTTTTGTTCCAACCAATCAAGAGCACACAGTTTGACCAATCAACTGTCTGAAGACTGAGATCAGTTGATTAAATGAGTCAGGTCTGGTGTGCTGCTGATGCTTGGTTGGAACAAAAACCTGCAGCCACAGCCCTTTGTGGAACAGTATGGACATGCCTGCTTTAGACCCAATCATCATAGTGAGTGGAATCTATTGTAATACCATGTGCAGCCAATTTATAGTGTATATTAAAAAATATTCTAAAAGATGAAAATCAGAAATAGTAGTTTCTTGTTGAGTGAGATGTTGCATGTAAAGCTGGAGGGCAGTTTTGGAATATGTTTTTTAAAATATATAAAAGAAAAATGTGCTGCGGGTCTCCCATGCATTTGAGTCATCCAAACATTTCACTGGTTCAAACAACCTCCATTTCCCGATCTTATGGTTTAGCAGACTTCCACCATATGATTTGACGGTCCGTCAAAGTGCATCTTATATCAAATGGTCTAACGCATCATTCAACTGCTGCAGGGAACCAAAGGATAAGAGAAATTTACCAGAACAATAAAACTCCTCAAGGGCGAGTTGTAAAAAGACATGGTAAAAGTGAAATACTCCACTCACCAACTTTATAATGGCACATTCTCATCTAGCATTGATGGCTCCAGGAATCATGTTACAGTGCAGCCGACCACAGTGAACTTCCTTGACTGTCTTTAAAGGGACTCCTATAATAGAGCCATAGTCACTACATTAAAGTTCCTCAGCAGTAGCTATGACTGAACCCACAAAGCAACTAATAAAACAATCTCAGATGGCTGTTTAATGTCTCAGTACAGTTTGAAAGAATGCCAAACACAACTTTTAAACTCTTTGGAGATTAAGAATGGGGTTAAACCTGTTATACAGTGTCTTCTGTGTATTTATAGAGATAATATTTCACTAATAATTTATAAGTTTACGTTTGTCTTTTTTTGTTTTACCTTTTGGCAGAACCAGACAACTGTTTCTCGTCTAGTAAAGCAAGCAAGTAAAGCAATAGATTATATAGGTTATATCTTCACTTTATGATATAGACAGATAGTGTTGATCAACTTGTTTTGGTCTCATCAAGAAAGTATATTTTCCTAAATATCAAATAATCCCTTTAAATCCTTGGTGAACAAGGACTTTTTATCCAATGACTATCCACTGTAGACAGAAGGTTAAAATACTGTTTATATATGAAGATCAAGATTATTGCATTATTTTTATCCATTATGCATTATAGTAGGTTTTAATAATTGATAATTCTTCTTTTTGTATATGTATCCAAATGTTAATCTAACACAGTCATTTCTCTGCAGGGATCATTGCATTTTTCTAAGTCTGGGTCTTGATATTGTGAAAAGTTAAAAGTGAACAGTGTGTAGTAATTATGTCGATGCAAGTTGTCTTTAAGCATTTAAACTAGCTCTAAGGTAGAGACCTATTATTCACATCTGCTTCACATATACTTTCTGAAGCCACACACAACAATCCAAGATGATCAATGTTTATCCAGTGCTAATTTAACAGAAAAGGTCCCATTTCTCCAAACTTAAAATGGTTTTGAGCTTTGAATGAACTCCCTCTGCAATGCTGACTAAAGTGGCTTTTTTAGGACTTGGAGAGAGTGATTTTAGTGCTTTTTGTGAACTGGGTGCGTTTGCAGGTTGCACTTGCATGACTGATCTGAAATTTGGGCATGTTTATGAGCAGTTTTAGAGATGTATTATAGCTGCAGGCAATTTGGGTTTAGTCAGGTTTAATCTGTCCCTCACACAATTAAACACAAGTTACTATTACTAAACTAAATACTCTTCAACAAAACAACTCTGGCATTGTCCATCTGTGGCTATATTTCTACTAGTAGAAGTTGGCAACTCTACACACATTTAGCAGGATTAAAAAAAAAAAAAAAACAGCAGCAGTTGCTGTGTGTAAACGGGACCAAGAGAGGCTGCACAGAAAGCTGCCTGGGCTGGGAGAAACTGTCAGGAGTTGCTGCAGGGACGGATAGTGGCAGCTGGATGAAATCGGTCTGTTTACCAGCCCTGTGTCCACTGAGGCTCCTGGCACCTCACTGCAGCAAGGATATTTGTTTGTTTCTTATTTTATGGAGATAAAAGAGGCTTTGGAACCTAGGAGCCAATGAGAAGCATCAAATTCACTGCATTCACCTCACCTCAGACATCGGAGTTTCACCCTTGCAAACGTCACAATTGTTCTAGCAGCTCTGGCAGACTGCCACCAGATGCCACTGTGTTTGAACCTCCTCTGCTCACCATACAGCATCTCCTTAATTAAAGTCCACACACACTTACAGTTTTTCTCAATAGCTTTGATGCAATATACGCATCAGCATCATCTCACCCTTCATTCACACATTGTCAATGCAGATCTCAGAACAGAGAATGCATTACTCATGACACCAATTTGTCTGTACAAATGCCTTTAAAATAATCAAAACCTTGTTCACAATAAAACTTATTTTCAACCAAGCTTACTGCTGTAAACAAGTTTTTTTTTATGTATAACTAGTGTTGCTGTGGAGAGCAATATGATTAACATTAACTATGCATTCAAAATACAGACAGAGAAAAATGTGCTGTCAAAGTTATGGCATCAATAATGGTAAAGTAAATTCATACCATATACAGTATGTACATTAATCAACTTATCACCTGTTTGAATAATGAATATTAGAGAGTGAACTATGTGTGGATACAACATAAGTCTGTGCAAACACAATGAGATATACTAATGTGTGTTTGGAACTGATCAGCTGATTTGAGAACTGTATTAGTTTATACTGTATTACTGTGGTGAGGATGATCTTTCTGATGTGTGAATTGCATCAGGGTGATTGAAAGAAACCTCCTCAAGTGTGCGTATCTGTGGTTCAAAAGGAAGAACAATCCCACCCCTAAAATGCTCCTTTTTAAGAACAGCATCTAGTAACAGCGCCCCACTTGTTCACAGTGCAATGTACAGTAACATCCTGGCCAAGATCTATCATCTGAGAATATTAAAATGAGTCAACAAGGCAATAACCTGTGAGTTTCAATCTGCCTGACATCGAAAAACATGCAACTTCTTTTCACAGGCAAAAAGCCAGTGCATTACATACACACACACTTGCAGACATAAATATGTGGATGTGAGTTCACAGCGAGTGTGAAGACTCAGATTTGGTATAAGAGACAAACAGAGGCTAAATGCAGTGAATGTGTGTGTCCTTACTTCATGTCATGCCAAAACTAGCCTAGCCCAGAGGGGACGCAGTCAGACACTGCTGGTGACACATGCAGTATATTAATGAGTCTTATTAAAGCAAGAGAACAGTAACAAATGTTGTTTCTCTGACCCACTCGGCCCTGACAGCCTGACAGAACCACCTGGCCCAAGTCACCAATAGACAAGCACATACAGTGGACAAGGTCACCTCCCAAACTGGTTGTTTTCAAACTTGTTTTGGCTCCACGCATTTTCACATTGACATTTCACACAACCGAAAACTGATTTAGCAAATGACTCTCTGTCCTTTCTTCATTTGCTCTCCTGTTTCCACTGTTTTCTCTTTCCACTTCACCTGTTTCTCTATATTCTTTCCTCTGCCAGTGCGCATTGAGCAGGTTGATATAGCTGTCAGTGTTTCCCACTGCTGCTGAGATTGAGTGGAGCTGGACAGGGAAACAGAGGAGGGAGATTAAATCAGGGGAAGTAATCGATACCAGCACGTTGAGTGAGCCACCAAACACTGGGACTGTCAGACTCACAGCACCTGATGGTTTCATCAGATAAAGTACTCCACTGGAGTGGAAGGGGAGATATTGCTTAAACATTTATTCAACTTTAGTGGAATAGACAGGAATAGAGAAGAAGTCCAACAAGAATTTCTACTTCTACATTTTTTTGTTTTTGTTTTACCTCACTTCTTATTCCATCATCTTGGTTTATCACCAGCAACTACAAGTCTATTTAAAGGAACACAGTTTACACAGTAGCTTGACATAGTATATATGATATAGTGATATAGTACAGGTCAGGACTTTTATTTTATCTCTCTTGTTACTGTTACAAGTGTCTTTCCAAGCTAAATCTGCTGATGGCAAATTCAATCACACCTGACAAATATGACAAAGCAGAGTCCAGACAGCACTATCTCATCCTCCCCCTAGAGACATATGTGTCTCCAGCAGGCTCCACATTTCAACAACCAGCACACTCACTCACAAACTCACACGCACAATACTTCATGCTAAAGCAAGCGTGGAAAAGGGGGAGTACCAACTAAGCATAAAATACATGCTGAGTTTCCCTGATGCTGTCAGATTGCAGGTAATTAATTTTACATTTGAAAGGTTCCCCATTACCAATGCCTGTGCACCACTGATCACAACACATCAGCAGGGAAGAGGCAAGCCCCCAAACTCCTGCAGCATTTTCATGGGAAACGCAACCAAAAGAATATATGACTGATTTTGGAGTCCAGATCTAAATATGTGAGGTAGCTGACTGACTTCTGCTCAGATCTTTTGTTTATTGAAACCTTCTATGAGCAGCTAAAAATAAACCATACAGGTGAATTATTAGCACACAACATCAACCTTCTTCCATCAACAATGTCGTCAGGAAAGCAGATTATTGATTCAAATGGCTACTTTGCTTATGGTCAGCAGTTAAATAACAGCTTCTTCATCCAATTCCAAGTCATGCCAGCAGCAACCATGGGCTGATACTGTACTAACTGTAGCTGGTTAAATAAAGTGTTAGTATATATGAAGTGATTTAAAGCTGGAGGCTGCAGCTACAGTCAGTCTGGATTCAGAGGCTTTATTACCCGATGAAAATAATGATAATTACTGTCATTCATTTGCCTTGAGTTCACTATTGTGAAAAATAATGAGATTCCTAATAATGTGCAATTTCTTCATTCAAAGGACACCGGAACCATAAATTTGACTCTTAACACATCTTGATAATTCTTATAGATAGGTAGATAGGTAGATAGATAGATAGATAGGTAGATAGATAGATAGATAGATAGATAGATAGATAGATAGATAGATAGATAGATAGATAGATAGATAGATAGATAGATAGATAGATAGTATTTAACATGCAGCCAGGGATTTACTGTGAGCTGCTCTTGATTACCACAACAGTCAACACAGGCAACTGGTGTTCAGCTTTTCCTCTCAGTGCTGTGGGAGCGCTGGGGAAAGACTGATTTGTATGTTACAAGGGGACAGGAAGGTCAATGTCTGTGTTCTGTATTCTATGAGTGTATATTGCATGTGTGCATTCACATGTGCACAGCCAGTCAGAGCCAGCTTCGATCGAAGATACTCCTACTATAGACTGCAGTTAGTTATGGGTCTCAGCTGAGGTGACTGAGCTGAATAAATATAAAAAGAGGCTCATTTAAATGCAGCAAAATTTTAAAAAAAGGAAAAAAAAAGAACTTTGACTGTACAGGCAAGGGAGACAAATGACACTTCTGATCATTTAGCTGGATTATGCCAGATGTTGAATTATATAATTTTGATTTTAATGTTTTGATTTTAATGTAGAGTGCTATATGTGCAGTTATAGGAAGGGCATGGGAAGGAACGGGGATAAATTGCAGAACTCATTATATAACACGCACTATTTAAATCACAAAATGGAAGCACAATATCTGCATAATGATGTCCATTTGTTCTGAAGAGATACAACCACATCAATTTGACAAACAGTGAACCTTTATGGGGATGGAGTCTGGAGGAGTTAGGAAAAGCTGGTTTATGCCACAAAAGACAAGTCTCAGAACCAGTTTCAACCGTGAACCATGGAAGTGAATACAGCTATACTTAAATTTTTCCATTGACAACTTTCTAAATTTTGCAAATGGGCCAGCAGTTATGTCCAAAATGGAACATTTGGACCCTTGGCCAAAACCTAGTGGGTGGCATAGGGTTGGAACCCTTGTCCCCCACCCCGCCCCCTCTGCTCACTACAGATTTAGATGAACCATCTGGTGTTGGTACCTAACTCTGGACTCCTTGCACATTTGGAACAGCCATATCAGCAACATATGCTTCTGTCTCAGCGTCTGGCAACCACATACCCATCACTGGGATGGGATGTGACATCCTTCCAACGCTCAGGTGTGCACTTGTAATGGCAGTGGGGGGTTGGCGATGGTCTTTTGAGCTAGTCTGGCAACTTGCTTTCACAGTGCTTTTTTTTTTACACAGGTGTTATCCCTTCTCCTCTGACTACAGTAAGCCCAGTTAGTTTCCCTTTTTCCTTGTCACACTGTCAGCATCAAACTCTGTATTATGACCACTTTATCACACCTTTTCATGTGCACATCACATGTTGGGTTTGATATACTGTATCTTCGGGCTGTGAGCGCTTATTGCTGCAAGAGTCAGGTGTTTTGCTAAAAGGCATCACAGAGTTTGTTAAATGGTATTTAGGGTTAGTTATTTGTCGTTTATTCTTTGTGTTATTTTCTTTTAATGGTATTTAAGCTGAAAGCTCCATACTCCATTTCTCCTTTTAAACAGAGTCAGAGTTGTCAGTGTTTGTACAGACTGTATGATGCCTGAGTGGCCTGAAGAGCTTTCAGTTTGTCTACCTGCAGACCTTTTGTTTTGTTTGTTGCCAATTTTAAAACTTGTCAGTTCAAAATGTTTTTTCAGTGCTACAGTTTTTAGTCTTATGGAGAAATAAAATCCATATTTTAGATTTTCCAATTTATAAAAACAATGAATTTGATGTAAACTTTCCAAATGTAATAGAAAATCCTTGATCTTGTTTCACTTTTGTGATTGGCCCAGTTATCATCAGGGACTACTTGACTGCCAGTTTAAACCATTAATGGAAGCTACAGATGAGGCCAAGACCCCACTCACTTTCAACAAAACCACACACCAGCAGCAGTCTACACACATAGAAGCTGAAATACACCAAAAGAACACTTCAACCTGAAAAAAAAAGCAAACAAACAAAAGCAGCTTGATGACTAGGGGGAGAGTGGGCGGCCATGAAAGTGCTGAACACAAGCCCATGCCACCTTGGTCCTCCCAGCATTTTTCCTAGACAGGAAGATGGATGAGCCCAAAGCTATTAATAACTACACTCCACTTACCATGGCGCCAAAACTGCTAACACTGCAACTGCCCCCTGATGCTAGCTAGAACAACCACCTCCCACACTGTCGCCCACATCTCTCCTGATAGGAACATAGTGTTAGGCAACAATACAGTAAATGGGTGCTGGAAATCTCCAACCTGTCCACCTATCTTCACCTTCACCACCAAACCGTGAACCTCAAGGCTCCTGAGGGCTTGTAAAGGTGCCTCTGGCCATCTAAGTGAAAATAATGGGATGATTCTTGGCTTTTAGTTGAGTTACAGCACAGATTAGTATTCAGCATGAGAGGGTACACTTTCTATGAAAACAAGTATACAGAAATAGATAGAAGAAGACAAGATAGTGAGTGTGAAAAAAGGAAAAGAGAACAGAGAAAACAGAAAAACAGAGAAAATGGAAGGAGACCCAGAAAAAGGATGAAACTGAGGAATATGTAGAAATAGTGAATGAGAGAGAACGAAGAGAAGAGCTTCTAAATGTGCAGAAGCATCAATGAAGGGACACTATTGTTCCTAATGAGGTGTGACAGCCCAGTAAAACTGGAATATGAAGTGAACCATGATTACAGAGAATTAGATAACAACCACTACGCAGTGCAGCGAGAAAGCTCGTCAGGCCTGGCCTTGTTTCCCCTCTTTCTTTCTAAATGTATAAATACTCTATGTGCATGCACGTGTGTGTGTGAGTGTGTTTGAGAGGGAGAGAGAGAGAGGGAGGGAGGCAGTGCGTGAGTGACTACTTTGCCATCATGTGAAGTAAGGGCAGCTCACTGTATAAGAAATAGCAGTGAGGTCAGCTCCACCTTCACAATGCTACAGGCTATGATATGCAAACATGGCTGACAGTAGGTGCTTCATCACACAGTGGCAGCTTGACACAGGAGCCTCTTCTCTTGATTAATCCCCTCCACTTGCTTCCCGCTATGAAACACGCTTACAGTATGGGCAAAGCATAATAGCACAAAGCTCTGTTTGATAAACACAATTACTGCCTTTCGAGTTGTCTCCTTCTCACAATACACAACATGTAAATACACTGTTTTTTCTTCTTGCAAATATTCTATTTCTGGCAACTTTTACTACTTCTACATACTAGGTTACCACTGGTTTAAAACATGCTGCTACAAGCAGTTAAATTGGATTTGATGCGAAGTTTCAACACATTACAGCAGAAATGTTTGCATATGATTTTTATTTACACCCTGTTTCTGTCTGGAATAGATGAGAAAGGTTCTGCTGACGGCAAGACTTTTCCCAAACTACTACGGTAAAAATAATTTTCCACTCCTCACCCAATGAACAATGTTGATGATGAAACACCTCTACCGTGGTTGTGACATTCTTAGTTTCAGGAGCGAACGTGCCCGTTCTGCCAAACATCACATCAGAGCACGCCTAAACATTCTCCCATGCAGAGCTTCCTCCACTATCTCAGAAAACCAATGAGCCAGCTAAAGCAGGCTGGTGGCGAGTGGGAGGTGGAGCAATCCACTTTTCCAGGTATAGTCAGCGGAGCAGCCAATAGATTCTTTACATATACATTTTCATTTTGATTGCTGTGGATTCCCATCCCGCTGCTGCATCTCTCCTCTCAACCTCACTTCATCATTTAACGTGCTCATAAAAAAAAGTTTCATTTCCTCAGTCTCATTTCCCTAAAGGTGACTTCCGCAATCTGTCTCTCTGTTAGATGCACTTTTCCTACAGGCATCCTGAAAGTGAACACACATACATGAGCCTGATGGTGCTTACATACCGTTATGACCCAACAAAGTGAGCTCTCAGGTAAGCTAATCTGAAAGTGCTGATTTAAGTAAACCCACCCACTGCTGCATAAAACTTGGGAAAACGTGATGATGATGCACGGGCGTGGCATTCGTGAATGTCATCTAAGGAGGCTAATGGCCGCTGACTGTTTGAGAGGTGGATCGATACGGTAATGAGGAGACGGAGGCACCGGCGTAATCACCGAAAGCCCAGCGGTGCTGAAATCCACAGAATAAAACAGAGGGAGGGACCTGGAAGGAAGCAGAGTGACTGACACATTCAGTGAGACGCTCTCTTGCTACATCACCCTGATTCTAATGACATGGCCTTAATGTCAGAGGAGGCCTCTTCTCCTCTGATAAACTCTCAGTTTTTCTTTTTCACTGCTGATTCTCACCGATTGAAAGTGTTGTATATTCCCTCTCAGGTCAAACCTCACAGGTCTGTGAGACCTATAAACAGCAGTGCTCCTCTATAGTTCACCTCTATTATTGCAAACCAACAGCTATAGGAACATCCTAATGAAAGTTTCCAATACAAGGCCAGACACAAGGCCTGATAATGGTGATTAATGAGAAGGATTAGTAGTAGCATTTAAGGTATACTGGAGATGTAATACACACATTACTGGGGCTCATGCCTGGTGGATTTAAATGGAATTTCATTAAAGCTAAAAGAAAGAATGATGACTTTTACAACTCCCACTGGCAGCATTTTTACAGCCAGACATTTCGCACTAATGACTTGAATATGAAATAGTGACCCCATCGCACTAAGCACAGTTTGAGCAAATTGAGCTCACTGGTAAAATAACCCTCACTGCAGTGACTGGTAAATCTGTTGTTAGAGCTTCTTGCAGCAGGGGTTCGCACAGTTTTTCAGCCTCCGAGACCAGACGGAGAAATTTAGTTTCTTGCCCTTGGACACAGGCTCATTTAAACATACCGGTAGTCTTGTTTTTGTAATTACTCAACAACAGCAGGCCTGTGACCCACTTATTGTATAAATCATAGTTTCCGCAGGTATACAGGTATTTTACAAGTTGAGCTACGATTAAAAAAAAAAAAAAAAAAAAGGCTGTATGCATAATTCATCACTGTACACTAAAGTTTTTCCAAACAGCACCAACCCAACACAGTGAGCAAATAGCATCAACTCAGCATCTCATTAACTCGCATCTTATTCGTTCTGGGATGGACATGCATGCCATCACGTACCCTGATATACGACAGGACACATGAAGGGTGTTCTGGTTGTGATACAAGCACAGTGTGAGTGTCAGCATCGCCTACTGCACTGTTGACGGTGCGTCTGTGACGTCCATCTGTTTCTGGCCATGACTGGCTAACTGAAGGGAACCAATGGAGTGAGACCTGATTTGGTGTCAAACGGAGGACTTGGATGAGTCCCTGTGCATGGATATGGTACATGTGTGTGTGTGTGTTGGAGCCTGTACTACAGCTTATGGTGTTTATGTGCATCCTAGTGAGAGCTTGTGCTAAGAGCCAGGTTTGAGTCACAGTTGCTGGACAGAATGAGGAGACTGGACAAGGAGTAGGTTTTGCATGGTGGAAAAAAAAAATCTGTTAATATGGTGACTAATCAAAAGGACAGCTGTGATGTGACCTCATATTCATATGCCATACCAGCATTTCACACAGTCATGTTAAGGCAGAAAGAAAAAAAATAGCAGCTCATAAGTTTAACATGACTTCAACCGTAATTACTATGCGGACACTCACCTCTAAACCAATGATACTTACAGCATTTCATCTTTTTTGATATTTCCATTGTCTGTATAATTTATCTATAACATTTTTACATAAGGGTGCTTTATAATAATTTTGAACTTAAGGTTTATGGGACCAAACTGATTACGCTTTAAGTTCTTTATTGTGCAGGGTGGACTGGAGGCTAGAGAAGTGCCCCATCATGCATTCAAATTCTCAGAGAAAAATAGTCTGTATTGCTAAATTATAAAAACAAAAAGTGATGTCACATCATAATGACAAATATCACTGGCCAGACTGTCCTGACTTTATAACCATGATGTTGTCTGACAAAATCAACAAACACAGAGTAAAGACAAAGCTGTGATCTCAGCTAAATGTATAAAACACAGCCCAGCTTTGTGCAGTCCAAATTATGTACAAATCGATCAAGAACAATTTGATAATTTGTAATTTTAATCAATCAATCAATCAATCAATCAATCAATCAATCAATCAATCAATCAATCAATCAATCACTCAATCGACCAACTAACCAATCTATCAACAATAAATCAACATCAATGATGTAACTGGACGAGAACATTTAACAGCCTCCTTCTGATCAAACATGTGACATAAAATACAGTAAGTGCCTGTGACATCATGTATAGTTAGAACAGAAGACTTACAAGAAATTAAGTGTGTGATATTATCGGCTCCTGGCTCATTCGCTGTAAAATGTCACTTACAATAAAGGCTCCTGCTGTCAGCAGGCAGGAGGAGGGAGGGTGGGTACTTTGTCTGAAATGATGAATTGATCTCGGTTAACTTATGGATGCTGGACAACCCAGAGGTTGTCACTTAATGATAAATCGACGTAATACCGAGCAACGGGGACAGCAAGTCAAGGACTTGGGGAGGGAGACTTAACACATGATGGATTATAATCATGCATACTATGTGGCATTTATGCAAGTGTGATGCGATGTGTGTGTGTGCGTGTGTGTGCATGTGTGAGAGAGAGAGAGAGAGAGAGAGAGAGAGAGAGAGAGAGAGAGAGACAGAGAGAGAGAGAGAGAGAGAGAGAGAGAGAGAGATGGTCTTAACGAGGAAAATATTGTTCACGTCAAGAACACGCTGACATCCCAGTGACTCGACTGTGGACATGTATACACATACACAGTGCATGTACCTGTTTCAGTTTACATGGGTGTGAGGCCAGAAATAAAAACTGGCATCAAGTAAGAATGCAGGACTAATGTGAAAAAGGAATTTGAAATTAAAGGGAAACACAGGCTGATATATCCTGACATTTAGTGTCTGTCTAGAATGGGTCCATAAACACTAAGTTCTAAATTTCCTATAAACGCAACCTAAATTCATGACAAGTTTGACTTTGGAAGGCCTCCCTGTAGAAGGTTAGGAATGGGGATTGTTTACGATAATCCGAATTTTCCAAAAATTCTTTTCATCATTGCAGTAATAATTTAGCTTTACTAAAACTGAGGTGACAAAATCATATGAGATAGACACGACACACACACAGTAAGAGACAAAGTGAAGTCCGTCCTGGAAGACGCAGCTCTCCCACGCTTCCTAATTGCTCATGACTGTGCAGTGACGGCTCCATGCTGGACATTAGAGGTGGTGAAAAGTTACATAAATGATCTGTGTTCAATATGATGCCTGTTAACAATGTTAACAGGAACAATGAGACAACTGCTTTGTGCAACTTTCAAAAACTTCTTATGCCTTCTCCTTTTTCATTTCGATCATAGTCCAACAGAGAAGACATACTTCTATCCAGCCAGCTTCAGGTTTCAGTGTTTATTCCCATCATACCTTGTTCTCCTTAAAGCTGTCACATTCACCTGTATATACAGTGTGATGCATGTCCGCCTTCCACATTCTGTGAGAGGCAAAGATCAATACAAGTGGTGCACCTGCTATTCCTCTAAGCTTCTTCCTCCCTGTCACTGCTGACAGGGAGGATCAGCAAAGTTTGCCTTGCATCAGTTCGGTCTTCAACTCTCTATAAGGTGGACACCTTCATCGCAGAGCTGCATGTCTGATATGACAGGTGTGAAAGACTGGCTTACCACTGTTGTCATTGGCTGATGTTTTGGTGAATATAATCACCTCAGGGTGAAAATGACGAGCTCTGAATACTAATGTTGAATCATTTTTCACATTATAGATACTGTAAAATAACAATCCTTGACATCAGTTTTTTGCTGTTTTGGTCACATTTTTCTCCACATTCTTCTTCAGAGTGCATATTTTCACTGTCATAAAAAGGCACCACTAACCACTATGGTGCAAATACTGCATAATTCCTCTAATATACCAAAGCAATTAGATGAATCTTCCAACAAACAAATACTTTTGCTGTGATAGTTTATGTGTGATCAGTTTTAACAATATGAACAGTGTCTGAGAAGCACAAGCTCTCCTAATAATATCACTTCATAATGTCTTTAAACCACATTATTAATTACATTATATATATCAACCTTATACTCTAAGATACAAAGCTACTTGTAGTTGTTCATATGTGGTATCAATAATAATTCAGATCATGAGAATGAAGCATGGATATCAGGACAATGAGAAGCAGGGGAAAATACGAAGCTAGTGGACACTGGTGATAGAGAGACTTACAGAAGTCTGGCTAGTTTTTCTAACAAATATACACATGGCATGCTCAGTGTTCATGGTGAAAAGGAGATGTGACATGAGAGATAAGTGCTTTTGAATAGTGATGTTTTTAGACATCTTTGGGAATCTTTTTTTTTTTTTTTTTTAGTTTCTTAAGCAGACTGCAGGAATTGTTGGCTCAATGCTGACTGTGAGTGTGATTGTTCCACTTTTGTGCCACAAAAACACTTTAAGAATAGTCACCCAGAAAAAAAACTCACCAATGTGTCATTCACACCTCTCTGCTGACAAATTCTGTAGAGATTTCTTGGCCCCTTAGTACCAGTTAAGCATCGTTTATTTGCTGAGTGTTGTTGCAGACCGTTTCCATCCCTTTATGACCACCGTGTACTGATCTTCTCAGCAGGATAACGGTGTGTTAATGGTGCATATGTCACAAGGCTCAAATCATCTCAAACTTTTTTTCTTGAACATAACAATGAGTTCACTGTACCCAAAAGGAAGGAGGTGGAACAGGAACCTTACATCATGGATGTATAGTCAACAAACCTGCAGAAACTGCATGATGAGTTCATGTCAATGTGGACTAAAACCTCTGATAAATGTCTCCAGCAACTTGACGAATCTATGCAATGAAGAATTCAGGCTCAAGGAAAAGGCAGGTCAATATAGACAGAGCAGGGTGTACCTAATAAAGTGGCTGGTACATATAGAGAAGAAGTGCTCACCATACAACAGCAGTTGCACTCACCCTTCTCTGTTTTCGTCTTCATCTGCGTTGGAAAGAAGCTGTGAGCCAGCCAGCGAGAGGTCCAGAGCTGCCAGTGGTAGATCTCTGTAGCCAAAACTCACCAGCTGGACTGGAGGAGCCAAGCACTGGTTCTCATCCTCCACCGGCTGGGAGATGATCTCCAAGTCTGACAGACCTGCCTGCTCCGCTTCCCTAGTTAGATGCCAACACCAGCGGCAGAGAGACACAAGACCACAGAGGAAACAGGACAGAGGATGACATATATTACTATGAAATAACAACTGCAATTCCTACAGCACATTATCCTCTCCTTGAAAATCATTTCTTTAAAAAAAGATGATATATCTTCAGTCTAATAAGTTCACAACTCAATACCTTCTACTGTGGATTTGCACACAGTCCTCCACTGGGGTGACCAGAGAAGTTGCAGATTCAGAGCCTTGCTCAAACACAACAATTCACTCTGTGTTTGCGTGTGTGTGTATGTGTGTTACTGTCCAATAGCAAAGAAGCGTAATTAACAACAACACAACCCAAACAATAGTGACACAAAAGTACATGAGTTGATGAGAAAAGGAAGAGGAGTGACAGGAAACAGACCGAGGACAGCTGATAGTGAGAGCTGGATATTACCTGATATGTACAATGTTCATTTACTGTGTACTCTGGGGACAATGTTGTAAGGATTACAAGTAAACAGCTGTCAAGGTTTTTCTCTGCAGACTTCTGTTACTGCCAGATTTTGTATAATGGTTTTTGTTAATAACAAATATGCATTATCTTTTTAATGTTGCTCAAAGCAATTATTTCAATGCCACACACAATTGTGAGGTTTATTATCGGAATTAAATTGTCAAAGTTGTAAAGATTTTGAGTCCATCCCTCTCAGTCACTGTCAGTGTTTCTCAAACTTCTTCAGACCAAGGACCCCTTACCCTTTAAAAAAAACACTCACGGACCACCTAACTCTCAATGGCCCCCAAAACAATATGCAAACTTCAACAGGTTACAAATTACAACCTAAAATGACAGTTTTACCAATATCATAGTCATTGTAGTCTTGTCATCATTGTCTGTCCTAAGGCACTGATCCACATTAAACTTAATGTTAGCACAATCTCAAGGTGGGCTACCTGCATGCTTCACACATTCCTGAGGTCACGGCAGGGTCACGGTTATTATGATGTAAAATGGTTGCGGTGTTGCAAACCTGTCTGCTGCACTGCTTAAGTCCAACAAATCCACAAAACAGCCAATTCAAATATTTTTTCATTTTGATTTCACATACTAGTTGATTTGATATTGAAAACAACAAACCTTTTTAAAGCGTGATATGTTACCTTGTCACCTCGCAGACCATGAGTGGTTGGCTCACGGACTACCAGTGGTACTCAGACCACTCTTTGAGAAAGACTGCTCTAGTTATATGTATACTATTTAGCCAGATACATAGAGCATCAAGTCATTAGCTCCATCAACTAGAAAGCTGATGTTAAAAGTGTAATTTCACTATATCTGCAAACTACACTATAATTTAATTAAACTTAATGCTGGTAATAAAGGCATATAAGGTAACAATGAGCTATTTCATCAACTATACGACTTGTCCATTTAGGGTTACAGAAAGGCTGGAGCATAGCTCAGCTGACACTGGGTGTACAGGTGTACAGGTCAACAGTCTTTACAGGGCTGACATATACATACACACAACCATTCACACTCACATTCACACCTACAGGCAATTCATAGTCACCAATTAACTACATGTCTTTGGATGGTTGGAGGAAGCTGGAGTACCTGGAGAAAACCCACATGAGCACAGGGAGAACATGAAAACTCCATATATGGTCACATTTACTTCATCAAATGTAACATTGTTTTGCTTTGTTAAATAAGTGGGTGAGTTGTGATGCTAATCACCTTGAGATCAGGTCCAGAGTAAATACTGTATACACATACCAAAATAAAATTGATGACGATATTACACCAAAAAAGAGGAGCTATAAAAGGGTTAACGAATAAATGATTGAAGTGGCCTGAGATTAGTTGTACTGTACATTAAGTGCCACGTTTTTTTCATCAGTATTTTTCATTGATAAGGTTTTAATTGGGATTTACAACGAGGGCTTTTGAATGCCAATTTGAATGTTTTTTTTTATATATATGAAATGAATGAACTCACAAAGGAAGGGTTAACCTGTATGCTTCCACCTTCCTCAGTACACTGTGACCCCACCTTCACTTAGCTAGAGTCTTTAAACAGTAATATCTTAATACATCAAGGCAGCTCAGTTGTGGGGCAGCAGCATGTAACCCAGCGTGCCCACAAGCCCCAGTTGTGTAAAAGCTGGGCCATCTCAGTAGAGCGTGGAGGTGGAAACAAATGCTGAGTGCAGCTGCAGACTGACTGTGTGTGCCCTGTGGTGTGTATTTTTAGACCAGAGCAGATGCTGGTGTATCATGTCTGCTGTGACGTCATCGCCTCTCCCTTTGTCAGCTGAGTGGATCCCCACTCTCCTTCAAACGTCAAAGGAAGTCAGAAAAAAAAGGTGGATGGGAGAGGAAACTGTAGAGGAGGAGAGGGAGACCAACGGGGAATGGATATCAGTGATTATACAAGATGGACAGGGGAGGGCAATAAAGACAAAAGAAACATATGAACAATAAAAGAAGAGGAAAGTGACGACAGACACGAGGCCTGAACCAGAGAAAGTAGTCAGGGGAAGTGACAGTGAGGGGGGACAGGACTGCAAAGGTTTTTGGAAGTGAGACGTGGTGATAATTTGCAAAAGAGACTGAAAAAATAGAAAGAACAGTGGAGAGAAAAAGGAAAGTGGCAAAGTGGAAAAAGAAGTGGAAAAGAGGTGATAAGGAAGAGGAGACAAGGTGGTGAAACAGAGATGGTGCTTCCATTTTCTCTTTTGCCAGAAGAGAGAAGAAGAAAAAGGGGGAGGATAACACCTGTTTGTTTTTTTTGTTTTTTTTTCAGTTTCCTCCCTTCTTTTCAGACAGTCAGATGTCTTGTGTTGTTTGCACGAGTTTGTCAACAAAACCAGGTACAAATATCAAACTCTAACTTATTATTTCCACTGTTGCGACAGACAATTACCTGTCGGACAGGCATACCTTTAGGAAAGGACAGACATGCAGGCAGATAACAGATAACACACACAAACACACACACATACCCCATGACCCTGGTTGTAGGCCACAGCCATGGTTTATTAAAATATACAGTGATAATGTCAACACTAAAAGACCTTAGATGTGATCTGGAGTGACCTCAGCTTTTGGAGGGCATCCTAATCTGTGCAACCTCAAGACTGGAAAGTGAAACAGGAACCAGCAAAACCCAATTCCCTACTGAAGCAATATGAAATATTAACACATATAAAGCATGACATTTCCCTGCCCTGAAGACGACAAGTTTTAAAACGGGGAAAAAAAGAAATAAATAAATAAAATTCTGGAGTGTAGTGTTAGAAAGCAGTGACCTTACCAGACATCTGTGGTCTGCTCTCCATTTCTGCCTGAGCTGCAATAGCTGCTATTATCACAACACACCCAAAGACCAAATAGCAAAATATCTGACTGAACATGAGTTGAATTGTGGGTAATGTTGTCAGTTGGTTTGGACAAGGATGAAGGAATTCTACAGAGTCTGGAAAAATGGAGGTGGAGTGAATTTTTTTGACCAGCAATGTAGAAATCTCTCATGCAAGCACCTGCCTCTGAGTGACTGGTGGGGAGACCCAGGTATGTAACCTCTGTGCAGTGATTATCACAGCCAGTGATGTCACTTGTAACGACTGTTGGAGTCATCAGAGTCACTCTGATGACAGTTGTATCTACAACCATGTCCAGTTTTTGGAAAAGCAATGCAATGATGTAACAAAAAGATGACACTGCATTGATTTTGATCTGAATGTCTTTGGTTGTTCATGTTATGGGAAAGCTGATGGTTGTACACATGTTCATATTTGTTCCCACAACCATACAGGCTTTGTAAGGCTTTAAAATGTCTGTGTGAGCATGTAATGCTTTGGGTTTCAGTTTTACACAGGTAGGTATAGTAGCAGATCCTAAACAGAGTTTTCTCATCATTTTCAGGATGGTATACAGTGCTTTTTTGTTTGTTTGTTTTTCATTAATAAAATCTCTCTACTTTCATGAAAAGGTTATTGCAATCTAATCTCAAGAGCTGCTGCCCTCCTCCCAGTTTGATGGAATTATTTCCCTAGACAAGAGGGCATTACATTTCACTGACGACACATACACTATATAGTCAAAAACACAGATGCTGTTAACTGGTGTGCACTGCAATATGCATTATATGTGCCAAGAAAATGGATATTAAACCAAAAACCAGGCTATTGCTTTGGGGTTTCTGCAGCCAGCAGCCCTTTGACTTTTCAGCAACTATATGATTTCAGTCAGGTATACCTCAATTAAATTAAAATAAATTAGAATAATAAAGAATAGCATGGCAGTGAAGAGGATGCTGTTAAAACCAGTAAAGTTAAAAGAAAATCAATTAATCAGTAAGAACAAATGTTCTCATTTTCAAGTGTTTACCAGGTCTTTTTATGAAAAGTGATGATTTAGTAGTTTTCAGTGCAGCTGGTTTAGTTCTCCAACCAGTGCTGGTCTAAGAAAATGACTCATAATGTGTCCCACTACAGAAAATCCATGTCAGGATGGACTAGTATGTTGTTGTCTTGTGAAAGTTGTAAATGTGCCTCTGTGACAAATTCCTGCACAGTTGTTTAACTTGGCAAAGAATCGATTCCCACCCTGAGACTGTGGATATACAATATCATGCCACCGTGGGTTGTGCTTGATGGATGTTGTTTTCACCACGCTTCTCCTACACACAACATCTCATCCATACCACCTCTCATCTACAGCACAGCAGCAGGTTTGGCTCTCTTCCCAAACAATCAGGACTGTACACATAACTACTCATGACAGACACAAGCTGTCCAGAGCCCACCAGCTCATAGCTTACAGTGATGTACCTGGTGCGCTGCCTGGCTGCCAGCCGGCCAGTCGAGATATCAAGAAAGGTGCTGACCCAGCCCATGGATTTATAGTGAATTTCTGTTTTGCTACTCTGTTCTTCCTGCAAGATTGAAAACTTGCTTCAGCAGGGTAATCCATGACACTGTGCTGTATATGTCATTTTAGTTATATTATTGCTGCATGGAGATGTGAAACTTAAGACCCATTCATAAAGTGGACTGTACATCATAGCTTGAGGAACCAAATCAAATGCAAACATGAAATTCATGAAACGGATGATGCTCCTTGTAAAATGTCCCTCTTCTATAGCCAAGTGTTATGTTAGAATTCATTAATGCTAATATAACTTTAATGCAATATATGCCAAACGATGACAATGACAAAACCCCCACAACAAGTTTCTATTTAAATATAAATAAAATACAACATTTTTTGCTGTCTTGAATACAAAAACTGACCTTTCAGAGTACCCCCGATGTTCTTATCTAACAAACAGTGGCAATTGCTAAATTCTCAGAAACATTATTTCATGGAAAGACTAACAAGACTGCAGCTGCAAAAGAGCACCCCCGGGAAAGAAGTGATATTCAGGGGAGCAGGATTCCCTGGGGGTGGCAGATAAAATTAAATAGTGGGCTGTAGAGTTGCGGGCCAGGTAGGAAAGGTCATCATGTCACAAAGGTTGCTCGAGGGATTTCAGTGACCAAAGCAGAAGGTCACATAAGTAACTTTAGGCCAGGGGCATTGAAGAATGTTCTTCCTCGGACAACTGGAGGTGTCTCACTTATGACCCTCATAAACCCTACGCTACAAGACAGACTTACAGTCGACCATGGGAAAAGAGAGAGAATTATTTTGACCTTGTTTGCTTATTAGCAAATGTTAGTATGCTCAGAATCTCTGATTAAACTATGATGTAGTGATTAATGATAATCTCATACCTGCTAAACTCCAGCATGACAGCACTGTCATTGTGAGCATAATATCATGTTATCATTTTGCTCAAAGCATGCTCAGCTACAATCTCTTAGTTTTGTTAAAATATTGAGAAATTAATATTGTTGGATAACTAATAAACTAACTAATAACTAATAAAGATATGGCATGCCCAAAAATCTTTGGAATAAATTTGACATTAAAGTTCAGTGCATTATACCCCCATTTTAGCTTTTATTCAACACTATTCATAAATTCCACCTACATTCTGCATTATGACAATAAGACATATCAACTGAGAAAGATCGACTACATAGCAGGCATATTGACAGTGACACAGTGTTTGAATACAGTATGGGCCCTGGGTGTGGTATGTCGATGGGTGAAATGGGTCTGTGAGATGGAAAATATGAAATACAAATCTAACGTGCTTTCATGCACTGATGCATAGTGTAAACACTGTGCATCTATAAAGGATATAAAACAACAAATAAAATATCTCCAACTCACATCAAACAAACAGGTTTGCTTATCGCCTCCCCTTGAAAAGCCCAATGGCAGCTTTGAAAGCACACCTTCTGCAGGGGAGCAGAGAAAATTTATTTACATCCAAGCACATTTTATCCTGAACCACGGTCCATTCTGTCCAAGGCGTAAGTGGAATAGAAGATCAACACACACACACGTTAGATTAGGTTGCCTGAGCATTATGCCTGAGGATCTACAACACTCTCAAACTTGGCCAGTACACTGAGCACAAAGCAGATGTTCCTTGCTCCCACCAGCTGCTGCAGAGAACTTTGGAGAAGCTGGACATCATTGTGTATTAGTGTTACAGACTCACTGCATGCGAGTGTGTGTACACACTTAGTGCAAACTATCGTACAACTTCCAACCTATAGTCAGACGACGCCTGGACCAGTTTGATGACAACATGTAATGGATGTGCCTCAGTGACGGCAGCCTACAGATATTTTAATGCTTCACTACATACTTCACTGTGATGCTACGAACTATATAAATGTCCTTCTCTTGCTTTTAAGAAAGTAAAGAGTGAGAGTAATGTTTGTCTTTGCTGCTGACTCATATACACCGTAATATGGATTTCACATCAAAAGATGAAGATGAGGTGAAAGAAAGACTGTCAGCTTTTACCTATAGGAGTTAATCAGCATCCAGATCAAACCAAGCAAAAACAATGACAGCAGCAAAAAAAAAAAAAAAGATCTCATCACACCTTTCTTAGAGCATGCACCTCATTCCACACTCTCTCACCCTCCCGTCCTTTCAAAGCAGCAACTTGGGTAACACAGCCTGGTGTGTCAACAGCGTCCACGCTGCAGGACTTAACACATATCACTTGTACAGAATTTACAAATTGCTTCAGGTAATTTCTTCGAACATCCAATTCAACTTCCAGAGAAACTTTCATAATTTCATGCCACTGGATATTAATGAAGTCTGCCAGGCACATTAGCTCATTAATAATATTACAGATTAAACTGTGATGAATTGGTGGACTGCACAATAGACTGTTCTGGCCCGGGTGTGACCAGTCTCTTATCTGACCTTTACAGATACAAGCTGTAGAAGACACAGGAGACGCAGAGACCCTCGTGGGGCAGGGCTAAGACAGCAGATGTACAGAAGCCTTCTTCATAATAGAGAGGTCCATGGACCTTTCTGCACTGTCAGTATCCAATAATAGATTATTTTAATTTCTACAGACACATGAGGGAATATGAGTCTTGAAAGACTTAATGACTGAAATGACAGATTTCCGTAGACTTGTGAAACAGACTTTACTGAATGGTGATGTATTTTTGCATGTAGGGCAACACAGGAGACATACAGTATATTCTGTACACCTGTATAGGAGGTGCTTGCCTGGTGCATCTTATGCATGTGTAGAATCAAAAGCAACAGCTGTTGTGTTATTACATTTTAAATGTTAACTTCAGTAAAGAGGCTGGCATCTCCAGGAACAACTTATTAGAGGATGAGTGATTTTTTCCTACAGAAAAGACTGATGAGTTTGAAAATGTCACTATCATGGTGATGTATGGAGAAATCTGCGACGATACAGGTGCTCATTTGTCAAAAGAAAAAAGGAAAAGTCAAAAGACGAACGATACACTCCAATTAACAATATGCTGAAGTTGCTGTGTGTATGAATGCACACAATGAACAAAGTCTTTCATAAAATTAAGGCTACTGTAGCATCAGTGATGGTTTCTCTTGTACAAGCAGGAAACAGTACAATGTCTTGAAATCCATTGTTTCTGTAAGTCTGATACTCATTTGTTGGTGTCAAACTTCTTAACTACTGCTGCTGAATAAACAACAGGGAGAACAGCAACGTGGGGACAAAGCTGCATGGTCCTGTCAGGACTATTCAGAATCTTACAGAGAACAATGTAATTTACACTGTACAGTATTTTCAAGCTGCAAACGTCAGACACAGTGAAGATACATGATATAGAATTGGTGAGCTATAAAACAAACAGGTAACTAAGAATATATTCTTAAGTAAGACATGTTTTTGAAGAACTTCACTTCTATATAGTAACAATATCTAATGTCTTGTTTTTTAATCTTTATTACTCCATTTAAATGTATTGTGAGCCAAAAGACACATTGTGAGATCGTTTAGAGGGGCTCCTGAAGGAGACAGCTGCACTGTAAACTACCAAACTTTCTTAAGTACACTAGCTTTCCTTCAAACTGTTTTAGTATGAAAATGCTGATTATACGCAGCATGAATCAGCATTTATAATGTAATAATCTGTCCATCCATCCATTAGGTAAACTACTTGTCCTTGAGGACCATGGGGGGGCTGGAGCGACTCTGAGCTGACAGTGGGTGAGAGTCGGGTGCACCCCGGATGGGTTGCCTGATATTATTAATTACCTAATGGTGTGATCTTAGATGAAATCAGTCACACAGGCTGTTTCAATGAACAAGTATTTTACTTTTGAAACTTGAAGTTAATTTTTCAGATAATACTTTCTCACTTTGTTTAATCATGACTTTGACTGAAGCATATTTACTGATTTTCTATGTTGCTACATTGGTACTAAGACTCCAGAAATACTTCTTCCATGACTGAGAATAAAAGGCTGAGGACACAGATTTATTATCTGCCTGTGGTTTTATATTGAAATAAAATTAACAGATATAGAATGAGACAGGCTAATTTGCATAAACCAAAGCATTTGTTTAAATGATACACATAAATTCAGTGTTATTTCACTGTCAAAACCAAGGCGAAGGAAGAAGTGTTAAATAAGCGGCTGCTCAAGTGGCTGAATGATAAAAAGGAGAAATTTAAATAGATTGTTTCTTTTCATTTTGAGCCTGTTTTTGAACTGTATCTTAATGATACAGTCATCATTGTTCAACTCTCACCTTTTTGCAGGTGACCTGTCAAAAGCCGATGGGAAGTATTCATCTGTTCTAGGATACATTTTCACCTCAAACACAGTGTGACATGACGCTGCCACTGAGACCCAGTGAGCTGAGCTCTGTAAGGGGCCGAGAGCAGGACTGGTTTTCTCATAAAAGCACAAATGGAGCAATGATTTAGGGCTATTCATCTAGGTCAGGGGAATAAATGAAGCTAGTTAAGATTAGACAAATTAGAGTCATGCTACGCCAGCAGAATCATGAGTTGACAGAGAATAATGATTTTCAGTGTTCTCCCTTACCTCTTACTTTCTCTTTACACACACACACACACACACACAGGCTACAGCATGTTCCCTCAGTAATGCATCAGCTGTTCTCAGTACACACACACACACACACCAAGGGGGTGCAGATTAAAAATGGAAGGCTGGGAGAAAACTGGAGGTGGAGAGGAAAAGGTGTTAAGTTGTAAAATTGATATGGATAATAATAATAATTAATATGTTGTATTCCACAGAAAGAATTAACACTGGAACCTGTGTTTATGGCTGCAGAATGGGCGCTCTTATAGCCAAGACTGCGCAGGTGTGTTCGCATGAATCTGCATCTCAGTGTCTGTGTTTAGCATTCAGAGTGACGAGGGTCAGAGACACCTCCACCAAAGCAGGGTCTGAGTGAATAAAAGGTCATTATTGAAAAAAAAACGAACATGCTGTGCAGAAATCTGGGAAGAGGTGAAAAAGAGAATTAAAGATTAGAAGATGGGAAAAGCAAAAGCATGCTGGGATAATAAGTGGAATCTATGATGAAATGTCCTACGTCTCATGGTTACACTCACACCTACTGGTTTGGAGGATAAAGAGACAGAGGGAGAAAGTGAGGAAGTGTGTGTGGACTGTACTTACTCAGCATTAGCCATGATGCTCGGTAAGGAGAGATGTGGTGGTTATCAAAAGGTTTCCACTCGGTTCTGCCGCAGTTCACCTCTTCACCTTTTCGATGCTTCTCTCATGTTGAACCTGAAACAAAACACGTTCATTAATGCAAGTGGGAAAAAAATACCAATTTTAATATAATTGCAGAAATACGCTCAATTTGGCAGATTATTAAGAAGACCTGATGTTCAGCTTGTGCTCAAACTGTTTTAGAGTCATGTTGATTTGACATTTGGAGGCTGTAGCTATTGGTGCGGCTGACGATTATTGGATTATAGCCTACTGAGATGTGACTTCTATATTCTGACCATTATACCAGTGAGTTTAGACAAGAGAAGGTTCTGTGCAGAAAACACCGTGTAGAAACTCACTGGTTACAGGCAAGTGAGAGTGTTCACAATCCTGCTACTGTTAAGGAGCTTGCACCTATAAGTTTTCAGTAAAGTGATGGCAACGGATATCAAACTTATAATCACCAACATTAAATCTACAAATGCAGAAGTTAGCAGATGAAATCGTCACACAATTTACAAGGCAATGAGTGATGGACCTGCAAACATAACTTTCTGAGTTCACACCTCAAAAGCATTTATCCACAGAACTGAGTACATGTCAGTCTTCCCATGCTCCTGCCATCTGAGCTCTAATAGCAGGCTACCTGTGATAAAACTGCACTGCTTTCACTTGCTGGTATCAAATTAATTGGGCAGGAAGTGAGAAACTAAACGAGAGTTGTGTGTGCAACTACTGAGAGCTCCTCTCTACATAGATGAATTCTTCATTTGAAGCAAAAAGGACCTACCTGTGTGAGATTTACATTGTTGGCGGGTAACTGTGCCTCCCGCTGCCCCCCTTGCTGATAGTAGCCTAATGTCTCCCTCGGCGGTGATCAGAGTAAGTGAAGCAGCAGCAGGAGCAGGCTCGCAGTGTGTGTAGGCTGCAGCTATCCTTAGCACTTTTGCATTGGACGAGCACCACTGCTTCCGCTGCTCCCACTTGCGCTGCTCGGCTTTCAGTGCAAAACCAAAGAGGCGGCTGAAGCTCAAATGCAAGCAGCAGCATCGTCACTCGGCAAGATCATATTAGCTCTCAAGTGTTATCAGACTGAGATCAAATAAACGAGTGCAATGTCCTCCTGGCTGGGATCGCTGAGGGCTGCGTGTGCTGCTGCTCCAGATCCAGATCCGGATCCACTTCCAGACCCAGATCCAGATCCCGACCCCGCTCCTCAAGTCGAGGGTTTCCCCGGCGAGCGCAGTGGGGAACCCAGCGAAAGGAGCTGTCCAGGTGATGAAGCGAGCCCACGATGAAGCCTCGACTCTCTTACCCGACCCCCCCACCCCCACCCCCGCCTCCTTCCACAGCAGCGGCAGCAGCAGCGGCAGCAGCAGCTGAGCAACACGGGGCGATTTTCATCCAAACGCCATCAAAACATTGACGTGTCGGTGCCGGAGACTGACAGTAGCCAATGAATCGTGTGACATTTGCATCGCTACGGTCACGACATAGCGGTCTATAAAATGTTGGACGAGCGTGTGTGTGTATGTGTGTGAGAGAGAGAGAGGCAGTGTGAGTGTGTGTGTGTGTGAGAGAGAGAGAGAGAGAAAGGCAGTGAGTAGATTTTCCCAGTTTCCCGATCGAGGCCAATTTGCGAGCGGATTATCACCACAGATGATTTTATTAGCTTTACGCCTGGTAGGTCGTCCCTGTCTGTGTCATGAGCGCTTTTTTATGCTTTCCTAAAATAAAGATACTATGGGAATATAAAGTGCCTTAACAGCAATTGGCTTAACAGTTTGTCATTCATCGGGATTAGCCAGTCGATGGTTAAAGCGCACATCAATCAATCCGGAGCGTCTCTGCCTTTATTTAAACACGCCTGGACGTGGGCTGCTGGAGATGTTATAGGCTGACGCTCCGATTCCAGGGTGTGCGCAAATTAAGAGGAGAAAGTGATGTGAATTAGCAGTAGTAGGCCTGTAGTTACAACCGAGGAAGGATGCGTAACGCCCAGTGGACACGGGGACCGCCTGGATTTCAAGATGCTGCTGTAGCCAGCGGTTTCAACACAGGACTTGAAGAAATAAAAGCGCATGTCTGCATAATGACTGCTGGGGATTTATTGAGGAGAATGAGCAGAAATATGATTTGGCACATGTAGAAAAGTGCAAAACAACTTTGTTCAATTAGCTTTTAACACTAACTTAAAACACATTTAATGACTTCTTCAGAAACTATAAGGGCAGCTGTTTACATCATGATACAGAGGAGGAGGACGCTCTTGGGTGTTGACTTCCACTTCTTTTTTTCTTTTGCTTTTTTTTTCTTACAGTAAAATAATGCACCACCCTGTCCTTGCAACAGTCATTGTTGCAGCTTTTACAGAAAAGCATGGGCTACTTTCAACAATAACAACAACTAAGTGAGGAAAAAAACAAACAAACTGGAAATTGCACCTTTTTGTCATCAGGATTTTCTTCTTGTTGAGGAAAAAGCAAGACATCAATGACAGAGCCATCTAGAAAGAAACCTAGAGATGAAATGCGCAGCATTCATTGGATTTTTACAGAGACCGGTGTTATACCGTATGACAGCATCTGTAAAATTTTGACAGTTTTTTCAAATGTGCAGCTGGGTAGTTAGTCTCACACTATATTATCATGGTTTCATGAAGAACCTTTACCATTTATAACTAGCAAACAACACCAAATACTCATTCTTAATATCTAATGACCCAAAAAACAGAATTCACGATTGATTCAGACAGTTCTTAAATTTCCGATCAGTTTCCTAAAGTCTGAAGTTGTAGAAGGGCCAAGATTAAATCGATGTGAAATCTTCTGCCAGTCAGTGTCACTTACATCATCAACAGGGCAGCAGTTCTGTCCTGTTGATTTATTTGAAGCTGGAGAGAGGAAGTGACCTATAAGACCCACCATTAACAGTTGGTTGTAGGTAGTGGGAGATATGATCTGACACATGGACTAAAAAGAGGCACTGTAAGATTCTGTCTGAATTCTCTATGCCAAACTGAACCACGGCAGAGAGATAGGTATTTTTGCGTAAGAGTACTAATTTGTAGGCCAACGCGGTTTCATTTTTCCATTGGTAAGACAAAAGTGTAAAAACCTTAAGTGCAAAACCTTAAGGAGGAGGAAGAGTTTTTAAATCAAGGTTACCTTGATTTTGTGGGGGAAGGACCACACTCTTCTCAGTTACATGAATTTAAAAAAGTGCCTTTGCTGAATCAACAACTATAACAATAGCTTGGGATACACACGTGTGTATAATTCACTCACCTGCAAAGCAAACAAACCTTGAGGTTCACGTCAGAGGGCGAGTAAGATATGCCATCGATGCATGCGATATCTTGGAAAATATTTACATATTTTTACAAGAGTGCTCTGTCACATCTAGATGTGAACAGAGTTGGTTACTTTGTTTTTCAGGGTCCTACAAGTGAAATTCACTGGTTTTAATATGAAGCTGTGTTCACACAGTCTCCATGGGACACAATTTCCCAGATGATGCCAATGCATTAATGGCTAAAGGAATAGTTTCCTGCTTTATGAGCAGAAATGATGACAGTGATACTGTAACAAGAGTAACATTTGGTACTGAATGTTTGTTGTTCCCGACTGTTGTATCAAGCAGGAGAACGAATGGTCGTCTTCTTTCCTGTTTGTACATTGTTACTGCAGGTCAGTCAAGTCAGCCTAGATGAACCAGCGTCATGACTGTGGTGTACTCGTGCTGCAGACTGTCCGTGTCAGTGTCGCACAGCGTGTAATCATCTTTGATGATTCGGTCGCAGCCAATTTCGCCATTGCCAAACAGACCGAAGAGCGGGGTGTTGGGGAAAACCTTGTGAAAGGCATCGGCCTCTACGTTGGTCTGGTTGTTGTAGTAGTTCTGGCCTCTCCCCACACAGGCAAACATGAAGCCCAGGGTGTTTCTCTCGGGAATCTTGGCTGCCTTTAACCGCCGGATTGTGGCTTCAGCCGCCTTTGGATTGCTGATGTCTTGATCCAAGAGCACAGATGCCCCCTGCACCTTGGGGCCACTCAGGGCCAGGCCCACCACACCGTATGCTCCCTGGCTACAACTACAGTGAGAGATGAGGAAGAAGGAGTGTGAGCATTGAAGTGTGAAAAATTAGGTTGTTAATTTAATCAGAACCCACTGACAAAGAGACAAAGACAATAAGCAACAGAAATACAGACATCAGTTTTCTCTGATTGCAATAATGACAGGTTGTTACTTTTTTCTACTTAACCATCATAGTTCAGTGGTCACTATGATCTTAACTCTAACTCACCAGTGTCTGGGAGGAGAGAAAACACTTTCTATCAGTCCTCCAGCAATGAGAGCTTTGCTCTTGGCCAGAGGCTCAAGCAGCTGGGTGAGGAAGCGCGCTCCTCCAGATTTATATGCCTCATAGACAAACATCAGTACCACGCGCAGATCTGGGTTGTCAACCAATCCTGGAGGGAAAGTATGACAAACAGCTGAAAGACTGTGCAAGCTCTGCATTTCTCACCTCAGATGAAAGAGTTTTTTCCCTCACCTGCTTCTTTCAGTGCAGCTGGGGAGATGGACTTCTTGCAAAAGTGAAAGGGCTTGATGTGGACACCTTCCATGGTAGGGAACATGATCGCAAACCCTGCCTCCCCTTCTTGATGCTCCTGAGGGGGGTTGGAGCAAGAGCCACTGGGAGTCACTGCACAGAGACAATGAGATGCCACAGAGCAAAGTCTTATTTAAAGTCACTGACTCAGTTCATGTGTCATGGAGGAGCAGGCTCTCTGAGTCTTGATTTGTCAAATACACAAAACAGATACTGCATCTGGAATTACAACAGCAGATCCTGGAGGGACATTTTGAACCAGATATTTCAAGTCTGGGGGTAACAGGAGAGAGAAATATGGAAAGAGCTGGAACACTACAAACAGGGGGAACCAAAGAGACCTTAGGAGGCAGTGGCCATTAGAGGAAATACAACCCAAGGAATTATGGCATTGCATTTACAGGTTTCGTGCGGACTGTGGTTTTATTTTATAGGTTAGGATTAAAAGAATAATAACATCAAGACTGCATATGATAACTAACCACACAAAGAGTTTAATTAAGAGATACACCACAACCTGCATACTGAGCATAAGAGTTGCAAAACAAAGCAGGAACATCTCATCATCAACAAACAACCATCTGTATAATTTCAATCACTGCAATCAAAGGCACAAACTTTAGCACTAAGGCTTCAGCAGATGGATGGGCTGTGGAGCAAATTAAAAAAACATCAGGTTGTAACATCATAAATATAAAGGATCATGAGGCTGACAGCCTCATTCTCACACTTTGTGCTGAGGTAAAATCCTTATGTGTAATTGAATTTGTACATCACAGCAAACCCTTCATTGCATTCAAAAAGAGCAGATACTGCACATTAGTATGTCATTTATCCACATCCGCCTGCATTTTACAGGTTATAGAAATCATAAAGGGTTATGCAGAAACACCACGTCTAGGTGTATCATAAGTCATCTTTTTAATGCTGTGCAGCCCAGCCACCAGCATGCATAAATGATTAGATGTACACGAGGCTATTTGGCAAACCTATTACAAGAAATCTATATCTCCCTTATTCAATCAAAGATTTAATCCAATTGATGTAGATTTGCACGGTGACCCTGTGCTGACCCTTCGCGGCAATATCACCAAATGAGTGTTATCACAAACAGCCGTGGCTGCCATTAAATCTGATAGACGATGGGAGCGTGATAAGCCATCATCTGGAGGAACGAGAGCATGGCTGATGGAGAGTGGCTTCTCCGGAGGGTTGTGATTATGTGGAGAAATGGGAAGCACAGCACCAGGCAGAGTAGGCAATCTATCAGAGGGTGAGGCAGGGGGGTGCCAGCCACCAGCGGTGCTTTCCAACTCAGCAGCAGCAGCAGCAGCAGCGATTAATGCGTGGTGCTCACTGCTGAAAAGGTGAATTATTCCTCTCAGATAAACTCAAGGTAACTGGTTAGCTTTAATTTTCTCTAGAGTACCTTAGAGGTTAAACATGATAAGGCCACATACATGCAACATCAAAACTCTGAAGCGAATCTGAGGAAAACTTTTATGTCAAAGTTGGATTAAATTATTTCCTGAATGTGACTTTTCTTTGGGGTGAGGTTGGAATTTTATTTTCCATGTCTATGAATAATGAAACATGAGAGGGCAGAAGAAAGAAACACTTACAGACGATGCCTGGTGTAGCAATGCCCATGATGTCACAGCCTTTGGGGAAGAGCAAGTTCATCTCTTCAACTGTGTCTGGACTGTGGCGACTCTTCTTTGCTTCAAGGTAAATGGAGAAAAAAAAAAAACGCTTTAATGAAAAAGGTCACTGTTTTATACTCCTAACATTTCCATCATAAACTTTCTGAAATTTAAGAGAGCTCTAAGAAGCAGAGGATTCAGATTCAGAAAGATATTTATATGAGCCTGGCACACAGACTGTACATCTGCTGCTCTGACTGTTCCAAAACATTCTGTATTTGAGTTTCTACTAAATAGCTGCATAGTGAATAAAAAATCATTAAGATAATGAATATCAAATGAGAACTTTAAGCACGTGCCATCCTGTTTTTAAACAAGTGGAAACAGAACTTTTTAATACATCAAGAAAAAGACAAGACACTCCAGTGAAACTGCAGTGACAGAGAAAAGGGAACATTGGTCACAAGTTGAAACTGACAAACAGGGAACAGATATATTTACACTGGGTTAAACAATACCTCCCACTGACCCACAGTGTTCGCTGATTCAGAGCTCAGCGATTCAAGTTCCTGCAGCTGTGCAGTTTTAATCACTTATCAGTGAGTGGCATACTGCAAACATCACCCAAGTGTATTGTGCTCATACATGGATTTTACATGTGTGGTTGTTTGTTGAGGTCTGAATGCTGCCAAAACTTGGGTGAACTTCACTCACTTCTGTGCCTGAATGGATCACGTGATGACACAGCAGTGAAGCTGCTGCCCTGCTAATGGTACAGCAATTCCAAGTCCATCTAATCCATGGCTTGCAATTAAAGGACAGTGTCCTTCATCACAAATGCAACATGTGTTGTGTTTTGGTAAAATATTTCTAAAATAACAAATAGAGGAACACATTTAGATGTGGGAAACATCCCCTGCTTTGAAACAGCACATTATCACAAAAATGCCCAAAAGCCCAGTATAACAGCCGTGTAGAAAATGTCTTGAAAGCATCCTTTCACTAAATATATATGCTTGAATAGTTTTCAGTTATATAATTTAACATGTGAATGGTTCGTAGGACTGTATAAGCCTTCTCATACAAAGGCATTTAACATCTAGACATATGGCAAAACAATATGGCAAAAAAAATGTAATCTGGATGATTTTTTTTTTTCAGCAAAACAATTCAAACTGACTTAACTTTGATTTAAAAAAAAAAAACAACAACAAAAAAAAACTTTGTCCTTTTTGTGTTTACCATTTACCAACATAAGTGAGTAATACCAACCTTTACTCTGCCTGTAGCAATAAGCTTGTCCAGTAAAGGCCTCACAGTCTACCATTGCCAGAACTGTATTCGGCAGAAGAAATACTTTCTGTAAAATAAGCAGATAAGCAAAGAATGTGTGAAAAAGTGAATATATCACTCAATCAAGCTTTCTGTATGCTAAATCAACATCACTTTTAACATGCATGATATTCAGGTTAAAACGTTTCTCTTTTAATTCTGGAGATAGCTTTTGGTATTCACCTAAGAGTTTTACAAGGAACAGTGACTTATGTTAAGCAGCAGCTCACTCTGCAAATAGTAGATATCGATAGATAGATATAGATATAGATAGACTAGATATTCATATATTCTTCACCATATTGTGGCGTGCATTTACTAATTGAGGTGTACCTACAAGATGTTCCTCTACAGTCTGCTGACAAAAAAGCCCTCTTCCGATACTGAATGGGAGTATGGACATTTACCTCCACCTCCTCAGCCAGGATGCTGCAAAGGGCATGGACCTCTGAGTCGGACGGTCCAGAGGCTGACACCCAGGTGAGGTGCTGCTGAGTCCTCAGCACCCTGCGGGCACAGTTCCTCCATAGCCTGCACACACTAAGGAGGAACACAAACACATTCAGCTTCACCTACTAGCCAAACTTAGCGGGAGAGTTAGTCAGCTCACGTTTCCGGCAGAAGCAAAGCAAAACAAAAACACGACCGAGCACCTGAAAACAATTACACACCAGGTTCAAAGACTCGGTGGCTTCCTAGCTGTAAGTAAGTGTGTGAAAAACAGTTTCACTTCCATGCGACAGCCATTAGCGTTAGCTTAACTTAACTGTTTAGCGTGTAAACATTTTCCGGTACCTTGCGATCCGCAGGAGCGATTTCGTTGGTACGAAGGTCAGAATACGTTCAACCACCTCGGCAACGTTGCTCAGCACGTATGCCGCCTTGCTGTCTTGAAAAGAAACGGCGAAATCTTGATTTTCACCCATGTTTCGCTCTCAAGTCTTGAGGTTTCCGGCACGGCTGCCAAGCTATACACTTTGAACTCTACTCTCCCACCTCTGCCGAGGCGACACCCCGCCCCCCTGCGGGGAGGAGGTGCCACTGCAGTTTAACTTTTCCCATTTATTATATGTGATGAGATGTTTGGTATGTGTTTTTTGATTTTGATTTGTAGATATATAAACATATTTTTGTGACACCACTGAATTTAAATGTGGTGCTTTTTTAAATGTTTGCTTTTTTTCTTGGCCAAATTGTTCATAGTCTGTGATAAGGGGTCAGACATAGGCAATTCCATTTTAAGGCCAGGATGGACTAGCATAACATTCCAATGCACAATTGCCATTGGAGATATAGTCCACATTATTATATTGTGATCTTCATTTAAAATAAGTGACACTCAAGTTGTAACAATTTACTGCAGCAATTTTGCTTTGTTTAAATGAGATGGCGTTATAAAGAGTTTCCTATTGACATTGATGCTGTAATGACACCTACGAGTTCATCTTGATATGCACCCCATGCAGAAAACACAATGGTATTAATACAAGAATTGGAAGTTGGTTATACTTCAAGCATTTATTCATGATCTTTACATTTCCAAGATAAAATGGGAGACAAAAATCAGTTTCTCAAAATGAACAGAAAAAAGTGAGTACACTGTGCAGACATCTCTTTCACTTTGCTGAAACAAAAGTACATTCAAGCAACTGTGCTAAGAATTTCTTCCCTGCTAAACTGGAGGTGTACAACATTACTGACACTGAGTAAATGTTTATGATACAGAAGAAACAAAGACACACAAGCAACCTTACAAAAAGTACACATGATAAAAGTCCCTTTTATGAAGTCTTGGCTTAACTTATGGCTTTGTTCATGATGATTATGTGCAGTATTTCCCCCCCAAAAAGTGCAAATTCTCCAAACATACATATAAACTTATTAAAGATATACAGTGAACTTTAACAGACTTTTGATTACAGTGTAGAACAGAAACAGTGTCGTTTTGACTGTAGCTTGCCAAAGCCATTGGTGCTACCTTGTGTAGAGCTTGTTCCTTCAGGACGACAAGGTCAGAGGAGACACATAAACACAACTCCCCACATCATCTGCAGCAGCCATATATGGGAGCCAGCCATATTCAGAGCACATGAGGCAATGTGGGGAGTGGGAACAGAGCTGGGTCAAATGTTAACCATCTCCATTAGAGTCTGATCCAGCATCTGTTTTACGCTCAGGCCCTCTTCTTTAGCACGTGTCAGTTTATCTGTCAATATAGCATTGCATCAGTTATAAATCATAAAACCAACAGCGCAAAAGTTGCACAGGATACAAACAGACAAAGCTCGAGACCAGGTTAATAAACAGTGTTAGACATTAGCTGGCTATTGTTGCAAACCTCATGAACATTTCAGCTCAGTTCTTGCTCCCCAACCATAACAGAAGTTAGTATTCAAAGTAAATATAAATCCTCAACTCTGATTCCACAAACTCAACTTCTTTGTTGATATGTAATCTTTAAAGCATATGGTAAATGATATACTGAAGCTATAGACAGGGCTGTAGTTGCCATGGTATGGACTGTTTTTAGGGCTAAACGATGGCCTGAGCCATTCTTTTTATAGCTTTTTCTATGGCCTGGTAATAGATTTTAATATTACGTTCAATCACACAGTTTCACATTAATGTGACCCCATATTTGAGTCATCCATGATCCAAAACTGTTGTTTTCACTGTATTCATTTTATTATTATGAATGGTATTGATTATTTCACTTTATTCTAAGAGTGTTTGCATTACTTTCTTGCACTCTTGCAGTGGTGCAGGCCAGCAGCTGTCGAAATTAACATTTTCCATATGATTTCCAGCTACATGACGCTACAACTCACCTTGAGTCAACCTGCAGAACTATATACACTAATGGTCAGCACTCTATCCACACTGCTACACAGCAAATTATTCATTTACCATTACAATTTTCCTTCTTAATTAATTAATTTAACAGGGATAATGAATATGACATTTCTGGTAACATGCCAGCTAGTCAAAAGGCACATTTTCACATGTACCCTGTTATTTGTGTTACAATTTAGACTACAATTTGTTTATTTAAAGATTAATGCTCATTCAAATGTTACATATCTGAAGTTCTGTGAAGATAGGTTTGAGATGTAGAGACCATTTCTGTTGAAAGTTGCCCTTCTTTTTGGAGATGGTCATTAGATGCCTTGTACCGTTTGAAGCCATCCACAGCTGTGAGCCCACACACAGCTGGATCCACTGGTTCACATGCTACAGCCCTGACAATAACTGATAAATTACATAAAATCCATTTCTGTAGTTGTCTATAACTTCAGGTTGCCTGACCTCTGAAACGGCTGTTGGAGCATGCATAACATGAAAACCTTCCATTTGTATCCCAGTTTGTTGAAAGCATTGCTTGGTTTTAAGTTTTGTGTCACAGACAGTTGCCAGTGCTGGTCTTATGTAACAGCAGAAGACAATATGCCTCGACATTAGAGTTTCAAAAAAATTAAAGCATACAAGAGCTTGTACAAGCTTACGCCTCGTTTAAAGCTACTCTCAGTTCATTGGTCAGAAGACGGTTTTTCTCGAGCTGTTTGTATAGATGGTCTTGACAGTCAGAAAGCAGGTAAGAGAAAAGGGAAAGAGACAGAAGGCAGGTTAGTACAGACGACAAAGAGTTAGCTTTGCTTTGAAGCTCATCACAGAACAACTGTCAGTTTCTATTTCAGCTGGTGGAGCAGTATATCCAACTAAATCACTCACTGTCTTTGTTTTTCTTAACAGGTCTCACAAGTCCTGGTGTCAAACATTACTCGCTAATCACTAAATTTATTTCCCAATACACCTTTCTTTTCACCCACAAACACCAATGATAACCTGGGCCGATGAATATTCCACAATGACAGATGATGACTTTCGGCGCCATGAATAAAGCCAAGCTCTTCACACTGGAAACAAACTCCCCGCCTACCTAAAATGTGTTTGCTGTGTATTAAACTGCTGATACTTTGACTATAGCTGTCTCCAAATCAGCTAAGACTGAAATACAAGGTTGTACAAATCTAAAAAGTGAACCCTAAAGATTAGATCAAGATGTATGACTCATTAAATTTAAAATCCCATAGCATCTCATGTGAACACTAGTTTGTAGAATTAGTGAACATCTCACCACTATCATTACACCAACTAGCAGTCCTCTCAAAGAGAAAAAGGAACAGTGAATGGGAGAGGAGCTTCAGAGTTTATTCAAAAGCTACTCGACAAAATAAATTAAAGCACATAAGACAAAAATCAAAAAAGAAAAAGATGGGGACAAATGGAAATGAAGAAACATCGCAGGAGAAAAGGGGGAGGGCTGACATAGATGTAAGAATGTTTATTTTACAGAAAGCAATACGGCTCAAAGGTCTGTATGAGACATGGACAAATGGATGATGGCAGCGGCAGCCCACTGTGCAGTAGAGACGGGGCAGTAAGGAAATACAGAAACAAAGGAGACAGAGAGTTGGGCTGCACTGCACAGGAGAGTGATGATGACGCTCAACCAGCCTCTGGAGTGAAGGGTGAAAATATTTAGCTGTGGAGAAGAAAAGGAAGAACAAAAGTGTTGGAGGGAGAAACCAAATGGAGGAATGGAAAATAAATGACATGCAGAAACAGAGGATGAAAAGGGATGCTGAGGAAAGCTGGAAAAGTATAAGGCAATAAGCAAAAGTAATGAGTGGCAGCTATGTTTCAAGAAACTATGAGGGATGTGGAATCTAGCATGAACCTAATTATAAATACCTACCAAAACATGCTTAGTTCACATGCAAAACAATGTTATACAAGCAGGGAAGGAGGATTAAAAAAAAAAAACAAATCCACTCCATCTATAGTTAATAAAAATCACTGCACTCAAACATACCACAAGAGGGAGCTATTGTATATTGGTAAGAGTTGTTAGACATGTCAACATCTAAGGCACTTAGCAGAGACAAGCATGTGGTGAATTACATGGAAGTCATGTCGTTGAGGGCGTGGTCCAGCTCCTCACTGATGGCCTTGTACTTCAGTTTCTGGGCATACAGCTCATCTATTGTGTGGTGATTATTATCAAGTGGAAGTGAAGGGATTGGCAATGAAATAAGAACACAGAAAGAATAACAGACAAGTCAGAGAACAGAAGTCAAAGGAAAACACAAACAGGGAAACTGGAAATAAAAAGGCAAGACAGAAATAGGAAGGAGTGCATGGAACAGCTGCTGATGTTGTGTCAGATTCTTGAGGAGTCACTGAGAAACTGCCTCACATGTTCCATGACCCTGTGAAGACTGCTCGCAACTCGCTGGCCTTAAACAGTCACTACACCAGAATGCCAAGGAGCATTGCGGTGAGAAATGTTATTGCCGACATGAATAATATCACGGTGGCCTCTGTGGATCACTGCTTTGTTTCCCCCACCCTGCAGTAGACATTCAGTCTGAGGACGTTTTAACGGCCTGCCGACCAAAATAAATAAACCTCGCACTGCACCAACATTGACAAAGGAGAGGAACTTTTTTTTCCTCCTTCACAAGTGTCCCTTTGAGAAGGCGTGTGTTTATTTAATGACATAAAGAAGACAAGGTTACTTTTGTGTGGACTGGTCGAGTAGTTACAGTAACAAACAGCCCTTTTGAAAATAAACACTGCAAGTCTGTAAAAAAAATCAAGTGGAAAAGATTCATACCCTCAAGGTCATCAATGGTCTTCTCAAGCTTGGCGACTGATCTCTCAGCGAACTCAGCACGGGTCTCAGCCTGAGTGGAGGAACACAATCAAACATTAGCGATACCCATTAAGAGGTCTGCATTAGTTGCTTCAGCCACATGGATACTTAAAGTACTTAAGTGCTGTAAATGAAAACTAAGCACCACGTCTAATCAGAAAAATATATAGTAAGCACTTAATTCAAGTGACTGAGTCAACATCCAGTCTCCACAGTTTTAAAAAGCTTTACAATATAACCCTGGGGAAAAAAGTACAAGATGGATAATTCCAGTTAACTCACCTCCTTCAGCTTGTCTGTGAGAACCTTGATCTCCTCCTCGTACTTGTCCTCCTTCTGTGAGTACTGTGGTTACATACAAAGTGCAATGTTAGTCAAATTTATCACAGTGTTGATCCCAGACAGTTTTGAAGTGATTTCTGGGGTTTATCCTGTGGATTATTTGCCATGAACCCTCCTGGACAGCCACCTTACCTTCTCTGCCTGAGCCTCCAGGGACTTCAGGTTGTTCTGAACGGTCTTCAACTCCTCCTCAAGCTCAGAGCATTTGCTATTGATTTATGGTGTGGTTGAACAAAAAACAGAAAGAGATTTTTGTGAAAAAACAAAACAGAAAAAATTACAAATCTGTGGTTTGGACGAACTAATGGAGGGGAAAGGGAAGGAAATCGTTACCTCTCAGACAGCTCAGCACGCTCCTCTGTACGTTCCAAGTCACTCTCAATGATCACCAGCTTACGGGCCACCTGAAGTCACAACATTTAGAGTTTAGTCCCACCCGAGTTTGATACATCAGCGCACACAGAATTAAATTCCTTTGTGCGTTTACTGTAATTGTAGTTTGTGTCTGAAATCATTCGTTTACTACTCCTTCATCAATATCCAGGTGAACACTTTTGGATATTAAACTACCACTGTTCTGTGCCATTTTTTCTGTCAGGGCACACACAATGCATGATGGTATATATGGTTTGTGACCATTAGTTGTACACTACATTTCACAGTGCATTGTGGGATACTACAAATCCACTATATAGAGAGTGTAATAATTCTCACTGCACGTTCCTACAGCAAACTTACTGCACAAAGGGCTGTACAGGAAGTGGTGCGTGATTCAGACACAACCCATGTTATAATTTATGACTTAGTAGCTATAATATGCATCCGACACAGGACATAGCCATTGATGGCAGCTGTTACATTAAAGTGAAAGAATTTAGAAAATGTGAAGCTCAAAGTTCAGAGTGCAGTGAACAGCTGAGAAACTTGCCTCCTCGTATTTGCGGTCAGCCTCCTCAGCAATGTGTTTGGCCTCCTTCAACTGGATCTCCTGCAACTCCATCTTCTCCTCGTCCTTCATTGCCCTGTTCTCAATAACCTTCATGCCTCTGTAGGAGAGAAAAGGGTATGGAGTGTAAGCACCAACAGCTGACCAGTGTTTAGCAGTGGCACGGAAAACAAACTTCCCAAACTTGAAACCTAGGGTTTGTCTTTGAAAATGCATTTCTTGAAGAAATTAAGAGTTTCCAGTTGAGCACCAGTAGTGTGATGTCCTATGGTAGTCTGAAATACCAGGAGGGCTGCAGAAACGTCTGCTTATCTTGAATTACTATCTGGACAATATGTCTGGATATTGCACATTTGTTTATGTCTAGCCACTAGTGGCAGCACTGAGCCAAATTGATTTACATGATTTGCATGAATCTTTGATATTGAATACACTAGACATTGGCAGATTCTGACATGTTAAATTTCTAAACTGTTCTGACTTATTTGTCTCCAGGTAATTCAGTGCCAGAGTGGTCACTGTACTCAAAAAGATTTGCAATAGCATGTGAATCGATGCTCAAGTATAATGCGGTAATTCAGGACTGGATTTTATTCGGTTTGACTGGAAAATCCATCCATCCCATCCCAAACCTGCCACATCACCATTTCTCCTACAGCAGATTTCACTGTTACAAATAATGAGACGACTGGGGACTAAAATTCTTTCTCAAGATGAGTGGATCTGTGCCCATCAAATCCATGCACCTGTATATTTTTTTTTTTGCAAAATACCATAGACTACATAAATGCTATGAGTTGATTGTGTTGACCAAGTGGTGTCTTCCTTTCCCAGCTGCAAGATACCCACCTCTCACTCTCATCAGCAGCCTTCTCAGCCTCCTCCAGCTTGGTCAGGGCTGTGGCCAGACGCTCCTGAGCACGGTCCAACTCCTCCTCAACCAGCTGGATACGTCTGTTCAGTGAAGCTACATCACCCTCAGCCTAGGAGAGCACAACACCACCACAATCATTTAGGCTCAAATCAAGTTTTCTATGCACATGTTTCAGCTGGGTTTTTGCAGGGTTACCACATCCCCAACCCATCACAGACTCTCCGTGGAGAGCATGGGCTTGGTCATGAGCACACAGCCCCTGGGACGGAGGAAGGGAGGGACGGATGCAGACTCTAATATGCACAGTTTTACACACAGGCTGGATGGTAGCTCGTGTCTATGTTATTTTAACACACATTTTTAAACCTAACATGTTACCAGTGCATTTAAAGAAATGCTGGGCTCATTTATCAACCCTTATCTTTCCCTCTTTCCTTACAAATCTGCAATTTCCTGTCGCGCGCTGATTTATTCTTGTCGCATAAACAAACAAGCTACAGAACATGGCTACACGTTGGTGTCTCGGACGGTAACAATAGCAGCGCCCAAGAGCAGCAGTTTAACACGTGAAGGCGGTTTTATCTGCGGACACCTGTGGTGATGGTGGTGCTGCTGCTGCTGTAACGTTAGCCTACTTGTTAGAGGGCGGTTTATTTATTCGGGATGTAGCCGGGTGGAGTCCTCTATTCTCTCCATCCCTCAATAGACTCTCCACACCCCGCAGTGGGCTAATGCCAAGCATTGTCTAGACTACCTGATACCTGACTGTATTCGAGCATACACGGCCGCTGTCTGGGCCTAGCAGCCACGCTTTTTGACCAGATTTACGGCTAATGCCACCGGCAGCCTGGGTACTAATTGCCTTAAATCATTAGCAGCGGCTTACTGCTTCCCTCGCACTCCTCTCCTGGTTCAGTTCCCGTTGTAGTAGCGCTGCCCGTTCCTCCGCCACATCGGCCTGCTCCTGCAACGACTTGATTTTCTTCTTCACAGCTTCCAGGGAGCTCCCACCGGCCATTTTTCGCTCTGTTTTCAGTCTCAGCTAAGCTAGTTTTTTTTTTTCCTCCCTCGGGTGCGTGCAGGCTAATCCAACGCAGACGCGCACACACACATACACACACACACTTGAAGATGCGGCGCGTTTGATCCCTGCCCCCACCGCCTTTAATCAACCGCTGATGAGGATTGGGACGTGCCACCAGCCCCGGAAGTACTGAGTTTTACACGCAAATGAATAAAATTATCAAACGAATCCGAAATATATATTAATTTTGCTGGCGTCTGCTGTTCTTTCAAATTCCTCCCATGTCATTTTTTGTACTTTTTGCCAGTCTTATTGCTATCTAATTCTTCATCTTTTTTGAGGGCATCCCCTACTGGTAAATTGAGCTCACCCTATCAAAGCCACTGCTCCAGACATCGCACACTGATTCGGTCATCAGCAGCACTGTGACCACGATTGTGTACACATAATTTAAAGTAAAATTTGTTAACAAAAGACATACACTTATTACTACTCATCATCATCATCATTATTATTATAATTATTATAGTTACTTTTGTTGTTTTTCTTTATTTATGGCAGTTTCAGTACTTTCAGTTTGTTTATGCGCAGGGTGCATCTGTTTTGTTTTTTGTCTGTCACCAATCTGTTTTTGTCGTTTTTGTACTTTACTCTCACCTGCCAGTCTTTAAATCAAACACTGAATCAGTCAAGCCTATGTTAAGGATTAGATAAATTTATCTTTTCTTTTCTTATCTTATATCTAATCTGGTATCTTAATAGTTTAATGTTGTTGTTGACGCAGTTGCTCCAATTAGGCATAATTGGTGTAACATTAACCACAGCCAATAAAGTGGTAATTTCATCGGGGCTGGACATTACTGCATAGTGACAACTGAAACCAGTACAACCACAAATCTGTCAAGGATTGTGCAGGCCAAAATATGCTTGTAAAATGTCCGACTGAAATCCTACACTGGCCCTCAGATTCGTCCAAATGACTGTGGAATGTCCCGGTAAGCCATTGAGCTGTGACCTTACCATATACAGCACAAGAGCTAAATTTAACTAACTATATATTCACCCTATATGCCCTCATGCCCCCCATCATAATTGATAATTGCATAACTTAATCATTAGAGTACATCTGTGAGTGTTGGTAATCTTAGTTTCCTGGGGGAACCCATGGGGTTATTCAAGGTTAAACCGTTTAGGCAATAGTTGACCAAGTGGGGCTTCTCCTCCTGTCTGAGGGGCTGTCAGCTCAAACTCACATCTGTGGCTTTCTTCTCAGCGAGCTCCAGTTTCTCCTGGGCATCCTTCAGGGCTTCAGAGTACTTGTCCAACTCATCCTCAGTTGCCTTCAGCTTCTTCTGCAGTGCTACCAGGTCATCCTCAAGCTGGGACACAGAGGAACAAGAGGAGATTCACATACATGGAGAAGAAAGACATCTTCACTTTTTATCACTGTTTGTGGCCCTAAATAATTGTATTAACAATTGTTTGTGATACTATAAACAATATATCAATCAGTTACAAAAACATCCATTACAGGCTATAGAATATGCATATCATTAACCATTTTAGCAAAATATCACCTATAAAATATAATAAAAAGTAAATATAAGTTGAATCTGTGGTTGCCTACTCATTGTAGTCCAAATGAAAAAAAAGAAAAGATGTTGCGTTTCAATTTGAATTTTGACTTAAATCCTATGATCACACACATCGTAATCCTCAGTGACTGGTCACTGTGGGGAAACATGCAGCGCAAAGGCGCATAGTCCCATTGGCACTCGTGCGTAAAAGCACCAGAGCAGGTTTCACGGAGGATGCCGACCTGTTTGCTCCTGTCCTCAGATGCCTTCTTGTCTGACTCGGCCTGCTCAGCTCTGTCCAAGGCATTCTCCTTGTCGAGCTTGAGCATCTGCATCTTCTTCTTGATGGCATCCATGGCTGCTTAGTGTCGGAGGTGGCCGCACAAACCAAAAACAAAAGAAACTGGATGTAAGGATCGGAGCGTCTGAACCCCACTGAACGCCAAGCTGGAGTGCGAGCTCGCTCTGGCTGTAGTGAGTCAAATATGTATTTTGGCGGGGCAGTTACTGGACACCCAATACTTTTTTGGAAACAACTGCAGCTGTTTGCCAACGCGGGACCTGTCTTTTTTCTGAAACTCTTCGCTGATTCGCTCTTCTGAGACATTTGACCACTTCTGTGACTATACATGGGGTAAGGACGTCAGGAGGTCACTCCCCCCTCGCAGCAAGACGTCTACTCCTATTTCTAACACCCTCCAAGTGACAGGCAGGAAGTGGAGTGTCAAGACTCAAAGAGGTAGTAGCTGCTCTGTGTGTGTGTGTGTGTGTGTGTGTGTGTGTGTGGGGGGGGGGGGGGGGTTATTTGGTAGAAACATGCTGATAATAATGACCTAATTATCACCCAGGAGGAGGATAACCCAGAATCTACCTGTGAGCAAAGAGCAGCTGGGACACACTTAGACCACTGTCTTATAATCATTGTGTCTTCTAAATGCCAAAATAAAGAATGTCAGACATTATTTACTGGAACATGTCTCACCATGTAGTTATTCACAGCAAAATTACAACATTTCAACAATTTGGTACCAGAATGAATTGTCATGGCACGTCGCGCACGGGAGCTATTCATACAAAACAAATATATCTGATTGGATAAGCCGCTGTGAAAGTTCCTCTCCCTCTGCGGGGTGTCATATTAGCCAGTATGGCTTGTTTGTCTTCCAGGGATCATTTCAGCAGCCCCCTCACAGCATAGTTCAACATCCGCGCAGCAATCAGATAGGCTTTGCTCTCTGCAGAGGTATATCATCGGCCTTGTCCAACTACTCTCTCAGTTAATACATGCCTGAGAGTTATTTCTCAAATGGGCCGCAGTGGCTGTACTGGCGCGTACAGTGGAGGATGGAGAAGCTTTGGCATTTCAACAGCCCCCTCGCTGCGCCTCTGCGATAGTTCACGGGGCCACTGGCACAGACGCAGCTGTCACACACACACACACACAACCTGTGGTCAGGAGTATAGCAATGATAGTTTACTGTCGACTACTGTAATTATTTTTTTCTGGCTGTAAGGGAAATTGTACCCTGGCTGGGAAGAAGAATGACATATAATTTGATGGCTGAAAAATGAGCTCTAGTTTAAAAATAGGTTTGGTTCTCTGTGTCTTACACTAATGTTATGTAATGCCATGTAAAACTACTGTCATCTTGTCCAATAAGATGTAATAATCAAGAGTGACTTCTGAAGTGTCATTCTCTATGATGCATTTGTACTTCAGCATCCTCACCTTTCTTCTCCAGTCCACACTGCTTTGCTCTTGTTGTGTTGGGTGCATATTTTTGGGATCTTACTACTTGGAAAAGGAGACTGCCCCTGGAAGCCTCTCCCACCCTCACCAGAGCCCACTATTAGAAAAGGGACATTAACTGATTAGTCACTATTTTAGTTCCTTTGTCAAAGGGACTGGGAGGAGGGACAGAAAAACCAAACAGCTACGACCAGTCAAACCAGAAACACCTCACAATGAAATCTGAAGGTGATCTCATGCACAGATAAATGAATCTTGATGTAATTGTGATCTTGTAAATTTTAGTCCGTTATTTGAAGTTCCTATCACAGTTTGATTTGTTTTAAGATTTTAATTATATTCAAATGTCAGAATTGAAATTAAATTCAATTGTTCTGCTGTTTTATGTACTTTGTTCTCCTATATTTCATCTCCGTGGTGGTCTGCCTTGATATCCTCCCCGTGGTGCTTTTTTTAAAGCAGTCAGCTGTCACTGTGTTGTCATCCTGCCATGTGTTTTGTGGACTGTTTAACAGCCAGCCAGGCATTCCAGTCGTATACAGAGATCAGAGTGGCTCATGGCGCAATCCATGTCACCCTAGCACCCAGGATAGATAGAGAGATGGATATCACCACACTGTACCTGTCCAACAATTAATGATTTACTAAGATTGCATTTCATTTAGGGCTCTGGAATTATAACTGCAGTGACATGAGATTTTTCTATTTTTTACTCAAGGACTAGGATGCATGGGTCATATTTTTTTTCTTGCCATTTTTATCTGCAGCAGAGATCAATGTTCTGCTGATTCAAGACCATTTTCTAGACCTGAGTGAATCTGCTGAAACTGGTTGTTAAATCAAACTTCATCATTTCACATCCTCTGTGTGTTCCACAGAGGAAATGCACTTTCTGCACAAAACCTGTATTTTGTTGTCTGTGCATTGAGAAAATCCTTTTTGAATGATAGCTAAAAGATAAAAAAAAAAAAAAAATCCTTCCAACAGAGAAGGTGGTGTTGTAAATCTAAGATAATACCAGTGAGGCTGTGTCACAGACAGATGAGACATCTGAAACAAGTCTCAGTATTCCCAGAATTGCCATCATGCAGGGAAGTATGTGGCCCTCTGACAGTGATGCTGTACGCTGAGTTTATAGACCTTTGAAATTTGATTTCATTAGGTGACCATTGTCTGTTGATGGCTGTGCATGCATTGCTGATTTATTGTTATGATTGTTATGAGGCAGCCATAAATCTGAACACAAGTCTTTGTTTCTGTGGTGGATCACAGCTAAGCACAGTTTTCGATGCCCCCTTTATGTGAGTGACTGCTTTAATTCATATCATGTTATCATGCCAAAAGTATCCAATAGTTTGTTTTACAGTTTAATCAAATTTTATAATGTCAGACCACAGATAAAAGCCAGTGCTGTTCATTATAGATTCAGTGAGAAAGCTGGGCGAGCAGACAGAAAAACTGGAATTGTAATTTCTCACTTCCGCCTCAATAAATGAAACTATGGAGGAGAAATAATGTTGGCATTCCACAGAGACTTCGTATTTTCCAGTGATTCAGCCTAATCGAGCTCATCATAATGGTTCAGCTGTGCAGCAGCTCTTGCGTGAGGTCATGTAAAAACATCAACGTGATGAGTGTGTCGAGCCTCTGTGCGTCGTGCTTGTTAGAGTATGTCACTGGAGTGTCATTTTCTCTCAGTGGAGTAACACAGCAACAACAACAACAACCACAGTCCAATGCTGATCTTTTGTATCCAAACGAAATCATGATGGAAGTTTTAGGAGTGGCTGTAGGTACAAGTGGCTGAGGAGAAAGAAACCAAGAGGCAGGTTATCTTATATTGTATCTAACTGTCTAAATTGGATAACATAACTGTGCGACATGCTGCAGTCATCAGTAACTGTACCCGCTTTCTGACTTTTATTATAATTAGATTTAGGACATAAAAATAATGGATGAGCTGTCTTCTATCAGCTGTTTGTCCACATTAAATTCAATGCCCTCATCCTTTTAGGCAGGGTTTTTGCTGCCTCTCCACCCCCCACCCTTCGGCCAAGTCAGTGTGATGGGGCCTCTTGTTACAGGCCAGATCCAGTAGTCACAGGAAAAATGCTAATCCACAGTCAATGAGATTTAGATTTGTCCATGGGAAAAAAATGACTGGAGCTGTAGCATTAAAAACCGTCTTCATGAGAAAATGTTGGAAAATGGATTCCAGGTTTAAAAGCAGTGCTGGGAGCAGCTGTGCCACTGTAATTGACATTGCCTCCTCAAATTTTAGTGCCGGACAAATTTAGCCCGGGTCTCAGTTCATAGCCTGGACTCAATATAGCTTCAGGTTTAGTGCTGACTCAGAAATGCCATCTCGTCTTGACACTAAACTGACACAGACACTTAAAGAGACCTTGTTCGTTTGCCAGGACTCACCTCTCTGTTATTCACTCCTCTGGACAAGCTGTATTGGTTCCATAACCTGTCAGTGCTGCTCTTGCTGAAACATCATGGGAGAAACAGAAAGACATGACGTGGTGAACTGTATGGTTTATATGTCATTTATTCAATAAAGTGTTCAATTTTCTGTTGCTATTTTTTATTTAAATATTGCTTCAATGTTGTTTTCTTATAAGAATAAAACTGTCAGAGATCTGAGCCTTTTCAGCTGTGGGAATCAAACCTCAGTACATATTGTGTACCTACTACAATGTGTTTGTGGGATGGTGGGACAAAAACTATCAAGTATAGAAAGTTTTATTAAACATCAAGTCTGATTTTTTGTCTTGTTTGATCAGAGATTTACTATCAGAGTCAGGTATTGTAGGCCTATAGTGATTTGACATCCTGCTCTAGAGAGTGAAATCAAAGTAAATAAATTCCAAATTTACATTACCACAATCAATCCGTAAAGGCAACAACACTTAAGTTTTCCAATCATAGAACGTAAACTGATTCAACATTGCTAAAAAACCCACAAATTTACAGTGAAAATACTGAGGACATGACCTCGGTGTCCTCAGTGATCGTTACTGTGGTCACAGATATTTGAGCTTGGAAGAGATGTGTGTGCTTCAAATAACTTACCAGTAACAAGTATGTATCAAGTATACTTGATGATAGTACACTGGAGGTGTATTCATATGAAGGAGTCATAGGTCTGGAATGATAAATTCATTCATCTTTGTGCTTCAATAAAGTACAAACTTTCATTTTCATTTTTCCAGTGCTCTTCAAACAATGTTGGGTGTGTTAGTGCTTGATTTTTTTAATAATGGATAGAGATAGTGGTGATCTGAAATTTGACAAAACAGAAACTTATGATAGAAAAGTGTAGATAATGCTGTGTGTGTGTGTGTGTGTTACACACACACACAAAAGAAATGCAAAAGAAATAAGCACAATAAGAAGTCTAACACACTGAGTTCCATCGAAATGCTTTATTTTCAGTGAATACAAAAAATAGTTTTATTGAGGCCAGATAAATATCTTTTATACTGTATGTTATCGCTTATCTTTACTGAAGTAACTTCATAATTTTATTTCTGTTAAGGGAGAAAAAAAAAACATATACAGAACACTTCAAATACTCCACATCATTGAAATGCGTCACAACATCTTAATGGTGACAGATATATCGAAATGTTCTTATCACATTTATCTTTCACAGAGGTTTAAAAGCACAAGAAAAAAAAGCCCACCCATAGAATTTAAGTGACTTCATAACATATAATAAAGCGGTTGACAGACCTGAATCTGTCGTAGTTTAGAAGCACTGTGGTACATGCCCATGGAATGCAGTACAAAAATGTGTTCATATATATAATATACATACTGATGGTACATTTGAAACGGCAACACATTTTTTGACTGGTGGACAGTTCCTCTGTCACCCCCCCACCCCCAAAGGCCTTACATGTGGCAGAGAGAGGAAAAGAGAAAGATAAAGGGGCTGCAGTTGGTTCAGCACTTAAAGAGGAACAGTACGTTGACGAGTGGGACAACAAATGTTAGAAAACCCACGGACATGAACCTACATTCCCAAATAAATTGCTTGTCTGGTGCCTTCTACTGACTGATGAGGTGATGCTGTCACTCAAGCAGACCAGACACTGTATGTATGGGCTACGGACTAAGGCACTAATAATAAACACTACAGACTTGACTGATAAGCAAGTGGACCCGATCCTCACTCACAAAATATAATGCCAGAAAACACTTGTGAATTCAGTCTGTTTTTAGCTGTTTGCTGTTGCAAACTGTCTGTCTGTGGAGGTCAGGATCACTCATTGCATCCTTACAAGTTTGACTCTGTTGCCGTCTAAACAAAAGGGATGCAACTGAAGCACAAAGCCATGCATTTTCATAGCAGGACCTAATCTTACAATATACTGTCCTTTTAATTATGAAACACAGCCCGTATAGTAAGACAAGGGAACCAAAAGCACAATAATCAAACTCAGTAAGCAAAAGGGTTCATCTATTGCAGCAAGTGTAAGTACTATATTCAATAATGTCACACAGAGCACCCTTAAATTCAGAGACTGATGGACAGAAAAGGAAGGAGACAGATTGCACTGCAGTGATTAGTGTTGTGGTCACTTCACCTTCATTTCATTTCTTTTGATTTCAATTCTCACAAGATGTATTTGTTAGAATTAGCTTATTGCTAAGTTATTTTCAGATTTGCAATTTCACTGCATCCTGAATTTACAGAAGTGGAGGTGAACTGACTGTAAAAATCAATCGCTGGCAGTGATTGAGTATTGCTGGAAAGAAACTGTTTTTTCCACCACAATTTCCACCAATAGGAGAGTTGATAATCAAAAGGAGGGACCAAAGTGTGTACTTGCTGGGAGCAGTCACCATCAGAGAAAGCACACAGTGCAGAGGTAGCCCTGCTCAGCTTTCTACTGATTCAAGAGGTATTAACATGTATTCTTAATCTGAATGATGTTGTAGCCAATTACTCTACATATGTACTCTATAGTTAAAAAGGAAAATAATCAATGAATTACACAATGTCAACTCATATTATTACTTTAAGTTTGCAAGGTGCAAGGGAAATCAATACTGCCCCTTAAGCACCATCCACATTATTGCATCATGATCAAATTGTGGTTACACAAATCATGTTCTCTGTACCTGACATAATATGGAATAAACAAATTAAACATTTGGGAAGTTATCCGACTGGATTACACATGCCTGAGAGCCAACACAGGCTTCCAGGCATGTGTCGTCCTGTATGGAAAAGTATTCACGTGGCTACGTAACGATGGCATGTACTATATATCTATTGGCATAGACAAAACGCATAGAAAGTGTTGCAACTTGGAAAAGACATTTTGCATGTAGAGCCCATCAATATCAACATAAAAATGACAAGCAAGAAAGCAAAGATGCTTGTATCGCTGTCTACATTAAAGGACGATTCCCAAAATCAGCTCTTCATTGTTGAAATTTACAGTATGGTCCAAAAACACCAATATGCAAAATCCTACCTTCCTTCATATTAGGTTAGTGACCACTGAACTGAAGCCAAGACAGACCACAGTCGTGTGATTGACATGGTTAAAACAGAGATCAAAGGTACCAATAGGAGCATAAAGGCCAACATTCATACAATATCAGAGCTGTAGTAATTCTGCTCTGAGTGACGCTGCAGTTGAACGACTGCTATCCTACATGAACGGCAATACAATCAATTCTTCATCTTAAAAGTTTATGTACTAGAGCTGAAATTCGTAAAACAAAATACAGAAACTAGCTTATGGACAGACATGAGAGTGTATGAGCTGTACCGTTTGTCCTCAGCATGTCACATTCCGGTTCAGGTTACAACTGTTAAAAGTAGTTTATGTCATACATGAGGACAAGAAACAGTTCTTATTCTTCAATCTTTATGTTGCTTTCAGAAAGTAGTCAGTTCCACACAGTAGTATTTCAAACTTGCTTGTTGCTGACTTAAAGATCTTCCTGCATGATGTGGACTCCGTCAACGGCGTTCACTGCAGACTTGGGCTTCACTGGTTTCTTAAATCAGTCTTAACACATCTTAAGTTGCTGTAGGCCACATACGTTCAAGCGTGGCATTAAAAAAGGACACAAATCTGCACACAAATATGTTATGTGCTTTTCACACCGCTTTAGGATTGTGCAGCAGTGACCATGAGTTCGAGTAGTTAGTTGTCGTCTTCTCGCAGTTCGCTGGGCAGGAACTTGTACTGTTGCTGTCTGATCTGAGCCAGTTTCTTTCTGGCTTCTTCCAGCTCTCTCTCCTTCCTCAGCATCTCCTCCTGGGCAGCAATAATCTGGACAGAAACACAAACAATACAGCAATTTTAGACCACGGATGACGATAATAAGTAAGGACAGACTATTCCTAGGTGTTTTGGTTCTTGATGTTTTTTAAAGATTATTTTGGGGGGTATTTCTGTTTTAATTTATAGCAACAGTAGAGTTACATATGAATGTCAAGGGAAAGATAGGGAATATATGCAGGACTACAACCCAGTCCACTGTAGTCAAGTCTCAACTTTGGCACATTGTGTTCTACCAGGGCAACCCCCAAGCTGTGGATATCCAAGTGTAATATAATCATACTATAATATATGTAAATGCTCAGTTCTCAAAATTGATTGAAAATAACAATCACTTCTTCTCAAAGTCCCAGTTTCTCACCTGTGTTAAAAGAAAAAAAAAAGACATCCAAATCATTGTAAGAAATGGTCAACCGGGAAGGAATGCACACATTGCTGTAGGACTGAATAGGACTGAATTAAATAATTACCTGTGCTATTCCACCCACAAACTTTGTCTTGACCACCACGTTGTCTTCATCTGATTTGTCAAACGCTGCCTTCTGGGCTGCCCGCACCAAGTTGTCTGATGCCTTTTTCACAGCATTTCCAGCAATCTACGGGCAGAAGAGATCCAATGAGAACAGCAACAAGTGGCAGCACGAAAAAGCTGGGGCCCTGAACATTGTAAGAGACTCCTCACACCCTCTCTGCAGTTTCTTCCAGATGCTGCCCTCGCAGAAACACTAACACAGCAAAGAGCACAAAGCTACTGTTCTGCCACAAGCTGTGAGACTAAGCAAACAAAAAGTGAACTTTTATTGATCTCTCTGTTGTTGATCTCTCTGTCCCTGATGTTTTCTTTCAGTTTTTACCTTGGTAAGAACCAAAGGACAATAATTTGATTTGATTTATTATGACTGTGTCTAAAGTATACCTGAAGTCTCCTCATGGCCTCTGAGTCCTGGTCTGCCTTAACCTTACAGGCCACCAGCAGCTGGGCAGTGGAGGCTGCCACCTGTTTAGCTGAGGAGATGAGCTTCTCCTCACTGGCGTGGCCCTGGACTGAGGCGTTGGCTGCCTCACACAGGTTGCTGGTCGCTGCTGCTACCATACGTGCCTGGTAGAGAAGATGTAGAAGTAAATCATTTCATTTTTACAGAATTGCACTTCACACCACAACCTGCACTGAAGTATCTGTCATACTCACAGCAGAGATGAGTCCCTGGGACCACTGTCCGTCATCCACAGCATTAGCAGGGATGGAGCCCACTTTGCCCTGTGCCACCAGCTCTCTCTGGGCAGCTGAGGCCGATTTGACCAAAGCACTGGTGGCTGCAGCAATGGACTTGGCTGCCTCCAGGATCTGCTCCTCAAAGTTCAACGTCTCATCTGCTTGCTGAGGGAGGAGAACACCAATCAGTCAGATAAAGTGAGACATGCAAGCAGAAGTGTTTCAAATTGATTCTGTCTTTCTTTCTTTTTTTTTTTTTTTTTTTTAAATAGGACTTTGTCTGGCTTACAAAAGGTTACTACCAATTTTCTGTCCCAGCAGTAATGATAAACAGAGAAACCAAAATAACTCCCCAAAGCCTCACAGAGCCAGAAACAAAGCATCTTATTAAAGTGCAACAGCTGATGAGGCGCTAGATGTAATCGGAGAAGAAACAACAAGATGCACAAAGATTATCTGTCAGTATTATCCAGCCAATCACACTCAAGTCTGCCTATTTATTAAAACACACACTCACACAGACACACACACACCTCTCTTTCATGCACAAACACATTCACACCACAAGTCTGTAGACAGAGCGGGACACTGTAGCAATATGTTTGATATATAGTTGGGACTGAATAACAACCTAATATATCAAACATATCAGACAGAGCCCTGCAGAGAAGGCCTCCTGTGGTGGGGGCAGGCAGGGAGGGAGGGGAGGGGGGTTAACTGGGAACCAGAGGAGATATATTGGGACAAGCTTTAGCTACAACTAGAGCAGATGGATAGATGATCGGAGGAAGAGGAAACATGGCAATTGTGTTGTATGGAGGACGGGGATGTGGCTGGGAGTAATGTAGAGTTGAGGAGGTGGGCTTTAAGCTGAGTTGAGTTTCACTTCAACAATCAGCCACAGTGATACAAATAAAGAGGTAACACTTTGATGGACATGGATGGCCAATGAACGGGGAAAAATGTGAGGGACTGGAGATGAGACCTTAAATCAAGGATAAAGAATAATTGGTGGGAAATATGTAAACAGGAAGGAGACGGCACAAGACACTGAGCAACAGAACGTGTCATTTTGTTACTGTTACTGTTACGGCACAAAATCCAAATGTTAACACTGATGCCTTCATGTAAACCATAAAAAAAAACAACAGAAGTTTACACACAGAGGGCATCAACACAGATAAAGTCATGATTCAAGACTTCAACATTCACTGTGCCGTTCAAAGACATCTGAGGAAAAAACACCAGAGCTGCCTGTTGTTCCGAAGCGGAGTTTATATGTGTATTGTTTATGTACAATATGAAGTTTATATTAACTCAATGCTCAGATTTGACTGCATACTTTATATGGGACGTGCTACAAAATAACATGTAATTATATATTAGTGCTTTTATGTTTGATACTTCATGTTGATTTTATCTGATGATCTCAAAACTTTTACTTGACTGAACCTTTGAAAAGAGGATTTGTGCACTTTTGTATTTGTACTTTTTACATTGTTGTAATAGAGAAGACAACATGAAGCCGTTCACCTCAGCTCAGTACATTAAAATAATAACTAATTAATTGAATAATAACAATATAACACTAAATGGAGACTAATTTAAAAAATTTTGTGATAGCTAGTAATAATATTTTTTACAACTTTCATTAATAGAGTTAATAGAGTATTTCTCCATTGTGAAATTACTGTCTTTACCAAATGTATCTGATTAATTTTTCCCCACTGTCTACTATTTAATAACAATTGTGTTATTAAATAGTACGTGTTTTATGAAATCTAATTTCATAATGACATTTTCTTCTGCAACAGATTGAGGCCTTGCAGCATGATACTGCCTTTATTTCAGTGCAGCGCTTGCAGGAGCAATTCTATGGTGACATAATTATCTCTTCCTCCACATCTCTACTGTTAAGGTCCCAAAGTGAGTTATTAAGTCATGTATCCACCCACCTTGGGCTTGGCTCGGGGTTTGAGTTGCTCCAGCTTCTTAGCCGCTGCTTCGATGGATGCCGCCGCTCCAAGCAGTTCGGTTTCTGCGATCACCGTCGGGTCCTCAGGGTCCACCCACTCTGAACCTGAGGAGCATGTACACATGTGACTAGGATTAAGATTTAAATGTGAAAATGGGATTTTAAAAATATATTTCACAAGGCAGGGTGTCGACAGAACATGCCTCACGACAACAATGTGATCACACCAAAAAAAAAAAAAAAAAAAAAAAAAAAAAAAGTGACACATATCACCACATCCCATGCATAGCTGATGGAGGCCACAAACTGCCACTCACTGCAATGAAGATGAAGTGATTTATTTCAAATGAGATTGCACATAAGACAAAGCGTGATGGATGGAGCTCGCTGTATGTACTTGAGAAGCCTGAGAGCAGCTGGATTTCATAATGAGATTACATGAATCAGTGTTAGCGCTGAGGAGAGAAGGTGGTGAACGGCTCAAAACTGGTGAAATCAGTCACAGTACAGAAAACGGAGCTAACTTACCTCCATCTGTGGCAAGAGAAGGAGGACAGGAATATTACCAAAAGTTTGTTTACAGGAATGTTTCTCTGTTATTTGTGAAATTATAAATGGGATATCCTTGTGTAGATGTGGTAGTCCCCTAATGGGGATTATAAACAATGACAGATTTTGTTGGATGCTTAATTAGTAAATGAATAGAAAAGTTAACACTTACTGATGGAGATTTCAGTACATCACATTGAGTATCATCAAAGGAGAGAGTGTGTGAACTGAGGTGTCACTGTATGTGTGTGCAAGTGTGCGTGGAGGGTGTGTACCTTTCATGGCCTCAGCGGTTTGGATGAGTTCTGTAACGGCTCCTGCCACCCGTTTGGAGCAAACTGCCAGCTGCTGCTTCTGCTCTCCAGAGGGCTTCTGCAGGACCTACACACACACATACACACACGTACACACATGTTAAATACAGGTGCTTTTTGCTTGAAAAATACTGCACAACTCAGGCAGTCATTTCCACTGAATTAATGAAAATCCCGGGAATCATGGCATGAGAAACAAACAATAATGATAATTCTTTTAGACTAACCCTAATGAAATTACATCTAACTGATTTAATTAGACTCACACACACAATCATTCAAACCCACTGAATTTGTTAGCAAAGAAATTTCTCGAGATGAAGAACCATGTATGAAATATTACATTTTGAATATTTTAGCTTCATTCAATTGTGCACCCCTATTACACATAGTGTCATGTGTTAGGATAGCGCATTATGAGAATGAAGCAATCAACTTAGCAGAAAGATGCATCAAACTTTCATCATTTTATGTGTCAAACACAAACGATAAAATCCTCTGACACAATGTTCAACCTACCAGTAGAACTTGTTCCAGTAGATCAATGTATCCAGTAGTACACTCTCTTCCATACATCAGCGCTCTGTTTTTCACTTCTTCATTCACCTCAGGGTGGTAAGCTGCTTGCTGAAAGACAGAAACACCCAGAAACACAGATTTAACAGGATTATAAACCTTTACTTCTATGAATTATGAAAACACATAAGATGCACTGCCCAAAATTAAATTTGGTTTGATTTTTTTGGGAATAACCGAGGTGAGTGTCCTGTTCTTTCTTACGTACATACGCTACATAATACGTTAATTATTTTTTCTGTTGGGAAGATAAAACAAGAACCTTGCACGTGGTAAGCATGTCTGAAATGGCTTTGCGGCTAAGGTTGGCCGTATGGATAATGTCTTCCTGCCGGGCTGAGTTCCCTGCAGCCACTGCTTTAGCAGTTGCCATGGTGATGCCCTTAGTCATGCGAATGAACTCCTCAGGTGTGGTCGTCTTGCTGGGAGCATCCTTGGACTGAAAGAGCTGTGAATAATGAAAATGGTGGTGCGTCATTTGACAAGCAGTACAACAAGTGAATGGCACACAGACAAAAGCTTCATCTCTTAAACGTGAACAAATCAAATCAGTGTTCACTGTGTCAGCCCCTTGTTAAAATATCAGTTAAATCAAAGACACCCATCACACACATCTATTCATATACATCTTTACACCTCCCCCTGTGCTCACCGCCATTTCCTGTTTGATGCACTCGATCGTGGCCTCCAGGGCCCTGGTGCCCCTGGTGGCCTCGTCCTCCACCGCTTTGACCGTCTTCAGCAGGGAGGTCACATTGGTCACCATTACCTGCAGGAAAAGTACAAAGATGTGAAAAATACTGAGTGTTTTTAAACAGCAGCAGGGCGGGGTCACTAAAACACATCTTTATGTTTTACATCTATATCACACCAAATTATATTTGGTTAGTTTAACAGACCCTAATTCACTCTGTTTGCTTTTGCTGGAGCATCATAGGCCTGTTGAGGATGTGACCGGTTGCTGTGGTGTACTGAATGATTTGTTACCATGTCAACCATCCCCGCAACATCTATTCTCATTACCATGACATTGTTAACAAGCAGAGAGGGAGTAAACAGACAGGGATGCCTTCTTTATTCGCAATCCAACAAATTTAACACAGACCTGAGGACGCTGGAAAGAAATCATAATAATCCAATAATGACATTCTCATCATTATTTTGCCTCCATGCCCATCTTACCTGATGCACTACACAGACAGTGAATGGACAAATACCTCATTGTCAGGATCAGGATCTCAGATGGCGTCTTCTGTGTTTTGTTTTTAAGGGTGTACTACATCAAATGGACCAATAGGGGGTGCACAGCAACCACAGCACAAAACACATAGCTCTCCACACTTGAGGCAAAAATGTTATAAATGGTTTACAACATTTGTTTCACCTCAAACCCTAAAATTGTATCTGAGGCATGTAATTATCTGAGAGACTCCATGACTCACAGTGTACAGCTGAAGACTGTGAAACTGACTTTATGTCTTCTTAACTTCACATCTTGAGGTGGTAATGAGCAGAGAGCAGTGTCATGCTCAGATTATGAAGTGTGGTTCGGAAATGTTACACTGCATATGTGTTTGAGAAAAGCATTCAGCTGATTTATCCGGGTTTGAAACATCCCAGTTTCCTGTCATCAACATTTTACTGCTTATTTACATCTCTGAGATTATGCAACTCATGTGAACAGGGTTTCATAAAAACAGGAGTCCTGCAGGAGCTGATTAATGACCCTGCCTGAGGAAGAGGAGGAGGATGTCTGTTACGCATACATACTGCAGGTGGAGATATTGATTTTCAATGAAATTTGTAATAAACATCAGTTGAAATAGAAAACAAGACTATCATCATAATTTAATGATATATTTGCACCTCAGAGAAAAAAATTGCATAAATGATTTGTTTTCTCAGAGGAATAAAATACGAAGAGATCCAGCGTAATGTAAAGATTACTAAACCTGAAAAAGATGTGCACCATATTTAACTGTATCCAAGCCCACTGAAGTCATTTAAATTAGATGACATAGTTTTGCAAATTGCAGACTCCCTGATTCCCCCCCCTCACCTTGGCAGCACTCTTCAGCTGGTACATGGATGGATCATCTGCTGCTTTGCCAGAGGCGCACTTGGTGGCACTAATGAGCTCAGCCAGCGCCTTGGCCACATCTTTGACAGCATTTATCAGAACCACCTAGAGAAAGGACACAAAGAGACACACATTTATCACAGCACATTCTGGAAATGAGACAAAACTACGAAAGGTTACCGCCATTCACAGCTCACTCTTCCAATAATTTCTCATGATAACAGACGTGTCAAATAAAGGACAGAGAGAAAAGAAAGGGAAGAGAAACAGGACAGGCTCACCTGTGTCTCAGGGTCATCTGAGCCAATGCTGGCAGCTCCCAGTTTGACCACATCTGTGAGCTGGGTAATGGTTTTGGCCGAGGACTGGGCGGCCTGCGCCAACTTGTCCTGACCGGAAGCTGCACCGGACACCAGCATCTTTGTGTCTTCAACCAGTGCTTTGGCTGTCTTCAAAATGTTTTCCCTGAGAGAGAAGACACAGGTGCAGAACAAGGAGAAAGACAGGGAGACAATAGTGTTCCCTCAGTCACTGAAGCTGTGATGTAGACATCTTACTGCAGCAGAAACAATGACAACTGAGTGATTCCATTTCCATGTTTTTCCATATTCCATTTTCCCTAACATCTATTGCACATCTGCCTGTCCTGGGTGAGGGATCCCTCCTCTATCGCTAACCCTGAGGTTACTGCCGTTTTTTTCCCTGTTATCAGGTTTTCTTGCGAGTTTGTCCTCAGTTGATGTGAGGGTCTAAGGACAGAGGATGTTGTTATGCTGGTATGTACAGCCCTTTGAGACAAACTGTTTGTAAAAATGGGCTATACATATAAGCTGGCCTTGCCCTCTGTTCCTGTGTTTAATAGTACTGTTTAGTACCTTTAACCAAGTCCCAATGGCAGACAACTCAATAATATGATGCCTCTGGACACAGCTGTCAACATATAATGAAATGTAAATGTGTGTTAATTATAAACCTGGTGAAATGCTGCACACTGGCACACAAGTCTTTTCATATCAAAGGCATTTGTACATCAAACCTCGTGCAAACACAAAGAGGATAGGTGAGATTATGTAACAACTTGAAGGTTTATTCTTTTTTAAAACTGACAAGAAAAACTGTAGGAAGTTCCTGTAAATTTAGTTTTTTGCGAGGCATCTGAATGACATTAATTGAGATAAAAAGTGACTCAATTTCTTTTTATTATGTCCTGACAGGACTTCTTTACATTTGTGCTTTCATGATTCTTCAGTGAGGTACAGCACCATTTCACTAACAATTATCTGTATGGATGTGCAGTAATGATTCCTGGTCATAGCAGCATGTAATGATCCAAGTCTTGTCGTGGGTCATTAGATGTGTATCTATCTGAACTCAGTTCATTCAAAAATAATGAGGCTGACGAAGTTTAACTCAACTCCCTTGATTCTGGACATTTTTTTTTTTATTTTAACATTTGTCAAACAATGTAGATTATATCCTGCTTTAGATTAGAGCCTTTAGTCTTTGAGCAAGGACAGTAAGAGATGTGACACTTCCTCCATCTTTCACACCCTGAGGGTAATTTGTGGTTTGTACCTCCAGAGATTTCCTTCCTGTTCACCAGTTAATATGTCAACATGTCAGTTTTGGAGGGAAAAATACCCGGAGGGCAGATTTCAGTCTCCAGTCGGGTCTTGTACGAGTAGATCCGCCCAGGACTTGCACAGCTATGTAAACTGTAACAGAATCACCAAGTCAGGCAGCTCTCACCTGTGGTCAGCAAAGGACTCATCGTTTTCTGCATTCAGTGTACCAGCAGAGGCAAACATGATAGTGGTGTCCAGATCAGCGATGATGCCAGACACAGCGCTGGCTGCTGTGATGCAAGCCTGTGTGCCCTTGTTGCCTGCCTGCAGGGCTGAGAGCACCAAGGACACCTGAGGACACACACAGACGCCACACCAAAAGAACAGACAGGTGAGGATGAGCCAACACAGAGATGAACACAGCTTCATTGGTCAAAGCAGAGCAGAGCATGTTTATCTCGCATTGCTTGTGATATGCTTGGGAAAATGATAAACAATGCATTCAATCGAGAAGCCCGGCACACTAGTCGCAAGAGGATTCAGAAATCTGCTGTGGCAGCAAAATACCAGGTCGGTTCAGAGCAACGCGCAACATCACTCACTCAGTGGAATGAGCTCATGTCAAACTGGTTTCCTCTCAATTCTTTTTCCTCGCAGATGCCTGACAGGCAGCAGGAATTGATAAACAGACTCTTCTTGACTCTCGCTACTACAAAAAACAGAACAAGGCTGCCATGTTACACAGAGAACACCTGACCTCTTCTAGTCTTACAAATGTTCATAATGCAAAAGAACAACTCCTGTTGCCTTGAGAGAAAATTGTTTGTTATGACAGACTTTACGATGTTGCTGGACTGACTGTGATCTGTGCAATATATGAGCATGAATTATTAAACCAGACTCTGGAGTAATGTATTTTCCCTTTGAAGTGTAAACATGCCTTTGGCAAAGGCTCTCCTCCAAAATGCTTTAATAAATAGTGCACAAATTCAATATAAATTAATTCTAGCACTATAACCATCCTATGTATTTAATATGATGGCAGCTGAGTTACTTGTAAATCACACAGCTAGAAAATCTTTTCTTTCTTATTCCAGTGAACAACACTTTCTTGTGAATCATACGAGTCTGAGCAGGAGAACTTCAAGCCCTGAGTGAATTGATATTAACATGAATATTGCAATTAATAATCAGTGTTGCTTCAGTAGTGGTGAAGATCAGCAGGTGACAATTAAGAACTTAGGACAGATGCAGAAAAAAACAAAAAATAAAAATAAAGTGTAGTTAAAAATAACTGAATGACAATGTGATAATTAGGCACAAAAATTGTGAGCAGAAGTTCAAGTGAATGGATGATACCTTCTCTGTGACTGCACGGGCACATTCAATGAGCTCTCGTTTAGTGAAGCCATCAGAAGGGGTGATCTGCAGAGCCCCAGCCTTCTGGACCAGAAAGATGCAGCCATGTCCGAGTTCCTGCACTCGAGTTTTGATCTGGAAGCCGATCTGGATAAAAGGCAGCAGAGGAAACTCAATAAAATGTTTTCACCTGAACGTGTCCCCACTGGATCGTAAAATCACTTTTTACATGCGTGCAGCTGTATGTAGTGCAATAAAAAAAAAATACAGTTGAGAGCATAACACTGTCAAGACTGTCTAAGGTGTTAGATGATCTATCTCCTCACCTCCTCTGGCTCAGCTGTGTGAGCAGCCAGTCGACCCTGGATGGCCAGCTGGCTGTAGTCCACGGTTACCTGAGAGGCCAGCCCTCCCAGCTCCTCTGGACATGTCACCGATTTGGTCATCTGAGGAACAGAAGCACACCGACTGCCAATGCAAACTAAAAATGAGATTCACTTCTTTGCTTCTTATCTAAATGACCACACATATTTCGTTGTGCCAAAGGACAGGACAAAGGCTTATAACGTGTGTCTTACTGGCTGTTATCATGTTGCCATAAGAAATATAAAGTGGCAAAGCAGGTGGTAGCCACTAGATATTTCACATATAGATGGTGAATTAGCACCAAACAGATAAACAATGGTTTGTTATACACAGATTGGGTTAACTCAAAACTATTGGTGAAATATGTCCTGTAAATTATTAACAAGTATCTCACAGTCATATTTCCAGTATGGTGTAATAAAGTGTAAACAGTTATTTTGATGATTTACCATTTCCTGAGCAGTGACAGCGATGCCCTTGGAGTATTTCACCATACTGGTCTGGTAATCCACAAATGAGCCCTCGGGTTCAGGCGGTGTACCTTCATCCAACTGAAAAAAAACACACAAACACACGATTAAAAACAGCACTGCAATTCCATGTCAGGCATCATTGGTTTGTCCTTCACAGAAAGGTATAAACATCCTCAAACATGAAGACAATCAATCATTCACTTCTTCAGCAGCGATGACATGTTTAATCTAATCTACCCTTCAATTATAGTTTATCTGCCAGGTGTGCAGGCATCAGCTGAACCAACATTAATGCAATTTTATATTCAAATAAACGCTCAGCATGAATGCAAAACACTCATTAGAAATTATCCACTAAATCCAGTCTATAATTACAGCTTGAAACTAGCATCAACTCCAAAAAACGTCTGATCGCCAGCTTGCACTGAATGCATTAGTTTTTTTTTTCTGTATTTCACTAAATTAGACTGTGCTCAGCAACACATCTGAGCATCGCGGCAACGCTGAGGAGAGGAGAGATGACGACATGTGGGAAAAACATGTTGGTACTGAAAAGAGTCTGCAACATTGCAAGTACATGATTCCTGCTTCGCCTGTTGAGTGAAATGACACCTTGGAATCTGGCGTTTGACGAAGTGACTAACAGTTCAGCAGAAAGGGCCTTTAAATCTCCTCTGTTCAAATCACAGTGACCGTTATGTCGATGGACCAAAGAAGATCGTCTCTTTTAAATCAGCTACTAATGTTCACACTGAGTGACACGCAGGACAAACACACACCTACGTGCACGTCATGCTGTCCCACAGTGAGACGCTTTCATGACACATTCTACACAAAGCCGGTGCAGAGATGCTGCTCCCTCTGGTGACCCACACCTGAGGACACTTTCTCACCCTCACAGGACGGCAACGAGGGATGTAATTAGTTAACGCTGTTCTGTGTCTGTACTTGAGATAAAAGGCTTATTCTTGCTCCACACCGTCTGTGTTTGCCAATAGTCTGACTGTTAATTGGAACGACGCTCGCTGAGAGCAGCGAGTGTTGACGGTCAGTTTTCTCCTGTTCAGTGCCCTGTGACTTCTTATTAATATATTAATCTGTGACTTTTTATGGTGCCTGGGAGACAGCGTGGTTGCAATCGAGATGTTACACACTGCAACAGGATCATTATGGATCAAAACAGAAGAAAAATGGGAACTCTTAATTAGAAAATTACAGTTGCTTGTATAAATCCTGGAACGTCCCGGACAAAGATGAAAAACATTTGTCTCCCTTCCAGTTTTCCTGAGCTCACTATCAGCTTTCAACCAATTAGTCCTGCTTGTTTTATTCGCTGTGTTTTGACTTTTACCCCTCTCAAAGCAGAATCTGTTCTGTTGAACACTTTTGCCAGACTGTGCAAGTTCACACTGTCCTTTAGCAGAGTTGTTGAGCGTAATACAGGACAATGTGGGGGCAATCATGATTTCACAGCCATCTGTTAACATAAATGAAATACATACATGACAAATCAGAGGAGAGCTGTCAATCAATATACTGTATCAATAGAACCACCAACTGCTGGGTCACACAGTAGTGATCCCAGTGAAACTAAACATTGACTGTAACTTAACAGGGCACATCTGGGTATATCTGTAGTAGTAGTAGTATCTGAATAATCATCATCTTTGTAAAGAACACCTATAGTTGGGCCTGTGGTCAGGATGCTTCACAAATACTTTCATCTGGAAATTTTCAAGGGTGCTGCTCTGGGAGGACACACTCAGAATACACTAGAATAGAATAGAATAGAATAGAATAGAATAGAAAATACTTTATTTTCTATTAAAGGGATTAGTTTTATGCTGGGAACACTCTCAGAAAAATAGTGTCAGGACCAATGTGCTACTACTGATGGAGAAAAGTAGTCTGTGGCGTTTGTCTGCAGCTGCGGTTAAAATCTTAGACCAGAACCAGAGTGGGGATGTTTATTCAACCCACCACTGTCTAAATTCAAGGGCAAATTAAATTTGTGTGGACACTATAAACTATACTGTGTATTCTGATCGCCATTGTTACCCTGCACCCAAGCATCATCAGACATCCTGTGAGTCACCTTGGCCATGGCATCTGCAATGGACTCCACCATTCCTCCCACCATTCCCACTTCACTGGCAGCTTCGTTCAGCGTCATCATGATGTCATCAACAGCCTCCTTCATGAGCTGGGCTGCCTCTGCTATGGCATCGTGGGTGTGGGATGCCTGTGAAGCACAGAACACACACATTATATATTTGCAGATGAATGATGCCAACACATGTGTTGCTGTTATCTCTAACAAATTTGGTTGGATCTTGCAATGACGTACTTTATGGTATATAAATGGAGCACAAACTGGCCGTACCTTTGGGTTTCCTCCACCCTCCTTGGCGGCATAGAGCATCTGCAGGGCGGACTCGGCCATGGTCTTAGTTTGGTCCAGGAAAGTCATTTGCTGCTGGTGGTCATTCAGCTTGGATGCCACACCCACAGAGGCTATGATCAGTGGTTCAAAGTAACCAGCCAGTTGTGTCACCTGAGGCAAATAGTGAAAGACTTTCATGAGTTCTCTGTAAAAAAAATACACATACAACACACACCTTCTCCTACATATAACCAAATGTTACATTATTCACAACTGGAAGCTTCATACGAGGATACAGAGAGAGGATCATTTGGCCACGGGAAGCTCTAAGTGAGTGCAATGGTATCGAAAAGACAACATTTAGCTGTTTATACCATCTGAACAATGTATAATTTATTTAAAACAGGAAAGAAAAATATACAGAAAACATGTCACATCATTAGATATCGATATATGCAGTTCAAGTCATCTACATTTAATGTAAGTAAATATGAAATGCTGTCATCACTGGGTTTTACTGCTAGAAGTATCACTGTGTTGTTCCACAGTTACAGCATTAAAGTGAAGTAATTAACTCGCTGCCCTATATACCTTGTGTCCTAGTTGGGAAGCTTCGCCCCTGGCAGCGGTGGAAATGGGGTCAATTAGGTGGCCAATTTCCTGCACAGTGGACGTCAGCTGCTCTTGTAGTGCCTAAAGAGAAGAAATAAAAAGAAATGAGTTTTTTGTGTTGCTTTTTATGGGAGACAGAGGTGTATTCAAATGAATTAAAACCTGATGAGAAACCTGCTCAGGAGCTACTCTATGTAAGTTCTTCTATGTGGGCTTAAAACCTTTTAATACAAGTGCCCAGAACTGCTCTAAAACCCATTCTGCATTTAAATATGTAAAGTCTGAGGAATGGTCATGAGATTTTAGATCAGATCATGTTGAAATTATGAAATACAATGAATGAAATGTTTCTTAATGACTTCAAATCCCTAGGCTGTTTGTGACCTACAATGGGCAGAGACCTAATTTAAACCACCAATAATAGATTCATAATTTCAAAGGGAGCCACAAGACTAAGTCAAAGCCTGGAGTATGCCTGTCTAGTTGAAACTGTTGTGGAACGGCTGTTAAACAAACAAACAAACAAACAAAAACTGACAGTGTTGTGTCATATTTACATTCTGTCTGGTGTCAGCTGGTTTCAGCCCTTTTTCTGTTTGCTTCTCCTCCTCTCTGTGCTCACATATTGAGAATTTTAATACAGGCGAATTCCCAATAAAGTATGATGCATGTCTTTTTTCTGTTTCTATACAACAGAGGAAGAGAGTGGGCTGAAACTGGCAGAATGCAAATATAGGTTCAGACAGGTTTTGATCTAATCTTGTTCAGAAATAAGTCTCTATATCTATATCTGAACACCCTCTTATATAAATTATTTGCACCAATGCATTTTGAAAGAGCAAACACCAACAGGGAATGTCCAACTCCATCACATGACCTTCAGCTGACCTATGGTGGAGATATGATCAGCTAAACAACCAGAAAAGGACATGAGAACAGAGAAAACGCAAACAGAGAATGTTACACATGTTGAGTGTATTTTCTAATGATTTCTTACTTCCAGTGAGATGTCATCCCTGCTGGGTAAGTTTTGGCTGACTGCTGCCAGAGAGGCCTGCTCAATGTCCCGGATACATTTGTTGATGTTATCAATTGAGGAGTCGCATTCCCGCTGGCCCGGAGCCTTGTCCCTGAGAATAAAATGGGAGCAGGCAAAGAGGAGAAACAGAAAGCAGTAAGATGGTCAGAAACAAGAATGAGAGAATAAGGTGGAAGGATAATGTACAGGCGGGGGTGAAAAGACACAGGTGATGAAGAAAATAACAGTACACACGGGAGAGAGAAGAAGGGGAGATGTTAACTTCCAGGATGTCTCTATAACACATTTACTACAAGTGCTGTTTAGATCACATCTGCTGGAATGGGGCCTGTGGGGTCTGGTCCCTTCACTTCAGAGGGGACGTCAAGCTGTGCAGCCAAATTAGTTTTGAAGGTTTTGAAGGCTCTGGGGCAGTGGTCTCATGGGTAGAATAAGTTTAGTTAAACATCGATATCCCTGCATGACGGAACACTGACAGTAAAAATACAATAAAACTTCACCTTTGTGTTTAATGAGACTAACAGAGTAATGAGGTCTGCCTTTGCAGGGGCAGCGTCCATTCCTATTTATGTTCAATAGCACCACAGTGTATCAGCGAAAACCATTAAAAGGCCCCGGCCAAACTCCCAGCATTCAATTTGCAGTCTTAAAAGGAAGACTGTGATAAGGGCGTGAGCGTTGAAAGAGATGCAAAGCCTGCTGCGAGTGAATGCTAATGTGCAGATGTTCTGAGCCATGCAGGAACCTTAACATTCAGCTCATTTGACACAGGGAATTAGTTCCTCGTGGGCATCAGTTTTGTTCGGATCAAGGTCAGGTACAAAAGGTGTGAAAGAAGAGATTAAAAATGAAAGCTAGGGAGCTATAAGACCGAGCACTTGTCACACCATGGTACAGAACTTTGAAATCATTTCTCAAGGACCTTGATATTGTCTCATGCTGTAACCTTAGTCGTAAAAGCCCCCATTCAGAAACAACTACGTCAGTGCAGAAAAATGGAGACGTAAAGTGATGTTAAAGACTTTCCTCTTCTCTTGCGTCTCATTTATTTCATCTGGAGGATTTTTTGTTCACTTACCTGATGGCTGTGATGAGACTCTTGATGGAGTCAGAGACGGTGCGTGAATGGCCTGCCAGCACTGACCATGTGGGCGGGTCTTTGGGGTTGATGACCAGGGAGCGTGCAGTTTTGAGCAGGTGCGTGGAGCTGTCAAGCATGGAGCGTGCTGACTGGAGGATCGGCTCCTGGGCCACAGCGCCCTATGGAGAAACAGAGAAATTGAATTTAAGACAGTTGTGGACATCTTGTGCATGTATGGTAATAGCTGTCCGTAAATACTCCTATCACCATTCATAGGCATACCTCACTGCTGATTTGAGCAGGGACACTGGCAAACTCTGGGTTGGAGGCAAATGTAGTCAGGTTTTCCACAGCCTCGATCAGCGGAGTTGTGGCTACTCGACACCTGTTCCTGTTCTCATCCGAGAAATCTCCATCCAAGGCCTACAGGAGGAAGGGGAACAAAACACATTTGAATAAACTTGAGCGCCTATTAATTCAAGAAGCCAAAATGAATTGCAAATGCTCCAGAATCCAACACTATCAAAGTCCCAACTGTGGCCAATTAGGGGACAGAGCCAACCTTTTCACAAGACCAACAGAAAAACCTACCTTGATGGTTTTTACCAAGTTGGCCGTGCTGTTTGCCACCTCTTTTGCAGACTGGACAAAGTGTCTCTTGGCAACTGGGTTGGTTGTCTTTGAGGAAGCCAGGCGGCAGGCGTTGCACAGAGCTGAGGTGTGCTTAGCAACAATGGTGGCTGCAGAGAGCACCTGCCGCATGATAAACAACAAAATGTTAAATCTGAAATTGAGATTTAAGCTGAATAGTCTTTTAGCAGATGACGACGCACTCATCGAGTGCTCTGTACTTGTGTCATGCCACACATATAAACACACTGAGCCTGAGAACCTAGTGTTTGTACTACTGACATTTATACTGTATATAATAAAAGCTATTACCCATTTCAAAAACAAGCACCTTCCCTGAAACCTCTGCTACAGACTGGCAAGCTTAGGAATGGTTTGTGAGATTGCAAGCAGGGGGCTTATAATTATCTTCAGTTTCAAAGAATACTGATGAGAAAAATAAAGTGATAATGAGGTAAATATTAGACCTTCACACCCGGAGTGAAGGCGTCTAGCTACAAAAACGTTGGAAACGTTTGTATCAGATACACAGAACAATGTACCATTTTGAGAGGTACAAAAATGAAGACAGTCTGTTTCAAGATACCAATTTCTGCAGAAAATTCAGCGACTGCTCTGATTTTTCTGAGTGGTTCTACATTTTCTACAATTATAGTGTTACACACAAGGAACTGGCTTAATTTAAATGTGTAAGATGATGATTATGATGATCCAAAGACAGGATATATGTCAAGGATATTATTTTATTTATGGTCAATATGAGATTTGTGGGCATAAATCAAATAATAATAAACCACATAAAACCATATATCTGCAGAGAAGCTAAGAAATGTGCAAAAGATGGTGAAATACCTCTAACCCCACTATATTACTGATTTATCAACAGAGAATATACCTGGGAGGGACTGCTGTCTGGGTCCACCAGGTTCTGACAGGCCATCTGGATTGCCTGATTGGCTTTGGCAAACTGGATGGGGTCGACCAATCCCTGGTGCCCTGCCTGACTGTTGGGATCAGACACCCCCACCAGATAGGCAGCCTGGGCAGAAATAACACTTGTCACCAATGCACACCAGCGTCACTCCTACCTAATAGGAACCACTCTGTGGCTCCAATACAATATATCTTCACTGTACCTGTCCAGCAGCTTCAGTGAGGCCACACAGGGCCTTTGAGGCTGATCCCACACAGTCTCCGAATGCAGGCACATCTCCGGTCTTGCAGTTTTGTGAAATACCTGCCATGGACTCCCCGAGGACCTGGACAGAGCACCAGCAGAGGAGAAGAAAGGGAGAGATGCTTTGGATGGTAAGCTCTCTGTGTGTGTGTGTGTGTGTGTGTGAGTGCAGAGCGCCCAGTGTTTTAATCACTTGGCTGTTTGATGTGAAGGCCTACCTTGGAGTTCTCCATCACACTTTCAATGCAATCAAAGTAGGAGAGGTCACTGATGGGCTCATTGGGGTTGTCCAGCATTCCTCTGACAGCCTGAGGGACAAGTACACAGACAGTGTTAAAGATTATTTGAGAGTACTCCTGAGGTTATTTACTTTCACAAACTCCTCAGTGGATAACACCAGAGACACTCGGTGCAACAATCATTATTCCTTGTTTGGACATGATACAGATGGTCTGTGGTCAATAAACCCTAATTAAAAGGTGATCAGGATTAAATGGGGGTATTAAACCAGTCGTTTGTTGACATGATTACTAGATGTTCCACTACAAAGTGATAAAGTTTAATTTACCTCCAACTCTCTGAGAGCGTTGTCACATTCCTTTTGTCCAGGAGCCTGCTGTGTGCACAGCGTGATCAGCTGGTTAATGCTGTCAGTCACTGCTCTGAAACAAATAGAATGAAAGATACACGTCACTTCCAAGTCCCTGAAGATGTGTGCAGGTGTTCCTGATAAACACTGTGGACAAACACATAAAGAACTGCACTGGGTAGGGTGTGGTACCTTGCAGCAGCAGCTAGCAGGTTCTTGGCATTCGCCGCTGCAGGGTCCACAGACAGACTCTTAGCAGCCAGCAGCAGCTTGCTAGAAGCCATGGAGATGTTCTTCAAGTTCCCAATCACCTGCACCTGGTCATCTTTTTTCTGGAATGATGCACAATCATTACATTAGGTCATAATGGAAGAATCGTTGCCGTGTGAAAATGATATACAACAAGTCAAACCTGAGTGTGCCCAGCCATTTCGATCCCAGCATCCAGGAACTCATCGAAGTCTTGACTGAACTTCCCAGAAGCCACTGCCAGCTGGCTGCTGGAGCCTCTGGAGGCGTGGACCACCTCACCTGCTGACTGGTTCAGGTCTGCTGCCGTTTGGTTCAGCTCACTCTGGGCCTCCTGAAACGACTTGGAGGCTGGAGGGATCTGAACGGAGGATACAAGGAAGACATTCAGGATGGAAGGTGACAAGATTATCATATGTCGACGAATGCCAAGAATCGTTTTGGACCTATATGAATACTCAACATCCATACTCACAGTCTCAATGAGCAGCTTTTTGCTGGCCTCCCCGATGCTTTTCAAAGCCATGTCAACATCCTTCTGGCCAGGTAGACAGTTGACGCAGTTATTCAAGGAATGAGACACGGCCTTGGCCACCTGTAACACAGCACATTAGGCTCTGGTTTAGAGGAAGCCAGCTGCATGCAAGATTTAAAGGCAGCCAGGATCAACTAGAAATCTGATTTATAACATACACTTGTGCCTAACACAGCTGATTGTTTTTTCTTTTCTTTTACTAATATCAACCAATATATTATCTTTTTGTTCTCTTTGGTTGTGCAGAAGCTTATGACAAAATGGAAATAACCTTATTGAGGCACTTCACCAAGACGCAATCAAGAACCAGTAAGCTCTTCACTCAATTTTGTATCCCAAACCAAATTTAAATCGTATTATATTAGGTTTTTTTTTTTCTGCCTTCATTCGTGTTTTTGTGATTCCCTTATTAATTTTTCTACATTGCTATCAAGATAATTACATCATTTGGGGAAGAAAAATGAGGACAATGCATAAATAAATAAGGTAGCTGGCCTCTAAACATGCCACCTGGTTTATTATAGGAGTCCCTTGCTATGTTTGACAGGTGTTCACTTTCATGTTGTACTCAGCAGATGTAGAATTTCATCCAGATCAGACCTTATCCATGTGGAAATATTCTGCAAAATCTAGCAAGTACAGAAAGAAGTGCTGCAGTGTGCAAGACTGTCGACTGTCTCTATCTCTATCACAGTCTCATTTCTTTTATGTAAAACAGAGGATTCACACTTCAATTAAAAGTGACTCAGCACTTGCAAACAAAAGTCTCAGACTCACAAGTTGCAAGTATATTTTGGTTTTAACATCCTTCAAAACTCTGCAGAGTTGTCTCTGTGGTGACATTTGTGGTGTTAACTTGTTGGCACAGGTGCTAAAGTCTGACAGAAGGATGAGGTTTAGACTGAGCGTTCCAGCCTGCAGCCTCGAGAGTCACCAGTGAGTGTTAAAATGAACAGACGAGTGAAAAAAGGACTCCATACCCCAGAGGAATGCTGAACCATCTCACCTGTGCCAGCCTCTGTTGGCTCTCGGCGTCTCCGGGGGAAATCAGTGCCTGCTTGGCCTCATGAATGAGAAGTGCTGAGCCCTCCATAACATCACGGGCCGAGTCCAACATGGCAGCTGCAGCCTTGGGGTCTGTGGTGGAAGCAGCGACGCCGCGGGCTGCCTGGGCCAGAGTTTTCAGGGCCTGAGCCGTTTCCCTGGCTGCTATTCCTGCACACAGGAACCGAGGTATAGGGAAAAAAACAGCAGAATGAAACCATATTATGTTGCAGTTAACAAGATTACTGAGGGAAAGTTAAACAAGTTGCAGCCAGTAGGGGCATTTTCCTCAGATCAATGTGCTGTAACCAAGGTCATGAAAACTAAGTCAAAACAAGAGTCATTGCCTTATTTTACTCTAATGCATCTTACATAGCAGTCCATTTAATTTAATAAATATTAACAGACTTCAGATGCCACATATTAGATAATTGGATTTGATTATTAAATCGCATCAAATAATTCCGTCATGTGAAAAAAGGAGGCTTTGTGCACAGTGTGTACTGCAAAGCAAAAACAGATGCTGCTGAGTGCAAGCTGAACTCCAAAAAGTAGAGACTGCATATAAAAGAATAAGGAGTTAATGTCAAATTCTAATTGACAATGGCAAGTCTTACCTAAGTTTTTAGATCTGAGACAAACAGATAGAAGGGACAACAACTGGATACCGTGGGAGAAGAATTTTTTTACTAATGTCAGTGCAGCACCAACCTGTGTAATGTTCATTTCCTTGTGCAGCACAGGTTAGCAGCTGAGCCATGGAGGATCCCACTGATTTGGAGGTGCTGCCCAGATCCTGAGCACACTTCTCCAACTGAAGCAGAGAGAAAGGAGGGGGCAAATGCACCACATCAAGTCGATACAAGTACAGAAAATCAACCTAATGTGTCCAAACAGTCTCTTACCGACTCTCCAGGTAGTGGTTTCAGTTGGGTATTAACAGCAGCCTGTTTGGCGTCCTGCAGCTCACTTCTCAGGGTCTGAATGGCAGTGAGCGCAGAGTCGATCTCCATGGGACCGCAAGCTTCATGAGCCTGGAAAACAAAGTAGGTGTTATTGCAACTCACATTTCACATACTAACACTTTTTCTGGCTTGTGTTTTGCACCTGGAAGCTGCGATCCCTCACATGAAAGTCAAACTACTGCTGTCAGGAAAAACATACATATGCTGTAAATCCTGTAGTTGAAAAAAATGCATCAAATTATTGTCACAAGTGAGATGATATGACTTAATTCAGGCACCTCGTGTGCAATTTAAAACTCTCTAACACAGCAGTTTACACTTCACTGCATTTAATGTGGACTGCAAAGTGAAACAAGAACTCTACTCAACAGTTCTGTCACAGTGTTATTGCCCATATTGTGATTTCAATCATTATGCTCATTATACATGATCTCAAGACATGCTGTGCCTTCCTGGAATTATTTAAGCATGTTGGGTTTGTTTGTATGTAATTTGCATATTTGAATGCAGTGATTTTGTGCATACTTGTGTGTGTGTGTGCGTGCACAAGTTCTCCTTTGTGTCTGTGCTCTACCTTCTGTGCAGACGTCCTCAGCTCAGCCAGGCAGGTAGCCAGGTTCTTGGCACATTGACCTAGTTGCATGGCTGCAGCCTGATCTGTCACTGTGGGAACAGATGACTTAGCTGAGGTCACCATCTTACTACCAGGCTGCAGGGACCACAAAGAAATAAGGAAATTAGTTTCAAAAAGAACAAAAAAACAAAAAAAAAACAAAAACAAAAACATATATATATATATATATATATATATATATATATATTTTTTTTTTTTTTTTTTTTTTCTTTTTTCCTTTGAATAAAAATATATTTCCCCTTAAAGCATTGAGGAAATGTTAATATGGGCAACAAAAAGGAACAAAGGTCAACTCATGTGGTAGATATTTCACCAATATTGTATTTTTGGAACACTAAAAGGACCACTGAGGCATTAAACACAAAATACCACCCCACCAGTGGTTCTTTAACTGCCTGCTTCCACTGAAAAGAGGTTACAGGCCTATTTTTAATGGCTCCCCACATGACAGAAATACTATTTATACTTTGTTCAGCCTAGTTTCCAATGTAGAATTGACGTTACTCGGTTTGACAATGGGCACATAAAGTTTTTACAACCCTTTCTGCAGCTAAAGTGAAGAAATGGTGGAGCCAAAGTGAGAGCGGGCAGGTGCTGCACCTGTAAGAAGTTCTGACTGGCGATGATGAGGGCTAGTTGTGCACTGAGGTCCTCTGGGTTGGCCTGACTGCCGCGTACTCCCTGGACGAGCTGTGGGATGTGCTCAGCCACTGCCTACACACACATACACACAAAAACACAAACACAGTGTATAGAGAGAGATTAACTAGAGGCCTCAGAATAAAATTTCTCTATACTGTTTCATAAATCATCAGCCATTTCACTGGGGTACACAAGTGACATTGAAAAAAAATGAAAAAGTGCTCAGTGAGGGCATGAAAGAAAAGAGTGTAGGATAAACATCTTCAATGATTCATTAAAGGAGGAAAAATAGAACAAACAAGACCGAAAAAGGACATCAAACAATAAATGGCAGCCTGCTGTCAGTCAGCATTGATCCTCACCTTACAGCTCTGCACCAGCTGCTGGTGAGCAGCAGTGTTCTTGTTGGATGCAGCAGCATTTTGAGCAGCAGCGATGGTCTGTGTGGCTGCAGCCGCAGCTTGCTTAGCTGCATTCTGAGGAACAGACACAAAAAACACAGACAACAAAATGTAAAATGTGATTAAACAGTGTCTCTTTTCAGAAGAAACACCTAGAAGGTGACAGATCTGCTTTTAAGTCTGGATGTCAAAAGGCCGAGTTTGAGGTGAGTGGGTTTGAAATTTACAGTTTTTTTTTTTTTTGTGATTACAAAACAAGTGAAGACAACTGTAACAATAACGAGAAAGGCTGAACTGGAGAGGGAGCAGAGGTTTTGCATGTGTGATGAGAGTACTACAGATGCAAACACACCACATGATCCTCATAGATATAAACATAAAGCAGATATTGGTTTGGTTTTCTTTGACTTCCCAATCTTTGAAAAAAATCTAACCACACAGCTGTCAGCATGCTACACATTTCTGGATGCCATTTGAATACATTATTAAACAGGTATATTTTAATGCTCGAGTGTGAAACAATGCTTCTCTGATGTATACATCAAGTCTTCCACCTCATTTATACTAACATAATGAATTATTACTAATGCTCCTGCTATTACTACAACTAAAACTATATGCCTCCATAAACCCTGTCAGTGAATATTCTATTCTGAAGAGGCAGTGAGTCAGGAGTGAAATAATCCTGTGGCTCTGATGTTTCATGGTGTCAGACACGCTGCTAAAATCAACATCTAATCCTGTCTGATCTTGCCCAGTAATATCTCTATTTGTACATTATAGGTGGTAAAGATATAAAGTCCCAAACATGGTGCTGGAAATAGTGACACTTAAATTTGGTCTTGATGTCTTCATGCGAATATTTCCTATGATTTTGATCATAGGAAATGATCATTGCCTCTAATTGTAGCAGGAGTTACATTTGGGGCAAAGTGCATAAACTTGTGTTTGCCAGCATCACTGACCTCCAGTCTGTTGATCAGTTTCTTTTTAATGGCATTCTGAGCAGCAGCATTGGTGGCCACACGCAGACCCTCTGCAGCCTCCCGCAGTCTCTGCTGCTGGTCCTCGTTCTCGGGGTATGCTGCAGCCCCCTGGGAACACGAACACACACACACACAAAAAAATCATTATATACTGTATGTAGCAGGTGGGCAAACAGCTGGTACACATTCCCTGGCTTTCTACAATCTTTGTACTTTTTCCTTAGAAAAGCTTTATGCTCCCTCAGTGGCTAAGGACACTGGAAAAAGACACTGACAGACACGCTCATCAACGTAGCAGTCACCAGCACATACGAGTAATCTCCAACTATTCAGTCAGTGTTTACAGATCTTTGTAAATAACGCAGACTTAATCGCTGCACTCAAACTCAGCTGCGGCTCCTCTTCACTCAAACAATCACTGCTTAATGTCAAGAGATGTTGTTTATCCATATTAGTGAGCAGTTCTTTTTTCATCTCCATGTTTATGTATCCAGCATCGCGAGTTAACCGAGTTCTGTGGAGACTGATTTCACTTATTGCCTTCTGGAGAGACAGCTAAGCCCACTGCCATTAGGTTAATTAACTGGGAACTCAGCAGCTTCACCTGCAGCTACACAAAGATGTGGGCGGGTGTGCTACTAAAAATTCATGTCATTAAGGTAATGTTTAACCCCACAGCTGCTGCGGGCACAAGTCATACAAACAAGAGATATCACTATCAATAAGGCACACACGTAAGTGTACAAACAGAAAAAAGTCGCTTTGAAAATGCCTTGCAAGTCGCGACCTTTCAAGACTTTGTGCAATATTTGATAAAGTGTAGCATTTATCACTTATCATGAAATATTGTCAGTGACCAGCTCTAAGTTGATGAAGTTCTCAGCTGTCACCTGCCTCCTGGCAACCGCTGACACCATTTAAAAAGAACAGACATTTGCATAATTATTAAAAACGAGCCCTCTTCCAGGGGGTGAAACAAGATATCACATGCAAGAATTCATTATAGGGGCTAGTCTTCAGAAAACGGTGCCTGTTTTACAGTGATACAACACATCAGGGGTCTCAATCCTTTTTCCCTCTGAGAGCTACTTTAACAAAATCATCAGCATCTGAAAGCTTCTTGTGTCTTATGTTACTACTGACTTTTATTCACTTAATCTCATCACAACTCACACTGATCTCCAAACAGCTGAAAAAAGACACTTATAACTTGTCAGTTACAAAGTCGTTTTTACCAAATCCATGATCATTTTTGTGTCATATACTGGAGTCATAATTCAATCAACAGGACCACATACAGCACACATACTTTTAGACTTTTTAGTGCATCTTAAACTTGCCAAGTATAGAGTAATGTCTGATGTCCACTGCAAATACATGTTCAGGTTTTGGTGTTGGAGATCACTGTAATACATGTACAGTAAAAAAAAAAAAAAAAAAAAAAAAAAGTGGCCCTAGCTGCAGTAAATCATTACCTGATCATGGACCTTATAGAAATGGGTTAGCCACACTCTGTGAAGCATACTGTCCAAAAGACTAAACCACACAAGCTCAATTAATCAGTAACCAAAGCAACGGCTGGCTGAGGTCGCAGCCTCCATTGACATAGATGAACATACAGCTGTGACGGGGATAACTGGCATCAAACTCGACTAACCAGCTGGAGGGCGTCATTTAATTTTCATGGTGGAAGTGGAGAGTTATTAGTACCAGCATGTGATTCTGCAGACAGATAATAAGAGTGATGAAGAGACAGAGCAGATAAATAGTTTGGATAAAGGAAGATGGGATGATGAGTGGAAAACGTTAAGCCTGCCCTTCAGCAGCCCAAGAAGAAAGAGTTGGACGTCGTCTTTATCATGTTACGCTGAAGACATGGATGGTAATTCTAAACACTGTGTGGATCACAATCTCTCCAAGTTCAACAGTACACCAATGGTTTTATACTTGTATTTTACCATCAACTCTGTGAGCGCAATTCTTATAACTGCACCTTCAAACACATCACTGTGACTGAAAAATCAGAACAAACCTTGGATTAATCAGCGTACTAAGCAGGATCGCAGAGTTCATTTAATTAAAATGGATCTCTACAACGTTTACTCTGGCCATTCAATATGGTGTCTCGTGTCAGCGAATCAGAATTGCCATCACTTGATAAACATTTATGCCACTATTTTTAAAATTACAACTTTGTTTGTTGGTATTTCAAACAAAGAGAGAAGTTGTGGTTAAGAGAGCTGCATGTTCCAGTATCTTGTAAAGGCTTGTTTCAATCCTAAAAGTAACTCTGTGATAATCACACAAACAAAACTAAAACCAAGTTTTGATTTCCACATTAGCGAGAAAGTGAACAGATGTTGACTTCACTATCCACAAGAGCGTGAAAAACAAACTTAAAAACCACTTTCAGAAATACTGTTTTCAGAGTGAAGAAGAAGCAAGAGAAGAAAGCCCTAAACTACTGTGACTAAAACAAAAAAAAAGAAGATTTTTTTGAGGTGAAGTACAATATATAAATGATGTATACATTAAACTTTATTTTACATCACCCCCCAACAAGATATTAATCACAAATATTACATGTTTACTGACATGCTGCTCACCTTTGCTGCCTCCACCATCCTCGCTGTGGCATCCGCCAGCAGTTTAGCAGCTGCCAGTAACTTCTTTGAATTGTCCACATCCACCTCGGCCTCAGCATCGGACCTCATGGCATTCACCAGGTCCGAAGTGGCCTGAGCCAAGACCCGAGCCTGACGCACCATCTCTCCTGTAGATGAGAGGAGGAGGAGGAAGAGGAGGAGGACCAGAAGAAAGAGATGAGAAGATTGTGAGTGATGATATAAAAAAACAGAATAAAGCTGTGCTTGATGACTATATCATTGTGTATTATTTGTGTGCTTTTTCATTTCACACCATTTAATTTTGTATCCATATCAGTTATTAAACTGTCTGATAGTGGATTAACTTCTATTGTGAAGCAAAACGCTATCGGAACTGTTTGTCAGCATCATAGAAAGAGAATCTGGTTGGAGAAAACATGATGCAAAAGCACTGAGCTCAGAGTAGATGAACTCCTTATCAGATCTGCATGACCTGAAGGTGACTTGTAAAGAAGGAATTGGATGTAATTACTTCTGACTCCCCGTGAAAATATTCGTAGACTTAAGCTAATGAAGGAAGACAACAGGGATAAGAAAGGGATTGGTGTCTGTATTTTCTCTGTCGAAGCAGAACTGGACACACAGCAGAAACTATTTGGCAGAAGGCCTCTATAATTCATGTGAATGTATCAGCTGATGTGCCAACACTCCACTGCAGAAGGAGTTGTTTTTTATTTTTTAACTTCTCTTCACATTTCATCTCTGAATGCCAGGTGTGACACAGATTGACATATCTGACACTAGCTCATAGGCAGTATTCGCCTTCTGGCTGCATGTACTCAGCAATTCTCTACTTGTCTATCAAGCCAATCAAACCGTCCGAGCTGACCTCTGGGATGTTCTCCCTGCATCTCTCTCTGTGTGTCTTTCTCTGCTGTCAGACTTGTTAACATCACTGACAGCTTTTGTCCGTCGCTCCCGCATGGCTGACAGCAGTCCATTCAAACCCACCATCTTGCCAGTCTCTCAGAGGACAAGATGGGATGAGGAGAGTAGAGATAGACAGTAAGCCTCAAAAACCAGACAGAGCCATGACGGGTCTGTTTTAATGGGAAGATTAGATATCTTTCCTGTGCACCCAATTTCACATCAATTTTGAAAAAGCCACTTGGCTGAGGCAGATCGGCTCTGGCCAAATTCCAGGTTGAGTTTCACGTCATGGCCCATTATTTCAGTGAAAACTCCATTTTGATATTTTGTAAGTAAAAAAACACTCATTGTGACTGTACAACTTACTGCACTGCGCTTTTTTTTACTCACATTATCATTACATCTTTTTAAACTGGCAAATGGAATCTGGTTGTTTTCCGCCTGGGTCTTCTTTTTCATATTGATTTTATACACTGCAAGCTTGTTTTATTATTCTTATTGATTTATAATTATATAGTTTTTAACTGCCTTATATTGTGACCTTCAGTGCTTTGGAAAGTAAAATAAAATTCTCATCATTATGGGGCGGTAGTCGTAATCGCAGCAGCAGCAGCATTAGCAGTAGTAATTCCGCTATTAGAGGAATCAATTCTTCATTTCCAGGCAGTAACTGTATGATCATCTATAGTAAGAGACTACAGTCAAAATAAAAGCACTGTGAGACCGCATAGGTGCTTTGTGCTAAATGCTAATGTCAGAATGCTAACAGCCTTGAATGCTTATAATAAGTATGTATGCTATTTACCATCTTGCTCATGTCAGTTTAGCTTGTTAGAATGAAAACATTTAATAATTAGCACTAAACCTGCAGCTCAGTTTGTTTGCAAAAAATAGTTTTAATGAATCCTTAGATAGGCATGAAAGTTTGGTTTAAAGGTGCCGGCCAAATTTCATGACTGATCTGGCAACTGATCTAATCTGCCTAAAACTTGTAGACACATTTTACTGTAAACACTTTAATCAGATCACACCAAAGTTGGTAGGCATAATCCTCTAGAGGCCCTAGATCCTCAGGTGAGATCCTTCAGTCAGAACAAAGTGGTGGACTGACTGACTGACTGCCTGCCTGACCTTACCATGCCCAGATTCCTCCTCATGCTGGAGTGTCAAATGAAAACTTCAGCTGCAGGCTGTGCTCTCCTGCTAATGACTACTTGAACCACAAGTGCTTTTCAAATTGAAAATAATTCTCACTTCAATGGCAATTAACTAGCCTGTTCCTTAACCCAAGTGCTGTACATACATACATACATACATACATACATACATACATACATACATACTGGGAGTACAAAAGTACATTAGGTTTTTGTGAACATATATGTCACAGTATTTCTGTGTCCTCTCTTGGACTCACCTGCGTCTCCCATTGAGCTGAAGATGCTCTCAGTGACCGTCATGATGGTGTCAGTGGCCTGGTCGTAGCGTCCGATAGGCTCTCCCCTTGAGGTGTACTGACGGACGTGTTGCAGGAGGTCTCCCAGAGCCTGACTCACCACACTGGCTGCTGCACTCACCTGCAACACATCAGCATCACCAACATTAGTGCTGTACCTCTTAAATTGCATTATCCCCCACTTCTTATTCCAACCAGGCACATTGGACTCATTAACTTCATTGCCTCCTAATCTGGTTGTTAGTGCAAAAACTGAATCCAAATAAAAAACGGCTGCTGTGGTTTAAATGACAAAAAGTCTGAGTATTCAAGGAAACAAACCAGTAAGCTCATTTGTTCCTAATCAGCCTTTATTGGGACAAACTCATTTTCTTAAAAACTAAAAAAGAAAAAAAAATCAAGGAAAAATAAGAGTTAAGTGCACCGTTGGTTTACGCACTAATGAGGCTGACCTGTTTAAGGAGCTCGCCATCCTCTGTGGCTGAGAGGCAGGCCTGGACGCAGCTCTCCACTGATCGATCCACCAGCTTTCCAGCTTCGATTAACTGCTCCTGGCAAACTGGGGAACTGATGGTGGGACTCACCACCTACAACAACATGAAGGGGAGAGGGATGACTAAGAACCATGGGAAATTTATCGATTTAAAAACACTTTTTAAATATTTAGAGAAAGAAAGAAGCAAAAGAAAGAAAGAAAAATAAATACAACGGGTGAAATGTGAAATTCAGGAGAAATAAATGACGACCAGAGGCAATCTGCAGTCAACTGGATGTGACCAGAAAATAAACAGCAATAAACATAATTTACTTGGTTATAAACACGTTGCTAGTAGAGTCTTTTCATCATTAAATGACAAGGCACATTTCACAGAGAACAGAAGAAGAAGAAGAAAGAGGAGGGAGAGAGGGAGAGAGGGAGAGAGAGAGAGAGAGAGAGAGAGAGAGAGAGAGAGAGAGAAGCAGAAGAAAGAAAGAAAGAAAGAAAGAAAGAAAGAAAGAAAGAAAGAAAGAAAGAAAGAAAGAAGAAAGAAAGAAAGAAGCAGATGGTTCTCATCACACTGCCATGCAGAGAGGTGAGGGTTTGTTTAGTAAATGCAACTCTTCAGATGGGGGAGCCACGAGAGCATTTAAACTAATTAGAGATGTGTGGGTTGTACAATTAAGGGTGTGCAAATAAGATGAGGGCATGGGGTATTTAATGGTGCCTGGGTGCTCCCTGATATATTCATTCTACAAAATTATTTCCTTTAGCTGCAGATGAGCTGTAGGTTATTCAGATGCTTGAGTTTATTAATGTCTGTTTACCAAACCTCACTGCAGACTGAGACAGACTTAAACAGCAATTGGGGAATTACTGTCAAGCACTCAACCAAATAGCTTTAACAATAGCTTTCCAAGCAACGTCCCCACACCACTGTGAGTGTAATATTCAAATCAGACGCAGATCTGACATAATAAATGGAAAAACATTACACCTCTCATGCATCATTTCCTGTATCTGTGTAATCTAATGAATTCATATTTTTGGAATTGAACCCATGTTATATAATAAAGACTGAGGTGATGGGAAGGTTTATACAGATTGTTTTCACAAATGCCCTATAGTCACTCTGCCGTACCTTCGCACACGCCACCAGCTGGGAGGTGGACAGGGCACACTGAGTGGCGGCAGCGATGACCCGGTTCTGAAGCACTGTGTCCTCTGCAACCTGAGCCACATTCTTGGCCTTCAGAACCAACATGGCTGCAGCGTTGGCCACCGCTTTGGCCAGATTCATCAGGACATCCTGCACAAAACGGGTGGCAAACGAGGAGGAAAACATGATTAATCATCGGCATCAGTCTGTCCCATGACATTAACAAGTGCATTCTCACAAAATGATTGTGGCATTAGCATCTGGATGGTGCAGGTAAAGAGGTAAACTCATCATTCAGTACAACTCTGTGCCATAGAATTATGTCTGTAATTGTGTGTAATTGAGCTGAAAGAAAGCAGATGCAGGACATAAGGTAATTTCACAGAAATATGACATCAAACTGCCATCTCGTTTCATTTTGACCAGGAAAAGCAATGGCGTTTGCTTGTTTGCACACCACACACATACACTCTGAGCACAAACCGTCTAACCTTATTAAAAAAAAACTTTCACCTGCTGAACATCTGTATAATTCATCATCGCTGAATTACTGTCAAACACTGAAACACTCTCCAGTGTGAGGTGACAGGCAGGGAGAACAGTGATGATGTATAACCTTGACTAATACTGTATTACAGTAACAGCCATGATTCAGCCAAGTATGACTTAACAAAAAAAACACGAGCTGGTTGGCTGGAATAGCTGAAAAAAAATTAAATATGAAAAAATAGTGTATATGAAAAATCAATATGATACAACTTGAACACATTCCCTCCACATTCCGCTGGTTGCGGTGTGTTTTTGATTAACTGGGTGTCAGAGCCGGAGCATTGAGTTTTCTCTGATAATGATGAATGGAGCGGGTGCTGAGTTACCTGGAACCTCTCGTCTGTCTCGCTCTCTCCAATCTGGCGCAGGAGGTCTCCACTGGCCTGACCGATGCTGCCTGCTGCTGTCAGCACAGTCTGCCTGGGCTGTGCGCACACACACACACACACACACACAGAGGGAGAGGGGGGAGGGACAGAGAGAGAGAACCATCAGAATGCGACACTGCATTTAGACACCCGGCTGGAAACAGCATCAGATCCTGTATCTTGAGGTATGGCAGTAGTTTACGAGCGTTAGTGTGTCATATGAGACTCATAACTTTGATGGAGGTCTGTGTTTTTAAGCCCTGGCTGTAGTTAACATACAGTTTTGACTATACCCAAATCATTGTGCAAATTGCTGGACCAGTTGTTTTATTTCAACACTAAGTGGTTCAACAAATAGCTGCATCAGGACACACTGCAATTTAAAAAACAGCCTCTATCTCTTTTTATAACTAACCTACAGGGCACATGTTATCTTTCCAATATCCTGCATGCATAATTCATAAGTGTATAAACCTCAGAGTTGTCCCTCAGCTAGATAAACCTGTGCATTATGCAGATTACCAGCCCAGCACTGTACACTACATTAACTTCTGAATGGTTCTTCCATCACCAAAACAAAAACAAGCTGCTAATAGACCTCGGTGAGAACATAACAGTCTTGCAGCTGAAGTTGATGCACAGCAGCATTATCCTGTGAATGACTGATTCACCAAGCATCCTCTGCAGTACTTAGAAACAGTAAGAAGTCCTACCAATCAGCTCAACCTAAGCCTCAGGCCTTTGTCCAGACTGACCAGAACAATTCAGTTAGCTGGAGGCAGCCAGCAGCAGAGAGAACGCTGATATAATTAGGTGTGATTTGGAAGAGCAGGAGAGATGTTGTATTATTAAGAGATGATACATTGTCTCTGGATAGACCTCCTCCGTGGGAAATTTAATTAACATTTTAGCCTGTCAGTTCGGACGGAACAAAAGACTGTGTGGACGACAAAGTATGCACACAATGTGAAGCTTCAGGTAACACATAACTACATAATCTATTATTGTGTCTGTCATAGTATATTGGCTATGTTGGCCTTCAAGTTGTCAGGAATACAGAGGGGAAAATTTCAAATTGACATTTTCAAGAGAAAAATTAGGAGAAACTGACAAACCTGTCATAGAAATTTACAGAGCAGCCATAACATTACTTTCCTCCTTTTGCCGCCAAAACAGCTCTGACCCCATGACCCCCTTGGACTGTACAACACCTGTGAAGATGTGCTGAGGTATCTGACACCAAGGTGTTATAGAAACAGAGGTGGGACCTCCATGGACCAGACTTGTTTGTCCAGCACATCCCACAGATACTCAATTGGTTTGAAATTTGGGGAATTTGGAGGCCAAGTCAACCCGTTGAACTTGAACTCTTGTGTTCTGAACCTGAACCATTCTTGCAGAATGGCAGGGCCCATTATCCTGCCTAGAGTGAATACTGTTTTCATGAGGTGTATATCTCCTCTGCAACAAGGTGAAGGTGGGAGATACATGTTAGAGTCCACATGAGCAGCAGGACCCAAGGTTTTACAGCAGAACATTGCCAAAAGCATCACTCTGTCTCTGCCTGGTGCTGTTTCTTCTCAGGTAAGTGATATAGTACTTGCACTGAGCCGTCCAACATGATGTAAAAGAAAACATGATTCATCAGAACAGGCCACCTTCTTCCACTTATTTCAGCATCAACAGCAATAATATTAACTATCATCACTTTATGCTACAGTAGTTCAACCTTGCTCCCCAAATACATTAGTGAGTCTTGAGCTCCCATGACCCTGTCACTGGTTCACCCACTGTCCTTCCTTAGACCACCTTGAATAACCAGAGGAGAATGGGATCATCCAGTTTTGGAGATGCTCTGAATCAGCTGTCTCACCATCACAATTCAGCTCTTGTCAAAGTTGCTCAGATCCTTACCCTTTACATTTTACTAGTTTTTTTTCCAACACATCAACTTCAAGGCCTAAAAGTTCACTTGCTGTCTAATATACCCCACCCACTGACAGGAGCAAGCTCAACATGATTCGCTTTACCTCTCAGTGGTCATAGACAGGGACTGACAATTCAACAAGGAGTTGTATATGATTGGTTACCATTATCTCAGGGTTCGTTCGTTTGCTCACCTCTCCGGAGGCCGGCTCCACGGCCTTCAGCAGGTCAGACACGGCCCCTGCTAGCGTCCTGGCAGCCTTCATTAGGTCATTCCCTCCTCCCACATCATCCTCCATCAGCGCAGCCAGCAGTTTCACACCCTTTGACATTTCAGTCAGGTTGGAAGAGATGGTGGTGATAGCGCAGCCCACTGCTGTGTAGTCAGTGTCAGTGGGATCGCCTGAGGGTGGGCCAGAGTAAGAGAAGCCATTGGAAAATTAAGTCATAGAGTGACTAAAGCAACAGATTTGCCTTAAACCAACACAGTGTCTTAGTTTAGCCTGATATGGTTCAAAAAGGCAACAAGTCAAAACACAGCTTCACCCCATATTCACCATAACACAGCAAGGAGTCAGGAAACTATGAGACTTTGTACAGGTTCTACTGAGATGTTAATGAGCACCAGACTGATGCAAAGGTTCAGCTTTAAAGTGACTAATTGGCCAGATAATTTTAACTCTGCACAGAATACCACCCCTAATATTCACTCATGAAACTGTAGGCAAACTCTCACTGGTTGGTTTTGAATGAATTCCAATAAAATGTGTTGTGTAGCTGTGCTTTGCTGTAAAGCTGTAAAGATAAATGATTTTATTTTTGGAATGAATAAAATCCCTGCTAATGCATGGCCCAGAGAACAATATATCCTGCTGAGTCATGCCAGCACCACTGACCAGCTGTGAGGTTCACCACAGAGGCTGTTCCTGCAGTGATTGCATCAACCTGGGAGTGGATCTCATGCTTTGATTCATCCATCTTGTTCTGGATCCACACCTTGGATGCCTGGATACACAGACAGAAATAGATCACATAACATGCATGAATGTAGTAACAACAAGGCTATCGTTTTTTTGTTTTTGTTTTTTTGTGTTTTCATGGCTCGTATCAGGAATGAATATCACTCATTAAAAATGACCATAGATAGACTTTATTACCATGTCCTGTCCTAAGGGTGGCAGATCATCAACCTCTCCCAGGTCAATCTGGGCTTTCTGCACAGCTTGCATACTGGTGTTGATGGTTCCCATCAGAGCCTGCTGTGCCGAGCTCTAAACACGCAGGGAAATAAACAGATTGAGTTTCTTACAGAAAACAGCCTGCAGTGAGTTTTAAAGAAACTGATCGGGGGGGAGGATTGCCCCCTGCCCCCCACAGGCCCATCCCAACCCACAATGTTGAATGTTTGCATTTATAGGAGACAGCCACAGGGAAGGGGAAAAACCATGACATAATGGAGCATGATGACACATCTGTCTTCTGGTGCCACATAAAAACAACTAGCTTTTAACAGGAGTACAGCAGTAAATTTAAAATACAGCATCATAATGAGGGCCTTCTTTCTGCTGCCCTGGTCTTACCAGTGGTGGCATGTGCCCACGGTGCATCTGACCCATTGTGATCTGTTGTTGAGCAGATGGCATGGTGCCCATGCTGAGCGACTCTGTGCCAATGGAGCCGGAGCGGATCACACCTGGCAGAGCCACTGACCCGTGCTCCACCCGGCCCACGCGATTAAACTGCTGCTGAAGGATGGTAGACCTGCAGGTAGGCCAAGAGTCACATGGTTCATATGGTATCTATGAATATTTATGGATAGTCACCACAACAGTAGTTCTGACAAGCCCTGAGAAATCAGTCTAAAAAGAGACAAAGTTCCTACTGCAAAAAAACACTGAATATCAGTGTATTGACAGCTGTATTTGACATCTACATATTACAGAAAAGAACATAAAGAGGAAAAAAAGAGCATTTTTCTGGTGAGTTCTTTCACGAGAGAAATTTCACGAGAGAAATTTAACACCAGGCAGTGCAGTTGTGTGCATTTTGTGACAGAGGGCCACTGCCACAAAGCAGACTGACACAGCTGAGTCTTCCCACTGTGTACTTCTGGAATACAAAGCTTTGTTCTGTTTTTTGTTTTGTTTTTTTCCCCTCAGATAAGGCCTTCCAGAGTTTGGCTTGCTATGTGTTTGCAGTATTAAAGACTTTTGCCTTTGGCACTGCGCACAAGCCCAGATAAGAGCAAAAGGGGGGAAAAAAATACAATAACAATCGTAGCAAATACTCTCTCAGTTGAAAGCACGAAAGCAATATCAATTGAGGCTCGACAGGAAAAATGGCTTCAGTTACACACTCTGAGTCCACTGTGGATAAATGAGCTAATACACAGGAAATGTTCTGATAGAGGCTTCGCTCGTCCGGTGCAGCAAAATCTTCTCACATAACGATTATCTCTCAGGATAAATTCCAGCTAAGGAAGTGCTCATGTGATGAAATGAGGTCCTGAGGATGGATGTGTGAGCGGTGGTGGAGGGCAGTAGTGAGGCGGAAATTGAAAAAGGGCCTGGTCTGATACTGTGTTTTGTTAGAATAATGTGCAATAACTTGGTGCACTGCTGTTGCCCCTGTGCAGACAGAGGAACCATCATCATACCACAGTTTATAGTGGACTAGGACACGGTAAAGCACTGCCGGGATCAGAAGGGATTCATCATATAACAGCAAGTTTGACAGGCACTGGGTCTATTTCTGTACTAGAATGAGGACAACTGTCTGCAACTGTGACAAGACGCCCTGCTGCAAGCATGGCTAGAGAGTAAACATGCTTTATCAGTTACACCTATTTACATACTTTTTTGGTGACACGGATTCCTCAAGCATGGTTGACTCTTCATCACCTTCTAATCCAAAACGGTCCTTGCTTTGCTTCTGCAGAAGAGAGAAAAGCACAAAAGGTGATATGAGTCTCAAAAAATGAAAAGAAAAAGTCAATCTGGGTCCTAGAAAGCAGGAAAATAGTCTCATATTGACACAGTTTTGGTCCCATTTTTAGGTTGAGGACCTTCCAGATGAAGGTTATTGAGACTGAAACATCATACGACATAAATGTGTCACACATTCAAGTCTGCAAGTTCAGTTTTGTGCACTCCAAGCCGGGAAATACAGAAGTGAGGCTCAAATATGATGCATGCTGTGAAGCATTGAACACTAATAAGCTTACACTAATTCCACTCATAATTTTAGGTCACTTGAACTCATGATTTAGAAGTGTTAATGCTTCTGAAGGTGGCACTTAATGATAAAAGGTCAGCTATTTGAGAGTTCTTGCAGTGTAAGGGCTGTGCCTGTGCCCGTGCTCCATGAGCCCAGCTGCCCCGGGGTTTTTTATTCCACTGCACTTAGGCACTTAGCCAGGGAGCATCAAACATCAACAGATCTGAGATCTGCTAAAGGATGATTCATTATCATTCATCTGTGTCTCCACAGATAGATGTGTCACCTTTTTGAGGATGATATCGATGTAGCCGGCAATGAGCTGGGAGATCTGCTCTCCTTCAGTGGTCTGCACCGAGTAGTAGCTCTCCTGGTACTCTCCAAAGTCCTAAAAATACACACACACAAACACACACACACATTTAAAACCTGCATTTTATACTGGACTGTAAGGAAAGTTACCACTGCAGTATTTGAGGTGGACACAGGCTGAGGATTTACTATGAGGATTAATGTGAATCCATGAAGCCAGCTAGTTTCAGTACTACATTGCATTGAGTGAAATCAGACTGCTGCAACATGCACACAGAGACTTCTCAGATATGAACTTATTTTTTAGCATAACTTTGCAAAGCTCTCCAGTTCTATACGCACACAGTATATCCTATGTATGAGAAAAAATCTGCCTTTCATATTAGTAAATTGGAGATCAATCTCCACCTGCCATCTTCCACCCGATCAGACCCTGCTGCAAAAACTTCTATATGTGAATGACAAATCAAATCACAAATCCTTGGCAGCACTCTGGTAAATTAACAGTGAGAAACGGAGGTCCTGTTAATTTACCCCGAGACAGTGAGTCTACCAGATCTGCAAGATTAAATCCATGTTGCTTTATTGACTGGGTGCTGACACAAAGGTGGGACATAGGATATTGACAAGGAAGACAAAAGAGTCTATTCAATAACTGAAGTGCACATGGGAATGAAAAGACAGGCAGGCCGAGCAGCACTACAGCGATTGTTTTGTGGCCACCGCAGGACGAGCTGGGTTAACAGTGAGCCTGTCGCACTCATTTCCCACTGCTGATATTGTACTCAGTGTGAGCTGAATGAACATAAGAGAAAATGGGTGAAATAACTAAGCCAGCAGTGCCAAAATAAAATAGAAACGCTATCAGCCTCCAGTCAGCTGTTGCGGGCTTCCTCATTAAATCTCTGCTGTGAATGTAGAGTTTGTGTTTGAGTGAGTGTGTGTGTTTGCCTTACCAGTGTGAAGCTCTTGGGCGACGCTGCCCACCTCTTCACGGTGGTAAGTGGCCACTCTTGAACCACATCTTTGGTCTTCTCATCCACTCTCATCACAGACTCTTTGGTGATCCCCAGGAGCCGCGGCACCAGCTTGTTCTTGCTCTTCATCTTTTCCTGGAGGTCACAGGTCATCATTAGTCTCAATGACTGGATACCAAATGTGGGTTTTACATAATATGACCCTATTGTATGTTTAAATATCCCTCTCCTCTTTTCTGAATTTATATTTACTACGTGCAGTCTCTCTGCTCCCTCTGCCTCGCATACATTCACACACTTCAGCAAACCTTACTTTTCATTAGACCATGTTGTATAAATAAATGTAGAATGAATAGATTAAAAACAGACAATCGACCACAAAAACGCATAACTCACGAGGCAAACAAATCATTTTAGATGTCCCTTTAAGTCCTTGCAGTGAACAATTCTGTCCACATTTATTTTCTTTTATTTTCATATTAAAAGGCATTAAAAAAAAAAAAATTCTAATTCGTCAGCCTCACAGCATGAAACTCTAATTTTGCCATCACACTGATCTGCCATGATGGGTATTCATCTGTCTAACCAGTAACAAAAAAAAAAAAAAACTGCTCTGAGCAAGTAATTAAAATGTCTGATGATGTCTTAATCGTGTCTTTATCTGCCTGTCAACAACTCTCAACTTCCCCCCTGTATTCACTAAACCTCTCCTCACTGTAGCTGCTCTCTGAGCCGGCACACAGTGGACTTTCTTTCCCTTTTCTCTCGCACGGCAAGAGCAAGCATTTCTTCAGGAGCGGTGGTTGGCGAGCAGATGGACAGAGCGTGATCGGCTGTGACGTGAGGGCAAAGAGGTGAGTTGTGTAAAAGTCCTGGAAGGCCTGTAAACTCTCTGGGGCCTCCAGGGGTTATGGGTTAGGGGGACTATAGGCTGATTTTTTTTTTTGCAGGGTTATTTTTAAGATTTTTCTGCTCCACTGGGTTACGCCTGACGACGACAGACAAGACAATAGGTGAGCAGATAAGATGTCAAGCTGATCAAGGGAAACACGGATCCAAGGCTGAGAAGCAGGAAAGGAATAAAAGGCGGATTACTGTGTGGACTTACAAAATTGGGGAATGTGCAAACAAGTGCAAATGAAGACCTGACAAGATGAGTTCCAATTTAATAGAGTTTTTATTTTTTAGATTTCATGTTTGCTCTTATCCTGTGGTGCTGAAAGCTACTGAGGCCAGGAACTGTCTGGCAGAGAGTCAATAACAGTGGCAGAAGTGACTTTTTTTCAAGCAATTACCAGAAATGATCTCATTTTCTAAAAGTGCTCAGCCACAAACTCAGAAAAAGATGACAAATGGAAAGCAATTTATCGATGCACACGGGCAAGTTTCCCCTGACTTTATCTGGGATGTCCTCTTGGTGACAGATGATGTGAGGGAAAACAAACAAACAATAAAAGCAGCTCCACAGGTACTACAACTGGCAATCAGCAAATTGTTCCTATCAGCCTGCATCTGCTGGTGGTTGGGACTTATTTGTCCCAGCTTTGCCTGCAAGATGCCTCCCAGTCTCCCTCGTCCACTCCACTTCCTCCCCGCTCGCTCTGAAATAATCTCAGTGCCACACTTGGCTGCACAGACAACGTTTTGGTTTCCATCCAGGAGCACGCTGAATTCCCTGCAGACGAGCTGCTGCAGCTGCGTGTTTTTATGTGTGTGTCAGTGAGCAAGGCAGACAGAGAAAGAGATGTAAGAGATCTATGAAGGGAAATATACGGCACGCAAATCCCACAGGGTTCTGCCTCCTTTGTATACATTTGTCTGTTTCTGTTTCTACATTTGTAGAGAGGAATGAATTGTTTGATGTATCGAAACATCTCTGTGAAAGGCTAGATTTGAGTCTTCCTGTGTTGTTTCCCTCGTGCCTCGTGTCAATATTCTGAATGTACTCAGAAATTATAGCATAGATTTTTCCAAGTTGGTCAAGAATATCAATAGATCGTCTGCAAATAATGGAATGCATATTGTTCATCCACTGACTCTGATTTTCTCTGCAAGCGGCTCTGCTGCTCTGAACTAAAAAGACCTGGGGAATGTGGACACCCCCGTCTACACCACCTCCACCCACCAACAACATTTTTCTCACAAGTCTTTACACAGAAAAGGCCTCTCCAGAGATTTTCTGCATCAACAGCCACAGGTAAATCTATACTGTATGATGTATTATTCCAAAACATTGTCTTGTCAGTGCCTGTCTGTAATGAACACTGTTTGATTTATATAGCTCAGATTTGAAATCTTTGCTTATCAGTTGGTTATAAGTTTAGTTTCACATAAAAATGCCAAGAATTTGTCACAACTCCCACCAATGAAAACGACTACTTTCAAGGCCATGGCAAAGTTGAATTTGGATCAAAAGAACAAAAGAACACCAGAAGCTTTGAAAGTTCAGGTGGATACAAACAATTTCCTCACCTGCTGGCTGGTGCCTTCAACCTCTTGATCCAGTTAACAGTGAGCCCACAGAGCAGATTTCACAGTCAGGAGATAAAAGGCTCCGACTACAGTTAAACTAATTCCAAAACCTGCTTCCCCCATTTTTTTCCCCCTTAACTAAATTTATTTAAAAAAGGCAGGAGTCTTGGGGCTAGACTTTTCTCTTTGAGAGTGAATGATCTTCTTTCTGAATAAAACTGTGCAGTGGTGCTTCATTAATATGTTTTCAACTTACCTTTACCAGGAAGAAGGAGACGCCGTATGTCCGCAGAGACCGGGCCAGCTTGACATATTTCACTTTTGCTTCAATCTCTGTCATTTCTCCACAGTTTTTGTGTTCCTGCAGATTAAGTTACATACACACAACAGCATATATCAAGCGGCTGATTATTTGTGCAGCACAAATGTTCTTATCAAGAGAACAGTGCAACCGCACCTGGAAGATTTTCTTCTCAGCTCCTCTCTGTTTTATGTATTCTTTGGGTAGAAACTCCTTCAAACTAAAAGAAAAATGACACAAGTTGCAAGTTCTCAGTTTTTTCTGCTACAGCCTTAAAACCTGAACAAAAAATGATCAATTACATAAACTCCCAATACTGTATTTATATAAAAAAGTACAAATATTTCTATTAGTGCTTTTCAGAAAAGATGAGTCATTTTAGTTTCAGCCAATCTTATTCATATCAGATGTGGAATATATGGAGGAATTATTACCATTGCAAATGCCCTTTATCTTGTGGGACAGCAACTTACTCTAAGAATCCAGGTTTGTGTTTATGCTCAATATGAGGTCCAAACTGGATCTGGGTCTGAATTCCTCCAAACTCACAGGCCTTGTCAAATGATACAGGGTGAGACCCGTTCAGGATATCATCTCGAGCCTGAAAGACAAAACAGACTCTAATTAATTGGGTGAAAGTAAAAGAAAGTGAATTTAGGAAGCCTTTTATTATGGCTTCACAGTCTGACCTTTCTTTATTTATCCAAAAGACATCTGTCACTGCACATTTTTGTAGCTGCTTCTCACCATTAGCTGATATGAAGAAATGGATGGTTGAGTCAATTTCTTGGTTTATAGTTACATTCTCTTACTGGGGAGTTCCCGGCTCTTTGGACATTTGAACTGGTTGGAGCGATGATGTGCTGTCAGCTCCATTAAACATGTCGGATTTAGCTTGAGGCTTTCAAACTGTACCAGAATGTCTCTGTACTTGAGACTGACATGTTGCTGCTTCAACAATAACTAACCTTATTGGACAGTGAAAGAGCATCTTCTACAACAGCCTCCAGGAAAACAAATGTATACAGGAAAAGTAAAAAATGTCAGAGTGAGTCAGACCTGTACGTAAAGCAGATTGAGTTGGACTGGGTCCCTGGAGTCCACATTCTGGTCTGAGTAGAAGAACTTGCGTCTGAGCAAAAGCGTCTCGTTCTCGTCCACACCCTGCTCTCTGAATGTTCTGCTGTGATCCAGCCAGTTCACTGTAAACACAAATACAGCCACGGGCATCAGATATACAACCCCTGCATCTACGGGTCAGGTACAGGGGTACTGTACGATATGTTCATTCACAACAATGAGTACAGGCAAGTATATACTGTATGCTTTTGTGCTGTAACTTCATCAAGTGTCTTCCTTAACTGTTTCTAAAAAAAATCGTTGATCAATGGCACTCTCAGTCTTTGCTGTCAAAAATTCTTCTCGTCTTGACACATGTAGTTCCTCTAGTTAAAGGCATCGTTAAATTCAAGGTGTGATTTAGCTGGATGAGGTGGATGTGAGATGGGATGGAAAAGGCATAAACAGACCTGAGGTCATAATTTGTTGTGTTTCTCAATTTTCACATAAGTGGAAAAATAAAATATAAACAACTGGCCAGGACAGGCCAACATGTCACATTCCTCGTTCAGATAATGACTGTCCACTATGCCATTAAGACAAATGTAACTCTAATCTACTCACAGTCATCGTCTGTGTGTAGTTTGGCTTTCAGCTTCTCCATCTTCCTTTCATCTCGCAGCAATGTCCTGTCTTTTTTCAGCGTACCCATCCCATCCTCCTTCTTCTCCTCCACTGTCTCTTGGATCAGAGAATATTCTTCATAGTTGGTGATGCCTGGAATCAAACACCATTGATGTCATTATGGACAATATGGCATTTGCACTGAAGGATCATTTTCTTAATGTTTTATGAGCATCTCTGCATGCGTTTGCAAAAGTTCTCATGCACAAACAAAAGCAATAAAAAAATTGTTATATTATATTTATTACAGTCTACCAGGACTGGGAGGACAGATCTATAAATGCCAAGCTATTGGAACTGAGAAGAAATTCCAGCAGATGAACCAGGGTGATAGAGGAAGATTGATGCTCAATATGATCATGATTAAAATATTTTTCTGATTGTGACACTGATTTCATTTTTAATTAACAATAAAGAGGAAATGAGATCAGATGTGAGGGAAAACACAGATGGCAATAAGGGCTGGTGAAAGAAACTCTGTACCTATTCTACTGCAAATGGTCACAAGCAGCTCTCCCACTGTTTTGGAATCATCCACCATGATGGTTTTAATGGCGCCATCCAACATTTTGATTTTCTGGGGCCTCTGCTTCTTCTTATATTCAAGGATATCCTGCTCAAAGATAACAGAGACGAGGAGAAAAAAGGAGTCAATAAGAAAGGAATGCAAGTATTAAATGTAAGAGAGAACTCAAAAGAGGGAGAGAGATGGGGAGAGAGGGTGAGAGGCTATAAGTACCCACTGAGAAAATGATCAAATGTATCCAGGTTGCGTGGAGCGAGGGGAGAATATAGGCCAGAAAACCTTATTTAACGGCTGCCTATCACAGCCCGCTGCTCCCTCCCAATCACAACAATGAGGAGAGATTTGGTTCAGAATAATTGGTCACAGTCATGCCTTCTACCTGGGTTGCCTTTGGTAGATTTGAGGAAGAGAAACCATTTAAGGGCTGCAAAACCAAAACCAGAGAGCTACACGGATACATGGAGAGCCAACGTCGGTTGGGCCTTTGGCAGCAGGGATCAGAGAGTTTAAAACAAGCTGGCAGCAGATCTACAGCTGGCTGGGGCACTTCTTTAAACTCACTTTTGAAAACTCCCTTTGATGTTTCCCCATTTCCTTGATATCCAATTTTATCCTGCACTTTTATTTTCTTGTTCTATTTAACTGTTTTTTTTTTCTTTTTTACTCCTATGTATGATTTGCAACTGAATTATGCTGTACATCATCTCTATTTCCGGCTGTTTCCAAAAAGTGCTATGTTTGAATTTCCATTTGTTGGATTAGTATTCTTTATCAACAAATCTCTTCCAATATATGAACTATTCAGACACAGTCTGATTCTGATCATTAGTTAGTACGAGACATCAACCCTTTGCAATTAGATCCAAACATTAAGTTTGGAGGTTAAACAATACAACTCTACACATGATCTGAATATAAATCCAAATGTGTTCAGGATGTGAGAAGAGTGTGTGTGTTTGTATGTGTGTATGGCTTTTCAAGATGATACAATGAGCTTGAGTGTGTGTTATTGCCTAGTTTGTCCAGGCCAGTGCTACTCTCCAGGGTTTCATTCACACATTGCTTCGTGGGTACATGCGTACGTGTGTGTGCATGTGTGTCTTCCTCTGTGCACTTACACGTTTGCCACACACAGCTCAGGGTAAAGAATCAATCCATCCTAACTTCTGGGTTGTTTTTGCATGAGCGGCTTAAAACAAGTTGATATATTTACCCCATTGCGGAGCATGTAGTAGTCCAGTGTCCTTCCAGACTCCAACCAGATGCCTTTTCTGGGGTCTTCATCAGACAGAAACAGACCATAGTCTGAGGCTGGGGAAATATCAGCATTGCGATGTCTTAGTGGAGGGACACCTCATGACACATTGACAAAAATGTTTTTTTTAGCATCTCTTTATGACGAGTTTGGGGATGTTGGTATGCTCGATGCACAACATGGTGAAGCAGAGAAGGGGAATGATGATGCTGCAATAAAGGCTTGCTTATTGATTCCCATGCATCTGCACCAGTTTGTGACCTCCCACAAAATCCATTTCCAAAACAGTCAGAGTAACATATAAACACATATTTTGGTCTTCTGCTCTGGTCTAAGTCACATCCAGTAATGTCTCCATCCTTATGACCAGTAACAATGCTAATGAGAAGTAAACTCTGGAGAAATAAGGTATATTTAGATGTAATCCTGCATTATGTCCAGTGTCCTGTTACTGTAAAGTTTATTTTACATCGTTCTCACCCTGTCCAGTCTGAGCCTCTGGAACTCTGTCTCTGATGATCCTACAGGCATCGTAGACGGCTGTGGAGGGCTCAAACTGCATCGTTTTCACAACGTTGCATTGGCGGACGCAGATTTTCAGCGATAACGCCACCATCTTGGCAGGCAGTGTTGGGCAGGGGCTGCGGATACACCTGCACAGATCAGGGACAGAAAGAGGAGGTAAAGTTTATTGCACGGCACGAGTCCAAGTGGTCCAAAACCCGAGCACGGTGATGAAACACATGGAGTGTGATAAATGGGCCAGATGTTGGAGGAGAGTAATGGCTTCTCTGTTGTTATTCAGAGGGCACATGCACTTCAAACTCATAGCCTAGTAAACAGTTCTCTGGCAGATATGATAATTGCAAATTTCTGTATTTGATTAATCCACTGTGGCATAAATTTCTTGCTTGATAGAACCTGTATCACGCATCTTTTTCACTCCCACCACTAGAAAAAGCACAACCTCAAACTGCTTATATCTTACACTCAGACACAAGAAAAAAAGATTTCCCCTGCACTGTCATAAACAATGAAATTTTATGAATGTGAAGAAGTGCTAATTTGTGCACAGAGAAGCCATTGTTACGCTTCATAAAACAAAAGAGCCGACAACAAATTTATCACTTTTTGAAAATGGCCCATCTGGTCCCAGTTGGACCAGACAAAGACAACGTCTCGGAATATTCTGGGCAAAAGTCTTTAAAGGGGGGGGGAAAATAAAGCAACAAAGCAATCCACAACAACTGGAGGTGGAGAGGCAATTCTCCGCAATCTCTTTCATGAGAGTGCTGTTTAAACACTGCACTTCTATAATCTGTTTCCACGCTGGCAACAAAAACATCAAGCGAGAGGCTGAACAAACATCATTATTCTCACATACATATACGCACGCAGCAAAGCAATTTCTAGCTTGTTATATTCTCAAGATGAAGTCAGCAAGGGTCCTACGCTGTTCAACTAACAATGTGCTCCATGTATCGTACCACGCATACAGTCAATCACAGAAATATCTTAAACAACATACTGGTCAGAGAAAAGGAGAGAGAAAAGCTCTCAACCTGCTACTTCATCTGTTCATGGTTATGTAATACACACATCTCACTACATAGACTCTGAATCACTCTGAAATGTTTATTATAGGCTGAAAACTATAATAAATGGTGGTTAGAATAAAAATCCTGAGATCATATAATAACTGAAACTAGCGTATCTGTGTGAAAGGGTGCAATGAATCTACAGATAATCTGCAGATCCTCTGGGTTTTATGGAGGTTTATAGTGAATTTCAGCTGATTGGTAAACTGTCCAGACCACAATTCACTGTTCTTGTCCACTCTCAACCCCATAGTGCCATTTTATGCTATAGCAGGCAGCTGTTTCTGAAATAAAATAGCTTGAAACCAACTGTACTCTAGCCTGCACCAATCAGCAGACAGATACAGTTAGAGAGACCAGAGACCAGCTGGTGAGCACAGTGGAGCACTTAGCTGCTCCAGGACCAGAACTTCCAACTAACCAACAACAGAGTTCATACTTACAATCACCTGGTGGCCCATAGCAGCCTGCAGAACTGCTGTTCATTATCAACTTGAAAGGTGACGTGTTAATGTAGTGTTCACATTTTCACAAGTTCACAAGTGTTTTGGGGGCTTTTGCCTTTAATTGACAGTTGAGAGACAGACAGGGAGAATGACATGCAGCAAAGGGCCACTGGAGGAACTCTGTATATGGGGCCTCTGCTCAACCCAGTGAGCTATACGACACTCCAGTGTTCATATTTTGTTCAGTGAAAAATTTGTTAAATATAAATTCAAATTGGACTACGTACGGTGGCTGTAGATGTTTCAACGTTGCTGTGATTCACAAAGACTAAATACAAAGAAAAGAAGGGGAGGAGAGCTGTGACCTCCCCAACAGAGCATCTCCTGTCTAGGACCAATGGGAACACAGGCCTCCTCTGTGCCAGTCGGGGGGTGGGCGAGGTTAAAGGTCAGAGGTCAACCTGGGCCATGGCTGAAGTACACAGACAGCCCCTCATCTGCTCAGCTGGCTTCTGACCCTGACTCAGATGTTCAGAATCTGGTTCCTATGTGAGATGTGTTCACATGCAGGAGCAAAGGTGTGTGTCTGGCGCACAGTGTTGACACTCCCCTGCAGTATCCTGCAGCTGGGACTGGTAACAATTCAAGTAGACATTCTGATTATGAAATACACTTGTTTAAATACAATACCAACTAAGAAAAAAGGAACATTTCAGGCAGCCTTTCAGAGATGCACCCAAAGCCATTATTATTATTATTTTTTTTTTTTTTTATCAAAATACATTTTTGATCTTATTTTGGGCATAATAACTGACTCCATTGGCGCACTACACTTTTATTGGGGCCTGTAAATTTCTCAGTTATTGCTCTGGGCTCCGTCTCAATCAGTCCAGCACTTCCACAGACCTCCTGTTGATAGAGGCTGGAGCAAAGCCAAACGCTTTCCTCACAATTGGCTGTAATTCATGTTGTCAGAGCCTCACAGAACTTTAAAGGGCAAACGTCATCCTAAAACAGATACGGGCAGTCATTCTGGTGATTGCGTACTGTTAAACCCAAATTTGTCAGAATGAGAAGTTCTCTCTCATGATGGGGCAAAACTCTCAGCGATGCCCTTCAAACATTGGCCCCTCAAAAGCTTATCCACTGAATGGAAACAACAAAAGCGACATTGTAGAAACTCTGACAGGCCTTATGATGATTTACAAGTATGTGAACGCATTTTTGAAATACTACAAATTCTGCATTGTATGAATCCACAAATCATCTGCATCTGTGTCAGAGTCACGGTAATAGTCCCCCACCTAACCCCCTTTTTCGGTTCTTGATTCGATCAGCAACCAGGGCCTTGGTTGTCTGACTTCTACCTTTGGATAATATTTGTTCGCCTCCACAAACAAACTGAGACACATTATTTCTGTGGTTTCCCCTCTTCAAGACTGTAATCGCTGTACCATTGGCATCGACAAGCCTCAAGAATAGTCAGACAAACAGCAGGAAGAAGGGAAGAGATAAGGGGAAGCAGCGCGGACGGAGGGAGATAAACCAATAATATGATGAAATGGTTATCAGTGGAGCCACCAGTGGGCTCTGCTGGACAACAAGGTATGAACTGTAGAGACAAGCTCAGTTATGGCTGTCTAATTGCAAACAAGGAAATCACTTTTTTTTGATTTGAACATGAGCTTTCATCATGGGTCAACATCTGTAATGTGACTAGCTCTGCTGTAATCCACCCTACCCTTTGCTGTCTTTTCATTACACTGTAAATGTATTTGTAACGGGACACCAGTGCGTATACAGTTTAATGTTTTTTTTTTTTTTTTTTTTTTTACTTTTGCAATTATGTCATCACATTCATGTAAGCCTCTTACAGAAGATAATAAGAATCAGATCAGCAGGTGGTTCAGTTGACAGTGCTGCTTTAATATCTGCAGCATATGAGCATGTTGCTGGGCAAGACCAACACGTACAAGGCAGGAATCAGATGTCACTAGTTGGCGTGGTTACCTGTGCAACAAGTGCATTTATTTCTGAAAAACCCCATGGATGCTGCCGGTACAGAGATCAGCAAGGCTCTGCTTTTCAGTCTGATGCCAAGATGCTCTTTAACCGTCCAATTGCTGTAATTGGCATCATAATTCTTGGGGTCATAATGTGACACACAAACAGTTTCCTGGACTCAGTCTGACTGAGGAAATGGACATCTCTGCTGACCACCTCTGAACAGGCCCTTAAAGAATCTGCCTGAAAATCATCAATCTCCATTTTACACCCCCCACAGATTTGGAAGCCCCTGCTCTGAATCAAGCCTAGTAAGGATAAGAAATTAGATTTTTTTTTAGATAATGACAAGGAAACATCTTAAAGTAAAAAGAATATAAGCTGTTCATCATGTTTGTGCAGTGTCACTTTTTCAAGGAATCTAGAGAGAATCACACCATCAGTGAAATTCATGATTACGCAGGTGAAAAAGTGAAGGCCGACCCTTAAAAAAAGAAGAAAAAAAACTTAATCAGCTCACATCAAATCCTCTTTGTTATTGGTTGTGTCTCACAGCATGGTTCATTTATTCTTCTTTAAAGCCTATTGAGCCTTTGTAAGATGTGAATCCTCTGTGAAATATAATTTCTTTCACTGCACACAAACAACAGACTTCAAAACCTTTTTGGCCTATTTGACATCAATCTTCTCTGTAATTTCTGAGGGTAAATCTCTCCTTTATCCTCCATCCAGACAAAGCAGAGTCCCCTTCCAAGCTGAATTACAACTAAAGCATCCTATCATACATTTTCCCTTTCCTGTAATGAGAAAGGCTTTGCTGTGATCAAATAAGATTTTAAGGTCATTGAGACACTTTAGTACAACCAGCTCATTAGGCTGCTACCGATTTCGGCGGGAGGATACAGCTGTAGTGCTGATACAGCACATTACAAACCAATCTCAATAATCATGTGTGAACCTGATGGCAAATCGACACCTCCTTCCATTTAGAAATATTTAAGTGGTGCTTTGAGATAAATGCAAACGCCAACATGTTATGTGCACAATGACAATGCAAACATGTTTAGTAGGTACATCTCAACCACCATAGTTCATTAGCATATTTGCATTTGCAAACAAGCCCTTGACTCAAAGGGCAGAAAAGGCTGATGGGTATGTCATCAATTTACCAGATATTCAATTATAAAGCCAAGTTTGCAACCTAATGGTAGCACTAGAAGAAAAGATGAAGAGACACCAAAGTGACGGAAACACGTCCCAGGCAGGACATGGATTTGTGTACAGAATTGCATGTGTGTGAGTGTGCGAGGGTTGAAATGTTAGTGAAAAATGTGAACCCTTTGGTGGCATTCGAGGAGAAAGTCAAGAGGATCATTAATGTCATTAAGGTTCCCTGTCTGGGAGCCATTACTGTCTATGCAGACTTCCACAACAATCAATCCAGTAACTGAGACATTTCAGTCTGGATTCTGGTGGACTGACTGGCTGACTGTCATCCATGGGGCGTCTAGTATAGCTAGGAATTTTTTGTTTGAATGGCGTTCTTTTACTCAAATTAATTAATGAAAGGAAATGGTGAATCAAAAAATGTCTTTAATCTGATTATTCAATTACAAAAGCTGTCGGCATTATCCAGGTCTAGATTTGGCATTTTATGAGCTGAACAGCCTATTCAGGTCAATTAAGACTAATAAGTTGATAAAATTACTGATGTAGAGAGAGCCACAAGATCTTTTAGCATCAGAGTACATTATCCTACAATGCAAGAACAAATGAAGAGAAACGAATGTAGAAACAGTACAACAATTGAAACCTTATTGGAATCTTTTGAGAAGAAGAGGCGCATTTTCAGAGACGACGACAAACAGCAGCTGTGAAATCTCACCTACAGAAACCGCAGTCTCTAAGACAGTAAATCCGTCTGGATGCAGGCGCTGTCTGTTTACCTGTTTGCTTTATTTACCTGTCTCACTGCCTGTTTTATGTGACCATACAATTCTTTCACCTGCTGCACCAGGATACTGTTAAATCTGTGGTTTTATCTTTCTGCTTCGCTCCTCAGCATTGATGCTCGCTCCTGCCTCAGGAGAGGGAGAAAAGATACCAACCACAACATCATCCCTTTGCAGTCACTCATAAGAAATTAATGAAGAGCTCACTTCCAAAATGTAAAAATTTAACAAAAGTAAACCCATGGGGGGGGGGGGGGGGGGGGGGTCCTGGGAATCATATATGGACTCTACAAAACTCAGATGCATGGACAAATGACACACGCTGGCAGAGAACAAATCCATACTCATTAATACACTGTAGGCTCCCACACTGTAACATAAGCAGAAAACATCCCTCCCCCTCCCGACTTTAAACCCAACTGCACCAGTTACACCTACACTCCTTTGATCTACTGCAGGCTCACATAACAAAGAATATTCAACAGTGCCACTCTGCTACATGCAACCATTTTTCATGTGGTTTACACTGACGCAGCAGAGACTCATTCAGAGTTAATTTAATCATAGTGGCTTTTGTTGAATTATTAAATAGGGATTATATTCAGAGAATAAATTTTGTACATGACAACTAGCACTCATTCAATATCTCTGATACCTAGGCTGCATGATGACAGGTGAGCAAGCTCCATGCTGATGAGATATATGTTAAAAGGTCAAAGGAAAATATTGCTCTAACAACGCCGCTGTGTGTTTCTTTGCTGCTTCAACTGTCTGTCAACCACTTTGGTCCACACAGAAATACATGGATACATGAGAATGAACCTTAAAAGGGACTTGGGGCAGGATCAAGAAGTAAGACTCACTACTGACACGATGGCCGTCACGGGTAAGTGCGTTCTGATTGACGACATGCCGCTGATAAAACTTTCGCTTTGTTCTTTGTGGGGCTTTTCAGTGGACTTTGAGTGGTGGTGGGTCGTTTGTTTACTGTAGCAGAGTCCATTACTACTACACTTGTCTTCTTCCCGTATCCAAGTCGAAAGGCGTCGAGAACGTGCATTCAGCGTCATCCGACGTCACGTCTGCAGAACTGCGCGGGAAATACGGCGTCCGAATTGCAGTACATTATGCAGCACACAGCCTGTTTAAAGAAAGGCAATGGAGAGATACGTGGGTGGGCTCATTCTTTTTGGTTTTGAACGCTTCATCACCCAGTAGCATAAAAAAAAACTTAAAATGCATGTTTAATTTTTCACAAATTCTGCCCCAAGTCCCTTTAATAATTTTGAGGATCTCAAGTTAAATTGTTGTGGAAATATCTCAACAACAATTCATACACGCATTTATTGTCCCTCAAGGGTTAATTTTAATAATACGATCCCCTGAGCCCACAGGGGTTATACCAAGAAAGCAGCATTTCCATCAGTAGCTGTACTTGCTAGGTATCATCATCTTGCTTTAGTTAATCAGCAAACATTATCATGCTAATACCTTACAGAGGAACTATGCAAGACTGGTCACTTTTCCACTGTCTTGCTAAACCTCCTCCTGGCCATCTGCATTTGTTTTCAACAAAGCCGATGAGAAGGCAATCCATGGAGCGGAGGATAACTTTATATATCATACGCGTTACAATGTGTATGTTTGTGTAGTCTTATCTGTCATAAACAAGAGATTACAGTTTGTGTTTGTGTCGCGGTGCCGCAGAGACGAAAGCTGGGACACTGTGTCGGAGGCTCCTGCAAGGTTGGTTTCTGGCCAAGAGACACTAGGTGGAAAGCAGAGAGCCTCCACTCTCCCTGTAACAAGTTACAGATCATGTATGTAACCATCACAATTATACCATACCATAGCTGCTTTTGCAGCTATAGTCTCTGAATGTTGCATTTTGTAAAACTGCAGTTTTCATGTCAAAATTGACTTTCACAAAGAGAAAAACTTGATACAGCAGCTGGTTGCTACATGTTGAGTAAGAAAAGGCTGGCTGGCTGTATTCAGGTAGCCTGAGCCCTGAAGGTCATTTTTTATCATCATATCATATTAACCTCATGAGAGCACACACTGAAGACACACATCTACTTGTCTGCCAAAGACATTGTGGCAGTGGTGCCTCTGGGGAAGCTGATACTGATACTACTACTACTACTACTACCACCACTTGTACTACTCTTTCACAACATAAGTGGCCGGGGGCAAAAGTAAAGTCATCCTGGATATGTCATGTCTGAGGTGATGAGAACCATTGAAGAAAAGCTGTACATGAATGAATGGATAAAACAAAGAGATGCGAGTTCTGCATCACTGAATGTGGAGGTTTGTTTTCCCACAGTCGAGCAGCTTGATGAGACAATTTTCACAGACATACACAGGCCTCACACAAAGAGTTACTGTGTCAAGCACTGGAGTGTTTGATTCTGTAACTCATAAAGACAGACTGTGACAGTGAAACAGTAAACCCAGATACCACACCGGAGGACGGCATTGCACCGAGAAGACCAGAGAAGAGGAGCAGGCCACATTTTGCCACCGTGCATACACAGCAGACAATATCATTTAGAGAAAACTAGTCTGGGTGTCAGACGAAAGCTTGTGAGATAAAAAGGAAAATGAGAGCGAGCACTGGAACATGACATGTAGCTATTGTTCCATAGATCAATGAGGCAGAGCAGTGCCTGCTGGGAATGCCCAGGCCCTATTACAGTAACATGCCCTCTAATCCAATAATAGAACAGGCCACAAGTCAAACAGGCCAATCCAAGAGGAGCTCTGGACCAGGAAACATGTTCAATATTTGGCCAGAACACGTCGGTAGCCTAGTTTCAACATCAGGGCCAAACTGGGCTAACACCGGCATGCTAATCACTCCATCTGCTTTGTTTGCTTCGCCCTTGAGATGCAATTCTGTGTTTAATTCAGCAACTTGTTGCCTCCAGAGATGGAGTATGATACAAGACATTGTTTTCTGATTTTGACTTGTAACTAAGCACATTGTCCTGCACTGGAAATCTGCACATGTGCACAAGATAATGCAACCTTATCATATTACAGTGGCTGTGACACCAAATATGGCCTCAGTGGATGCGGTGAAGACGCTGGAAACTCAATCATGTTGTTTTCAAAATGAGTCTGACTGCATGGAAACTCAATTTCAATTGCTGTAAAACATGATAAAAACTAGATGAAACATCTGTTACCTACATACACACACACACACACACACACACGTCTGTTACCAACACAACCGCAAAAAACACTTTTCCTCTGGAGCCCGTTCTGATATAGGCTTCCAAAATATTATTCCCTCACTAGCAATTACAAGTGGTGGTGGTGGTGGGGCTCATTTTGCTCCAGGAGGATGCTGCATATTATGAGCCATCTATTTTATATGCACTGCCACTGAATAATAACAATTAGTTTGTGCAATGCACCACTTTGTCAGGCTTCATCATTACCATCCTGAGTGGGTCTAGTTGAGTTATTATGAAGGAATTAATACAGAAGCATCTTAGTCAGTGGATTTCCTCGAAAGCTAAACAAATGACAGTGAGTCAAACTGCAACGTGAATTCATGCAATGTAACACTAGGAAACATTACATAATGAGAAGTGAATGGAGGACAATGAGGAAACACTTGGCTGAAAACTGAACCCGAAACACCGAAAGAAATTTATGCCAATTTTTCTGTACCATTGCTCTAAATGCCTGGGACCCTGTGAGTACTTACCTCACTGCAAGGAATTACAATTGCATAAATTGATAGTCATGCTTTTCAAAGAATAAATCAATTACAAAACTGTGAAAAGATTTGTCAACGAGACCAACTCCTGCCGACTGACTGAGCCTCAAGCCCTTCCTCGGCCTCAAGCTGCAAACATGCCGCAGGTGAAAGTGGGGCAGGTTGGGTTCATCAGAGCATCCTGTTTTACTCGTGTTGTTTTCAGGTGAAAAGCCTTACGGCTGAAAACTGAAAAATTTTTTGGCCATTTTGGGCCGAATAATTTTGATGGCCAAATTTTCGGTGCATCTCTATAATATTCTTACCTTCACTTCATCGATTACTGGTTTTAAGTGGTTTTAACATTACAGTAAAGATGTAGCACACCTTTGTCATCGTGTAGGCTACATCATCCTAGATCTCTGCTATATAATATGGTTAAGCTTTATGGAATTGCCTTGCTTTGCTTAGGGTTACAGTTTCAATCTAACTGTTTAAGGTTTATGGAGGGTAAGAAAATTCAAAAAGGTTTTGACAGCAGCATGGCTTGGAATAAAATAACTACTTGCTTCAGGTCAACAGAGGTTCGTCATCATGGTTTTAATGATGAACTGGTTAAAAAAAAAAACATTAGGTTCAAACTGGAGACGAACAGCGGTTAAAGTCTTAGAGCATTTTACTTACAAGCAGGTTTGGGGTTGATGGACGGGTCGATAGAACATGACTTAACAGTTTGAACAAACAGAAAAATAATTGGACAAGCAACACGGTGGTTTGATTTATGCCTTGGTTTTATATTTACAGCGTGTGTCACTTTAACAAAGGGGAGGGCTTTTAGCATTAGGATTAACCAAGAGTTCCGCAAACTCATTATCTGCTGCATGTCTGGCTGCAGCTGCTGGAGCATGAACTTCATAAACCAAATAACAAGCAGGACTTTGCCACCATCACTACCAGTGTAATCCATTCATTACACTTTTGTTCTTGTGTTGATGTTTTTGTACAGGCTTAAAAAAAGAAGACACCACCCTCCAAAACACCCTGGCCCTCTTATTATAGCACCATGCACAGCTGGCATCCTGTTGTTTCTCATCTCTATCTCCCTTTCCAGTGTTTAAATGTATTCAGTCGGTATTTTCTACTTACAAGGGTTGGAAGTCTTGACTATTATGCCACAATCAGTCTTTAGACCATTTACCAATTAGATGCCCGTCCGGAACAAAAGCAACTGTTTCCTTCTAAATAACCCTGGCTGTGAATGAAGGGCCGTGTACGCAGTGTAAACAAAACAATCAAGACTGCCTCTGTCTATTCATCAGGCAGAAATGGAACTGATCTAAAGCTTGCAGTCTTCTTAGTCGCACATGAGTGAGCTGGCACAGTTCAGGGTGAGGTCATCGTCATCATCCAGCGGGATGAACTGAGCGGCGGCAGCGGTGGTGGCGGCCAGGAGGTTAAGAGAGTGCACTCCGGGGCCACGAGAAAAAGCTGGATGAGGAACCGAGTAAATATCGCCGCCTTTTCTAATTGCACTTGAGTGTGAGTGAGGCAGGGACGCTCTGCTCCTGCCAGTGATCAGGACTGAAGTTCACACGGGCTCATGTAAAACCGTTTATTTTTCTTTACATAGCTCCTCTGTGCAAATGAAGGCAGGCTGATTGAATGTTTAATGTTGATGAAAGTCTTTCTCATCTGTCAAAATGAATCAGCTTTTAACACAAACTTGCCAATGAAGATTTACAGCTGCTTCCATGTGACCTGTTTGTTTGGCTGGGTTAGTGGCAGAGAAGACATGATGATCATCACATACACTAAAATAAATACACAGTTTTGGCCTATTTCAGCGAACAACAACATTTATTGTCATAATTATCATTATTGTTATCATTATTGTTGCTCTATTGTCGTTGTTCCTGTCATCAGCGACATTGTCAACATCATTGTCGTCAACAGGTTGTTGTTGTTAATGTCTTTGTTGTTGACGTCATCATTGTCATTGTCAGTGTCACCGTTGCTGCTGTTATTAGTAGATCATTTTATGTACTTATTTATTTTTGTAAAATAAGACTGGGGAGGAGACTAAAAAATCCAAGTGCATCACGAGTCATGACAATGCCACCTTTTTTTACACTAATTTTTCTACTGCTGTTTACATACCAGAGGGAATCAAAGTATTTATTTTAAAAAGAGACTTTAAAGGGAAACTATGCAAGTCCGGTAACTTTTCCACTGTTTTGCTAACTCTCCTCCCAATCACGTGCATTAGTTTTCAACAAAGCCGGCAAGAAAAGCAATCCATGGTGCGGTGGATAACATATTACGATATTTGTATATTTGTGTAGTCTTATCTGTCATACATGAGATCACGGGTTACGGGGCTGGGACACCGGGTCGGCGGCCAAGAGACGCTAGGTGGAAAGCAGAGAGCCTCCATTCTCCCTGTAACAAGTTACAAGTCATTTATTTAACCATGACAATTATGCCCAAGCCGTTTAATTAAGGTAAAAAAGAAGCATAGTTAAGGTAGAAATCTGGCATAGTTCCTCTTTAATTGCTCCTATCCCTAACCCACACATGCACAGACACAGAGAAACATGCATATACCTAACTGAAAAGCAAGCTGCATGTGAGAAATAAAGCCTGTTATGACAATTATCCACCTGGTTGGTGGTGTGAGTGACAGAAACTCTGCGCCCGCTGACGGCCTGTGTGGTTTGTATGTGTACGGATGTGTACGACTGCGACTGAGAGAATGAGAGGGAGAGAAAGAGAGTCTGGCAAACTGTTGAGACAGGCAGGTGATGCATCTCTGTCGGCGGCAGCACCGACGCAGGTGTTGAGTTTCATGCAGGGAAGAGGAGAGGCAAACAGTTGTGCAATACTCTCCCTCTTCTCCAACACAGAGCTTGTTTAATAAAGCCTTAGTCATCTAAACATGGTACAGAGTCACATGTCCCTTTGGTAATTCATTGTTATTAGCTTGTTGTTGTGAAAGGGAGGCTAAATTGATGGAAAAACTTCAGAGAGTGCTGTGAGAACTGTGAGAGGAGTTGGACCTGCGATCAATTCAACCTCTTAGCCAGGAGAGGGAATCAATCTGAAATCTGAAGCCAAACCACCGTCAGCGTTCCGACCTTTGGCACAATTAGTCATACTGGTATCAACTTTGATGGGGCCCATGAAAACAATACAGGGTCGTATGAGCGGTGGCTGATAAATGTATCACAACCTTCACTCAATGCCACATTTCAGTTTCCTCTTAAAGACCGTGGCTTTTGTTTTCCTCTCAAAGTATAGATTCATCTTTTAACGTCACTCTGACAGCTCTATTGCTACTTGAGGATGTGCTCAAATGCAGGTTGCTATGGTTACAAAGGCTGCTTGTGTGGCTCACTAATACCTGATCAGCTCTATAAGCCCTGGAAATGAGAAAACTGTAGATTTGAACCGATACCTGAAGCTCAGTATGTTTGTGAGTTGAAGCTTCTTCTCCCCCTGTTGCACTGACATCCAGTATCTTTACAAATGCTCATTTTTATGCCTAGTTTTAGCTGACCTTAGAGGAGCTAAATACCATAGGTAGTTTGATCGGCCTTCTGTGACGAAGGAGTCTGACCTGAACGCCACAGTACCTGTGAATTAGTACGAACAAAATAACTGCGGTACAACAAGGATTTTCAATAACTGTGATCAACAGCCCAAAGTGCTTTTTAAAATGTTGCCTCTGGCGATGACAGAGGCAAGACATCAAATTCTCACTGTGCAAAGATGCCAAAACCACATCACAATAAGAAGCAACACAGGCATCCATTGAGCGACGAGCACTTTCCAGAGGCTAACCTGCAATCTGCTCCGCAAGTTTACTCACACATACACAGCCCCTTTACTGACACAACAGCATGTTTCCATCAAATACACAACTTGTAAGCTACGACAAAAGCCTGGCGAAGAACTGAGCTGGAGTGCATTCACTACATCCAGCAGCCAGTCTATCACTTAATGCATTAAATGCTTTTACTCCTTTTCTGATCTTGCTGCTTGACTTCTCTCTAAGGCAGTAATCTGCACAGCTGCAGCTTGCAGGACTCTGTGTCACATGCTCCACTTAAGTGCTGATAATGTGGAATGTGTACACTATTAAACTAACATCGTGTTCAGTAATAAATCCACGTCAAGTCAGTTTCTCTTTGACACTGTGTGGAGCTACAAGATGCTGACATGTGGGCTTTGCAGCTGCAGTAATGCATCAGTGGTTTACTGTGGACACACAAACCAGGTCTGCAGTTTTGTGTTGAATTCTACACACCATGTACAGGACAATATAGACAGACAGTTGTCTATAAAGCACTTTCTCATTAATATCAATTCAGATCTCACATGACAGCGCAGAGTCTCTTTAACTGCTGCTTTATAAACACATTTGAAGTAGGATGAGTAACATCTATCAGTGACACAGAAATGCAGGAGTCACCAAACCAGACATGGACCACCCTGCCAGTTAGAAATGGAAATGTGACTCAATCCACATCTGTGATTCCCAGAACTACAGGGCCTGTAAAGACAACCAATGTCTGTGAGAATGTAAATGTTTGTTACGTGGATCAAAACAGAAATCTGTGCAAATGAAGAGTAGGATATCAAGGTGATCTGTTGTGGGAAGTGATTTAAAAAGTCCTGCCTAAAAACACTGCTATAATGGTCCACTTTTACAGTTGGCAGTATGTATTTTACAGGCAGTGTACAGTTGAAGTACTCAGGAATCCATCCCTCTGTTTGGAGGGTTGCACTGTATCTGATCAAGACTGGTGGTGATTTTTAGTCATCTGTATCCATGTCACATAAACACTCTTAATCCCCATGGTTTCACAGGCAAATCATAAGATGGAGAATCAATGAAACCTGCAATGTACAAAAAGTCCACATAATCTCTGCTTTGCTTTGCTTTTAACAGGAGGATTGTGTTACTGGTGGGTGTGTCCGGTTTGAGTTGAAGGCCAAGGGATAATTCTGGCTGTCAGGTCAGAGCAGGGTCTGAGCTGTTTCCTAAAAACAGTCTCTGATTTACATACTATTCAGATGAATCATTTTTACAATGAAAGTCTATTTGGGTGACAATCAGATGGCAGATCATGTTAGTGCAGTTTTAACAGTGAGGACCATGTTATTAGTATGATGTAAGTGCTGCTGTAATCACAGTGGAGTGTGATAACTGAGACTGAGGGGAAAAGCGAAAATGGATAATGACTAATTTTATCAATATTGTGCCAATACTGACTAATTTATCATTTTTTAGCATCAGATCAGATTTCAAATTTACTGAACAGCAATCACAACACCTCATTGGAAAACTGTGTGTGTTTTCAATCCGGGGGAAAATACCCATAGTAAACACAGGTATCATTTGAGCAAAGAAAAAAAAAGATCCTGAAGGGGAAACCCGTGACAGTCGCCTTGATTCAAATGCCAAGGAGGCCAATGGGCTCCTGGACACCAAGGCCTGCTCTATTTGGCAGCAGTGAGGTCGGGATTACACAACCCTCCTGATGGCACTGCCACACTGCCCGGAAAAACAGGTGATTCACTGCACCAACCAGCTGCTGTGGGGATGGCCTCAGTCACGCCCCCACACCCCGCAATCCCACCACCACTCCCCCTCCCCTACCCCCTACCAGCAAGTCACTGCTTACCAGTAAAATGTCTATCAGTGGAAGGAATGTGGGGATCGCGTGGAAGGGCCGGGGCATGATGTTGTCAAAAGCCGGTCATTTTCCAAGCTTAGTAACGAGCCACTGAGACCAGTTCTCATAAAATAAATGAGCGGCAAGTTGACAGACTAAATGATTAGTCACACTGCAGCCCTGAGGTGTGATACCCCTCCTGGCCTCACTGACGTTCCCCTTCCAGCTAGGACCTGTACCAAATGACCGGTTTGTCAGATGAGAGAGAATTAAACACCACTGTGTTGTGATTAATCAGGATAGCTGTGAATATCCAAAATTAAAGTTTGTGCTTCCCACATACACAAGACCACAGTTACCTGCATTCATGAAACACAACAGACAAAACACTGAGGCTGCACCATCATCTGACCTCTACACAATAGTGGCAGTTTCAATTAATTAAACAATCACAGCTTGTCCTCTGGATGAACAGGAACACCTTCCATCAAGCTTCTAGGCAACTTTCAAAGAAAATAATATAGAGAGTTAAAAGACTAAGCAATTACAAACCTGTCAAAGTGTGATGTATCCTCCTCACCGCATCCTCTAAGTCCATGAACATTCAGCATGGATAGCTGGTTAACAGCTATCAGCCTAGGTCTGATCAGACAAACCTTGATGAACTGCAGGTAGGGTTAGGGTTGATAAAAAATGGTGACTCAGTAATTCCACAACATGTGGCCAGCGTCAGATACAACTTATGGGTTTACAGTCACTACTGTGAGTAACGTCTCTGTCAACCACAGCTGCAGTGGTTCAGATACAGGGTGTTACATCGTACAGCAAGCCAACTGGTGCAATATACTGTACATGGTTTTCAAAGGTATAGCGGACATTATGCCACGTCTCAATACAAAGCAGCCAAGGATGTTTGTTTAAAGTCTGTTTGACAAGAATTAAGTCATAAAAAAATGCATTAAAATATATCATAGTGAAATGAATGTGCAATGGTCTGTAACACTGATCACAGTCCTCCAGGATCTGCCTAAGATCGAATATGGGTGCAGTCCCAGCCTGAGTACAGAGACTGAGTGGATCCTGAGTGGGGCCCTCTGGCCCACATCCAGAGGAATACACTCTCTGTCAGGAACGTCTAAACATGAGCCTGGTCCGACTGGAAATGTACCTCTTCAGCCTCTTTGGCCTCAGACCAGACACATATTTCTCTCCTCAGTAAAAACACAGCCACACTGTTTAGTTGCACTTAAAGGTCTATACAATTAATTGATGTACTTGGCCAGAGAGTGGCTGACATAACAAAGATGTGCTATTTCCAGTTAGTGTTTTATTCCTTTTGGCTGAGGAAATAAACCCAAAATGATGTCTGCAACAAAAATGAAGCTATGGTTGTTCTTGATAAATAACATAATTAGGCCTTCAGCTGTCCAATCAATAACATTGCTCTCACTCATTTATACATGTCAAAAAATAAAATGAGGTGCAAAAGCATATCTGGTAACTGAATTATTTCCAAAATAGACTTTGCTTTGCTAACAGTTCAGCGACTTCCTTGACCTCCTTCACATCCCTTGATATCAAAGCACTGATACAAAAGTAAAGCAGACAGTTTTTAAAATGGGGATTTGAAAGTAACCTATTACATGATAGTTATTTAGGCTATTGACTAAATAACTGGCGATATTTCTAACAGCCCTTAATAAGATGCCACTCGGGTTATACATTAATGAACAAAAGAAAAAGAAAAAAATAGGAAAGCTGCAAAAAAAATCAACCAGGATGACCCAAAAGCAAAAATGCATATACAGCAAAAGAAAAAAACAGGGTTGTCAGCAAAATCCTGGTTTGCGAAAGAGCGCTCTTAAAACCAAGAGTGACTGATTATGTAGCACTGATTCATTTAGACAACACAAGCTGCTCAATGCTGTAAACAACTGTATCAAGATTTACTTGCAGATTTTTTGTTCCACCAGAGTTTCATAAGCTCAGGCCACGCTTGACTAATCAGCCGTGAGCAAACAGCTCAGATTTGTCAACAGACTGGACAGTGGACAGCCGGCTGAGGCTGGGATAACACCGCCTGAGTGAAACAACAACAGATACGGGGCAAAGCAAAACACTGTTGAAGACTTCAGTGGTACTTAGTTGAGACTGAGATACAAGGTGAACAAAACCTGAAATATTCAGCCGGTTTTCTGTTTAGCAGCAGACAAGAACCTCATTTATGTATCTCCCCACCCCGGCAGCTTAAACCATACCCAGCCACATTAAACTGAGAGCACAGCACTCATTCTTCTGAACCTGTAATCTTATATATTAGCTTCAGACTCGATGCACATTGAGATCTGGCTGATCACTGACGCGTAGCATGAGACAAGTCAACATTAGAGTTCATTAATCGCTGGAAAAGAAAAACACACAGCAAATGTAAGCTCATTTGTGGAGTGGAGCATGGCCACAGCGAGGGGCTGGGCACCAGATGCTGCAGTTATTTGCCCTCTGAAAGTAGCTCACTGGCTCAGCTTGAAAATGTACATTATGTGTATACTGTTTGATTCATTATCAGAAAGTAATTAGCAGCCTGTTTAGCAGTCACAGAGGAGATCGCATTGTAATCGATATACAGAGCACCTGGTGAGCAGCTTTAAACCAGGTATGCCTGCCTCACACACGCACGCGCACACACACACACACACACACACACACACACACACACACACACACACACAGGAAGTCGATGACTCAGTTTCAACAGCTCCCAGGACAAAAGTATATTTCATGAGATGGAGTACGGATGATTAACACCCTGCTTTCATGGTGTTTGTGCAACTGTATAAGTGAACAGAGTGAATCATAAAGACAAAAAAGGAACCACAGACAGAATATGTTCTGAGACCATTTTCCCTCCGCAATACCTGAACTTGTGGATCTGCTGATGCACTGTGCACTGGGGCTGGGCAATAATGGCAAAAATCTAAATCACGATTAATTGAACTTTTTTGCCTCGATTACGATTAATGACCGATTCACTGTCACTGTCGTTGACACCGTCCCCACACACTGGGTGGGGCGGTGTGTTTTTCAGGTGAGGGTGCTAATTAGCACTGCACTTCCAAAAAAAGGTTATATTGCAGTTATATAGGCAGATATTGTGATTTTGATATGCATTAGCAATTTCAATTGGAGCTGTACTTTCTGCTCATCATTTCACTTAAAAAAACAAGTATAAAATTGACAATGTGCTGTTTGTGCCCCTTAATAATATGATTTGTTGTCAAGGGTGTTTCTGTACACTTATGGTGAAAACCTAAGGTGCCAACAAGTTGCAAAAGACATTGCAACCCCTGTTACTTTCATATTGCACCTTGCCATATTGCAATTTTGATTACATTACAATTATGTTACTCTATTTACTGGTGTTCAATTTTAAATGCTGCTCACCTCAAAACGTCCTGTGCAGAAGAAGAGGTGATGGCAGGGAAAACTGTCATGCTATTGACTATGAAGTTTATCAATAAATGACAAGGTATCGGATCAGTGCACAGACACCCCGATACCTGACATCATATCAGGTGCTTTTCTAATACTGGATATCAGTAATGGAACAACTCTGGAACCACGCAGACAAAAAACAACAAACTGAAAGTACATGAAAATACTGTACATGAAAAGCTGTAGCTCCTGCTGTGGCAAGCAAGAGCTGCAGATACAGAAGAGGGGAAAAAAGCAGAGAGCCTGCAGGAAGACTGTCAGAAAGAAAGCTTCCCACCTTTAACTCTTTGACACTCTGCTTCCAAACACCTCGCTGGCAGCTGCAAACTGCCCCTTATCACGATCAAGCCTTGCCAAGACAAACATGCAGCACACAGTTACAACAGTGCACCTCTGCTTACACTGATGCAAAGTAGCACAGAACAGCTTGGTACAGCATTACAATATGTTACCACCAACCACATTTGCAATTGCCAAAAGCATTCACACAATGTATGTAAATTTCCATGGGGTGGACCATACTAACAATATCACTGGCTACAAGTCTGTGTCAACACAGTCCCCTGCCTCATGACATTCAAAGTGCAGTTTTTTCCTGTTACAATTATTCATAAGTGTGATTTCACATTATCTAGCTTCTTCTCTTTTGCGCACAAGTGGTGCAGCACACCATCTGTAGTGATGAAAATACACACATGTGTGTATGGAGTTATTCCTGGGGGAGAGGCCATACACATTTTACATTCTCTCCAGTGCTAACAGCTGATCTCAGAGCCGTTCTGTCACAATATGCATTCATGTCTCTGTTATCAGCTTCTTACCTTATTGCTGAGGGAAATGCAGCTGCAGATGTCTGCTGATCTTCACAGCTGAAACGACAAATGATGGACATCTATGAGACAAATGTACTGAGTGTAGGTTTACATACAAAGATAATTACTAAATTCCTCTAAGTGGATTCGCATATAGTTACTTCCCTGTAGAGAATGCACTTTTAGATATCTGTACCCGGCTCTGCCATACATGCAGGCAGCACATGGGGATAAGAAACACTCAAGGCAAAAGAAACTTAAGATATGCAAAACAGTCAGAGGCTTACTGTCGAGAATAAGGGGACAATAAACAGCTGGTTAAGTAGATGTATGCAAATTTTCTAAAGCATTCTCATCAAATGCAGCAAAGATATCACAGTTGAGTTTCTTTCTATTTTCAGTGCTCCGTTAACACCACTGAGCCCCGTACGACACCAAGAGCTTTCCACTAAATATGCAAATATGTTTTTTCTAAGCACACAGGAACACAGAGGATGGACGGGGCATATAAATTATGAAATAGTGAAATATCATATTATGATTGCGTTAAATAATTCAACACATAATATATGCACAAGTTTGTTTCCATGTCACATGATGTGGTACCAAAAAATACCATGCTGCTCCCACTTCAAATAATGGAGAGTTTCCAATGTGTTAGTGGTGGTTGAACTTGGATCATCTCCTCCTTCCTGGTGCCTGAGGCAAATATTTACCCTGACATTTTGTAGAGGGATATTTGTGCAGGATATCAGGACATTTTCTAGTTGTCTACACTCAACTTAAATTTCATTACAATCTATCACACTCAAGGTACAGCAGCTTTTCAAAAAACACCCAACTGGGCTCTAAAACAGTGAGACCTGCTGCGAACGCACAATGTAGTGACAGCAACAGGGCAGTGGAGAAATAAACAGCTGTGGTGCTGTTTTTTGTAATGGTCTGAAATGGACAGAACAGTAGCCTCTTGGGTCCAGCATCAATTCCGAACATTTTTGCATCGCGCCTTGAAAGTGCTGCTTGTTGAAAGCCTCTTTTTTTCATTATGAGGTTGAAAAGAGGATATCATCCAAACCCAGCAGTGACAGACTGTCTGACAGTCCTCTCTCCACCATGCAGCTGTGCTAATATAGAGAAATGTAAAGCCCGGGTGCAGTAATATCAAACAGGACCGAGACACAACATCACCAAGATGAAACTTTACAGCTCATGAGGCTTCAGCAGCCACAGCACTGACACTGATTCTCGCTGAGTCAGTTCAGCTTTATAGAGCATGTGTGTGGAACTGAGGGAATGTTGGAGAAGTCTCTGGAACACCAAACTATGACAAATTGCATCACCATCATTATTACTTTTATAAGGAAAAGTTATGAATATCTGACCACTTCCAATTAGTGGACTCCACAACTGTGACTCCTGCTCTGTTACTATAAGCTACTGGCCTGTTAACAATGCCATTATTATTATTATTATAAGCTAATGCTGGTTAACTCATCAGTAGTTAACAAATAATTCTCTGACTTGTTACACCTTTTTCATCATTGTTAATATGTGTTAAAGCTGAACTGGATTCACAGCTCTTTTGACTATTTCACACATTTCACACATTTCATGTATACAAGTCATGCTATATATCAATAGAGCAAAAACAGTGTTTATGGCATAGCACAGTCTGCAGTCAGGTTTACTGCACTCAGACTTGCCAAATGTTCTCAATGACAATAATCAATAGCAGGACAACCAGGATATTTCACAATAGGCCAGAGATAATGACATGGACCACAGCAGCTCCACTGACAGGCAGGAGACTGATGGGGGACGAGTGAGACACACTCTCAAGGTGGATCATCAGAGGAAGAAGCAGCACACAGCAGGCACTCAGAGCCATGCAAGGTCCCCACTCCCCTAGGAGGGTTTTGCACACACTACACCAACACACACAAAAAAAAACACACACCGAACTGGATGTGCTTTAAGCAAGAAGGTTTAAGCTGTGCAAAACCTGCACAAAGGTGAAGCGTATGCTTTCACATGCAGCAGCACAGGTGTGATAGGATTAAGATTATCTTCTCAGGAAAACAAGAGCGCGGCGTCTTAATCCATCCCTGGGTGAAGAATTCTAAACAATGTAATGTTAGAGGGTCAAATCCAAACAGCTGCATTCTGATGAAAGCAAACAGTGACCGGTGCCAGCAACCGTCCCTAACGATCTCTATCCGGCTTCTGATTACCCGCTTACTCATCAGACTCCCTCAGAGCGTAGCTTTAGCTCAGGCGGCTAGCAGCAACGACCTGTCCCTTGAGTGTCATTGACTCGCTGACATTGGCAGGGAGCAGGAAAAGGTTTTAGGTTTCTCACCGGGAGGTAAATGATTCACAAAGTGACTCACATTTCAGATTGCATAGAGGAGGTCAAAAAAAAGAAATGACAGGGTCCATTTGGATACGTCATTGAAGCACAATGATTAAAGGGGTGGAAAGTGACACTGATAGCAGACGTACAGGATGCAATTCTCTTTCCACGCTTTTTTTTTCTCATTAATGCGAGGGAAGAGGTGTTTACAGTTTTTCTAGAGGATGATGTCGTTGTAGTTAGCAAATTATCAGCCTTCACAGGTGTGAAACAGACTGAAGACTGAAATAACCACATTTAATTGCTAATATTTGTACAAGCTTTTTTTGGTTAATTTATGATAATCAAATCACAGAAATTTGTGGTTAATCATGAGAGTTTTGCATTAGTAGACTTATAATGGTGTAAATGGTATATACATGCACATATATAGTATGATAAACATCAAATATTATTTGAACTGCATTCAACAGTGTTTATAATGCCAAATTACACACAGGTTTTTCTGGTGCCAAATAACAAGGAGCTCATATTATATCTGAGGCAGCTCAAAACATGACAAGGAGACATTCTCAAGGATCAAACAGCGACACAAAAGCAAAGGAATTCTTGGATAGAGCTGAAAATAATGTGACAATGGTGAAATGTGAAGCCTTTTCCCTGCAGGAAAACAAACCCGAGCACCTGAATTACATAAAAAACACACTTGAGAAGAGAGAAACCTTATCTGACACAACTTCATTTGCATTCCTGTAATTCCTCTATATGAGCCTGAGGGGAATAGCTTTGAGCAAAGTTCCACATGTTTGCTTTAGGAAACACCACCTAGAGGTGTGCAGAACTCGCTAATACATAGCTTTGTGCTTAAAAAACACAAAATCAAAACTCGGCATTTTGTTGGAAAACTCTCGTTAATTCAGCTACAGCCAAAAAAAAGGACAGGAAATAAGGCTGGTGAAAAATGTAATGAATGGGGAAACTCCTCTGCTTCTCTGGGGTTTTCAGAGGTGGGGCGCAGGGGGCACATCGCCACTGGCAATCTTTGGAAGCACAATATGCCACTGGAGACTTCATTGTTCCCTCCGTCCTGCAGTTTCATTAATCACACAATGCACAAGGAGGACACAGTGGGGACAGGTCAGACAATGTGGTGCCTGGGAAACTCTGAACCCCAGCCCCAAAAATGAAGCTTTAATAAATCTGCCCACCACGACATCGCAACATCTCACACCGTCTACACAGCTGGATTACACACACTTTCGAATGGCAACTCGTGTTTTTTTTTTTTGTTTTTTTTACCAAAGGCGTGTGTCAGTGCATGAGGGAGGGGAATACAGATGAAATACAGTATCATAGCAAATTATACATATAAACATTTCATCCATCTTGAATTCATTATATTAAGCCAACGCACTGTTTTTTCCACTGAGAAGCTCCAATAAAAACGAATACGAGCTGGGTGCTACGTTGTTCTTGCTGTTGGCCACAGCAGCAATCAATGGCAGCTGTGCAGAGAGCCGATCATTACTCATCCCCATCCACACTTTACCCCCCAAACTCTTTAGAGCATGGCGCAAGCATTTGTATACACACTTGCTCCTTTTAAAGTGATAGTTTGATTTTTTTTAAAAAAGCACTTTCTCTTTTTCTTGCCAAGAGTTTGACAAAAGAATCAATAAAACTCATATCTGTTTATTAAAAACATAGCTACAGGCAAGAGACAGTTAGTTTAGCTGAACATAAAGACCGGCAGCAGGGGGGAACAGCTACCCTGGCTCTGTTCAAAAAGTAAGATGAAATAAAAGTGTATAAAAGTGTAATTTTTATAAAGTTGGACTGCAGTGTCTGTGATTTTGACGATATTAAAGCCAATAGCAAATTGAAAGAGTCATAAAATGTATAATTATCAGAGGAAATCCTGCATCACTTGGCCAGGGAGCTTTAAAATGCATCCCCTCCTCGTGTGCAATGAGGCTTCATATCATGATCTGAAATCCGTCCAAATTTTGGATCGAGTTGAATCATCCCTTAATTTTAGTACACATTAGATTGCCAACTGGCTCAGTGCAGTCTTTTTGCTGGGACATAAATGTCTCTGCAACCACATCCTCAGGGCTTTAAACTGTGGCATCAAGAACAATCCAATCATTTCATTACCCACCCCCCACCCACCCACACACACACACACACACACACACACACACACACACACACATCAGCAGGCCTCCCCTCGATCAGCTTCACAACAGCTGCATCGATGAAACCAAACACTGCAAACCTAAAAGAATCCCTTCCAGGGCAGTGACATCTCTAAACTACAAAGAGGACTGAAAAAGATTTTAGCTCTTGCAGCATTTTGAAGCGTTAACTCCGATAGGAAAACAAACTCAGGAAGATGACGATGATGATGATGGTGCTGCTGCTGGTGCTGCTTTCTAGTTATCCGTCGCGGGGGATTAAAGGACCTAAATCATGACAAACATCGCAGCTCAGCCTTGGCAGCACAGACTGACCAAATCCCACTGACTGTCTGTTATCTTCCGTCACTCCCATGGATAAGTAGCAGGCCCAGATATGCAATTAGCTAAATGGGTCCATGGGATCTGGGTTTAATTAATGCAGGTGGGGGGGGGTTCTTTGTGTGGTAGAGGACTCATTACTCGCTGCCCACTCATGAAGCCACCTGTCTAGAGCTGCACTCTCCATATAGAGTTGATTACCCCCTAGAAAGACAAGACTTAAAAAGTAGGGATAGAAAAGGCTTCAATGCAGAAGCACCAAGTAAAAATCTGCATTAGACCTGAAAAACATGCTAAATATAAAGCTGTATAAATCTATAATTTAAGTAAATAAACACTTCTTTCAGTCAAGTCACAGACAGAGAAAAAGATTCAACAATTTAAAGTTAATGACACCAATTTTCACACGAACCCAGCAGTGCGCTGCACCAAAACACAATAATAACTCCATCTTTATAAACACAAACCACACGCTCTGGCTGTGATTGCGTGAGGTAGCAATACACTTTCCACAGCAGTACAGATTGCAAGGAAGTCGGGTAACAACAGTTATTAACAGAACTATTAATGACCCGTCACCCCCCGCTGCACAGAGTTGAAGCTTTACCCTCAGGGCGACGATATAGGCCACCAAAGGCAAAAGCTAATAAAATTATGTACAAGAAATTGATTAATCTGTAAGTGCTATTACCCTATAATAACAGTCAATGGTTTATGATCATTTTTGTTGGTTTTTAGCTGTGTCACTGCACACAGAGAACCAGCATGGCAGGTGATGAACTCAAACAAACAGTCCTGTGTCTGTAATTAGTGAACTTCAAAACTAACTGATGAAATCGGAGCAGAGAGCAGAGTGGGAGGTTTATTTGGAACAATTTTCTGCAGAATAAATTGTTCTTGTGTAACTGTCTGTGATACTCGATGACTGCAACCCTGCTTTTTTAATTATGTGTCTTCAGTGGAATGAACACAAATGCTGTATATATGCAGCATAATTTAGATCTATATTCTACATTGAAAAATGTGTGTCTGAGGTAATAATAGATCCAAGTACACTCCTGCTACACACAGAGTAATGAAGCAGGGAGAAAACAACGTGCAGAAGAGGTAACTTGAGAAAAGACAGTCTATGAATGACTACATCAGGACTCCAACTATATTAAAAGTACATTCATTTTTCATTCATAAATAACCAACCAAATGGTACAAATTGATAAATCTGAATGTCGGGTTGGGAATCTCCTTCATTATTTTTTTGGGCAGTAGGAGGTTTGAGGACATCTGGAGAACAGCTGTTGCTCTGCATCACATACAAGCTCACACCCACACACACACACACACACACACCAACACACACACAGAGTTGGGGTTGAGGGGTCAGAAGCCCAGTTTCCAGACATACCATTTAATCTGGTCAAGGTATGGACAATCTCTGGAAATCAAACACCACACAGCTACATTTACACACAAAAATAGGCATGAGTGCTCACTCACACCACACACATACACAGACACAGACAGACAGCAGACAGACCCCCCTCTCGTCTCTCTTCTATACAAGGCAACTATTCGACCCTCTCCTTGGAGGGCCGAGATTCTCAATGATTAGCCCAGCCCTTTCACAGAGGTGAAGGGATACTAATTCAGTTTCACAGACTATGAATGGAATGGGGCAGACAAGCAACAATGTGTTTACATTTGTGATTTACATGTGGTTTACAGTTGGTTTTACTAGCTCGTGAGCGGGGGCCCTGTGTGAGCGTGTACGCCACATGTGACTGTGTGTGTGTCCTATTGCTCTTTGGCTGAACACTGTAGACTAATGTGAAACAAGATGAAGTGACAGAGGTTCATGGTCTCCCTGACAGGCACGTAAAGGTGAAAAACACCATTTCTCCCAGGTTAGCTGGAAGAGTGTGCAGTCAGCTGCTACTGGAGCAGAACATCGGTGCAGGCATTCTGTATTAGCAGATATTTTCTGGGCCCGAAAGCTGAAGCTACCTGTTCTTTAAAGCCTTAGAACAAATTTTCAGAGCATTTTAAGAGACCGCTCTCTGAAGCCTACAATCTGCACTAATAGTCCCAGGAAATTGTGTTTACAATGTGTTTCTCCTCTGTAGCGGTAAATAAGATGACAGCTAGTCAGTCCCACTTACCATCCACTGAGCAGCCACAGCAAAGATTGAAAAGGACAAACGCTCAGTCCTGTTCGACATTTGCTGGTAATTAAATTCTAACAATAAGCCTAAATGAAACATAGCAATTTTGGAAACAGCGGAGATAACAGCTGAACATAAAAACATTCCATTACCTTTAAAAGAGTTTATAATGTTAGCATGCACACCTTTTCCAGGATACATTAACAAGATTTTGAGGCATTTGGCAGTTTCACTAGCTATTACAGGCAGACTCTCCAGCTGAAATGATTTACTTGTTGTGCATTTATCACCCAGTTCCTGTTAGTTACTCATTGACCAGGAGTCGTTCCCACGTGTAATGCTGCCCTACAGAATCCCCTTAAAATGTTTGACCTGAAAGGCCGGCTGTGTCCTCAGCCATCATCATAAGATCTGAGGAGAGCAGCTTTGACAGGAAACAGAGATGTGGGAGGAGAGGCTAAACACGTAGTAGACTGGGTCCAATTGACACTGATCACCACATGCAGTTAAAGTCAAAGAGCTTCATGTTGTTTCCCACTTCACTGTCTTACAGTTAAACAACAAATAAAACAGAATACATGGTATTGTTGGAATATTAGATGAATTTAACAGCTGGTGACGGGGAAAATACACATCATGACATGTTCAAATAGCAAATACTCAATAAATATATAATAATAATAATAATAATAATAATAATATAACACTAGCTGTCACACCCAGCTGCACCTCATCCAATGTTTCAATCAGCTCCTGCTGGTCATGGAGATACCAGCTGCCAAGCAGTTGTGGCATTGCAGAGCAGCTTGAACCAAACCCCACTTTCACACTCCATGGTAGAGCATGATAGATGTTGTGCTCTTGTTACACTGCCTGATCTCTTTGCATGAAAACACTACACCACTAGAGGCTGAGATCTCAATATGCATGTAAAAAAAAAAAAAAATCAATTATAACTACAAATTGTCTACAGTTTTCCAATATATGTGAACAGTTGAAGTTACGTTATTGTATATCAGAAACTGGCTCCATATCTGGTACCAACAGACAGTTTTCATGGCTCACTGTGGAAATAGCACAGCCGCTAAACTGTGGATACAAAATCCAAACCAGAGATATTATTGCTGTGTGAACAGAAACGGCACAAAAGTAAATAGGAAAGCTGTGGAAGTTATTTTAGAAAAGTACAACCAGTAATCCATTTGATCGAAAAGACAAACTCAGAGAAACATTTTTGGAAAGATCCTGCTTTACACAGTGTTGCTTCTCATGCTGGCCAGCACATATGGGCTGCCAATGTGCTCACTCTTAAACTCATCCTGACAAATGAGCCATAAAAAACGTACAGGCAGCCTCAGAAGTGAGTACATCACTTACAAGACACAATAAATCATCAAAGACCCAGTTTAAAAGGCAGTGACACGGAATGGCGAGTCCTGCAGATTAGGACGGGCCGGCTCTCTTCATGAGCTACCGACCTAATCTTCTTTTGCATCTCAGCCGTGGAGATATGGGAGTCCTCTAATCCACTCATTTGGCAGACAGCTGCAAGCAGACTTTTAACTGTCTGTCTGTTTAACTGTACTGTAGCCTCAGCCGCTTTGGCCTTCAAAACCCAATTCAGTCAGCAGCTATATGGAGTGACATACATTTTAATTAGGATAAGCACCGCTCTGCCCTTGCTTATCTTTCCCATTAGCTGCTTTTGCAGTCGAGGTTTTCTAAACGGATGAGTGCCCCTCAACATGTGACACTCTCCTGAAGTCCTTTTCGAAAAAAGTCCACCGCAATTTCAGGGCGGAGTTGACGCGATAACAATTCCAGGCAGGTAAGCCAACCGGGCAGGCAGAGAGAAACAATTAAAAAAGCCGGCTGGCGGCTGGGGCAGAGGCTCAGGGAGACTGAAGGAGAAGAAAAACATGACACGGGAGGTAAACTGCCTTACAGAGCTGTGACCACCTATTGTGCCTGAACAATCCAGCTACTCCAAGCCAGGTTTTTTGCATGCTGTCTGCAAACTGAAAGCTTGGCCTCCTTGCTTGTCAGTTCTATTGTTAGGAGCAGGCAGGAGCCGCTCCCAATTCACCTCATACACATTAAATACTCCGCATTGTTTGCAGAGTCAGATGGCAATGGCAGGCACACACATACACACAAGACTGTGAGCATGGACACACACTGCTTGCTTTTAAGATCGTGTCCTGTGAAGAGGGAGAGCTTGGAGATAACTTGTGCTGTGATTGCAGCTAAATTGAATGGAAAATGACAGTGCATCTACTCTGACACATCATCTACACTTCACATTTGATTTTACAGATGTTGATGTGCACCAATTTCCAAATTTTTTTGGAATCTGTGAGAAAATATATAATCCTCATTTTGGAACAGGTCCCTTTCATCGTATAGCCTCCCACACAAATGTAATCATTCAACTGGTCCTCTAACAGACTTTATCGCTACATGATGTAACCTAACACACTTTCTATTTGTGGGAATCAGTTCTTGGTCGGCCATTTTAAAGTCTTAGAACTTGTTTAGAAACCAAACTACACAAGTCAACACTGCAAAGTGCACAGTTATTTTCAGATCAGTATAATAATCTAATGTTACTGAATTGGAGCAAACTTTAGGTTTCACCATTTGCAGCTTTTACAGTGTGAACACTTCAGAGTATGAATTAAATGTAAAATCCTCTTGAGATTGATTTTCCCTTCCGAGACATTGTACTAAACTTTAACTGCATGTGATCTATCTCAGGCCAATTATTTCTTATGATGTGCCCATGCAGGGAAGTGATAGCAATACTAGACTCCAGCTAAATAAAGGTCGGGCGACCCATTTCCAGTCATTACAAATCACGCCTGTTGAGTCAATTTCTTAGAAACCCAGACAAATGATAGGAAATAAATTCAGACAATGTGTCTATTCTGCCAATCAAAACATCACCCTTGATACATTTACCAGATGTGTGCAGCTGATTTACGGCACAACCAGGGCAACCTGTGTCATCTCATCCGTGTGACTCAGTTGCAGCTGAGGCGTTGACACGCTTGCTATCCTCGGAGGGGCTTGAGGAGGGAACAGGCGGGGTGGTGACATAGAGATATAGGGTGAGAGGAAATAAGAGTTGTAGATTTGGGTGGCAGAAAAAGAAACAAAGAGTGAGATAAAGAAAAAGGGAATTCTATAGTGGTGACTGAACTGCAGATGGGGAATGGGGAGATTCTGGTAACAGAGCAGCTTATCTTTCAGCAGGAAAACCATGACCACACAAAAGGCCCGGATGGAATGTAGGGAGGAGTCCTGCATTAATGTGAAGTCAATGCAGGCTACAAAATGAAAATAAAATGCATTTTTTAGTGCTGAACTCCATGATTAATCTCTGTAAATTAATGAGACATGTCATAAAATGTCCAACTCTTCCTTCAAAATCCTCAGCATTAATACTATACCATAAGCACAGTCTGCCAAGTGCCACCTCCGCATACACACCCATAAAAAAAACAGACAAAACAGGTGTGTGTGCGCTTTATAAACACAGCCTGCCTTGATGAAGCTTTGCTGGGTCAAGGAAAGTGGTGGAATGTACAGAGCAGTCCAAAGAGCACAGGGATGCAGGCACAATCACCTGCTCCCACAGATGCATGAAAGTAAAAAGACTGGCAGAACAGTTAACAAAACTCCGATCAGGGAACAAGACGCACTCAACATCAGGGAAAATAGATCAAAAGCAAGAAATCCCATTTCCCATCTGCCACTTGTAGCTGGCATTTTAAATCCTCCCTATCCAAGCAGCACATGTTGCCAATTCAAGACAAGCACCAAGTTTCTGCACATGCATTCCCTTAAGAGCTGCCAGCAATAAATTTCCCACCTAGTGTTTGCCCAGCAGCCTCACAAACACAGATAATCTTGCAGCTAATTGAGAGGGCATCTGACTAACAGTATAACCAACAAAAGAGGGACTCAGTCCTCAAAGGAGGGACATCAGTCTATCATGTTGTCAAGCAGGTGAAGGGGTGGGTGGGTGGATGGGTATGCCCCCCCATGTAATTTCCCTCGGGGTGTACTCCGCACCGGGGAGATAAGTAACCCAACTGAGGACAAGGCTGGCATTCTACCCTGAGTCCATCAAGACAAAACGCCCGAGTCCATCTAAAGAGAGGAATCTGACAATACAGCATTTGTGCCTTTGCCAGCTGAAGAACAAGCTCCCTATAGACATGTCAATATGAAACGGAGTGCGCAGCAACTTTAAGCTCAGAAGATTACTATGCAATCTTATTTTAAATTGGCACAGCAGAAAATACTGACATTGGATTAGCTGAATTAAATTCAAACTACAATCACAGGCAATTATGCAACTGTTTGCAAACAGTGGCCTTGGAAAAATAAGCATACAGTGCTTACGAAGCATCAAAATCCAGTGCTTTTCATTAAGCCTACACAAAGCAATACACCAGTACGCTGGAAGTGAGGCCTTGTTCAACAGCGTGCGGTTCATGTAGAGTCCACTCCGTGACCAAACTAATTCACTCGCAAACTCTGCAGTGATTATACAGAGCTGAAGACGACCAAATCTGATCATTCCAATTTATGACTTAGCACCACCTCCACTACTGGCTTCCACCACCAGGATGACAAATACACTCCTAATAAACCTAAGCCTTTTTAATGGGTTAATATAATGTGATTTCCACACTCACAGATGGCCGCATTAAAAGTGCAGATTTGGCTTGATGAAAAAAAAAAAGAACTAGTTTAATAAAAAGGAAAAAAAAACATCTAAAACCATCTTTAATCATCAGCTGTACTGCTGATCTGAGCAGGGTCGATCTGTCATAGGGCCGATTTAGAGAAGGAGGAAGCCAAAGAACCCGGAAGGAACCCACACAGGCACAGGAGAACATGCAAACGCCACCCAGAACCTTCTTGCTGGGAGGCGCCATTGCTAACCACTGAACAATGAAAGACTTGTCTGCTGGTATCCGCAAAAGCCAACCTTCGACAGCACACTTGTAACTTGTGTGGGGATGTCCATTTAGCTAACCCCTGTCTGGAGGTTTGACTGAGGTGAACATCAAACAACCAGGACACACCTCCAAGGACATGAGTGCAGCTTGCAGCAGAAGAGGCGTCTGCAGCAGGTGGAGGGCTGCTCTCCAACAGTCTCCACAGCTCATAACTCCACTGACAATATCCAGCACACCAAGTCAGTGAGAGACAGCGAATGCAACCACTGTATCCTTGTGGCTAGCTGCATTAGCGAGCACTGCCCATAGCAAAGCGCACAAATAAAAGGCTATTTTCAGCCACTTGATTAACACTGAGCTTTCCACATGTAATGTAAGCCAGCTGCTGCGCTCATAACGCCAGCTTAAAAAAAAAAAAAAAAAAAGAGCAATGTTTATAGCTCTCCATAGCAGAGTACACTCTGAGTGAGAGTGGTCTTCTTCTTTCTGTCCCTGCTTTCTACACTGAGAGGCCTGGCAGCGCTTCCCCGTGTACTCTCCCTTAACTAATAAACAAAGAATGGTTTCCCTTATATAGCTCTATTCAAACAGCAATCCTCCACAAGCAATATCAGAGGCTCGCAGAGAGGTGGGGAGGGGGCAAGTTTGTTCCAGACAGAAAGGTTTCAGCCAAGGGCAAGGAGCACTGACAGTATGATTGTGTAACAGTCATACATTAACAGCCACTTAAAGTGCTATTTCTGGTGCCATCCATCTGCAGAATTTTGCAGTGTCAGGTCGGTTATGTTTGAGGGGGCTGCAAAGAGACACATGCACAAAACCAAACAAAAAAAGGAAGTGTCGCACACTAAGAAAATGAGAGTGTCAAAACCCATTTTATTGACATATTAGAAGAAAAACTATAACCTCATGGATGCAGTTTCCAAATGGTACAGCAGAAGAGACATGGCTCATCCTGCCCTTTCAAACTGTGTGCTAAAACATTCTCACCTGCTTGTGGTCAAATGTCACAATGTGCAATGGTGCCATATTTGTCAACATGCACTTTGCACCTTGATACATTGTAAGACAAAAGACAGAACTCAATGCCAATCACTACCAAGAGAAAACATGGCACCAAATGGAAATGCATGCAAAACGATTTAAACATGAAAAAAGAACCAGCAAGCATCTGTCAGATCTGTCAAGTCACATCTGTACAGGCTTTACACCAAACACTGATGTTCTGCTGCTTTGTCAGAGAACAATACACTTCATACTTAGATTTTTCAGCTGATCAGTCTTTGCCTTATCAGGCAAAACAATGATATGCAAAATGAATTCAGTTTGTGAGGATAAGAAAAACTCTCTTTTACAGTCGTGGCCTGTGTGATGTCTCACTGACAGATGTGAGGATGCGCTCTATGAAGCTCTAGCAAAATAATTTACAGAGACTTAGATGGACATGGCACTAATTTCGTACAAGAGGCTGAGTTTACTAGTCATAAGGAGTACTACTCAAACTGTCATGGGGAAAATGAAGCTCTCTAGTTAGGTTAGCTTGGTTGCTAACAGAATAAGAGGTTCATTGAGTTCATACACAAACACAGCACGTATTTGTACCACAGCTTGTTGTCTCCTGGCTGTCTGCAAGTCGTTGCTCTTTTATAGAACAGTTTTTACTACAGACTCTCCGTCCCCTCAAAGGTCAGCACTGTCAAGACGGCCTGGTGTTGGTCAATGGCACAAATTCGTGAGTCAAAGTTCACCGAAATACGGATCCTCTACTCGTGCCGAGTCAAAAGATTGATATGAACCATCAGTACCACAACACACATACTTCAAACAAGGCAAGAAGCTACATGACCATCAGAGACACCTTGCTGTGAGACACCTCCTGTAGATTTGGTAGCTTGTAGAATATACAGTACAAAAAAACCCCATCATCGGTCTAAAAATAACAATTAAGTAATCAAATGCCATAATCACGTTTCAGCATGTACCAACAATGGGGGAACATAACCAAATCTGACTGCAAAGGTAATCTCTCAAGATTACAGGATATACTGTGATTGCTACCTTGGGATACAACAATTTGTGAGTTTGCCTCGTACATCTCACCGGGACCGTTTCGGCCCCTCTGCCAGCGGGATGGCCTTATACAGTGGGGTTACTCCCCAAGTTAGCCACCAAACATTTGTAGCAAGAATTTATCCTTATGGGAAAACCAAGAATAGCTGCCCCAGGCTGCAGGAGGGCTGAGGAGGAGCAAATGGGTGGGGTACATTTCCAGCACTCCCCGAATGTTCACTCACCCTCTGCTCAACAGAGCTCCGCTGCTCTGCGCTCACTTCCTGGGGAATTCCAACACAGGGTTATTTTCACAAACCACAACGTCACAGAGACAGAAATAATTTGATGAGTGACACAAATGTTGAAATTTGTCAACAAACAACAGACACGTCAGGGTAATGAGAGCAGCATTTGCTCATGACTTTAGAATTACATGTGTTTGTGAGTGCCAAATGCTGAAGGATCTTCAAAGCAACAGAGGAAACTTAGATGTTCTGATTTTTAAAAAACAAGGGGCGGGGCCAAAATTTGCATTGGCAAAACCATCACATTTCTATGCACTTGGCCCAGGGCCAAACCTGATTTCATCACTCTCACATTGTGATGAGCATCCACAGAATAGGCCACAACACCAGATGTATATTGCGATGTTTTCTGATTTACCTGTAGTGCAGTTGAGCGACTGCCAATGCATTCAGACACTTCACACGCATGATAATACTCCAAAAATAACCACAACTAGCAACATTTAGCATTTAGTAGTCAACTGAGTGAGTCTAAGATAGAGCACTCTACTGAGGAGTACATGTTGTTGTGGAGAGAGTGTTACATGTTTCACTCTGTGTCCATGGACCATGACTCTTACTGAGGAAACAACCCTGTAGTCTCTTTATAACAGACATGCTTCTGTAACCTTTAGGCAACTACTACATTTTCCTTTGGTCAGATCGAATATCCACAAAGCAGGAGCAAGAGGAGGTTAGATGGAAAATGAACTTTACTGCCCAAAGTCATATATGGTTTAATACACATTCCAAGAGAAATGCAGAAATTACAGGGTGTCATGTAGTAACATGGCTCACAAGGGGACTTGGCCACACGTGGTTTTTGTGCAAAACAACCAGTCCACACTCACAGTGTGGTGTGCTTATGTGCTCTGAGCAGCAGACACCTGATTAGGTTACATTTCTGCCCTGGTGACTAAGAGGCATGAGCCTCGAGGTGGCAACCATGGCAGCAGGGATTTCTGCCAGAGATGCAGACCAGTAATAGCTGAAGAGCTCAGTTGCAACCTGAAACGTATTTCAGAGCAGATCCTCTTTCAGCCCAGGGTTGAGATGAAGGTTTCCTTTAGCCAAAACTCCTGAAATTATAAGCAAGAGATTTGAAGGCGAACCTGGATTTGGCCCAACAATTACTGATCGGTCTGACAGATGTTTATGCTGCTAAAAGGATCTTCCAATTTTGGCAGATTTTACCATTTCATTATATTATTAGTAGCTTTAATGGTGGTTCCACAGTAAAAAAGACTAAATAATTAGGTGTCATCAGCTGCAAATATGACATGTATGAAGAGTAAACAAAAACATGTTCATACAATATATCAAATATAATAGTAAGTTCAAGTTAAGAATGAGACCAATCAATAATATTATATTAAGCACAATTCACTCAAAACTCTCATGTCCTCTTCAAAAATGTGTTTGTGTTAACAAGCAAAAACTATACACCTACTGTATATCCAAAACATTGTATTTGATCTGGGAACATGAAAATATGTATAGGACCTGAATTTTGCACCGCATTGTACTGGGGGAACATATCAAATGAACAACTCTATTCAAAATGCCTATTAAGTAGTAGACAGCATGAGTTTCCAAACCCCCCTCAGTCACTATGACAACCATACTGACTCCTGCTGCTCCAGAATTTGATCCAAAATTTTGCATTTCTAAACCTTACTGGGGGTCCACCGCCTTACATCACAGCATAGACAGACACACATATTGAGACAGCTGCAGGGCAACACTCGCTCCAACAGGCTGCTCGTTCCTGAAACACACCTCGTGTTTAATTATAGACCGAGGGGGAAAACACAGGGAATATATGCATCCTTAAGACATACTGTGTATTTTAAACAAATCAATTAGCAAGGGCCACTTGTGCAGAACTAGTTGTTCATGTTACCGGAGGAGAATCACTGTGCAGGCTTATATTTGTAATGCAATGTACATTGGATGGTGGACTGTGTGGGAGGCAGGCAAACCAGAACTCAGTGGGAGGTGGGAAAAAACAGAAAGTAGATGGGATGTGCCAATGAGGCAGTCTCTGCTGCATCCATCCGACAATGACCAGCATCCAAAACTTACACATCACAATGTTATATCACTTAAACTTGATTTTTTCACTGCTAATGGCTGGGATGAACAGAATCTCATCATAAATGGCTGTGATATTTTTTTACAACTACATGTTGCTTATTATAGACAGTTTCTTCAATATGTGATTGCAGCTAACGTAAAGGAGAGTGCAAGGTCATTCATATGGAATTTTCAGTCTGATAATGTGAAAAACTAAGCAAACACTGCACAGACAGGAAAGGCCAGACACAGTGGTCCTCTATTTCTCACAGAAAGCCCTGCTTGGAATCTTGAGACTTCCGACTCTTATGTTTAAAGTTACACATGCCTCTGCTTGGTCACAACGAAGTGTGAAATTCTGCGATATTGTTAACTTGAACTAGGCCAGACGTTCCTCCGCCCCCTATTCAGACCTTTTTCTTTCCTGTCGCACTGCTGAACTCTGTGCATTAAACACATCATCACTGCACTACTCCCAAAATGTGTGTTGGCAACAATCTGTAGACTAAACTACATAGGCTGCAGTTAGTTTAACAAATATCAAGCTGCTACTCTAAAGTAGCATCAAACTTCAATGTTGTAATATTTAACATTCTGAGTCGTTATGTTATGTAATGTTATTTAATACTACTCACAAATGGCGTACCTATATTTGCATGAGGCATATGTATGGATGTGTTACAGTGGAGCCAAACATAGTTTTAGACATGTGTAGGAGGGGAATATGAATCCAAGATGGGAAAGACAGACTCCACCACTAACAAGTAAATACACTAAATAGATGTTGCTAAAAAAAAAAATGACAACCATAATTTGATCTCATCATCATTTTACAGATTATGAATTTATAAGCATCTATCTGCATTTTATTTATTATATCTATTCATTTGGATTCTGATTAGTCACTAAAGCAGTAACTTCTCTCCCTGGGGTCCATGCAAATAAGCCTGACAAGACCTGGCAGCAATGTTTGCCTGAATGCAAATTGAGAGTGGACTTTTTTTTGTCACTCCATCACTAAGGATGAAGAAAGTTGGGGTGGAGTTGGGGGGGGAATGACAACACATCAATAATATCACAGGAAAACCTGTCCCCCACATCTGGGAATGCTGAATTCCAATTGTGAACTTTGCCCCGCATGATATACACATACTTTGTCAATGAGAAGACAAATTTGCTCATTCAGTTGGCGCATGTGCTCATGTGCACATAAAGTTGAGGTCACAAAGGAGAGCAGTTAAAGTGAAGAACAGGGACAGTGAGCTGCACTAAAAATGACTTCCCACACAAGGGCTAGTGGTCAACATGCCTCTAAATATGAATGGCGGAAACCATGGCACCCTGGCTGAACCTGTTTACTACATTCACAAGATTAAACACAACAATCAAGAGCAGCTGCTATGTGACATGACTAATAAACTACAGATGCTTGCATGAGGTCATACTTCAGCCCTCTGAAATTTACCCTCAAAAGTGATGCACAAGACCTTGCAAGAAAGTCAAGAAAATGTTCCCGTAATTATTAATCACATATTCAAATAAACTAAACTGCAGCAATTGTTTTTTGCCAGTTTTAGCAACTAAACACTGATGCCTAGTTACCAACCTGGCAACCGCTTCCAAACACTTGTTTCAGACTGAGATCCATAAAAACTAAGGAATGCGTTCCAGGTGACCAACTGGGAGCTGGACTGGGAAACAAGCAGAGCATGGCTCCTTTACCAAGTCCTTGTTGCACTGACAGTAGATTGATTACATTGCATCAACAGATACTGGTGTCAGACATTTTGCGAATCATCTCTCAGTGTTTTTATGCTCGTGTATTTCGACTAACAACTGAGCTACCTTGCAGCACCCAGCAACAAATCCATTTGTCCAGTGCATTAACATTGTACCTCGTGTGATTAAAGTGTCATTATGGGTTGCTCATTACTTCCTCTCTGTTTGTCACTGGTGGCAGCAGAGGCCTATTTTTATGCAGAACACGGGGACAGATCAATAAATTAGCAGTGTCCTGCTGATGAGAAACCCCTCAACTACCGGATGAGACGGGCCTTGAAGGTCTTTACGAGCCAGAAGAGCACGGCAGTCCCCAAAGGTTTTAGACCAGTTAGTTGGTTATTGTTTTCTCTTGGTACATTTACATCAGATATTTCAGATTAATGTACTATGAACACTCAGTTAAAGGTTGATTTTGAATTATGTGGTTTTCTGCATTCAACATGAGTAGAATTAAACATCATTTCCAAAGGAGCCTCTCTCTAGGATTCACACCACTTCTCCTTCCCTGCCACTGATTTCAGCACTAAATCACTGAACAGCTACACTATAAAGAGTGTATTTGTTGATCACTCTGCTTTGAGCAGATTAGTTTCAAACTACTAATAGGACAATAGAAGCATAAATACATTCTCCAAAAAGGTCAGCACAGGGGCTAATATAATGAAAAAGCTTTTGATTGCTGCTTTAATGTCAGGGAAACCAAATAGAGTTTGGTCATTTTAATAAATGATCAGTGCCCAGTGCTGGTGGCAGTGCTGCATACCAAGCAGCAGCAGCAGCAGCTGATAGTAACAGTTAACTATGAGACTTGAGAAAATGACATTTTCACAGAGATGAAACAGAAGCATAACTGATCAGTGCAGAAGAACAGGGGCCTGGCTCATTAAACGAGAGCTGCCATTTTGAAAGGACAGATCTTAACAAAGGGCATCTTGAGGAAAGGCGATGACATTCTCTGTGCCGCAGAAATTTTCTTCACACCTTTATTAACTATAGATTGTTGGGGAAACATGTGGAAGAACTGCCAGCCATTCACATGAGGAAATGCCATCTTAACTGTCAAATGGATCTCAACACACAGGAGTGATGTTAGACATACCTAGAAGGATGTGGAGCAAACACAGCCCCCCCTCGTTCCTGAGGCATTACACACACACACACACACACACACACACACACACACACACACACACACACACACGACCCTGCAGCCTATAAGGTCATGTGTCTTTTTCTGACAAGCCAAGGTCCAGGCAGCTAAAGGGGTGGGAAGGAGGGGGAGTGTGTGTGTGTGTGTGTGTGTGTGTGTGAGAGAGAGAGAGAGAGAGAAAGAGGAGGCAGCTTCAGGGGGCGATTTACTTTTGCCCATTAAACTGCCAAAGAAACTCACTTTCACATCAAACATCTCTTGCTTCACCGGTGTCCCCCCATTTCATATGACCTGTCACGTCTGCCTCCTTACAAGTCCCCACCCCTCACCACCACACACACGCACACAGGGCACTAGCTCATTGAAATTCAATGGCTACTGATTGATCCACACACACACACACACCACAACACTAGTATGGATTGTATGGATCCTTGTGCACAAACTTGGCACATGAACAAGTGATTGTAGAAGTAATTCCCTTGCCATGCAGGAGCTGCTGCTGAGGCTATCAAGAGATTCCCTGAAGTATTAATGATATCAATGATAACAATGATGATGATGATGATGATGAGAACAGCAGGTCTAATGATAAAGCATGTGACTGGTGTTAATTGCGAGAACGGCAGGACATCACAGCCTCCTCGTCTTTCTATGAAGGGGTGTGGCAGCGGTGCCGACACAGGCTGCCATCCTCACACCATACAATATATACACTGTGATACATGATCACACAATGGCACGTTATTCTATCTGTCGAACTTCACTGTTTTCCTCCACGCCGCTCTCCTTATCACCTTGAAGGGTGCAGGTTGGACGGAGAATGGCAACCACATGCACGCAGCCGTGGAAAACACGCTGGAAATTACGCCCACGGCTGCAAACATATAGGTGCCCCCCTTCCTCCTTCTTCAGTGTAAGCTATAGGGCTACAGGCTGTGATGTTTAACGGTATGGTGGAGCAACACCGAGATTTTACAGGGCTTCTTGGACACAGCGACCACGCTTTTACGCAGGTGACCCCGCCGTCTTTTGGAGGTGTGCCGTTCAAACATGGCAACACGTTAAATGAGTGGGGGGGGGAGAAAAAGTTGCAAACAATTGCCTGTGGCTTTAGTGGCAGCTTGACAGAGGTGGTAACTTAACATGGCGGAGGCTGCCTGGCCGGTGCAACGTTAACTTACGTGACCAGCCCATCCGTGAACTCCCCGTGCCTCTTTTGATTTCCTGTCGTCCACGCACTCAGCTCAGTGCTGCGGTTTTCACACAAAACACACACGTTCACACACTCAAATCCTCCCACCGTGCAGGCGACCCCCTGCAGCACAGCAGCCCACCCCCTGTGCCCTGGAAAAGTCGCCACTGGAGAGGTCGACGATAAAATAAGAGGAAGAAGAAGAAGAATAAAAGGGGGGCTCCACAAGTTTGGTTGAATTCAAATGAGCATCACACAGTCCGTGAACACAACTTATCGCAGCGACCCATTCAAAAAAGAAGAAGACGAGCGGAGGAACTGAAATGCAGCACAGTCACATAGAGGAGAGGCTCCCATCCAGCAGACTGGGACTCTCTCTCCTCCACACACACACACACACACACACACATATATATATATATATATACACACACACTCACACAGCGTGCGGTTTTAATATAAAGCTTTCTCGGAGAGAAGGTCAGACAGATCCCCGTGTCTGCAGCGGGAGAGATGGGCAGCACAATAAGCTGATTACCGAGGTTGCAAACCTACCTCCAGGTCCTCAACTAGGGCATTTCAAGCAAGTCAGCCCCAAGGAGATGCACATAAGCCGACAGTCCCGCTCCTCAGCAGTAAAATATCCTCCGCGTTCAGGGAAATTTCCGAGGGGCTTGGACAGTGTGTGAGCAGCAGCGGCAGCAGCAGCGGCAGCGTGTGTGTGTGTGTATGTGCTGTGTGTGCGTGTGTGTGTGTGTAAATGAGGAGGTGGGGGTAATCCTACGGTGGGGCAAAGAGGAAATACGTCATTATTAATGGACCACAAGCTTTGTAGTCCACTGATGCATCTTCATGTAAACAGGGACCACTCATAGGTGTAAATCAAGTTTTAATTCCTGTATTTCATTTCTTAATAATGAGGTTTTCTTCACCCAAATTAGTCATTTCTCAGCTGTTTTTTGTTTATTTGTCTTTATTAATAGACCATTAGTGGACACCCATGTTAAATGTGGGTGCAGTGGCGCAACAATCAATAATATAAATTGGTTTAAATAGAAAACAAGAGGAGAAATCAAGTAGAGTCTCCTGTGGCAGGCGCCCAAACATCACCACCTGCTCAAATATTTGAAAGTTCAGAAATGGTCATTGTTTGTTTTTGCTGTAGGCTGCATGGGCAGCATGGAACAGTGACCTTAAAGCAGCCATCTTTATATTTCTCCGTTGCTGTGCATGCCCCCACAATTCCCCAGCTCCCCAAAAGCCTTCTTAAAGGAGTGTTGCAGCAATGTAGCATGAAACTTTTATGGAGGTGGGAACTAGAGAGAAACAGATGAAAGACCCCCTGCCTCTGGAGATGTTTTGGGATATATACTCCCCATGGAGTGTAGTTTTGGCACTGAGAGGATAAAGTAACTAACTGGTTACAATTACACCTACTCCTTCATGTGTCACATCACTCAGGAGCAAATTAATTATTCACTGGACAGTGACTGGGTCTCTATATTTGTGATGTCACAAAAATGCTTACTCTTTAGCATCTTTAGCATCTGCACATGAGTCTGAAAACAATGTCAAACTCTGCACTAACTGCTCAGTGAAGATCGAACAACCAAGTGAAGCTACTGTATCAACAACCCATTACTTGCATCATTTCAAGTGTGGAGGGAGTGTCTTACTTCACTTATCTTCTAAACACTACACTGCTCACAGGCTTTTGTCATTAATTTATATTCTCCAAACCCCAAGATGAGATAATCTTGATATCACTATGAAATAATCAGGGTTACTCTCTCTGTACCACTTTAAGTCCATATGCGGGATACAAACAATTTATTTTTCGAATTGTCATTCATTATCTATCTGTACACCAGCATCAACTTACATGTGTCCAGAGGAGGCGCTATAGCTGTTGATAATCATGTTCTGCAGACTGTGTAATGTTTTTTGTGACGACCAAACTGATTTTTATTTCTGAAATTGGTGGAGTGGCCCTTTAAGTCTAAGGTCTATCTTTGCTTTAAAGATGCTTTTACGCATGGGGCCCAGAAACTACCTGGAAGTGGGACATTTGAGTATTTAATCATTTCACTTTTGCTGGGGTCAGTTGGGTTAAAGCAGGACAAAAATATAAATTGAGGTATTGGAGCCAGTTGCTCCACATGCTATAAGTGGACACTGAGTCGCTGTTGTCAGGGTACATTTGGGTGAAATGTGAACCTGGGGGAGCAGGGGGTAAAGCCTAAAGATGTTGACCCCAGCTGGAGAAGGACAATCACAGCTAAATTCCAGACATTCTGATGGAAGCCACTTGTTACTGTCAGTGCTGTTAACAGTGTCCCACTGTCTGCTTCACACTGAGATCTGTCTGCTCCTATAATCTCTACACTTCCACAAGCATTTCAGTATAGATCACCTGGCATGTTACATGTGTCATAACAGCAGATATTTTGTTTCCTGGCAGAAAACAGTGTCTACTTGACAAGTTTGTTGATATCTGTCCATAATTCATGAAAACCTTTTTTTTTTCTTAAAAATATCACCTACTGAACCAGTTCCCATAATATCAGGGTCACAGGAAATTGCATTACCTTTGAACTAAGATCCCACAGATTGAATTCACTCCGGCAAATTTTCATGTTGACACTTTTGTGGTTTCCTTTCAACAAGTGCCCACAGGCATGGAAGACAGGGGGAAGTCCTTTCAAGTAGACCTACCACATACAGAGCGGAGATGTCAGGTTCTTCCCCATGTTCAAGATGAATCATTACCTCTGTAATTTTATGTTTGTCTTAAGTGGAAACATGAAGGAATCCACTAAACCTTTCAGAAACTGGCAGGTGGACTTGACTATATAAAATCTTTTAGTCACCAAATGATCAATTACTTGTATTGAACACAAAAGGGAAAAAAATCTGTGAACATATTTTGAAAAAAAAAAACAAAACTGTGCAAGTACTGTAGCTACATAAGCTAAAATCAGACAAATGCCACCACCTTGTGGCTAAACACACGAATTACATATTACTGAAAGATATTGCATTGAGTTGAAATTGAGGTAAAGACCATTTTAAAAATTCCAAAGAATTGCAGTACAGTAATTAAAAGCTGCATTTACTCATGTCTTTTCAACACAGAAATGTGCTTTTCAGTTTTTACATAGTATTTAGATTCAGTAGTTTCAGTGTATTTTGCCAATTTTAGAGACACTGACTGCTGCTAATATTTTCTGCACACGCCAAAATATATACATGTGTGTGTATATGCATACAAGACAACTCCTTAAATACCACTTGATTAAACTACAGCTAACGTAAATGACAAAAGGTGAGAAGAATATGCAATAAAATTTTACTTTGATTTGAAAGCATTATCACAGACACCATTAGATGGCAGAAAACTTTGTACAAACACTTTTTCAAACAATAGATATTTTTTGCAATGGTGGCAATTTACATTATGTCACATAGCTTTGAGCAATTGAATGCATATCTTGTTTGCCAATCTGCTGAAAATCTAAGCCATTTTGTACATTCAGAGTGTGCCACCACCACATTACACACACTGACAAACTTCATAGGCAGGTTTTCCACTTACATACTTTCAAAACACTTCCTCTACTCCTGAGGCTCTACTACTTTGGGTTTTGGTTCACGTATCTCAGACTCCATCCCTGGCAAACTAGTGCGCCTTCGTGCAGCAGTCTCAATCTTCTGCACCAGCTCCACATCCCAGGGATGAGTGACCAAGCTGAGGACCTCCCCATCCTCCACACCGCCTGCTCTCCCCACCCTCCCTGCCCTGTGGATGTAGTCTGTGTGTGATTCTGGGAAGTCATAGTTCACAACTAAGCACACACGTGTTGTGTCCAGGCCACGAGAGGCAATGTCTGTGCAAATCAGCACATCAACCTGGCCCTTCTGGAAGGAGTGGAAGATCCCTGTACGCACAGCAGCAGGCATCTCCCCTTGCAGACGTGCATGCTTAACCCCCATCTCTTCCAGCGAGTATCCCAACCAGTTGACAGTGGAAGACTTGTTGCAGAACACCAGGGCAGCACCACCTTCCTTTTCCTGTTTGAGCAGCTTCAGGGCTTGGTGGAGTTCCAGGATTTTGTCAGCACCCTTCACCTTTAGGAAAGTCTGTTTGACATGTGGCATCAGGAAGTGCAGCATCTTACTCTTGATAACAACCATGCTACCAAGGTCTGTCACCTTGCTAAGCACTTCTCCAACACCACCAGGGAAGGTGGCCCCCACTACTAGCAGCTGGGCTTTACTGTCAATGCCCCGTGTTTGCTTGGGATTACTAGAAATCTGTGCGTGGTGCAGGATGTTCTCCAGCATGTCAGAAAAGCTGGGGTCAAACATAGTGTCAGCCTCGTCTACAACCAAGAAGCTCAGTTCACCCAAGTCCAGGCAGCGTCTCCGCAGGGCCTTGACCAGAGCACCTGGTGTAGCCACTAAAATATCTGGAAAATTCCTCTTGAAGACCATCTTGATGTTTCCCACCCCTCGCCCACCACCCACACACCTCGTCCGTAAGCCAAATGGAGCGCACAGAGTTCTGGACACAGCCGCCACTTGCTCGGCCAGCTCTCTTGAAGGCACAAGTACCAAAGTGCAAAGTTTGTTTGAGCTCTCATTGTACACCTTTGATTCCTTATCAGCCTGCAGTCTGTTTACAATAGGCAGGAGGTAACTAAGAGTTTTCCCACTACCTGTCTCTGCAGCACAAAGAATATTGTGACCTTTCATGACCTTTGGGATGGTCTGCAGCTGCACAGTGGTGGGATGAGTAATGTTGATTCTGTCCAAAGTTTCCACCAGCTCCTTGCAAATACGGAGATTATCAAAAGTCACTGATGTTTTCTCTTCATCTTTCGGGTTATCAGTTAAACAAGGCGCAGCACTCTTGATGTTGTTGATAGTGAAATAGTCACCAAATGATTTGTTGTGTTTCCATCCTTTTGAGCAAAGATTGGGCTGCTCGAATTTCCCAAGAATGTATCCAGCAGACTGGTTCAGAGTAGGATTTTTGCTCTGGATCAGGACTTTGCCAGCTCTAATGATGTTGATCTTGTTTTTGCCTCGAGTCTGCTTCACGTTCTCCACTTGTTTCTGCATGTAACGAGGAACACGAATAACGGGGGTCTCCTCTGACTTCGCCGCTGTCTGACATAAATGAGCCTGGCTGACAGAATAATAAACACAACAGCGAGCCGCAGATATTTTAATAAGCTGGGGACAGTAAATCCTACTTGAGCACAGGGCTCTGGACGCAACCGAAGCCAAACAGCCGACCTTCACAGACTGCATTTTGCTGTCTAACTGGCTCGCGCGCAGCTTACAGTGGTCTGAAAAGTTAAAAACGGAAAACTGACGTCTAACACATGTAGGCGAGATCTATTTAGTTAACCATGAGTCTATTAAAGTCGTTTTACATGTCCAAAAAATACCGTAGATCTGTTAGCATCCCGGCTCTCTTCTCAGCATTGTCGCCATGCTTCCTCGACGAGCGTGGATGATGTCAAGTGGGCGGGGAGTGATGACGTGTTTAGAAATACGACATGCATGAAGATTTATGTAGCCTACATTAATCAGCATTGAATAATACAAACATGAATCATAAATGCAAGGCAAACAAATGATATCTTACGTTCATACGTGTATGTTTATGTTATTATTGTTGCTTTATTTTCCATATATTTTGTGACTGCCGTTTGCGGCCTGTGACTGTGTTGTATGTGTTTGCAGTATAAAAAGCCAATAAAAATATTTGAATAATAATAACGTTCATGGAAATACTGTAAACAATCACGGAGGATTCATACATTAATCACTCAAATTAAATGAATGTTTAAAACAGAAACAATATGTTTAGAAAGTATTTGTTAAACACAATATTTGATAATTGCAATGTCATGTGTCTTGCAGAAAGGGGAGGAGTGTGAGGAGGGCTTTTGTTTCAGAAAATACACTAATATATCTCACTAATAATATACTATGTAATGCAGTTTAATCCAACCCCAGTTATAAGACAAGGCCTACCTTTAAGAGGCTCATTGTCCAGTTTTTGTTGAAACTGAGTTGCTATTGAATTATATTATTGACAGAGCACTATTATTTTTTCTACCACATTTATATTATTTGGTGTCACCTAATAAACATTTAAATGCATAATGAAATACAGCTCAACAGTACCATAGAGATTCCTGTGATCAGCCATGTGAACTAAAGGCTTTCAAACTATATTGAGATGAATATATTTAGCTTGAAAAATAAAAATAAAGTAAATTCATGTTTTAACAGCAAATCAATGAGCCATCATCAGACAAGTGTCCCCCTCTAACCTGACCACAGGGTTGATTTTGAAGGCCTGTACACTGTATGCCTGTTCTAACAGTAAATCAATCAGCTGATCTCTGGCCTAGTGAATCAGCACTGCCTGCAGTACAGTAATGTCAGAGATTGTAATAGATCAGGGAAGGGTGAGAAAGAGCACTGTCATTGACACATCAGTGACTGTCAATAACAGTCCACATGACTCTGAGTTCCGGTTACCCCTCCCCAGGAAAGACTCAGCCCATGACACTGAAAGACACTTGTATAAATCTGAAAATGTGTGATGATTATCCTGGGGCTTATGTGTCCATTCAGTCTTGTCTATGCTCTGTAAATTACTACAAAAAGGGTAAGGCTGACAGGCATAATTTTCATATGCCTGTGCTGGGGTTCACAGGGGGATAATCCAGTGTTGCTGCTTTGTCACTGGAAAGTATAAACCAATAAAAAGGAGACTAATCTTACCAGGCATGCATCCAGAAAGGGTCCAAAGGGGGGCACAAGTTTCTGCAGTTTATCCCCATTCCTCGCCAACTTCATCTGGCTGGGAATGTTTTCATTCATTTATTTTGGTTCACACGTTCTTATCTTTGCGTCATATTATTTTCTATAAAAGGACAGTTGCGTTTATGCCTGGCATTAAAAAAGAAAAATCAACTGTCTGCATCAGTGCTGCTGTCACATCTAAAATTGATTGCACATCAGTTACCCTTCCCACGTGCTGAATGAATCAGCTCACTTATTGATTAATTATAGCTTCATTGCACACTCTTTCAGTAACAGACTCTCTGTCACATGTTGGACAAAGCAATGCTGTAGCAGCTGGAGTCCCCATCAACTGGGGTCTTAGGCCCTACAAAGAAAGACAGGACATTGACTGATTAATTCCATACATGTAAAACTATTCAATGATTCTCTATATATCATTAAACATTTTAATGTTTCAAATTCCCATTGCATATAAATTCTGACCAATGGGCTTGTGTTTGCCTGACAGAAGTTCTCGTCCTCCCTTGCACGACTAAGTCAATATTCAGTTTCACAGACTGAACAAAAGAGGGCAGCATAAATCAACAAGGATGATTTCAAATCACCCAAAATCTATAACAGAGCTGTGATGGCAAGTTTGTTCGCTGTCTATGATAGTCTACAATATTTCTTTAACAGATGAAATAAGAAAAAATGAATTCCAGCTCGTGCATTACATATTTTACAAACTGCAGTAAGCAACTTTTTATTTTTCACTCTGCCTTTATATTGATTCAAGTATTCTCTGTTACTGAATTACACAAAAAATACAAATGCATTTAAAGATGAAGAATGAACACAAATATTTCTCTTTCTACAAACCAGTGTAATTGCCTCACTGAGCCTTAAATTCCTTATCAGCTGACATTCTGATTCAACGCTGTGTGCAATTTGATATTCGCTGACATTTAGTGAAGGTTGCACGTGTTGCCAAGGTGCTGCGTTGCATTTCTGCACTGTGTGCAAACCCCAATCCTTGAAAGAGTGACACCTCTCAACCAGGACCAGTGTGGGGGCAGATGTTGTTTTTTTCTCTTCATAACTTTCTTTACAAGAACATAATATCACAAACCACATCTACAGCCTCCCACACAATTCGTTTTCTTTATCTTCTCCCTTCAAAGGTCATCTGTGAAGATAAGAGATGCAGGTAACCTGAATTAGACTCGGGTGGGTCTGGAGACACGATTGTTTCACAGGAGAAAGTTCAGTCAAGTCATGTGATTACCACATAATATTATGATGATCGCCGGATTGCTCATTTTTACTCAGAACATTGTTATGACAAAGATTAAATTCACATTTGGTAAACTGAGAATAATTTGGGTTAATTACAACTAAAACCTTGTCCTCCTGTCCTCCTTCCTTTTTTAAGCACATGGCACTGTGGGCCGTCAAAACTGTGAAACATCCTTTTACCATTTTTAAGGAACACTTTTGATTCAGTAACTTTACTTTCATCTTTACTTATGTTTTTTGTCATTAAGTATTGACTAAATGTGTTTCAACAGGACAAGAATCACAGCTCAGGAGGATATTCATATATCTTATATTTGTTTTGCTTCTCTTTAATATTGTAAATAATTCTTACTCATTTTCTAAAGAGTCCAGACTGGAATTTGTTTGGTGCTTCTCTATAAGTATAGGTAGGAGATTACTTATTTGGCATAAAACATGCATTATTTACTTGACACTGCATAGTCCTTAAAGGCAGCTTGCTGTTTAAGGTTTCAACACAAATGATAATATTCACTGATATTCACTACTCATTGTTATTATTGTAATCAAGTAAATACGTGTTTGTTCAAGTAGAACATTTTTGCATCTGTTTTACAAGTTGTAGCAAAACATCTGAGTAACAGAATCATTCATTTAATGTGCGTTGGGAATCAGCGTCTCTGTGAGGATGTGAAGAGTCTGAAATGACAGAATACCATCGAACTGCATGATGTTCAGAGTGGAAACTGTAACTGTAACAGCTATTGCGTATTTTACCATACACTTTTGAGAAGGAAAAATAACTGCTGAGCCTAACTAATCTGTTGCTTCAGAGGTTGGCATATAAGTCAAAAAGGGTTAAACCTTGCACTTTTGCTTGGAAATAAAGACCACAGGAAATGTGATATTGATGCTTTGAGATGCATTTGTGAACTGAGCGCTTCTCTGTACGCCCACATGCATTGAGCATAGGTATGTGTGGCTGTGTCAGAAAAATAAGAGGGTGTTGTCTGCTGATGCAATTTGTCTTGAGGATAAACCGATTTACATCAAATTTTTCAATTGTTTTTTTTTTTTCCTGGAGTATGATCATTTATAATTATTGCTAGTCCCCTCAGTCCTTTACATGTTAAGTCTGATTAGAGAAGAACACCTAAAGTTTATTTTTGGCTTGCTTCTGTTTTGACCATAAAACCATGGGCGGAGTGAATTGTAGCAGTAATGCACATAATAAAAACACAAGATAACTTTTATAACTCTTCTTATCAGTGTTGCAAAAACCTTTGGTGAAACATTAAAAAACTCAATTGATTGTGGCAGATATTCTTGATCTGCCGCAATGTGTATGCTTGCATCTCTGTGTGTGCATGTGTGTAGTGCAGGCAATAATGTTATTAGCTAGGGCTTTTTCCTCTTTCTTCTTTACTCACAGCAAATGCCAATAGAAATAAAAAGAGATGTGTGCATAAAATTATTGCAAGTTTGGACTAACAATAACTTTTTTCTGGATATTGTGAAGAGTGCATCAACCTCTGCGATGCTTATCCAATAAAGATTAACCTGAGGAGATTGGTGGGTTGAAAAGAGATACGGAGGTTAAAGGGAGGGCAGCAACCCATATTATTGCTCTATTCTAGTCTCTGATTAATAATTAATCAATTACATTTAAGAGTGTATTTTCAATGCAAGTGTTGACTTGTCATATAGATAGGTCGCAATATGTTCATCTTTTTGGCCATTAGTGATTCTTTGGTCAAAATCTGTGTTGTCCAGCCACCTGCAAAGCATTATGTAAAATGACCATTTTAGCAGCAGATAAATTGGAGAAAAGCAATTCACACTGAGTGGGAAACACCTGCCAGAGATAAAAGTGACAAACAATTACAAGTATTCAAATCATGTGCTATAAGAACACAATGTTTTCCCGTAAGCTTGTGTGATCTGTGCAATTGATCCAAAAAGCTGTGGTCAGTGTCTCCTCTCCCCTATAGCTCCATTAAAGAGCATAAATTGGGTGATGACAAATCATTGGGCCTCTGTGCTGACAGGCTCTAGGGATCTAAAGGTAAAAAGTGCATCATGTCATCCTACTTACCAGTCCTGGCTTGGACTGGAGGCGCACAGAGAGGGCAGGCGCAATCGGATGTAATCTAATGGTGGTAGGAAGAGACTGGAGGACCAATTAAATGGAGAAAATTGGCTGTAAGACCTAGCTGTTGTGAGGTCAAAAGGGACAGGTTGTGAGAGCAAATTTCGAAAGCTTGTATATTTTGGTAGGACTGAATCAAGCATATTAAGTATTTATGGATTTTATGTTAAATGTTTTTTTTTTTTTAAACAAGTGTCACCGGTTACAAAGCATACACCTTCAGCACCTTCAAAAGCAATGCACTTGAGGCTCATAGCTTTGTAAGGCTCTGATAAACTGTTTATTAACTGGGGAGCAGCGCGTGTGCGTGTGTGCGCGTGCCCTGTGTTGTGTTGTGTCTGCTGACGTCACCGGTGGAACTGCCTTGTCACGCGGGGTTAGTAAAAGTTGGGATTGAGAGAGGGAGGGAGAGAGAGATAGAGAGAGAACGCGAATGAGAGAGAGATAGAGAGAGAAAGGGGGAACGGGACAGTTGTAGGGATAATTCATCAGCTTTTATAGCGAACATCAAACTAGAGAGCACTTCTTTGTTGTTGACCAGGTCGGGAGAAGCAGCGAGATTAGGAGAGGCAGAGGCGGCAGGCGACTTTCTCTGAAGTTGAAGCCAGAATTTCGGTCGTTAACTGCCGGAGGAAGCGGAGCCAACTACCCGTATTTTGGATTAGTCAAACGAGGGGGGAAACACGAGTTCGTGTATGGCCAAAAACTCAACACTTAAATGAACTGAAGTTGAAGTTTGGCGTCGTGGCAGTCGGTAAATGTTGTGGCTTTTTAAGAGAGCATAAATTGCTCCAGCGGTCGACGGTCGAGTGGCGGGGTAAAACCCGAGCTGTCAAACCCGATGACTACTGCAAACTGCCCCGGGAATGAGGAGCTGGACTTCAGACTGATCTTCGGAGAGGACGGGCAGCAGCAGCCGTTAGGCCCCGCAGGTCAGTGTGTGTCTATCTGTGCCCGGTCCTTTCCATACAGTGTGCACTGGTAATGAACTTAAAGCACAATGAGCTTCAACCAAAGTTACTCACTTAGCTGGTATTGCCCTTAACTTAAACCGACAGCTTTCAACCGCAGTCTCGACAATATGTGCTGTCTAAAAGAGGAAAAAGAGGAACCGGCCCCAGCAATTTCTGTATTTCCTTTTGAGAAATTGAGACATTAAAACATCAAGCGGTTTTTCTCTGTCGTTTTGGCCCTTAGACCATGTCCACAACACCAGCTGTCATTAGCTCCACATGCTAGCGAGCTAGCACAAGTGTCGTTTTATTTGTGGTGTGCGAATTAAGTTGAAACTTGTTTGAACCACTTTTCGTCCAACGAATAACTGTGAATGTGGCGGGACTGTGGCAACATTAATGGTTGATATGATGCAAGTGGAGTATGGCTGAGAGAAAGGAAACAGTTTGAATGTCACCTAGGCACATTTCTGAAAAGTAGCACATGCTAATGTTGACAAAACAAAATAAGTCAAAAGGTAGGACAGGTGTGTAGAATGTGTCATTTTCCTGCAAACACAGTCTGTACTGTAAATATTAATTAATTCACTTACTAACTAACTAAAAGGAAATTAATTCAATTCAGCAGAGTCTACGAAATATTATTACTTGTTGATGTTCATACTCGTAAAAATATAGATGGTAGACTTTAGTTACCCCCATCCACAGTAACAAGCAATAACATTTAATTACAAATTGACCAGTTTAGCTTAAGTCATCTAATTTAAAAATTAAAAAAAAAATAGCTGTAATCTACAAAGCAAAAAACTACATGTTCCAATACAAGTATTAAGCAAAAGCGTTAAAAGTAAAGTATTATAACCAAGAGTTTCTACTTTTTTATCTTAAAGGTGGATATCACCATAATGCATTCAAACACTAACTACACTGACAGACTGTAGTAGAAGAGGACGTAGGGTGAGGTGGTCCTCTGCATTGTGGGCCTGATGTGTAGGAGTAAAAAGTTTTGAAGTAAGCTCCATCGACTGCAAATTTGACAGTAGTTGCGCATGTTTCAAATGGAGCTTTTCCAAAAGCGAAATGTTTTGCAGATTAAGGTGTACACCATGATAAATGAGTTGCCTATGGTTTGGTTCTAGACGAGGAGCTTTGCCATCCCACTGCAATCCTGCAAAGATGAAAATGCCACATGAATAGACTAGAAGGCTTTTTAGAGGACTACTTTGGAAACCAAAGTAACAGTTGAGAGGAAGTAAATATCACAGGTTATGCATTGCCTGGGCTTATTGATTAATGATGCATTGTAGACTTGACAGAAATTAAAATGTGTCAAAATATATGGAAAATATTTGATATATGAACAAATCTACTAGTACAGGTACATAAATATGTATTTTATTTACGTGTAATGTTTAGCCAAATGCTAAATAGCTAATATGTAATATGACCGACCGGGCACATTTAATCTTTTGGATGTTTATTTGTTGTCATGTGTGATGACTGAGTGCTAGAGCAGATGAGCACTCAGTTATTAAAATATGCAAAAAGCAAGAAGTACATGTTACATGTTTGCAGATGCCCAGTAAAGATGATTTGTGGTCATTTGTTAGATGTTTGCAGATGCTTGAAAGTAATTGAAATGTGAATCAGGACAGGTACTCCTGAAGTCTGTCTTCAGATGTCTGCATGACAGTCGCAGACAAACAGAGAGACCTCCATTGGTGGCTACTAGACCCATGAAAAGAATAATATTAGAAGTGGCTGAACACAACATCATAGTCATTACAGTGAGAGAGACAGAAACCTTTTTGCTTTTGTTCATTTCATGCAGTTAAAATTTGGAAAAATATAAAAGATATCATGAGCTTGATTTGACCCCACAAAATAGTGCATGTGTGGCATTTCCCTTGGCCTGTTCCCCCATACTAAGTCCAGCTTCTTCATTTGTTTCTGTCTTTGGGCTTAAACCACTGGAACCAGTGAATTCTTTGGCTGTGTCCTTTTCATGAAACTCTGGCAAAGCAATGGCTCCATGAAGGTTTGGCTTGTGCAATCTTAAATCAATTTTTCCTTCGATTAAAAAAGAAGTTTGATTTGGAGATGGGGCGAGGGGAAAAACTGCAGTTGGAATAAGCGTAGGAATAAAAGCACCACTGTGCAAGTGGTTTTAATCTGGTCCGGACTGTATAACTTGGCCCAAAAGGGGGGTGCCTGTCCAAATTAATAACTAGAGTGTAATATGGGATCACACAACCAGAGTAACAGGGAGTTGCTCACTCTTACGTTGGTCTCCTTCTCTGAGGGCAAGACTCAAGTCAGGACTTGTTTTTGTAACAACCTGGAGGAACACTACTGTGAATATCCAACAGGTTTCTGCTCCCCTGAGCTTTTTTATTTTTACTTGTTGTGTGAAATGGGCTGTGATTTTTATAATTTCAAGATCAGTGCAACTGATTTCTAGATATTTGATTCAATAAGAGCTAACTTCTCCTAAAAATAGCAATGATGAACAACAATGCCACATTTTCCCTCTTTTAACAAGTGCACCAGAAGTCACAACAATGCCCTTCATTTTAAAAGGATACTGTTAGGGGAGCTGGTTACTCGTGTTTATGACAAATCTCCTGCATGTCTTTGTTGTATTTTTATCTTTGTCTTTAATTGAACTGACAGTCAGAGGTTGGCTTCCTTTAAACATCTGTCCTGAGTTCAACTCCCTTATTCTATATGCCTTTCAGCATCGTCTGCTTGCATATTCATCTCTGTCTCTTTGTCATGGTATGGTAGAATAACCTCTCAGTCCTGTTTGTCTGGGAGTCTGTGTACCTTTTCCCTTCTCTCCCTGCATGTTTTGTTGTTCTGAAACAGTCAGTTGTTTGATGTGAAATATTCCACTGCTCTGTTGAGAACCAAACCAATGGGCAAACATATTTTAAGGGGTTTCCCTTATTATGCATTTAGTCAGCTGAATAGAAGAATGAATCCCAATATTTGCTTAATCAGAAAAGTCGACAGGCTATTCGTGATTCACTGCATAAATCAGAGGGAAGGATGAAGAATAGCACACACTTTATGCTATTACATTTGTTTGATAATTGAAACATGGGATTCTTGGTTCAAAAGTAGTTGTTGAATGTTACATCAAAAACATTGGAACATTAACATTAATCGTGGTATTTCCTTCAAACAACAGGTGAGCAGTACTTGGCGGCAGTTGGCCTCATTATAATTTGGATGAACATGACGTTCCCTTGTGGTGACAGGAAATGTAACGCTCTAGAATTTGATGCACTTCTAGCCGCGACTTCAGTCACGGTCAGAAAATACTTACGAACTTGATGACAGTGGAAACCTACAAAGAGTTTTCATTTAAGGGCATGGCTCTGGTGGCATGGCAAAATTGTCATTAGTCTGTTCCGTCTTTTTAAATCGGTCCCAAATGTAGTCAGAAATGTTCAACACCTTCACAGTGATTCATAATGAAAATTAAGCATTTTCGTCAGAGGCTGTGGTTATGGCTAAGGCACCACGGAGAACTTTGATAGTTTGTCATGACTTTATGTGGTTGATGACAGTTGACCAGACTGAGGACATCTGAATATTACTAGGCCTACATACATACAACCTTGACTAATAATCATCCTTTGATTTGTATGTCTAGTTCACAGTTGATAGACAGAAATGTAATGCTTGTTGGCTGTATCAAGTGGTGCTTTTGCTTCATGCCGGAGGTTGGCCCACATCTTGCTTGCCGTTTTATTGTTTAGATCAACATTAAGACTGAGCAAGTAACTATGACTCAAGACTAGGGGGGGAAGCAAAATGTTTTGGAATTATGGAGTATTTCATGGCACAGGGGCTTTCCATGAGGGGTTAGGTGCTGTTTAGCGTTCAAGGTCATGGTGGTGGTTGGTGATTTTTCAACCATTATTCTTTGTGAAAGAAAGCTGGCAACACTTATCGAACCACTAGTCAAAGGTCTAATACCACTTGTTCAGTGGACCAGTCACAAGAGGCACAGTGAGTGAATATATGATGTTATATGTGAATAAATGTGAATGAAGTCTAACTTTGTTTACCTAATGCCATGTTAGATCTACAACTGGCGAGTTCAGTTTAACTTCACGTATCCTCAGCTAACTGGCTTAACTGGCTAACATAACATAGCAAGTCATTCATTCATGCTATCTCACCTTTTCATTTGAGATCAACTCGCCTCTTTTTTTTTTGTCACAGTGTTTTTTTTTTAACATTCATTCTGGTGTGTCTCCTAAACATCTTTTTATGTTCACACAAAAAGGTGAGGTGCAACGCCTAAACCTTTCTATGGTAGAAAGCACCCTGAAAAGATGATGCTCTGCATTGGGGAGGAGAAAAATGTAACAAGTAAAGTGAAAAGATTCTCATCATTGTCTCTGCGAGCTTGGCCATAGAATAAATCTGCTTTTATTTTGGTCTTTCTATTGGGTTTGATTTTATCCACGTCACCTCTAAATACTGTAGTGTGTTGGTAAAATTCAATTGAACAGTGCCATTCATCACAGTCTTAAGAACTTAAAGCATTTCCTTTATTCTTACAATGGCATTCATAAATGTAATATCTATTTAGAGCAGGGTGTGCGTTTTAATCATTTTACTTATTTAGTTAGTAGAAGAGTTATTTAAAAAAAAAAAACATGTATAAAGCCACTATGGAGTAATTTTGTGATGTCCACCTCTGAAATGTCTGCCACCATTTAAAAACAAGGAGGATTAGAGAATTGTGATTGTACCCCTGAATGCACAGAAAAGTTATGTTGAAGGAACATGTCTTTTCAGAAACCATGCCAATTACCCTGGTTAATGCACATGCCCCATTGTCACAAGTTTTCATTGGAGCTATTCCTTCACTAAAATAGTTAAGTGAAAAGTGGTCTGTTCCTGTTTATCATCCTATATATATGGGACTTTTTTTCCTAGTTGCTGGTGCCATCAAAAAAAAATTTGAATGTCTTTGACATTTTGTATTATTTTATGCAACAGAATCAAGTTCAATTTTAGGTTATTCTTTCACTGTGGGAGATTCGTAAAATCCTCAGGTTGTCTGTCCTCTGTTGATTCAACAAAACAACGGGCAACTTGAAGTTATCATTCTGGGCATTTTTGGAAATTGTCAAGGCAGTTTTTCAATATTTTTGATGTTTTATTGATGATAAGATTAAATAAATGACTAATGTAAGATAAGAATCAGTAAAAAATAATTGCAAGTTGTGTTCATATTATAACCATTGGACTCAGCTGGGGCAGAGGATGGCTATCTCAAAATCTGTGCAGAGCAATCAGAAATTTTCTGTGTGATTTAAAACATATTTTTTGAGATTTGTGTGAACTGACCAATGAAGAAACTCAATTAATAGCTATAAAGATGTTAAATCTATTTAAAAATTAAAATCCATGAAAGTTAAAACACTTTTTTCATATACAGTATGCACGGTTACACATACTTGCCTAGATCGATTCAATTGATGATAAATGTCATATTTTGTTTTCAGTCAAGCTTCACATTAAATATTCATACATCATATTCTGTTAATAGTGCAACATTTTCAGTACTTTTTAAAAGATGATGTTAGAAGCTGTTGGAGAAAAAAAAAAAAAAAAACGGCTCGGTGGCTCACTACGATGTACATGTAGATTAACATGGGCAGGGAAAACCATGTGTTAAGAAGTATAGGTTGTGTTTTGAGTAACTTTATGCCCAGTAACAGTCACTCCCGGACCTTTTCACTTTGAGGCTTACAACTAACTCATTATGAAACAAACTGCACTGAAAGTCGCAGCACAGACACTTCTGTTTGATGGTTTCGCTCGCTACGGAGAGTGTCCTCACATTTCCTTTCATCTGTTGTATCAAAAAGGGTAAGCCTGTTATTATATACTAATTATAGAGCATATTTCCCTTCACTGTTTTTCAGTCTAGTTTCATACATGGATCCATCAATCCATCTCACAATGTGTTACAATTCAGAGTTGGTCTTATCCTTAAGTATCACTTACCTCATTTGAGGACCAATGTCTGATGTGAAGTGACTGTGAGTGGTTGAAATAGGTATTGGTGAGTATTGGGCTGTGTAGGTCACGAGCAGTGCCCTCATTGGGTGTTAGAAGTGGTATGAGGCAGGAGGGTAGAAGTGCCCTTTATGGGTGGCAGAGTAGTAGATCCATAGCGGAGGTTACTGGCTCTCTGCCCAGACATGCCATGTGGGGTTCAGATGGCAGGAGCGAATGAAAGGAAAAGGGGGCACACCGCTCTCTAGCTGCTGGTAAGGGGAACATGAACAGCATTTTTGTTCACCCGCTCACCTTGTCAGGACATATCTCGGTTAATTTTTGCTTTTATATTCCCATTGAGTATTTTGTCTCATCTCAGAAAGAAGTTTTTTGCTGTTTGCTGGTTTCTGTCACACTGAGCATGGTAGACATGCCGACAGGACGACTGCTGCTTTTCTCAGGATATGAAAGAGACCACCAGTGACATCAGAAAGACTGAGCTAGGCTAATGAAATCTCCAGATGCCAGCAGTCACCACAGCCATTTAGTCACTAGACAGGTTTGATTTTTGTCCGTTAATGTGCTGTGACATTTCTTGTACCTGTAGGATTGACATTGTCATTTTTTCATACGAGTACGTGTCAAGGCACATTTTTGCCATAATGAAATGATCAAACTGAGAGGAGCCAGTGGAGAAAGCTATTTTGCCCTTGTCTGTCTTGTTGTCATTGCTTTGCTTCTCTGAACCAAGAGCACAATCCTCACAGTCCTTGTCGTGGGAAAGACTGAAAGACTGAAATTACATCGCTCTCATGGTGGACTATTTTGAGCTCCCAAAGAGAGTGGCAGAGGGCAGACGGCAGGTTCTAGTGACTCGTCCGTACTTAGAGCAGGAGAACCCCTCTCGCCCCGGCACGTCTGCAGCCTTCTACTTTTTACTGCTGAAGCGCTTTGTGATCGTAACGAGGAGAGGAGTGGAAGAATGCTGTGTGCCACATCGCCAGGTGAGTGTGTTGGCACTCCCAGACTCTAGCCAGGTGTGTTTTGCGTGCACATGTGTTTGTGTGTGTTTGTCTAGACTTTTAGGTTGAGGGGTGGGAGCAAGCACTCAAACAAACAGCTGTCAGAGTACAGGCTGTTCTCAGGAATTGTGTAAAACCTTCCCCTAAAATGACAACAGAAAACTGACAGTAAAGTACTCGAAGCTGATTTAGTAAGAGGTGTCCACTCTAAAGTTTGATGACTTCCAAAATGGTATTGCTGATAATATTTCATGTTGTATGATCTGCACTTGACTCCTGCTTTGTTAATTTCCACTTTTCCCGTGTGTTTATTCATAATTCTTAGTTATGGATATTTCTGCAAATTTAGTGTGAATCTCGTTAATATTGAACATGTATTAGGCTTAATGGTGTTGATAATTGTTGTTGTGTTGTAGCTATTCTGACTTCAACAATCTTCAATGATCAATGATCTTCAACACAACATAATTCTAATAACCAGGTCAACAGGAAATAAACAATGACTAAAAAAAACAACACCAAAAAACAAAACAAAAAAAACAAACATACTAATGAAGCTTATGAAGTCATTTTTAAGGATGAAAGAGGACTGGAAAGTATAATCAAATTTCTATACAGAATTTGTCTGTATGTTGGAGAAAGAGTGTATGCTCTACAACTTCTTATTTCTATGAAAATGTACGAGAGGTCAAAGGTCAGACAGTCATGCATGAGGTCCACATGTGTGGCTAGATCACCATGTGTGTGCCCCCTAACCTTACTGAACTGAAGGGGTCTCGACACCCACTGTGATGAATGAGACGTTTGTTTCCCGGGGCGAGGCATGAGTAACTATGTGTGGCATCTGTCTAGTTTAAATTTAGTGTAACTGAAGCTACCGCTGGCTGCGCTGTATCAACATGTCAGAGGCTGCATTACACCAGAGAGAAAGCTGTTGAACTCCCGCATCTAATTCCACTTTTTTCTTTCTCTGTGTGGTCCCCTTTTACTATGAGGCGTGGCTTGCAACACAGGGATTAGTTTGGTTTGAATCCTGTTTTATTTTAGGCTACACCTCAAAGCTATACTTCAGTCAGGCTAATGCTTGGTATTGGCACCTCTGCCCCATGCATCCCACTCCTGGTATATGTCCAGTGGTTGCATGTGACGCATATAAGACTTGTGTGATTGTTGCAGTTCTCCTTATTTGAGAACAATAGTACTGGGATTTAGATGGGTTATGGTCACAATAGAGTCTTTCAAAGACTTCCAACAGTCACCTTTAAACTTGTGATGTCCCAGTCAGACTTTTGGATGGGGTGATGGTGCACATTCCCATTGGAGACCATGTGGTTGAGTGGACTCTACTACATGGGTCACAAGTGGAATGTGGACCATGTGGACTTGGCACTGACAGCTAGGCGAAAAGGGCATTATGCACCAATTGTGGGTAGAGGTTTTAACCATTAGAGCCATAACCTTAACTGTTCATCTGTTGACATAATGCTCAAAACAGTCAAACACAAATTGGGTTTCTGTGGTAAAGATTTTCTTGTCATCTTGTACAGACTCGTAGCTATAATAGAGACATCAAGGAAGGGTTTTCCTACTTAAACTATAGGGTTGCTCTGTACATATATCTCTTGAATTTTTTTTCACAGGGGAAATTGGTGTCTTCCTGTTTTCTCCTTGATTATTTCCTGCCAGATTTTTGTGTTGTTTTGTGTTGGTCTGATTAAAATCACGATAAAGAGTAACAGTTCTGTTACGAGGTTCTCCCCCAAGCAGAGCAGATGGACCTTTACTTGAGGACATGGCCTTTCTCTTTATCACCTCAGTATGTCCTCCTCATCTATTCGACTACAGCACAGAGGAGATGGGAAGAGGTTATGCTTGTACAGTTGTGTAGTTAATCTGTGTGAAGATGGGTGAAGGCCATGAGGTTGGGTTTGGGGTATCGTTGATTCTTGGATGTCATAGGACATAGCATGGTTAACTATTTGATTTGCAAGGAACTTGGTCGATATTTGTTGACACTGTTGTGCATTTTTAAGTGGTTTTCACTGACTATATTCTGTGGTACACTCCTCTGTCTTGGTCTCTCTGCGCTTTATTTCTCTCACAGACTGTTTCTATTTCTCTCACACATATAGGCAGACAAAAGCTCTGTCCCTTTCCCTTTCTCTCTCCCTCCCTCTCCCCCTCTCTCTCTCTTCTGGCTGACTTTTTCAGGCACATGCACAGTCAGCCCTGACAGATTGTTTGAATGTCACCCCTGCTAGCAGTAGCCTCTGATGTTATCTGCTCTGGGTTATTGCAGGCCATCAAGCTGCCTGTGTTCGCCTTGGAGGCCAATCTTCTAATGCACTCTAGCTCTCCTGCTCCACGGAAAACAAATGCATACAGAAAATGGCCAGACCCCTTCACTTATTTCTCATCTTGTTATGTTGCAGCCTTATGTTGAGTTCAAAAATCTCTCACCAATTTACCCTTAATACTGCATGATGCTGATGTGAAAGTATAGTTTTAAAAGTTTTTAAGCACTTTTTTTTTTTTTTAAGGAAAAACCAAAACATCACATTGATTGAATATGATTGAGATTCTTGGTCATTTCTCTTACCCAGGAACTTCTCTCAGTTTGCTCTGTTTTGCAAAGTGGCCAGCCTCTAGGAAGATTCCTGGTTGATCCAGACTTGGTCATTTAGGACTTACAGAGACTACTTCAGAACTTTCAGTGCAGCAGATCTTTTTTCGTAACCTTCCCCAGATCTGTGTTCTAACACCATCCGGTCTTTGAGCAGTGCAAGCAGTTCCTTCCTCTTCTTAGCTTTTGCTCTGATAGACATCATTAGCTACGAGGCAGGTGGGTTCATTTTCAAATTCTGCCCATTTAATTGAACTCAGCACAGGTGGACTCCAGCCAAAGTGTAGAAACATGTCAAAGATGACCAAGGTTGGATTATTCACTCAGATGCACAGACATCACTTGGTTAAACAAAAGTCTGTGTTTACAAGCAGCTGGTCTGTTAATAGATGTCTCCCCTACAGTGGCTTTTCATGGATTGTATTTGAGGTATATGGTGCTACAGCTGAAAGGACTGTTTTTTATTCAGTTGATTTATATGCATTTTTTTATTTTATCTATACTGTGTACTGGGTTATGTTGAATACATCTACAAGTGATAAACTTTGTCTTGTTTTTTTGGATGTAAATACATGCACGAAAAAACATATGTAGAAAAAAAAACATTTCCCAACATAAATTTAACCGTCTGTAGTTCTGATTAAAGAAACCAGGTTTCTTGTATGACATTTAAGAAACAGGTTACTGCAAAAAGCAGACACTAACCCAGTTTCCTTAGTGTACACAAACACACACACAGATACAACAAAGATTAGACCTTTTATTGGGCCAGTAAATGTCAGACATATCAGTGAATACAGTGAACAGATGCAATAGCAACCATTAAATCATTTAGGCATACTGGTTTTAATTTTTGTTTGAGTAAGCTCTTGATATGCTGGAAAGATTTGTTATCCTTGGTGATGTGGTTGTTTGGTTTTTCTTATACCCATCCAACATGTCTGCCATTTGCTGTCATTGCAGGAGGAGCACCCACCTCATGTAGCTTTCTTTTTTGTGGGGTTCCCCAGAGGACTGTCATGGGTCTGTTTCTGTTTTCTATTCATATGCTCTTCGTAAGGCGTACAATCCAAAAACACATCACAGAGTTTCATTTCTGTTGACATTCAGCTGGTGAAACCATATGTGACTGACACATGCTGCCTTATCTGTCTTTGTCTAATTTTAAGTACTGGATGTTTTCAACTGATGAAATTATTTAAATTCAGCAATCCTGATTTAATTACTAGTCCACATTCCTGAAAATATACCTTTGTTATTTAATACTTGCACTCACATGAACTGTTTGACCCACATTTTTAGCAATCATCTCTTTTTATGCTCATAATTAGAAGGATTGTGTATTGAGCTCTAGGGGCTGCTAACACATGGATGACCTGCATGGCAAGACTGTACTTGAACACATCTTGCCTAGATAGTGAGGCAGGACTGAAGCACTGCAGCTTGTGTAGACAAAGTTTAAGGCTGAGTGATGTTTTGGTGTCGAGACCTCTCAGCACTGGTACTCTGGGTCTAAGGATCTCAGGCGTTCACAGTCAGGTCATCTTTCAAATATCATGGAGACATTTAATAGGCAGTTTAACTTATCTTATTTGGTATTCATTTTCTGTTTGATTTCTTTTGATTCCACAAATTTTAATGCTAAATGTAAATTTTTACATCACAATTTGTAGTGTTTTTACAAGTTTCATTTAAATAAAGATTCTTTTTATTACAATATATGTCATAGCCTTTCCTGATATATTTTTAGAATACCAAATTATTAGGCCCTTAATGCAATTAGTAATGTGTTTGAAAGCAATCTTCGTGCGTTGGTGGGTATTTAGCTCAGGTGGTTACTTGGCACTCTGTGTTTATCCCATAATGTTATCTCGGCATGAGATTGTTAATTAGGAGCTTAAATTAGCTGCGGCATATGTTAACATTGGCTTAGGCTGCCATTGTTAAGCCTCTGCTGGCTGGTGAGTCTGCTGTGACGGCACAGGAAGACTTTTTGATGTAACCCTAACATAACATTACAAGATAAGACAATAACAATGCTCTGCTGATGCAGGGTTAAACTGAGATCCATGCATCAGGATTCTGTTGGAGACTATGCTCTCCGTATGAAAGCCCTTTGGACAGAGCTAGCCAGCCTTATTCTATGACAAGATGTCGCTCTTTCTCACACTCACTGAATTTGACATGTGCACAGACTGAGCCACCTTCATATTCAGGGATCACCAGTAGGTTTGGCACAAACCCAGTCAATAGTTTAGAGACACAGGTGTAGGCCAACCCTTACAATACGTGTGTGCATATGCGTCACAGACTCTGTGTTTAGAAATGTGGGCACCCAGCCAGCCGCAGAGTTCTTGGAAAACCCAGGGGAAAGGATTTAAATTTGCTTTTGTGAACTCTGCCAAACCTGAACCTAAATGTTTCATGCTAAATGAAATATTTTACATCTAAAAAGTTTTTGGAGACTTGGAAAAAGCAGACATTTTCTTTTTAATTACTGTACTGTCATGATAAAAATCTTTGTTCTTTTAGTCACAGCAGAATGCCACTTGGTGTTTAATGCCACTGCATTTTGCTGATGCATTGTTACTTTTCAAAAAATTGAACACTACACACTTCTAAACAGCAGTGTATTAACACTGAATTTGAAAAAAGGAGCACTGGTGTCTGATCATCTTTATTACCAAATATCATACCTTTAGGTGTTTGAAGTTGGTTTCAGCAAAGAAGTAGTTGGACGTGTGCATCCCTAACTTAGTGCATAAAAACTATTGCATATTTCACTCAGGTGTATGTACCAGAGTTGATGGGGACAGTAAAACAACTGACTTATCTAAATTGCTTAAGAAACATATAAAACAATGATATTTAGCACCAAGCATTTAGATGTTTTAGTTGTTCAAGACACAGAATTAAATCTGTTAATAAATCCTCTGTCTTTTTGCATGCCATTTATCCCATGAGGCCTATACTACATGGCATTTTGGCACGGTTTTGCTGTGGTGTGTTGGTCAGCAGGTCTTCAGGAGAGCTGAAAGAGGAGACTTGGCTGAACACAAAGCCTTCTGTACAGGGGATGTAAGCAGAGCCTGTTCTAATCAACCTGCTTGCCCACGACAAAGGGAACCCTGGCTTAGGTTACCCTGTTGCTACAGCACCACACGGTGCAGAGGCAAGTAGGTAACTTAAGACAGTAATATGAATTGGGGTGTACAAACACGCAGGTGAATACTCATCCACATAAAGGTATACTCGCATTTACCCGATATACACTTATGTGCTGAAAGACACAGGAAGACACAGGCACAACCACAGGCACACAGGAACATAGACACATTCAAACACCACCCACACTTTTATACCCATACACATGCACATGTACACACAGAGAGGTAGGCAGAAAGATTGTGTTCACAACAGCAGGAACCTACAGCAGCGGTGAGCTTGTCATCCTCTCTAGGAGAGAAACATCCTTCTGTCCCTCAGTAGTAAACTGGGCTTTCTCAGAATGTGGGCCTGTGTGTCACTGCCGGTCACAGGACCCTGACACAGTTTGTGTGCAGTGAGAGTAGGAGGGGGGAGGAACAAAGTCTCAACGGATAATCCCCCAAGCGAGAATCCCCAGGCAGTGTGATGGTCAGCCAGAGGCCTGTTGAGCTTTGTGTCGAGTAGCCAAGGTGAATGCCACCATCACCAGTGGGTCAGGCCGTTCCCTGTGGTTGCCTTGAGAACACACCGGTGTTTGTGGCGTGTCACAAACATCCAACAATCCGCGGTTCACTGAAACATCTCCCAGTGAGGCAAAGCTATTATTAGCTTAGGTACAGCAAAGCCTCTTAGAGATCTTTATTTAACCGGATTGGCTGTCTGATGTATGGACACTTGAGGAGTGTCTGATGCTCCAGGCTTTCAGGAACAGTGGAGGGGCTTTGCAACCAAGGCCATTGATGAAACAACAGAACCACTACATCCTCTCCTCTCCTCTGCTCTGCTCTGCTCTGCTCTGCTCTGCTCTGCTCTCCTCTCCTCTCCTCTCCTCTCCTCTCCTCTCCTCTCCTCTCCTCTCCTCTCCTCTCCTCTCCTCTCCTCTCCTCTCCTCTCCTCTCCTCTCCTCTCCTCTCCTCTCCTCTCCTCTCCCACTCCCTCCTAAGGTGACTGTTGTTTGGCTCTGACATGGGGTTTCCCACCACCCACCCCATTCCCCACACTGGAGGGTTTTAGGTAGCAGGCTAATCTTATCTCAGGGCAAGGAGAGGGCTGTGGGCCAGGTAACATGGTCGCCCCCTGTCTGACCCTCATCTGTGTAGCACTGCCACTTAACTCTCTCTACCATGTGCTATATTATGTGAACAACGACTGGATTATTTATTTATTTTTTTTAAGTATTTTTTGGGCTTTTGCCTTTAATTGATAAGACAGTTGAGAGAGACAGGAAATGGGGAGGCAGAGAGAGGGGGAATGACATGCAGCAAAGGGCCACCAAGGGAATCGAACCAGGGATGGCTGCAGCGAGGGCTATAGCCTCTGCATATGGGGTGCTTGCTCAACCTGGTGCCCCAGGACTATTCAAAAAACAAACAAACAAACAAAAAAAAAACTCAACAAATAACCAAGAAACTGTAACAGAAAGACTGAGGGTTATGACAAATGAAAGAGAGGTCGATTTGAACTTTGAGAATGTTAATTAATCTCACACCGCTGACACTGTAACTAGGCTGAGGAATTTCTCATCTGTTATCTGAGGAGACCAAGACACACACAGTCCAGAAACAAGTTACTGCTCTCATTACTATCAGCGGGCCAACACAGATATCAATATAAAGGCCAAGAAGATTATAATACGCTTTAGTATATACATTTTTTGTTGAAAATTCTATCCAAACATAGCAACAGAATTGACTGAGGTCATTTCAGTTCAGTTCAGTTCATTTATTAACAGATAAAAAAAGACATAAGAAAAATTAAACACATATGTTAGTTATATAGTGTCCCAAAAAACAAACAAACCAATATTTCAATCAATAAATCATGTCACTAAACATAGGAACAAAAGCTGTGTCTTCTGCAGGTTCATACAGTATTAATGGCCACAAATTGCAAAATCCAAAGCGCACTGTCCCAAGTGAACTGTCGATGACCAGGAGTCCCCTTGTCCACATTAGTTTCCAGTCATTGCTCCTATTTTATATTCTTTTTTATATTAGATATTTGATTATCCATTAGCTAGTAATTGAACTTTTTCCTTGTTCTTCTGTATTGTCTTCGTACAGTAATGCACTGTAAACAGACCATTGCCAAATTGGTAGCCACTTAATTAGTGTATCCATAATGAAGTTTGCTTCAGTTCAGGCAGAATAAATTAGCAATGGCTGACTACAGGTTTTTGCTAGACAAGAGGAGCTGCTTGAAATGTTCTCCAAATCATATCAGTTTGGGACTAAAAACTCTCGCCATTTAAGAGCATTGTTACTGGACAAAAGTTTCACCACAAAAAACACCACATAAAAAAGAAATTAAAACATTGCTGGATTTGCTCACATTAAAACTCAGGGCAAATATCACTACGACTTTCATTCAATTTGCACTCAGTTGCGTGTGTGTGATTAGCAGCCAGTTTACCACGGCAGCAGCTCATAACTCAGTCAGCACCTGGGATCGCTCTGCCTTGCACTGAATTATCTATGTTTACTATTATTTTGGTGTGAATCAGCAGAGCTAAAATTAGCTGACCAGGTTGTGTTTTTAGCTAAGCAGAAAAACAGAAAGGCAAACAGAAAAAAATACTTTGGCTAATGACATTATAAGTATTATATGTGACAGTAAATATTTCATCTGAATTCCTGCCAAATGCATATGTCGTTGAACCAAAGCAATAGCAGCAACTGGTGCAAACTGTGAGCTGTAGGATAAAGCACCACTTCTGCCTTAGATATACGTGGATGAAAACATAACCTGCACCAAGGAGGTTATGTTTTCATCCATGTTTATCCATGTTTATTCATCCAAATCATTTACTATGAATGTGAATGTTTTTTAACTGAATTTGGGCGTATGTTGTTCGACGTTGGTCTTAATGGAGGTCTGTGCACTTTGAATGCCCTTCTAGTGTGCTGGTTAACCTGTCATTCAGTCAGTCAGTTAGAGAACTTAATTCACCCCACAAGGGGCAATTCTGTTTAACCTGTAAACTCCTCATTAATCCCTGCAGGTTCTACCTGCCACATGCTGTTGTTATTGACTCTGTTATTAGCTTCTGTCACATGCTGATGCTGACTTATTGCGCTGAAGCGCTCTTCATCTTCAATCACCTCAACTTGTATAACTTATTTTTAACTTACTTAGAGAATGTCCAGTGGAGCAGTATTGTCATACACACTAAAATCCAAAACTCTGAGACCATTTCTCATGCTTCTCCTGTCAATTTGGACGTTCAGTGTTTTGAATCAAATGTGGTAAGCTTTATTATTCCGGCTCCTTAGAAAAGTTTAACAGACCTATTTGGTTTTTATAGACTTGCTGCTGGTGGTATTGTACACAGCGCTCACCTGGCTCTGCCTCTTTCTGGTTATGGTCTTATATCTGATCTGCCCTTGGGGTTTATGTGGTTAAGCAAAAACAACTCACCAGGCAAGAGAGGGCTGAGGGCAGAGGAAGGCAGACCATCTCAACTGCTCTTTTCTTCCCGCTCTCCATCTCCCTTCCTCCCTCTGAGGTAATTAAGTCAAATCTTGTGGCGGACTGATGGTTCGCCTGTCTCAGCCATTTATAAAAGCAGTTCAATGAGGACAAGATGTTAATGTGTACCGATTCAAGCAAAGTGTTTTAACCCTTTGACGCCTAAATGATCAAATCATTGACAGAAAATTCTAATTCTTTGAAACTGGAGTCTTCATAGGACCTTCTGACAAAAATGTGAAAAAAAAGAAAATAGCAATTTGCATATTTTTAATTTTAATCCATATCATATTTGATATATCCAGCATTTTTTAAATGTATTCTTCACAATTTATGTGTTTAAAATTTTATGTTTTATGCATCTCTTATTTTTAAAGAAAAAAAATATGACACTGGTGATAGAGGTCTCAAAAACTGTATGTAACCTATATGTCACTGCAGGCATTAAAGGGTTAAACCACTTACAGACTCTAATGACAGAAGAACACTGTTTTAATTCACCCAAGGCTTGGCCCTCACCTCACTCCTTTTTTTCTCTCTGTAATTCAAAATATATCCGACGTGTTTCTCTAAATCTGTCTCTAGGATAAGGGCTATTAGCTGAAAAGTTAATGGCGCATGTAAATTACTCCCCTTCTTTGGTAAATTGTTTAATTGTGATTTATTTTTACTCCAAATAGAGTTTTTATGTGCTATAGAAGAAGACTTGTGAGCTAGATTTGCTGTATCATTGTTACAGCAGAGAGAGAGAACATTTTGCAATCCAGAAAAAAGACCATGAAAGAAACACATGTCTCTATAAAAATTACAGGTGATGCTCTTTTCTGTGAGCATAGTGTGGTGCAGTGTAGTCCTTAGGAAGTGGGTGATGCTCTGAAAGTGCTTATGTATGCCTTCTCACTCAAGGTGTGAGTGTTTGCCTGTCTTTACTGGCCTGCCCTTTGTTCCATTCTCACTTTTTCTTGCGTTTCCACCTCTGCTCTCTTCACACTACTGTATTTCCCAATTCAGGCATCAGAGAGTGAGAAGATGCATAGCTTTTCTCATGTTCACAGCCTCTTTCTCTTCCCCTCAACTCTGTTGTCCTTCTCTTCCTCCCTGTCAGTCAGATGCTGTCGTCAGAGGATCCACTGCTGGGTCTTGTGACAAGCAGGCAGGGCCAGTGCGAAGCTGAGCAGCTATAAATAAAGAGCTTTCCGCTATTGCCTCTGTTGTTGCTGTTGGATATAGAGAGGGAAGGAAGAAGCATATTGTAGCAACACAGTCTATTCCCAAAACCCTCTTACCTTTTAAGAGCTTCCAAATATGGGAATCAAATATAGGAATTTACATTGACTTATGACTAAGTTATGGCCTATTCATCTGTGTATGACTGTGTGTAGAAGACATTAAGTGTTGTAATGGTAATTGAAATGCACAATATTTGTATTTTACAACATATCAAAATATTCACTCTGGTTAGAAGCTAATAAAACCATCTCTTAAGTGTAGGCAGGTTGAAACGATAAAATTGGTCTAAGACTTTAGCCCCACTGTACATTTAGGAATATAGAGAAGTGTTTTGTAATGATTTCACAATGTTATCCTGTGCACGTTACTGTGGCTAGATGTTTAATGAGTTCTTATTGGCCCATATTTTTTTGCCCCAAGTCATTTTGCAATTTTCTGAATTTGTTTTCTTTCTCAGTAAAGCAGAAGTTGAAATCATCAAATCCTCAAAGCTTAAAGATATGACACGAGTGGAAGGATGGTGTTACACCATCTTTGTGTCTTAGTTGAATATAGGATGCTTTTGATTTTTTTTTCTTAATTCTGTCTTGGTTAGGTGAATGTTATTGTAAAAAAGTAAGTCATGAGTTCTAAACTGTGTCCTATTTTATTCTTAAATCTAAATTGCTGATGCACTTTTGAAACATTTTAAATATAAATATAAGATATTAGCTACTGTTAGAATATGGGAGTGACTCTGTATCTGAAATTAACTTCACATCTGAAATACAGGGAGGGTTGGTGGGGGGATTATTCCCAATGGGAGCAGCAGAGAATATCCAGTGGAAGTTTATCAATAACCTCTAATAGAGTAGTGCCAGTGCAGACAATGGGCTTTTGTGTGTTTGTTTGTATGTGTGTGTGTGTATGTGTGTACGTATGTGTGTGTGTGTTTGTGTGTGTACATACTGCCTGTGCCGGATGACCTTTGGTATAAATAGCCTGCCGGCGCTAGCTGTGATGACAGCCGACAGCACGCACCGTTGTGTGAATTTGTTTCCTGAGTAGTGCTGTTCATCGGTTATCCCTCTTGGAACAATGCCTGTATGACTGCCTGCTACCCAGCAACACTCCGGCCTCTAATTTCCTGAAACTGGGCTCAGTAGCAAGTGCAAACTCAGGGCACAACCGCACAAGGGTTTGTGACCAAATAATTCTTGCAGTTTTGGCTACTGGAGACTCAAATGTAGTAATGCAGTGTTGGCTGAAAACAAGGCAGAAGCAGGATAAATATATTACCAGTAGAAGGAATGTTGTATCAGCAGGACTTAGGCAATGACCAATTACACATTTTCCTCTGATCCATTTTAAAAGTAAGAGACAGTTTAATCAGACAAGAGGAGAGTCCAGACCATGGCTCTGTAGTTCTTCAGTGAAGGCAACAACTAAAATATGCCTTTGACAACTTTGCTGAGTTTGGGGTTGGCAGTTTGACCTTATAATAATCTTTCCTGCCCTAAGGACCAACACAAACTACTTTTTGATAGAAAAAGCGTCATTATTCCTTTCTCACTGTCTGCTCTTGTCTGCTGTACATGTGAGTTAGATTTCTTACTGATGGATTTTGGTTGTATATTTGCAGGTGTTTTCTCTTGATGTACAAAAACCTTATATGTGTCTTATAGTCTTTTCTGTTAGGTCATATCAACAGCTTGCTGTTTAATCTTGATCTCATCAAGAAGTTAAAAAGCTTGGTGTGTTGTTCAGAGTATTAAGAGGGCTTTTATGCTTCATGAGCTTGGTGAAGTTGAACAAGAGGACATTAAGGGAAAAAAAAACATATTCTCCAATTTGCTGTATCTTAATGTTCCGTTCCATTTCTTTTTTGCAGATCTGGAGCCTGATGACAACACATCGTTCTACATCCTAAATGTGGGCCAGCCCCAGGCTATGGTCACTAATCACCAGTCTATTGGCCTGCCTCGTCATGGCATGCAGCCTCATTCCCAGGTCATCCACACTTCCCCACGCCTTCAGTCACAGAAACCAGGATCTGAGCCTCCAAGTTATGAGGCACAAGACTCCAAGTATGGCACTTCCCCCCTGCTGCCCTCTGCTCCTGTGGAGGCACCCAAGGCCTTTGAGTGTCCCAGTATCCAAATCACCTCAATCTCCCCTAGCTGCCAGCAGGAGATGGATGCCAATGAGGAGGACCTTAGGGCCAATGGCCCTGATGGGGACTACCATGGTGACAGACCTCTGTCCAGAGATCACCTGTATTTGCGGCTAGACCACTCATACCGGGACTCTTCCCTCAGCCCCAGCCCATGCAGCAGCCTATCCTCCAGGAGCTGGTTCTCTGATGCCTCCTCCTGTGAATCTTTCTCACATGTCTATGACGACGTTGACTCCGAGCTGAATGAAGCAGCTGCCCGATTTACCTTGGGTTCCCCCCTTACTTCCCCAGGCTGTGCCTCCCCTCAAACTGGTGGTGGAGTTCTGGAGGAGCAGCCCCACTGGCAGCACCACCACCCTGCCTTTGTGCACCACTCTCACTCCGTCAGCCTGTCACCAAGACAATCCCCTTGCCACTCGCCACGCACCAGTGTCACTGATGAAAATTGGCTTAGTCCACGGCCGCCTTCTCGGCCCTCCTCACGTCCCACCTCACCCTGTGGGAAGAGGCGTCACTCTAGCGCCGACATCTGCTATCCCGGCTCATTGTCTCCACATCACTCGCCCACACCCACACCAGGGCCTTCACCTAGGGGCAGCGTTACAGAGGACACCTGGACTGGTAGTCCCTCTGTAGGCATGTCACCCTTCCAGTGCTGCCCATCTGAGGCAGACATCCCGTCCAAGACGAGGAAGACGTCACAGGACAGAACAGCTATGCAGTCTGGGAAAGGAGAGCTAGGGCTCGATGACCAAGGAAATATGTCACCTAATCTAGACTCTCCCTCAGATGAAGCCATGCACAGCCTGAAGAAGGACGGGTCTGGGGAACAGTTTCTTTCGGTGCCCTCCCACTTCTCATGGAATAAACCCAAGCCTGGTCATACACCTGTATTCAGGTAAAGTTGCTCATATTGAAAAGAATATGCAGAAAAGGGTGGAAAACATTTTTTTTTTCCAAATTCACTCTCATCTCGCAGATGCAGTCGTCTCATCCAGCCAAAGCAAATGATTCATGCAGATGTAGAAGACTCAGTGGGAGATGAAGTGCCTGGAAAATTTAAACTAATCTTTTCAAATGTCAGTGAGGACTATTTTCTCAACTGGCTGAAAGAACTTTCTATTGCAGTCAGTTTGTTCTACTCCACTTCCTGTTTTGTATTTGAAAAACTCTTGGCAACAGTCATGTCTGCAATATTTCTGAGGAGTCGATTCTTGATTGGCCACCTAAAGTTTGAAAGTGTTTTTAACTTAGAGGCAAAAACAGAAGGTGCTGTGGCAATACCAGTATTATCAGTGTTTATGTGTATTATTAAAGCAATCACCACTTGGCAAGACATCAGGCATTATCAATCTTAAAAGCAATTAGATGGCCAAGGCTAAACAATAGCCCACAGCAGTGAATGTTTTTATTGAGTGTTGTTAGCTGTCATAAAGATTGAAAACCCTTTTTGATCTAAGAGGGAAGTATAGGCATTGCAGGGCAGTAAATTAGTATCAAATAATATTTTAGATGAATAATAGAGCTGCTGATGGAACTGCAGATCAATGTCCGGTAAGAGGGAACTTTGAGCTTTGTATCAGCAGTATAAATCTGACATGGTTACATTGTCGAGTAACAGGGTTAAGATTGGTAAGTTTATTAGTGTGCGAAGGAGTTACAGGGACGCACAGCCACACCAAGTCCTCCAAAGACGCATACACATGCGAACACAAAAGCACAATCTCCACATTAAAGAGTGATGGGTGCAATCAGAAACTCATAATGGAGTTTTTTAGGAGAGGAGTCTGCTGTCGGTTCTCCAATGTGTGCAGCAGATGAAGACATGGCCTTGTTTGTGTGCACTGGCCCCTAGCACTGTAAATCAGCACAGGGCACATATGGCAAGGAGTGAACACACACATGCACACACATGTATAGACATAACACAAATGCTTGCTCACATAGACCTAACATTGTCCAGACAATAACAGGGTCGGCTCTGATGAGTCACCATTTGGTTGTTGCATCCTTGCCTTGGTGACTGAAATTTCGTAAGAGAGCTGTGACAGAACAATGTCCATATTGTTGTAGTGTTACGTGCCACATCATGAAGAACCCTTGCTGAAACTAAACTGCTATTGCCCCTCCTCCAATTGCCACTCACACTGGCATAATATGTATTGTACAACCAGATTTCCATTTCCACAGCAGGTTGGGTCAGATCCTGTCTGCCATGAGAGTCTTAATGATTTTTTTTTAATAGATGTAATTGGTAGAATGAGTGGGATTTGGTCAGAGTGGATGGGATTCTAAGTGGTGGGGTGTGCAGATGCTTGTTATGACAAAAAGTCTGCTCATGCATCAAGTATCATTAAGATTTTAATTGTACTACTACTACTATGTTTCTGTGGTAAATGAAGTTTGTAGAGCTCTAGTCAGTTCAGATAAAAAGAAAAATTCACAAAGTAACCTCTACATCACGAGAATGAATGAATTAACTATTACTGCTTTGCTAATTTGCTGTACTTTCTGTACACTAGGGGTGCAACGGATCAGAAACCTCGCGGATAGGTCCGGACTGGGTTTTGGGGTTTGGGGCGGCGGCAGTGGTGGTTATCAAAAATGTTGATAAAACAAAGAATTTTGTGCTTACAGTTTCCCACACTACACACACAACTTTTTTTTTCATCGGTTGATCCACGGACTACTTGCGTACCGATCCGTGCAGAGCGATCAGCTCGGATCACGGATCAACCGTGATCCGTTGCACCACTACTGTACGCTAGAGTGTGTACCATACGGACGGTATTGAGCCCTTCTTCTTGTCTCTTTCACTGTAACTATCATTAAAGGCATAAAATAGCCCAAAAGTAATACAAAATAATGATTAAAAAGCAGGATAAATTTTAATTATTAGAAATGCAGTTTCATTTGAGGAACCTGCATGAGTATTAATTGTGTATGAGGCAACCAGGAAAGACTTTAAATGGCCCTTTCTTTTAAAACTACAAGAAAAAAATGAAACCACATTGTTTGGTATACAGTATTATAACAGTATGTTATAAGAAAATGTGTTTTTTGTGACTAACAAATATGACCGATTCATTGGATAGAAATGATGCTGGTGGAATGATGAAGACTGTGGAGAAGACCAGGTTGTGAGATTGTGATTGGAGTAGGAGCCCATACTCAATGGTGTAGATATTTGAGAAAGGTTATGCTATGTCAGGACATAGGCCGCCACTCCTGCTGTGCTCCGTCACAAAGCTCATATTTCCTCCTCCTGTTACCGTAGCAGCCATGCAAACCCACAGTTCCTGGGTGGTTATGTCATGCCTACTGGGAGGAAAACATAAGGGTGATGCCTCTGTTACACTGTGTCAGAGTGTTTGATCTTACATAGAGCTACTCTCAGGTGGAAACCATATTGAAAATCAAACAGAGAAGGACAGAAATTGAAAGGAAGAGTATTTTCGACTGAATATGTCACTCCATCACAGAAATTGTTCCAGCACATTAATAACTATATGGTTAAAGATAAGAAGAAAAAGGACTGGATAACTTCATGACCACTGTTTGTTGTCCATGTGCCTGTAATCATATGTAATTTCTTCAACCTGGCAAGTTAGTGTATATGTATTAAGTTGTGACCTAAAGTGGTTTTTAGAGACATTTCTATGTCACATGTGGTAGGAGAATCAGCCCAGTTAGGTTTCTGACCACAAAACTTCATTCAAGTACACAAAACATATACAGAATATCAGACACATCAATGCAGCCTTTGGATTTAATGCAAGTCTGTAGGGCAGTTCATGAAGTTAAATGGCTCCTCTGAAAGCCTGACTCATATGTGTTTAATTCAGTCTGATCAGATTGGTTTGCATGTAGCCAGCACTTGACAGGCATTTGGAAAGGATAAAATTAGGGGAGTCAGCCATACTGGCTAAAACTTTACAAACTTTCCCTTGAAAATTATTTGTACTGTCAAATATCTGTCAAGACGTTTAGACTCAGTACGTTTGCATGCTAGGAGCCTGTAGTGTCTTGAGTAGAGCCAAATAAAAGCTTATGCCACCATGTGACAGGGTACACAAAGAGCTTACAGTGGGTAATGCTGAGGCAGAGATCAGTGTGTAGCATAGAATGTCTTCCTCATAGCTCATGAGAGAGAGTCAGTTTTCAGTCATGCACATGGACAAAGTGGGACTGTGCATGAAAACATATCCGCACATGCACAGTTAAATTTATGATTGTGTATATTTCTGTGCTAAAAAAACAGTGGCACTTTGCAACTGCTGTGAGACAAAACACCTGGATGACACACATAAAGCTTGTGCTGCTCTACAGTAGGCCTCTTGGATCATGAATAATGAACTGTGTACACTATGAAGACATAACAGAGGTTTACATTGTAGCCCGTTCTACTTTTGAAGTACTTTGGCAAGTTAAACATATATGCAAATATGCACCATAGTAGTTCTACACAAATATTGCAGAGCAGAATAAAAAAAAAAAAAAAAAAGGAGACTTTTGATAATGTCAGTGACAACGATTATAAAAATAACAGAATTAAAACTAGGGCTAGTTTATTCCATGGGTGTATAATAAAAACGAACATTTAACAGACTGGGAAGATTGTATTTAAATATGATTATACAAATTGTCATCAACATTAATTGTTGATGCTAATGGCTAATGTCAGTGTTTACAAGATGGTCTGGGGTAAACTGAACTAATGCATTGAGATGGAGAGACCCAGTTTATCAGTGGAGAAGGCCATTGAGTGTTTTATTTTCAAGTGCAGCTGTTCAAATATGATTGTAGCCTGGACAGATAAAAAAAAAATGCACTGAGGAAAAACACACAATGCTAGCCCCTGCGGTGCACTACATATAAAACATACGCTAGTACAGTATGCAGTCACACCCACACCCACAGTAATTTACTCATGGCCTGACACACTCTCGTCTAACCACCCATTCACTGACCCACACAGAAAACTCACAAAGAAAAGTCCCCCTAAGAATATGATTCACCCTTAAAGTCTTCAGTTGACCTATTACAAGTGCAGTGTCTAAGACGAATAATAGATGTGGGCATTCCAGTGATTCATTGTCTGCTGGAGCAAAGTACACTTTGCGTTATACCCCCATTTCGCACCTATTATATTCTCTAACAGCATGAAAGGTGGATGCTTTCAGGAAATGTTTAGAGTAGTTGTTTTCATCGGCTGAGAAGTAGCTGGTTGCATTTCTGCTTGACCTTAGCCTATTGACTGTGGTGTCACAGGTTTAACATAATCTATCTGTACAGAATAATTTGAAAATTGGAAAATATGGAGGTGTGTGTAACCAAGCAGAGTTTCATATGGAAATATTTACTGTTAACACTGTTAAAATGTCCTTTCAAAATCACTGATAAGATTATCCGCTGCTCTAGTCTGAAGTACAGGACAGATTGTTCATATTTAGACGCATAATTACCATATTACCATAACCCCAAACATTTCCACCTCTAATGAGTTTTTGAGCTGAATGCTGTATTTTAGAACAGTTTCATACTGAAGTTGTAATGTACTCTTGCTCTTTGTGTGTGTGTGTGTGTGTGTGTGTGTGTGTGCTTGCTTGTGGTGTTCTCTCCCCAGGACTTCCTCACTGCCTCCCTTAGATTGGCTGCTGCCAAGCCAGTTTGGCCAATATGAATTGAAGATTGAGGTGCAACCCAAAGCCCACCACCGAGCGCACTATGAGACAGAAGGCAGTCGAGGAGCCGTCAAAGCAGCATCCGGTGGCCACCCAATCGTCAAGGTGACATATATTGACATTTTGCTACACATTGGGTCCTGTACTTTCTGTTGCCTAGCCACTCAGTCCCGTTTATAGAACATCAACTTCTTCTTTTTTTGCTCCTTTAAACGAATTATCTGCACCATACTGATGATTCAATTCCTTTACCAGGTCAGGACAGATTTACTGTGTCAACATAATGCTGGCAGTGCATTAGCTAAGTTAGACTATGTGCCCTGAGCACTCATCATCCAGCTTCCTCTGCCAAGATGTCGACTCTTGCAGCCTCTGGTGATGAAATTAAACACCAAAGGAGGAGAAACAAGCTGGACCGTACCTGTTAGTTCAGTGTTCTAGCAGCTTCCTGAACGATTTCAGAAATGGCCCTCAATGTGACTGAGATACTGAAAGTTGAAGTCACAGTTTATATACGTAAACACTCATCACACTAGAAACAGAAATCAAAGTACTGAATTTTAAAAACCTGATGGAACACCTTGCTTTGGAAATTTTCACGTCCTTTCACAATGACTTAAGCCTTATGGCTGTTACCAAGATTGATGACGCATTGTTGGACAATATGTAAGTAATTGTGCAGCCTTAGCTCAAACATCAGCTGGTTGTGCGCATTAGATTCGGGGTCTTATGTTGCATATTTGCATGTTCGGATTGTCATGTTGATCCTCAGCCACAGTAAGACTGTCAGTCAAGCTGTTGATGCAGGAAGGCAAGCAGGGAGACAAGAGAACTGTCACGATAGCCGAGTCAGCTGGTCTGTCATTCGATAGCACCTGCGAGAGACTAGGTGAGCCTATGTAGAGCTACGGCTACTTTTCTCTCCGAGAGAGTTAGAGAAGGATAGAGAGAGAGAGAGAGTGCAATAGCAGAAGATTTCTGTCTCATTAACATTTCAAGAGGCCGGTGACAAGCTTCCATTGTGTGTATGATTAAGGCAGGGCTTTAGAGCCGGGCCATGACCAGCGCTGTGGAACCTCACAAAGGCTGCGTTCAGACTGACAGTTCGGCCAGCTGCCCAGTCAGCCCAATAAGATTGCCATGTACACTCCACTATCAGTGTTACACCTTGCACGTTGTATCTACTTTAAAGTTTGTAAAATTAAAAAAACTAATAAAGACATTAGATTATATCTAAATGCATTACACACACAGAATTTACATCTGTCCTCGAATATACAAAATGAATTGAAACCAGATAAACATCTTTGTGTAATAACTGTTATTGTTTTTATTATTGGGTGCAGGCAACATGTAGGTTAGTCTTTGGGCTAATTCAGTTACAGCTCATTGTGCACAATACAACAAGGTAATAACAATTGAAGAAATACAACAATGGAACTCAAAATGTCCTGAAACAACAATGAAGCCCAAATTACTGCCATTTGTTGCTTTAGAAACAGCCTCATGTCCTCATGCAGTCATGCAGGCTCCCTCCAGGCCAATCATTAACCATTTCAACCTCAGTTAGACCAAGATGCTATCCTGCCATATGTGACGATGCATAATTTAGCTGTCAGTTTTTTTCAGCCAGGCGTTTGCCATGCTTGCCCTCATTCCTCAACCCAGAGGGAATTGTTTGGTTATAGCAGTTTTTAGGAGGTAGCTAGCAGAGTTTATATCTCAGGTCAGACGAGGCAATTTCAAAGTTGATTCAAAACCCAGCTGGAATCAGGCCTACAGTGCATACATGCTCAACTCTGAAGCTCTGATTCTCACTGCAGTTAGTTTGCCTTTGGTCTGAAGACAGCAGACTTGGGTTAGTTGTCTCCAAACATATGTCATATTTGTGTATTCTTCATTTATTTATTCTTTTTAATGAGATTTATATTGATCTCATTATGGCTATTTGCTTTGGTGGGTTATTGTCATACAACATATCGTGTATATACAGTTAAATTATTGTTAAAAAGTGAAAGAGGTCAATATTTCTTTCATAAGCATTCATTAGCTGTTTAGTGAAACTCTTGAGTGCTGAAAATGAAAATCAGATGTATCGCTGCTGCGATGCACTGTGACACACAGCAAAAGCTTGTCACAGATAGGGTGAGAGAAGGACACAACATTAGACAACATTTGCTTGTCAAGAGCAGTGGTTTGCAGAACTCTGCAGAGAGAAAGTGTGTGGGTGAATGGGTTTTCTGAGAGAACGAGGGAGGAGCAAGTGAGTTTGATTAGGAAGTGTATCTTTTAAATGATTTGTTTTATCGTAGTATATATGCTATATTAAATTAAAGATATACAGTATCTATTCATTTATTATGCAAACTGATCTAACGTTTTCATCAAAATTTTAATATTGTGATATTATAGGCAAATGTAAATTGCTCATCCAGAATTTACTGCAGATTTTCTGTGTATTGAACACAACATCATTCACCTCTCTTATCTTTATGCCACGATAATTTTTGAGACATTCTTACACAAACACTGCCAACATAAAATTGGCAGCTGAAGATAGATAGTATCAGCACTTGTCCAGCAGGTCTAACAGTCAGTCTTTGTTTACTAAATACCTACTCCACTATTGTTGGTCTTCCTACCCTCTTTTTGATGCATTGTGCAAAAAAGTACCATATTTAAAGGTCATTTGTTTTACCCTGTGATCTCATCATTGTTTTTTTTATAGTAACACATACTACACACTCCAAAAACCAACATGCAACATGCATGTTGTGCATCACTGTTTGGAAACACACACACAATCAGATATAAAGTCAATCATAGTTAGATTTAATGCTGAAAAGGTGACCTGGACATTGGAGAGGCTGTCAAAGTCAGCCACTGCTTTGACCCAGTATACATTGGATATAAGGGGGTCAGACCATTTGAAACCGTTAACAAGCTTGCACATATTACATTTCCCAGGTGCACTGTAGGTGTGAAGCAAGCCATTCCCAGGAGGCAGAATAACACACCAGCATGTGTAATTGCAGCTTCTCTGCCCCAGAGTTAGAATACCAACTTCATTTGAGTGACAACAGTGTGTTGCTATACTGGAAAAAACAATAAGTGTGAGTTTTTGTTTCATATTTCTAAACATAAACAAGACTGTATATTACAGTGATGCTTAACCAACTGCCTTTGATTGTAATCCTACGTCATTTGAGCTCTGCGGGTCCTTTTATTCTCCTTGGGTCTTGACTCTGATGGCGTGATGTCACCAGATGACGCCATAGCTGCCATCTGGACATACAGTAGAGATGACTTCCTTTTGTGGCCACGCTGTTTCCCAGATCAATGCACCACTGAGCTGCTGTGTCAACAGAAAAACAAGAGAATGTCATAGGAAGGAGGATGGTCTTTTACCTGGTTGCATGTGTTAAACATTTTTCAAGTGTGTATGAACAAGAATAATAGGTTATCTTCCCATTGGTGTGTTAATGCAAAAATCTTGTGGCCTTGCATTTTACATCAGGCCTGGGACCTTGGGACACTGTTTGTATCAGGAAGGGTCAGGATATTATCTGTTGTTGTTTCTGAATACTTTTGATGTCTGGATCTGGCCTGTTTTGAGCCTGGAGACTAGCATTTCTTGGCACTTGTTTTTGGGACATTATGATAAAAATTTGGAGTAAGTGGAGCCACCAGCAGCAAGGGATAAAGTATACCAGCATTTTACCCAGAGTTTACTATCATGTAGGTATGTCACCTCACTGGCAATGAAATGCATGCAAATATTTCTATCACTATCGTTTCAAAGTTATCTTTGGGTGGGAGCTGCAACAGGTGTGTCAGTCAACAGGCAAACTATGAGGCCACTGTATTAGGACTTTTTGAAAAAAATGAGAAGTTCATCTTCTTCTTATTATTATTATTATTATATTTCAATCTGTGAAGAAAAAAAATGGAACCTTTGAATTATAAGCAACAAAACCAAACTGAATCTACTGTAACTGGTTAATTCAACAACATTTTTGTCTGTCATGGTTTTCTATCATTCCAACTCTTATACACACAAGTGCACAAACACCTATCAGATAAATAACAATGAATTGTAAAACAAAAAATTGTTCAGTTAATATGTTACAAGTTCCAGCAGCTGTATTTTACTGAAGAACCTTAGGCAGAATTTTTGATTGATGCAGTTAGGCTATTTGAAAGTTACTATTGTGTGTGCTTTTTCCCTTTTAAATGTAAAATAAAGAAAATGTCAACAGCATCTCTCAACATGTGACTCCCATCTAAACGTTATTCAGGACGTTGTAGGATAACTATTTCCTCAAAGAGAATGGTTGTGTTAATTTTTTCAGCGTGTCTGTGTAGAATTTAATGGCTTGGTTGAAGAGCATTTTTAAACCAGTGATTTCTAACCATGCGGTTTTGGGCCCCAGACACAAGATGTAGGAACTGCACAGGAGTGTAGCCACAGAAAATATGAAGCAAATAAACCATGGGGGAAAGCTTGTTGTGGAGCATCAGAATTATTCAAATGTTGTTTAATGAGCTTATTATCATACTTCAGCTTGCTGATATCGTGAGCTGGTGTTCTGTGTGTACTCTGCCACTTGTACTTTATCATTTTGTGACCTTGTGACCAATGAAGTGTGCTGCAGCCAATAGCGTGCATTAATAAAAAGTAGACAGGCCTTTGCATTTTATGTCACATTAAATCGTGCTCTGACCACACAAGAACCTCTTGACACAAATATAACATGAGACCGCAGTGTGTTGGGAGTTTGTCAGCAGCTAATACTAATAAGAAAGAAATGTCATCTGAAGAGAAACGTGGTGTCATATAGCATTGACTGGCAATGGTCAAAACAGTCAGCTCCTTATCTGTCTGTACTTACGGTAGCCAGACAAACAAAGGCCACAAAGTATGACAGTGTTTACACTGAAGTGTTTTAACAGACATGATTCGTAGCATTGGGTTCTTTGAGCAATGCTGTGTATTTCTATGCAAAGACAGATAACCTGGGCTAATGATATTGTTAACTAGCTGCAGTGTAGCTTTACAGAAGTCCATTTGTCAACAGTGTTTGTGGGGCTGTCATCATTTACACTAATTTTCCACTTTATCATGTGTTAAGGAACACCTGAAAAAGAAATCCAGCCTCTCCTAATGTACTGCTGGAGGTGTCCTTTAACTTTTTGATGGTTGAAAGAAATTATATACAACTAAAAATTCTTTGTAGAATGAAGTATGTTCATGATACAATAGTGTGTTTTTATGCAATATACATAGACACAGACTTGGAAGGAATATGGTTTTGTTTGTGAGTGTTTGGGACATTATTGAGGTTATATAGAATTTGTGAAAGATCCAGTTGCTTCTCAATATGTTGCAATATTGTTGACCAGTTGACTTTTTTAAAAAATAATTGTACATTGCAGGATGGCTACGTTTGTGCCTGGCTGACTGTCTGTTTTTGCCATTCCTCAGGGGCTAGCTGCAGACCATAATTGAACACCTGTTGCTAGGAGACACATAAGTCCAAAGACTCTGGCAGGCTGAGGTATCCTTGTGCGTATTTAACCAGCTTAATTGAGTGCTGCTGCACCCACACAAATATAAGGAGCCCCTCTGGTATTACCTGCTGGGCTATAGACAGGGACAAGCAGGCACAACAGAGAAAGGCTAGTGGTTACAGTGAACAAACAATCACACTACACAGAACACAACCAAAATGTCTGCACATTATTACGAGCCTGAAAAACAAACACAGTTGAAAAAAAATATTAGGTCCATCTTTAAACCTGTTGCCACAGTTAATAAATCTAAATGAAGCTGTGGTGTCTGGTGACAAGGATGTGAAAGAGAATACGACAGAAGCTGGCCAAGACGGCCTAATATTTCCACCAGCTTGGATGCATTAAATGATTTTGATCCCAGAGCTTGAATGCATGGCCCTGACCTAATTACTGCCTCTCTCTGTCTCTGTCATTCACTCTCAAATATCCAGTCTTGGACCCCTTCTCTTATTCTGTCCATCTTTCTTTACCTCTGTCTTATCTACTTTCCTTCTTGTTCTTTCGTGTGCTCTTGCTCTGTGTGTGTCTTGCACAGTCGAGCTTTTGTCATACTGTGACAGGTCTCTCTCTCACTCTGCATGATCCCTCAGTAGACTTGCTGCCATAATGCGGAGACACACAGACAGCAGTGCAGAGCCGTGCCGTTTGCAGTGTGTGAACTGGCTGGAGCTAGTGTTGCTTTGCCCCAGGGCTGTATTTGATGTAAACATGTTGGAAGCTTGGCTCTCATTTGTTGTAATCAGGCTTAGCGCACAGCGAGAGAGAACCGTCACTGAGAGGGAGCAAAAGAGACAGAGTGTGTGTGTGTGTGTGTGTGTGTGTGTGTGTGTGTGTGTGTGCGTGTGCGTGCATGTGTGTGTGTGTGAGAATGAGAGAGAGGGGGAGAGAAAGTGGGGGAGGATAGAATGGGGAATAAGAGGAACTGAGCTTGGACCAGTCTGGCAAGGCCATATACAGCCCTCATGCAGTATACAGTCAACGCTCCTGTGTATGAGTGTGTGTGTGTTTGTGTGTGTGTGTGTGTGCATGTGCGTGCGCATGTATTGACCTTGTTTAAACAAACAGTCAACCGGCCCCCTGGCTCTCTCTGCCCTCCCTAGTGTGCTGGGCAAACATCAAGCCTGTGCGAGCTGCGCTCTGTGTGTGTGTGTGTGTGTGTGTGTGTGTGTGTCCATAGATCCCAGGTTGTGGTGCCACAGTGGCACAGGAGGGAAACCATTGCCAGATAAAATGGGCCCACTCGTGACCTTGACCACCATTGCTCCTGTTTTTACATCTGTTGCACTCTCTCTCCCTCTCTCTCTCTCTCTCACTCACACACACACACTCACACACAACCACACACACACTCACATCACAAACCTCTCCAAGGGCCACAGTTTACACCAAAGTCAATGTGCTTAAATCTGCACATTCTAAGTAGCGCACACACTCTCCGACACGAGCTTCAGGGCTGTAGTTTACACCAATTTGAGTGTATGTCGTTGCTTGCTCACACACACACACACACACACACACTTCTGCATACACAGAGCGATCTCACCATGGCAACGGTGGAGCAACACAGAGAAACAACTTGGCAGAGTGAGGCGCTGGCTGTGAGAAAGTGTCGAGTTACGGTAGAGGGCTAGGGTTGAGGTAGGAGAGAGGCGAGGACAGGGACGGACAGGAGAGACTGACAAAAGGGAAAAGAAGAGCTGAAATGAGGAAGGGAAGTCATGAGGATGCGAGAGGAGAGAAAAAAATAAGAACAAAGAAGAGGATAATTTGAGAACAAGAGATGAACAGAAAATGAATGGCAGGTGTGATCCTTGCAGATAGATGTTGATGAAAAACAGCATGTGAAGCAGTGTTTTCCTGCAGGGAGCTGGTGATTATCCTCCTCTCCACCTTGCTCATGAAAATATTGTCCTCACATTGGCACTGTTTTTTTTTTTTTTTTTTTTATTTATTTATTTTTTTTTAATTTGAAAGAAAAGTAAATGCTTAATGCGTGTGTACATGGGAAATGTTTTCCCCATCAGCTTGCTTGCCTTATTATTGGATCAGTGGAACAGATGAAGGCCTAAAATAAGTGGGGACTTTATTTAGTGGGAGCGGAGTATGTAACTGTATCCAGCGGTTTTATTTTAGGGGAGAGAGTTCATCCTAAACTCGATCCACAGGCAGAAGCAGCAGCGGCATCCGTAAGGTAGTTACAGGCTTGAGTGAGCACAGGCCCGGGTAACATGTGACTGGTTTTAATGTCATTGTGGTTTAATATAAGAACAGATTTATATCAGGCCTCAGTCACTTACAGACTGACCAGCTTGGCTCAGCGCAGTTTGGACAGGCAGAAAGGTGAGGAGTTAAAAGTGCAGAGACCACCCTCCTGTGGTATTTCACACTCAAGCATAGATTTAGGGGGTGGCAGAGGGGTGACTCAGGAATGTGAAACAAGTCAGGGGTGTGTGTCATGTGCATTTCACTGTCGAGAAGCTTCCTCCGTCAGGACCATGATACTATCCATGTGTCCTTGTTTACGTCCTGCTGTTTACAGGTGGTGCTTTACCCAATATCTGAACTGAAGGTGCAAATGGGCCTCCTGAAGTGTGTTTAGACTGGTATTTGAGGAGCTCATGAGGTCACTGTAGTCAGCATTTGTAGCACAGTTATAATATTTAATGGTGTCATGGGCAGGTGTCTGGGTCAGAAATCCAATTGTGGTTTTGTGTGGAAATTTCAGATCAATGAATGTTAAATAAATTGTTACTAAGGTTCTGGAAAAAGTAGAAGCAAAAATTCCCACCTGCTCCACTCTGTGTCTTCTACAGTTCAGTTTCTACCCTTTATATTAATGGGTTCCATGAACTGGGCCTGTGTTGTTAAAGTGAATGTTACTCGTGGAACTAATGCTGTGTTGTTAGGCTCAGATTTGTTTAGTTATTGTTGAATAAGTTTTATTTTTAGAGTTTACATTTGTAAAACCACTCTATGTACTACGGTTATCTAAATTAATCAAATCCAACTGAATTGAGAAACAGAAAATAATAGTGTTTTTAGGAACAGTTGTAACTGTGGCAGAGTGACTGAATTAGCCAGGCTGTGTGGTATGTTTCTGTTTGGCCGGGAGTGTTGATTCACTGGGACTGCTGAAGTGAGCCCTTTCTTTCTGGCCCTCTAATCAGGTTTTCCTGGTTGATTATTTGATTTGGAAAGAACTCCTGGCCTGCTAAGTGTATGTTTGTCAACACTCTGGCTCCACACCAAATCCCTCATGTGCAGAGAAATGGAGAAAATACAAGAGGACACAGAAAAAGGCAGAGATGAAGAGGGTAAATGGAAAGAAAGAAAGAAAAAAATCAAGGACTTTTTCGTTTCATGGTGACAGTTCATAGTTTTGGGTAGGACTGACAAACTGGAAAAATAAATCTTAGACAACTTCTGCTTCATTTAACACAACGTAAAACATGTTCAACCTTGACGATTTCAGGCTCTCAAAGAGAAATCACAGATATCACATATGCCACTCCACTTTTCAATCCCTCACATTACTTTTTTCCTCATTTTTATGTTTTTTCCAGTGCTTTTTTTTCCTTTGTGCTCTAATTTACATCCGTGAAGCATTTTCAGTCTTTTGCGTCCATTTAACCTCTCTCGCAGATGCATTCCTCCAGACACTGTTAACTCATTTTATGCTGTCTGGAACACACATGGTGCTGAGAATAAACATGTCCTGATTTATGGACACACACACACGCACACACACATACAATGTGCATTACAGACATGTGCATAGACACATGCGCACACTTACTTCCAGAGTGTGCAGACATAATCATAAAACAAGCAACACAGCCCACAAGACTGTTGATTCCTCTCACTGTGTCTTTCTTTGAATCCAGAGTAGTGGTGTCATTTATAGCCATGGATCCATTCAGGCAGTGGTGCATAATTACCTGTTAGCAAGTTATTAGCAGGAATTATACTTTGATGTGGCTCTTAAGATCTAATGCGGTTTTCAAAGATGAACCCATTACTGGCTATTATAGGGGCCTCATTCTGTTCCGTTCGTGCAACTTCCCTTCGATTGCATTTCATGCCCCACATAGAGGAGTTTTGAACATTGAGTGGGTTGATTCCAGTCAGACGGGGTGATGGTGAGAAAGCAAAGTGACACATCAGAAGTTAGAATTCAGAACTGGGCACCATCTGTGTGAGTTTACATGTGTTTTTGTGTGAGGTAGAATCTATCCAAGCTTGTTGTCCTCCCTCTCTGGTCATTTCTGGAGAAATCTCTGGTCTACAAGAGCCAGCTGAAAGCTCATATTCAGGTAGAAAACAGAGAGATGCAGACACATCTGTTCTCAGAAGAAAGACAGATAAACATCAAGTGGTAGAGAATAATGATCTTATCCAGGCACGTTAACAAGCTCTTTTGGTCTGTGTGGATCTGTACTTCTTACCCAGATTAGTTCAGAACAGTGAAGCATAATTAAGATTTAAGCTTGACTGCCCTGGCTGCTTAGTATGACCCTCTGAAGGCCAGACCTCTCACATAATCTACTGTAAACACAGCATATTTCAGTTTCTCATAGTTAAATTCAGTGTAGCTACTTCCATACCTTCATGTCTCTTGCTGTAAGGGATCATCTCAGAAGTGGCTAGCAGGAGAGAAAGAGAGGAAGTTGCGAAACTGAGCACGAGACACCAGTAAAGCCAGTGACAAGAGGTTCCCATGAAGACTGATTCCATTGCACCTTTTATGACAGAAATAAGTTGTGTTCAATAACCCTAAAGTAAATCACCCCAGTTTAGTAATTGGCCCCAGAAAAAGTCAATATTTTGAAACCAAGCATGGGTTTCTTTGGTAGTGCTTGTCCACTGTTTTTCTCAGGTACATGTTTCCAGGGCCTCATTGTGACCAAGCTAAAGCCTTTTTATTTTAGCTGATTTTGGAACAGCACATGACAAATCCAAAGCTACACCCACTGTCTCTCCTTCCACTGAGCACACTTTTCTACCAAACATTGACACGATGTGTGACGCAAACCTGCGAGGAGGAAAGGGTCAGTAGCCAGCTGTGGTGGGGTTGAGGCTTGGCAGTTCCTGGGGTGAAACAGCAATGAAAGACCTCGTTCTTCTCTGTTACCCTCAATGGCTGCCCTCCATCTGAGCTGGAGGTGTGGGTTTATGAGGGCAGTATGGTGGGGTGTGTATGTGCAGGGGGGTGGGTGGGGTTGGGGCATCCTGCTGTGACAGAGGCTGCCAAGTATAACATTACAACAGTAGTGGCATTGTGTGCCCTGTGTGTTTGTTCTGTCCCTCTGAGGAGGAAAGGTCCTGCTCTCCTTTCCATCTTCCTCTTGTCTCTACCCAACAGTCAACACTTTTTCTTTGTTGAACAACTCACCTGTCTGAGTAGAAACAGGGGTGCCAGCATTTAGGGACTAATGGAGAGAGAGCAATTGCTGCTAGGTGCCAACCAGGTTGGCACACACAAACCACCGGATTTGAAAAGGCTGTTGACATTTTTACAAGCATTTTTTTTCTCTTTTAATCACAGTCTAACCATTAAAAGCCTTTTTATATGCATGAGACCTCACAGAAAGAGTCAGAGTTCATATGAATGATGCTTTTCATATAATTTAATGTTAAATTTAATATTCATCAGTGATGTGGAAATCAGTTCATTTCAGTGCATATCACACTTCAGCAGATTTTTTTTTTCTTTTTTCAATTTCCTGCATTTTAACAACATAGCCACATGAGGGAAATCAGTGTTTTTCTTTGAACAAGCAGTTGGATTAATTTTGTTGTAAATTAACAAACTAACAGTCAACATCATCATCTGCTGCATCAGTTTTGTCCTTTATATAAATGTAAAATCTATTTAGTGTTGTCTGCATTCTCTTCTTTTTGTGTGATAGCTAGTGCAGCTGCAATACAACTTATTTTTTCTTGGAACAATTGACTAGATGTGGTTTCAAAATGTGGTTTTTGGAGGCAAAACTGTCCTGCACAGAGTCCTGTTAAGGAGCAGACTTGCGAGGGGAAAAAATTATAAGACTATTAGTAGAAAACATCAATGTCAAACTGGTTGGAGGCCAAAACGCCAGATGAATCTCCAGTGGTCCTGCCAGAAATATCGCAACACCCTCGACCTGACATTTAGATTCTCTCCAACAAAAGTGGCCTTCTAAAGGCAGTGGAAATGAAGAGAGTATTTCTTTGTTCACACCTCTCATCTGGACCCTAAGAACTCACATCTGTTTTCATTCTGTTTTTCTATCTTTATCTGTCATGTCAGCTCATTGGCTACAGCGAGAAGCCCGTCAACCTGCAGATGTTCATTGGAACAGCAGACGACCGTTACTTGAGGCCGCATGCCTTCTACCAGGTGCACCGGATCACCGGGAAAACCGTAGCCACAGCAAGCCAAGAAATTATGGTCTCAAGTACCAAAGTTCTCGAAATTCCTCTTCTGCCCGAAAACAACATGTCAGCCAGGTAGGTGTCAGAAGCACTTGCGGGTTACATTACTCTGTTATGAGCTTACCACCATGAAGGAAGCCCTATCCAATGAAAAATAACCGCATTTATGATTATACAGTGTTGTAACATCTTCCAAAAGGGATTTTATAGATTTTCTTAATTTAAACCAACAGCAGAAATGGGCATAGAAGAAAAATTTGAGGGTTTCCCATGGAGCAGAGAAGGGTTTTCTTAGTTACAGTTGTAATAAATCATATTCACAGGCATTTTTAATTTGTGAATCAACACTTAATTTACCTCTCATTGCCAGTCTCCTGCTGGGCTTATGGTTGCTTTTATCACTCCCAAGCCTTCTCTGCTTAAATATATCTTAGATGATTGCCATCCCAGTAGTGCCGTATGGGGCCAACAATTTTCCCTCTACCTTGCAGTATCGACTGTGCTGGCATCCTTAAGCTGCGGAACTCAGACATTGAGCTGCGGAAGGGGGAGACGGATATAGGAAGAAAGAACACACGGGTGCGTGTGGTGTTCAGAGTACACATCCCTCAATCCAACGGGAAGGTGCTGTCACTGCAGGCTGCCTCCATTCCTGTGGAGTGCTGTGAGTGTCAACTTCCTAGCCTCACACACACACTCACACACCCAAACATATTCATTCATAAAACCAACGTACAGGAAAAACTCAGGCATATGACCACACACACAAACCTTTCCCCCCTCACACCTCTTGATTAGAAAGCTCGTACTTTGCTAGTTTAAGATGTTGATTTAACTTATTGTGCCCTCTTACTTAAAGTCACCTTAGATAAGAATATCAGATAAAACTTTAATATGTAAATCCTGTAACCTGCTATCCCAGCAGCTGCCTAATCTACCCATTCCAACACTGTAGATCTGCTATAAATACTACCTTTTATGTTCAAAAACTGAAGGATAGTTGTTAATATTATATGAATAGAGTCCTTCATTGTTTTTTCCACTTAACTGGATTGTTGTACATCCATAGTCCACACTAAAAAACAAACTGCAGTGTGAATATACACAGCTCAGCAAATGATCATCCTCTTTTCTCTCCAACCCCTGCTGCGTCTCTCCCAGCCCAGCGTTCAGCTCAAGAGCTTCCCCAGGTTGAGAAATCCAGCCTGACCAGCTGTCTGGTCAGTGGGGGAGAAGAGATGGTCATCACAGGCTCCAACTTCTTCCCAGAGTCCAAGGTTATCTTCCTGGAGAAAGGCCCTGGTAAGTGTCCACACGGCAGCTTAGCCTCAAACAACCACCAGCATGTGCCAACATACATTACATAAGAAATCAAACAAACTTTGAGTTCCTGGGAATTAACAAATGTACAATTTCACAAATGTTCCAGTGAAGTCAACAGAAGGTTAAGATTTTTACAGAGGTCATGGGTGATACATACCTGTGCTCACTTTCAGTGTTCAGTTCAGCCATCTCCTTCTCGGTCCAGGTGAACATTCAGTTTTTTTAATTGGTGCAGAGAAAAATATTTGCCCTGGAATGATCAGTTTCTGTACAAATCTTTTGCAGATAAATATAGCTTAGCTTATAGAAATCAGATCACAGCCACTGTCATAAAGAAAAGGGGAAGGGATCTTTTCAGTTGCTTGTAAAATTACAGTCTTTATGGGCTATGTTTATGGGCTGTGTGTAAAAAAAGTTTTGGAAATGTGGCTACATTAAAATACTGTATATGAGAGTACAGAAAGTAAGCAAGCAGATAGAGTCTAAACCCACTGACACTAGACAGAATGTAAAGAGGACGTTGTGACATCAGAAATATGGTAAATAGCTTGTTACATCATCTACCACAACTTTTCCTGTCAACTTTAGCAAGTCTCCATTGAAAGTAGTTGTTAACAGCAGTTTTCAACTACATCCTCATTTCACACATTAAACTTACAGTATGCTGCCATATGCTACGGTTTTGTTCTAGCCTTGTTGTATCACTGTGGAGAGGTCTGTAATATCTTCTTTGTATTTCAGTATATTAATATTAATTTAAACCACCCCTAAATCCTTTGTGTGTGTGCGCGTGTGTGTGTGCGTGCCTGCCTGCTTGCCTGCCTGCCTGTCTGTATGTCCTTAGATCACATCAATCCTCATCTTAGCCACAGCAAGTCCTCTATTCCCACAGGGCATTTTGTTAAATGCCAAACAGATTTACTGTATGTCTGCTGGTAATGTTGTATGTCAGGTCATCATGAGACGAACACTCAGATCATGAGGCAATGTACAGTCCTGATATATCCTGATACAGACATGTATACAGACATACTGTTTTCCAGTATTTATAAAATGGATGTGTTGTATTTATTACAATAAAGTAAAAAAAAGTTAAGTGAACATAAACAATGAAAGTAGGCAAGATTTTTTTGTATCATTACTTTTCAAAAACACACAAAACTCATCGTGAACACACAAACTTAACAGAGCAGGCCAGTATGGTTATTAAATATGTTACTTTTGTAATGAAACAGACAGAAAATAAATGTGTTGTCTCACCATTAAATTTTGCCATGGCTATGAATAGATCCATATTTTGTCTCGCACTGTGAACTGATAAAATAGTCAGTCGTGTTGGCTGTTAGGAAGCTAGTGAAGATCCCTGTCACTGCACTACCAACTCCTGCTGGTTTCTTTCTCCACCTGTGTAGACAGGGTGGGAGCTTTGGTGTGTGGGAGGAATGCAGAGTCTCTTTCCAAAAACAGTATTTTTAACTTAAAAATGAAGTAACCTTTAAATTCAAAAAACCTGCCTAGGCTGAAAGGATTACTTAGTTAAACTCCCTGTGCCATTCATCCAGTTCCTTTTAAGTCACCTGTCTTTCTCTACCTTATCTTTTTTTCTCTTTTGTACACCACTCCGTAATCAAAACACCTGTAATAGCTGTTGCCTGGGATGGAAATTTTAAATGGATAACATTCGCTGAGCCAGTCTCTGCCTGCCCGAGGTAGCTTTGTGATGTAGAGCAACAGAATCAAGTTCACACATGGCAGAAAGTTGAGTGTTAAAGTTTTCTTGTGAGAGAGAGCCATTCCCAGAGGAATTTCTTCAGCTCTTTGAGGTGTACCAGGTGAAGCATGGCATAGAAAGGCGGCCTGGCTGAAACAACTCACTGATGCTCAAGTCTTTAGAGCACAGAGGCAAGTGGAAACCTTGGGGAGGTGCATCGTGGGTAGGGAGCAAATCTGGGGCCCACAGTGCACGAGGGCAGTGGACTGTGGAAGGAGACAGAAAGAATATGAAATGGGAGGGGGAAGATGATGTTGATTAGGTTGTGTAAATGATCCCCCTCATCATGACTAATCCTCCTGCTTTAGTGCAGAAAGGCACTGATTGGAGTAAGTGCAGGAATGGAAGAAAAGAAAGAAAAAGAAGCAATGACAGACATTTTTCCACCATCGCTCATAATTGAAAGACAACAGCAGATTCACAAAGAACTGGAGAGACCGGCCCATTGTTGCTAGTACACAGAGATTATGGGATGGTAACTACTATAAATGACTTTACTATATGCAGAAACAGATCCCAGCAGTTGTTCATGAGATTCTATTTTAGAGTAGATGAACATTAAAAAGCTATAATACTATCGTGGCTTTAGGGCGATTGTCTGTCTTTACTGTGGCCCTCAGAACTTAAAGGTTTTTTTGGACACTACACAGTAAAAATATGCCATTCCTAACTGACTTATACATTCAAATACATGGCAAGTGGAAGTGAAAAGCCTTTACTCAAACAAAAATATTTTGTTAATTCACTTACTTTTCCCCCTTACTCTCACTCTCCTTTTCTCCTGCTTTTATTTTTGTTTTAGGTTATTGAAGTAGTATTTAGGGGATGATAGAGAATCAAAGGAGAAGGGAAGGGAATGGTAGGGGGCTTGAATTGCTGGTACTGTATTTACATAAAATAGAGTTATTTTTGTTTTAGGAAAGGGATATGAATATATAGATATATTCTTTATATACTTAAAACCACAAATAGATTCTGGTACTTTTAGACTTGATCAACTATTAATGATAAATTTGAGTCCATACTTGGTATAAGTATTTCAACTTTACTTGGATAAATGTTTACATAAAGAAATGGACTTTAAAGGCTATAGCTCGGGCCGCCTTGAATAGTGACTAATACTGCTTGTGTACTCTGTAGTCACTGTGTTGTTTCTGTTGTAAAAACGTACCACTTGTGCTTTTACAAAGACATAAAAGCCAACAGTTGTAACATAAACAATAATTAGCGTATTTATTTTCATTCAGTCTTCCAGCACAGTGGATCCACGTTCTTTCCCCACTGACTAGGGGTGCATAATGTCTCTGGATGATCCGAGTCCTTGTTTTAGTGTGGTATGAGGTTCCTGTCAGTGCTTGTTGTCTGACAGAGCATGTGGGGCCCTTGCTCCTGCTTGTTGAATGTCAACAAGCTGCACTGCAATAATGCACTGCTGTCAGCTGCAAAGACATTCAAGGTCATTTGCTCTTTGGAAAAATATACGCTGCCATCTACAAGTTAAGCTCTTCCTTTACAATGGGAGGATCTCTGTAGGGTTATGACTGCTTAATGTTGATCACTACAACTGAGGCTAATGTTAGGCTGAGATCAGAACAGATAAATCACCTACTTAGAGCTACGGTAGAGTGGGGATTTTCGTAGAAAGCTGAATAGCCTAAATGTAACGGGGCTTACATCTGAGCACTTACTTTGTTAGAATCTGCATAGAAGCCAGTCCTCTGCAGACATGTTGCAGATGCCTGACAGTGGTATTTGGGGGAATCCTTTGGGTTTTTTCAAGGAGAAGCCATGCAGGTGCAGAGTGTGCTTGCACAATGTGAGCACCATAAAACAAGCAAATGAACATGCCTCCACTGAGAGCCCATTCAGTACTAAGTTAGATGTCAACGTTTTTATTCTTCATGATGCTGGGATGACTGCGATTTCTTCCAACCACACTGCAAGCCTGTCAGTGTTTTCACCCCAACTGCTTCCCTTCAAGCAGCTGCCCCTAAGATGTCTGGCCAAATAATTAGATCCCTCATAGGAAAAATGGAAAGGATGTTTTCTAGCCAGAAACCTGGCAGTGTGCAAAGGCATTTTAAAATAAATACAATTATTCCACTGGTCTCTCCATAATTTTAACCAGGCAAGACAAACAGCAGGATATTTGGACATTTGATTACTATTTAATAGCTGCTAAGATTTTCTCCATAGGGCTTCTGGGTCTTTAAAAATGACATCATTTTGATGTCTTCTGGTACTCCAGAACAAATTGAAATCGTGTGCTTTTCTGAAGCCTCATGTGGTCCTTAAGCCTTGTCTGTTTGAGAAAGCACTGTACACTGACATCATCTTTAGGAAAACAGAAAATAGTGAAAGAGAGCTACTCCAGATGGGGAAAGCTGCTTTGAAAAAAAAAAATCACACTGTGTTTCATCAGGGGTCCAAATGAAAAAGCTGTGGTTATCATGTGTGGCCTGGATTTCTTAGTGCTTCTGTGTTAGCGATCAGGAGTGATTACACAGAATTATGTTTATTTTCAGTCACGCTAAAACATATTTTTAAACTTATTTTAATAGTTTTTGATCATGTTTGTTATGCTGTGTTGCAAATACAGAGTAGCCAATTATTTTCCCTGATCAGGACATACAGTACAGTACAGGAGCTTGTATTTATAAGGCTGAAAATTAATACTGAACAAACAATTTCTCATACATTGAATTATGAAAAAAGAGCGACTGTGGCATCTTAAACTGGCCACAGTGAAGATTTGACATTTCAAGCGATCCTATTTGAATTCCAGGCGACCCCACGTGGGGTTGTGACCCATGGTTGATAAACACTGCTCTAGAGCTTCTAGTTAATTCCTCATTAAAACACCAGGAATTCATCTCATGTCTTTAGCCATGCCTGTCTTTTCTGAAATACAAGCACTGTTATTTATAATTATTTTTGAGACTATTGATATGCTGAAATATAAAAAATGAGAGCAATGATGAAAGAAAATAATAAGTTTCTAGTACATACATTAAAAGGTTCTCAGATGGATTGTAACTTGTGAATGTTGTATATATTTTCCTGATAATGGTACAAGAAATATTACTGGCTTATGCACTAAGACTTGTTTTGAACATTCCCTCCAGATGGACGGCCACAATGGGAAGTGGAGGCAAAAATAATGCGTGAGAAAACTCAAGGAGTAAGTAGTCATCTATTTACCTGTGCATTTTGTCTGTTGTATTTGATGTGAAATATATTTGTTGATTGTAAAATTTGGCTTTAATTTTGTTTATTTAAATTGTAAAATGTTTCTGTGCTCTTATGTGTTTATAAATGATATGAAATGTTTTCATAGTCTTGTATCGTGGTGGAAGTTCCTCCCTACCACAGTAAGACCGTGGGGTCAGCTGTGCAGGTGCAGTTTTATGTCTGTAATGGCAAACGGAAAAGGAGCCAGTCGCAACGCTTCACTTACCTTTCAGGTGAGATGAGAGTTCATTCTTCCATTCTGATCCCAGTTTTATCCCATGTAGAAGACAGGTCATCAATATAAATATATTTTTCAATTTATAATTGCAAAATTAAAAGCCCAAATCCTTATAGAGTAAAACAAATTAGGCAAGGTAGCATAGTTTTGGTAATCTATGCTGTTTAAGATGCTTAAGTGTTTCAGACCTTAAGTAATCTTCCTGCTATTAATTTTATAGACATTTGCATGAAAACAATCTCTGAAGCTTTTACTTTGCATTCCTTTGGGCGTATTATTTCCTGCTGTAGTGACTCTCCCAAGGCAATGGCAAGACGTTTGAGTGACAGCAGAGACAGTTGTAGCATGCTCGCTGTGTTGCAGACTTCTCCACAGGGGTTTCACTAACCCAATTTCTCTCTTTCTCTCTCCAAAGAAACCATTGCTGTGGTTTCAAGGGGGCTCTTCCACTAACAATAACATCAGCACCTGCCAACTGTTTATTTTGTAAAGCCTCTTCAAACTCCCAAGCCAACTTTTTTCCCTCACATGCACTGTATTTGCATGGGGTTTTATGATGCAAATCTTTTGCTATCCAGGAAACTTTTACTATACATAGCCCCTGAGATGTGGTTTGATATAATTATTTTAGCAGCAAGGAAACTCAGTGCTCATGATATTTTGGTCTTAAAGTTTCCTTAATGTTTTTCATTAAAATCAAATTCCTGCCACGCTATTTGATATTGTTATTGTAATTTTTTTTTCTCCTCTCCTTGAAGCCACTCAAACTGAAAACATCGTTGGCGGAATATAATAGCATGTGATCATTTTGTGCAGCATATCCAAACCCTAACTTTTACCACAACGATGTGTGTATGTTTGTGTGTGTGTGTGTGTACGCATATACGCGGCCTTGCCCCTCCACCCACCCAGCCTTTCTGTTTGCAAGCACGCCCACTCGGCACAGGCAGTTCCTGTTTTCCCCGTTTACAGATTAGGCCAGCCAATCAGAGCAGAGTATAGAATTACCCTACTCTGTCAGTCAGGCTGGGTCGCTGACACCACTAGTATCACCATGGACACCGCCTGCTTTATTGTGGCAAGAAAAAAAAAATCTGTCAATCAGTCATGTTTCATGGTTCATATTTCATCGTGGGCTGAGCTGCAAAGGCCCTGGCCTAATTTAAGGATGAATTTTGAGAAGCGTGTTAGAAAAAAGAGCATCAACATATTTATTAGTTAAAATTAGGGAACACAATACTCTTCTTCCTGCTTTGAAATTTTACATTTCTGCATTGTCAGGCATGGAAAACAGCTAAAATAAATATAGTACACATAGTGGTCTCAAATTTGAGACTGCATTAATTTTGCACAAATTTGAACACTGACTTCAATTATATACAACTATATTTAGATATACATTATAAAACCCTTGATGTCCCTCTGGCTCCATTTTCAGCCAAAATAAACCCTGTTTGGCCTTTATGTGCCTCTTGCCTCTCAGTCCCACAGGCATGACGGGGTGAGTAGAGGGCACGATCAGTGAACTCGTTTGTTCTGTTGGTCTGATCTGGGCTGGGGGCACCCAGCACCTCTTCCCACACAACATTTCACATGATGGCACCCAGACTGACAACATATGCTCTCCCTCTGATTCAGAGCTGGATAAAAATAAAACTCACTGTCACAAGGCACCAGATTGGGAAATAGGTTACCGATTGGCATAGCAGTGCTGTGAGCTTTCACAGTAAAAGGGAATGGCCCCATTTATTATCAAAATGTCACTCAGTTTTGGACGAGGTTTTCTTTAAGGAGGAGACTCATTTTATAATCCATACATTTCAGAGACTGTTTACTGCTTTGAGATTCTTGTGGCTTAGCCTTTCTTCTGTAAGACATATTTCTGCTTCAAAGCCATAGTCAGGACTGAAAATGTGGGAAAAACTTGAAAGAACTACCTTTTTAAGCTAGTTTAAGTCTTTGGGCTAGTTTACCTGACGCAAGACTTTTCTTTCTTTCTTTTGTTGCTGTGTTTGTTTGATTAATGGATAGCTGAAAGTGTTTCTTTTGTCTGTCTTTCCTGTCCCGTCACATCTCTCTGTGTGTACTTCTCTCCCTTTAGTCATGGTGAAACAGGAGCACAGAGATGAGCTGGACCTTCCTGCAGTGCCCCCTATGTCCATGCCCCTGGCACATACTGCCAGTCTGGTGCGCACCCAGCTGCCTTCTCCTGAGCAGGGCCACCCATCGGACAACCTTCTGTCCAGCTCCCCCCATGGCCTGGCCACGGGCTCTGGACCTGGCCTGCTACCCCTGCAGCCCACCTGCCCCTCCCTGGGCTCCCCGTCTTTCCAGCACCTGCCTCACCTCCAGAGCCGCAGTTTGCACCACCCTCCTGCTGATTGCCACATGACGTTCCACCCGAACTCTGCTCCTGCTCCTCTTCCTGCTGCTCCCCGACCCTCTTTCCAGCCTATGCAGCACAGCCACAGCCACGGTCATAGCCTGCCCTTCAATGGCCAGTCCAGCCTTCCTCCTCAGGGCTACGAGAGGATGCCCTTTCAGCAGAGCCCCACTGCAGCATCACACCCCATGGGGATGGGGATGGTGTACCCCCCTTCCCCTTGCTCCTCGCCATCAGCTCCTTCCTCTTCAAGCACCAATCCCATTGCTGGGTCTCCCCAGAGCCAGCAACCTCTGCTCACTCCATCATCCCCACACCTCCAAACACTTGGAGGCTATCACTGCTCTCCAAATCCCAGCCAGGTTCCCTCTTCCAGTGGTCACCCCCTTGTGGGGCAGCACTCCTCCCAGCTGCAGAGGGCCATGGGCTACCACCCGGTAGGTCAAAGGTCAGCCTCCTGCCCCACGCCGTCCAGCGCCCCTCCGCCACGGATGATCCCCTCTCCACACTCTGGGCCCTCCTCCCCTCAGCTCCACTCGCTGCCCTACCAGTCTCCCACCTCCTCCTCCCCTACTTCAGGTGGCAGTCCTCTGGGCCCCTTCAACAGCAGCCTTCTCCCCAAGCTACAAGTCCAGTCATGGCCAGCCTCTCCCCAGCAGCAGGCCCTCTGGTTCACCCTCTAAGCCCTCAGGGCCCCTTCCCTTTGGACGGGGAGAGGCTGAACATCAAGCAGGAGCCGGAGGACAGAGAGCCCACTTTCCGCTCTATCGGACTGCAGGACATCACTCTGGATGATGGTAAGACTACTACAAAAATGTCTCACTTCATTTTTGATCAGTCAGTGATACCAGTGAAGATTTGAACTTGTCTTAACTTGATTCTCATTGAGGCAGTCACATTTGCACATATGAAAGGCCAAATTTGAAATAGTTAAAAACAATTAGAAGAGCAGCTGGACCTCATCTACCTTAGTTTCTTACCCTGTCTACTGTATATAGCTGTGTCACTAAATGTGTCTTCGACAGTCATTTTTCAGTTTTCTGTCAGTCCATTCGTTCTGCTCTCATTATCACATTTTCCTTCCTGACCCTGTCCCTCTACACGAGATATTTAGAGCACACCCATCTGTGATCAATCTCATTTACAGTCTAAAACAAGCGACCGCTGAGGGATTAAATTTACCCTACAATATGTGACTTGCAAGATAAATTTGTATCTGATGATGTAAAACAATACAGAGCTCCAGTTGTTGTATCAAGGCTGAAACCTTGATGCCTGATTACGGTGATAGTGTTTCATCTGTCATTGCAGTGCCCAGTTGTATACACAGGTTCATTACTTGGGGGTCCTGTGACTTAGTATTGGATGACATAGACACAATAGGAGCGATAACTATAGTATCATATTAAAGGGGCTAATTGTAAACTGCTAAGCTTTTTTATCTCTGGCAGCAGTTTAGAGATTAATTAGACTTTGTGTTTTTTGATTCTTGGAACAGGGGAGAAGGAAAGGATTGCATCATTTTGTTCTACATGCAAAGGCTGAGCACAGACATCACAGTTGTGTGCTGCTGCAGTAATTACATCCTGTGTGTGTTGGTGTGTATGAGAGGGAGAGTGTACATGCGTTAACAACTCTAATTAGGATGCTCAGGAGAACTTGTTGACTTAACAATTGACCATGGAGTCAGTGTGTGCATTTATCAGCTTATTTCTCTCATCCATGAACACTACAGAAAATATGTTCCTCCAAGCTGTTCTAAATCATCTACCTCCTTATCTGCCATTCAGACCCTTGTCTGGTGTTTCGTGTTGACCCCAGTGCCATATTCAAATGAGGCTTGCAAAGGTTTAGGGTTAATAAATAGCCTGGTGAAGCAGTGTCAGGGAGGTGTGACGGTGTGTACTAGCACGGGTCACCCTAATTAACACAGAGCTATTGTCAATAAGTCATGTGTGAAGCCACTTCATTCATCAGTGCATAATACTTGTGCACACACACAGAGACTATTACACATTTAAGCATGCGACTTGTGTAAAAAGCCTGATGACGAAGCTTCTCTTGGACTAATTCTTCATAGCCTTACACACGTATGCATGCGTGCAAACATTTCATCTGTTTACTTTTCAACATTAACCGGTAAGTCAGATTTAGTTGGGTCTCTCTCTCTCGCTGTCACACAGACACAGTCAGACACGCAGCCACTGTGAAAGTAGCTGGCTGTGCTCGCACTCAAAAAAAGTGTGAGAAAAGTTTGTGAGTGACACGGTTCAAGCGGGAATGTAAGCTCTCCCTTTGAGCCTGTGGCTAAAAATAGCTTTCTGTGCCAGCCCAGCTCTGTAGGCCATATTTTGAAGTAGCAACGTGGAGCTTCACCGCGCTCTGAGTTTTAGGAGGTCGCAGCACACTCTCTTAAGTAGACCACATTTACCCCAGTTTGACAGACACATGGATCAGGAGAGACAAACATATGGAAATGTGGAGTACCACAAGTGGAAGTAGTTTCATATAAAGATATATATATGTAAGATACACAGGCATGGTGCCTCAGGGGAATTCTGGATGATAACTTTAAAGCAGCTTTGCATTATGAGCATTTTAAGGCATTGTATATAACCACTAGTCCTGACTGTGATTTATTTTTCCTAAATTAGTGGGTACCAAACTTCTATCTGAAATCACTATGATTAGAATGGCCGTCGGCATGTCACTCTCTTAACAGGGCTTTAGATGTTTTTAGATGAGGTAGCGTTACCTTTCCTCCCTTCAGCCCATGAGTTTTACTCCATTGAATACAAACTTCAGTGTGTTTTGGAACGTTTGTCTTTAAACAGCTTTCTGACCTCTATAAAGATGAAGCAGACACAGAATCATTGTTTTGCACGATATCATGTGTTCATCATACATGACATAAACCATCACAGACTTATGTTAGCAGCGTGAGAGGGAACCCGAGTGTGAATGTGTAGAAAACTGCTCTGGTTAGCAAGCAGATGGCCCTCGTGACGCACACCAGAGCATGCTTGAGATGTGTGTCTCAGTGTGTCTATGTGTGTGAGAGAGATGGTATATTGTCTTTGTGTGTCTGTTTAATGTTGTCTGTGTGTGTGTGTGTGTGTGTGTGTGTGTGTGTGTAAAGCAGGAGACACAGGAGGTGAAAAGACAGACTGACAGACAGATGGACAGACAAGTTCAGGATCCAACTCCACTGCAGGGTCACTCAGCCGAGACATTCAATCTGAAATAAACTTGGCATTTGGGATTAAAGCAAAGTGCACACTGGATAATTTAATTCTTTTTGCCTTTCATATTTTGTATGTCAACATTAACTAAAGATGTTACAGTTACTTAATCCAAATATAAAAATGATGTGCAATGTATATAGAATGTAAAATGGCTTCTTTGAGATTACAACTGACAGACTGCAAGGGTTTATTTTTATTAGGTTTTGCTATGAAAAAAAAAAAGACTAAAGCTGTTAACAAAAGCAGTGGACTGGAACAGCAAAGAGGGCTGATTCCAACAAAGCAGCATGGGATGTATCTCAATGTCACCAAAAATTTGCAGCTTTGTGTATTTCTTCTTCTTTGATGTCTCAGTCAGTGCAGATCAAAGTTTGGTCGGGTGCTGCCATCATGAAATATTATCAAAGACAGGTTTGTCATGGTTTCTGTTTGGCCATTTGGGGTGGCGTTGATACCATGGAGTGTCAGTACCTCAGCTACAAAAACAAACAAAGACTCTTCACTTCATCAGCGGATACAGATGATTGATAGATTATTAATCTTTTAATATCAATCAATGTCTGCCATCTATTCTCAGGGTGTCAGCTATGTTTACCAAACCTAAATATGTTCAGCTCTTTCAGAAACATAGCAGTGGCTTGAAGGATGGTCCCTCCTGTGAGGATGATTACAGCAGTCATGGTGACAGAATCTGAAGCCCCTGTGCTGCCCACCCGCGCATTTAGCTAATTAATCATTGTGTGACGATCCCTATGTTTATAGAGTACAAGTATGGATGGGAAGGGATAGCACGTGTGTGATTGTCTGTGTGTGTGCGTGTAACCAGTTACTATAGTGTCAGTGGTGTGCACAGTGTGTGTCCACAACAAAAGCTGGTCGTATGTCGGCCCTGCCCTGCCCAAATGCACAGCTGCCTCAAACTGCGAGCACAGCTTTGAGGGTTAAGAATAGGCCGTGCCCTGCTGCCTGCATGCCTTGAGAGGGACACTGACACAGCACACACACACACACACACACACACACACAGGGAGTGACACACATTATCCTGTAGATGTAATCAAATAAACGTGGCAGTGGCTGTGGCAGTGCAGTAAACAATTCTTTTAAATACACTTTTTTTTACTGTTCTGCTTTTCTAAAAGTGGACAGCCCTTGTTTGAATGTTAAATATGAGGCTACAGCTAGCTTAGCCACCTCAGCTTAGCATATAGGCAGCTGGAAAAAGGGGGAAAGAGCGAGTAAGCCTGGTTCCCTCTTAAGCTAACAGGACCCCCTACCAACACCTCTAATCTGTTTTAAATAACATTGTATGTCTTATGTACAAAAAAATGAAATGTAGAAATAACACATTGTGGTTACTCACTCCTATTTCATGGTGGGAAGCAGTCACCTCATGAGGTCTCCACTGATTGCCCTTGTAAAACTACAACTTGTTTTAACAACACATTAAGTGTTAATTAGTGAGCTTTAAATGTGCCAGTATGAGTCAGCGTTACCTTCAGAGAGAACCAGACTAGCTGTTCACTCACTCACTCACTGTTTTAAGTCTTCATGCTAAGCTAAGCTAACCGCTTGCTGGCTGTGGCTTCATATAGATATGAGAGTGATATTGATTTCCTCCGGTGACTCCTGCAAAACTGACTTAACTTTAACAAGGAGCTCCTTGTAATGAGAACTGCTTATTAGATTCCACTAAGAATCAACGGCAACTTCCTGGACGCAGTTTGAAGCTCCTGGGCGGCTGCTGTCTTCCCACACTCAGACCGTACGCTCCCTGAATGTAGCAAAATGGCTACGAGCAGTAAATGAGTAAAACAAGTGAGTGGTGAAGAGGCCAAACTTGAGCAATCCAAAAAAGACTTGGATATTTTTCCTCAGAAGTTGGCCGACCAGGCCACAGAGAATATTCCAGTGAATATTGGATTTACCTTTGACAGGTGGCAAGAAATATGACTCCGGGTTTATCCCAAATGAAATTAAACATGAAATTATGCTTGGAAATGAAATTACCGTTTTTTGCTGGCTACCTTTTGAGTTATCTTGATTCACATTTTCCTTTTCAAAGGGCCTGAAAAACTGTTTCAAATGTGGTAGATTTTTCCTCCCTCTAAAAATGTACCTGTTTTATATATTGTTATTTCAATGATCAACAACCATCGTTGGACAAAAGTGTAAATGAAAGCCATTTACAGTAAAAGCATTAAGTGGCTTGCAAAGCTGGCGTGGAAGCCTTCTTATGAAATGTTGGAGTCACATTGGTGAAATTGCATCAGACAAACCGGTTATTCATAAATCTCTAATTTGTACACATGTTTACACAACCAGGGAGAAATGAAAACATACCTGTAGTTCATTTAACTGTGATTATTTATATGAGTACACAGATATAAATCTCCCTTTTTTTTTTTCCACATGTGTTTGCATGGGACCATCTTAGCCGGAGGATTCATGCCATGATTAGCCAACCATAACAGAGTAGTATGACAGAACCCCTGATTTGACGGTATGAAAAAACAACAGTGGAAGGAAAATACGTTTCCGTTGAATGCTGCTGCTGCTTGTTAAAAACAATGGCAAATATTTGCTGATGTTTTCCCCTGAAACAAGGGGAAACTGACTTTCTGTGTCATCTTTCCATACAATTAAGGTCTTAGAGAGAGAGAGAGAGATGCAGAGGTCTTGGCAGAGGCTGGAGTCTGGAGTGGAGACTGTGCCAGTGCTGCTGCTTTTTCTTTTGACAGGAGGAGGGGAAGCCTGGAAATCCCTCAGTGGGGATGAGAGCAACTCATCGACTCTTAGTTCATGCTTCTGAATGTACACATGCCGTATTATTATGGAAAGCAAATTTCGCTATGGTTTTGTTGCGTTCGTGCTGCTCTCGTTGTGCTGGTGTTGATTTGTGCGCGTGAGCCAGGCACCAAAAGCCTCTGTTTGACTGGAAAATGAAAACTGTGATACAAGTCAGCGCATTACTCACAGTGCACAAATGAGGACTTGACCATTCGAAGTACAGTTCGCTTCCCCTACTAAATGCAGAGGTCTTGAAATGTGTGTATGCAAGTGTGTGTGAGAGTGTGTAAACAGTGACTTTCCTGTCAGCTTTTGGTGAGTCACCTTAGCGTGCTACTCTAAAGTTGCCACCATATATTTGACATCTTTGTGATGCAGAAGATAGTATTTTTCTGTACTTTTTGAAAAGCAAGTAGTTGATCAACAGAAATCTGTCCCTCATATATGAAGTTTAGTTGCTTAACTTATATGATAGTAAAATGAAAACATTAGGATTTTTGGACCAGCATGGTTTTGTATGAGTATTTTTCACAATTTTCACACTTTATAGGCCAAACAAATCATTGGATTATGATGTGAAACAAAACACCACTTCCTATTAAGTTGCTGGAAAAGAAGAAATGTAATTATGGTTTTGATACCAGAAACTCAACAATTTCATGTCATGCTGATAAGTCCAATAGTATCTACTATTAACCACAGTAGTGGGCTTTGCTGATCTCCCTTGGCAGCCGTTTGGGCTCCAGTGGTTTCCTCCTGGAAGCCAAGTCCTGTGGTCATCTGCCGAGCGGAGCCCCTATTCTGTGTCCTGGATGAAAGATGGAGGCCTTGTGAATCACTTACCGTCAGATCAAATGGGAAATCCACCGATGATTCACAGAGATGAGTGACTTTGAGAAACTGACTTTTTAACGAGCCTCTCCGGTGTGCTCTGTGCCCTCACCCACTCATTCACTTGTTCCAAAAGTGAAATTAAAGTGAAACAGAAAAGGGCCACAGAGCTGCAGCAGCAGCAGCAGCAGCAGAGTTGAAAGAGTGAACTAGAAAAGACTTCACTGAGCAGACCTGGAAGATTTCAATACAAATTCCATCAACTGACCGTCTCTTTCCAATGTGTGCGATCGCTCAGTGGATTTTTACTTCATGTTTGCGCTCAGACCCGAGGCTTTGAGAAGACGTATGCATGTCATTACAGGGCCCTGCAAATGGAAACTGTGTGCTTTGATATTCCCTCTTGCAGGCAAACCAAGTCTTGCCTCTCTCTGTTCCCTTTGCACAAATGTTTTCCATTGTAGCATGTTGTCTTCATTTGCTGGACTGAACAATCAGTCAATCTTCAAGTTATTTGCTTAAGCTGCTCTGCCAGAGTGATGTTTTTTATTCCTGGGTCAGGGAACCTTTTTCAGTGTGTCATAGAGGGTTATGATAATTACCCATTTTCCATTTGGACAGTTGACATGTTTATCGTGCTGAGTGTCCATCTCCCCATTTCTCCCCTGTTTTGCATTATGGAAATCTTTTCGATATACCTCCACGGACAAGCACTTTAGAGATGAGATCACTCAATCACAGCAGGAATTCAGAAATTTAAGAATCCCGGACATGAATTTATTGAGTGTAAGCAGATTTGACAGATTCATTTTGAATCTACAGCTAAACTTTAACGTCTTTAGGGTGATATCTTTCTCATGCGCAGTTTTGTGACATGAATCTGAGCCCTCTTGATTGTTCCTGACTCTCTCTGTTGAGTACAGCTGGTCAGTAGCTGTGCTTAACCCAGCAAATGACTGTAACCAACCTAGTTCGTAGACATTTAAGACTTCCTCTGTTTCCGCTGCACTGAATGGCAAAGGTTTCTCTGTAGTCATGAAGCCGTACATCTCCGGAATACATCTCCACTACTGCTAGAAAGAATTCCACCTTTCACGAAGACATATGGGTCTCAATATTAGAAATAACATTCTTATGATAAAAGCCTCTGCTAAATCAACATCCTAACTCAAACAGGCAATCTGATGTAAGGGCAGCAGTGAAAGGCTGCTGGCAGTAACACCTGCAACAGTAGTAGTAGTAGTCGGCTGACTGCAGATGTATATTTTCACTAGGGAGCCCCCCTCCCAGTCATCTGGAGAGGATCTCCCTTTGGTGGAGCCATTCAGAGACACACTTACTACGCCGGCTTTTCTGTTGCACTGTCATGAACCAGTAAATGTGAGAAAACACTCTCAGCATATGAAACTTGTCACAGGCTCCGCCCACAACTGAAGTTTTTATAGGTTTTAATTTTTTTTTGTTTTTCCTTAAGTTTAATTTGCACTCTATATTTTTAGTCTTTCCACCTCCTCTGCTGACTCTTAATCATATAAATGATTCTGTTCTCAGTAGGCTGCTGACATCCAGTCAGATGGAAAACAACAAGGAATAAGTGACATTAATGTTCCGAAGTGTCGTCTCCTTCTTTTGCATTTTAAATCTGCTTTGAGACTGAGATGGAAATTGTCTTCCAACGATACGACAAACTTATAACAACCCGATCAGATTATCCGACTTTATACATGGAGCACAGCTGTAATATCGAGAGTGAGGCTTTCTGACAGATTGTGTGGGGAGACCTCTTTCGGCACCGTTTTTCTTTCTATTTTCCTTTCATGAGAAAAGTGGGTGAATCAAATTGAGAGGAATAAATCTCAAGCTGCATTTGCTTGAGTCACAGGTTTTCAGATTGTTTTATGCTAATTGTCTCCAGCGCGAGTTCAATAATCAGTCGATAGGTTAATGTTTGCCTCTGCAACAGTCTAATCGGTACAGCGGAAAGTGATATGTTTTTGCAGACGCCCACTTGATGTTGGTCTGTTGCACTCGACATTACGTTGTTCATATTGCTGTGGTGTTAGAGCACAGAGTTTACCACATAACATTTCAGCTGTGCAGCAGGCTCACGACAGGCCTGGAACATACATCGCTCTGTGATTGATGTAGTATTTTAAGTCGTAAGTCTTAAAATAAGAGCCCTTGATCTTTTTTTTTTTTTTTTTTTTTTTTTTTTAATTTTTTCTGTGTTAACACTGTTACGGTTGAAATATAACACATTTCTCATCTAGATCTCACAAACTCAGAGTGGAGCTTGGACAACAGAATCACAGACGAGCTTTTCTCATGTCATCAATAAAGTTGTTGTGCTGCACCACTGGTCCTTTTAACACTTGTAAGATGCTGTTTATTTTGAGCACAGTTAAACACTTGTCTTTGAAAGGTTGTGCCCTTTAAAGGAGATGTGTAATCCTCCATCACACTTTTATATCGCCAATGGAATCATCTGACATCAATTTACATACTTAACATAACATAACACACCAATTTGTTGTATGTTATACCTCAGCCCTCTATATACAAAGGTAAATGTTTGCTTTCATAGTCACAGTCTAGTCTCATAAGTGCGTGGTGGTGCTGTGAGTGTGACTCTGTGTGTGTTTGTGTGTGTGTGTGTGTGTGTGTGTGAATATGGTTGACATGGGAAAGGAAGAGCCTCCCACGCTAACAGGATGATATGAGTGATGGTGGCCAGACACAAAAGCAAGTAGCAGAAAACACAAATAAAACAACAAAATGTGCAGTGAGGCTCAGGAATGAACCTGTTGGTCTTTTGACTAATGTAATGTAAAACGAACAAGATGTAAAAGTCAGAAAATGTAGTTAAAACACACACTTTGGTCGAAGGAAGAGCTGTGGAAATAGTGATACAGGCAAGGGTTTAAAAATAAAGATCACACTCATACTTACTATAATAATGTTTTATGTTTGCGTTTTCTATTGAGGGGATTTGTTCATAGATGTACACCTCAGCCTTCAACACTGTGTGTCATCAAAGATCATTTAAATACAGTTTCTTTTCTCTCATGAAACAGAGCTGACTGGGTTCATTTGCTTGTCATCGCTGACTGAGTCACCCCCACCCTGCCACCTTTATAAAAAAAACTGGCTTACAGTAAAACATTTGTTAATCATGACCTGGGGGAACATCTGATTTAAAGCACAGTTGCACAAACGGACAGATGGGTGGTGAGCGAACGAGCCTCGTCTCGGCTGTCGTGTACAGACAGGTCTGCTTGTGATTCGCCCAGTGCCAAACTGGGCCAGAGGGCTCTGCTGCACCCTCCCAAACCAGTTCACCCAGCCTGATTTCCCTCTCTGACCTGTCAACCTTACAGCTCCTCAGTGCAATCACCTGAAGAGGTCTCAGAACAGAAACCAAACACACATATTGTTGCAACAGCAAAAACAACATCACATTTTCCATAAATTCCAAATGGAAGTTTTCTCTCCCTCCCTCCCTCTCTCTCTCCGTCTCTGTCCTCATGTCTTTCCTCACCATGTCAAACGATCTGAAGTTGATTCACATCACGGCTGCAGTTTTTACTAGCTCCCCGCTGTGTCTCTTGTGGTCCCAGTGTGAATAGTGAATGGAGGCTGCAGATGTAAAACAATCACGCCGGCTGGAAAACATGAAAAAATAAAAGCAGGCCACAGTGAAAAGAGAGCAAGAGTTGTCTGTTATTTATTTAAAAACAGGCTCTGAAGGAGTTGGTGGAGTAATTAACCTCGCTGTGCCTCAGTGCCTCTCTGGGCTCAATGTGTTTTTTTGTTGTTGTTGTTGTTGTTTTTAACAATGATTTGGTTTTACAAACTCCATGAACAGACCTGAGGAAATGAAGTGAAGAACCATTAAAGTTCTAATGAAGTAACGGACAGCCCCCGCTGGCTGGCCGGCTTCACAGCACTGTGTTTATTGGAGTCAGTGTGCTGTGGTAACTGGTAACGTTTCTTTGGCTTAAACAAAGGTCAGGCCTGGCACATTTAGTGAATGGAATAGTTTCTCTCATTTGTTCTGTCAGGAGTTATTATATCTCACGTCAGAGCCGTGACTTTGTGACCTTTGGTTTTGTCAGTCTGTCTGAGTTTTTCCACTTTGAGCTCTTGGCTGTTTTGAGTTTGAGCTCTCTGTCCTGTGAGAAACTCAGAGTGGAACAACACTGCCCTCTGCTGGAAACACGTGGAAATAATGGAAAGCCAATACAAGTTCATTCTCAATAGTAATGAGTGTTTTTTTCGTGTGTGTGTTTCTGTCTTCGCAGTGAATGAAATCATCGGCAGAGACATGTCCCAGTCCCCCAGCGCCCACGGTCCTCCGTCAGCACACAACCAGTCATAGCTCAGCCCTCGCTCAGGCCCCCCCCCCAGCTCGGCCTTCTGGCTCACGAACCATCCCCTCCGGCTCATCAATCCTAACCCAGCAACCTCGCCGCTCCAGCATGGACCCTGCTCCAGGCCCGAGGTCCAGGTCCTGAGTACAATGAGGACAAGAGTGCAGGGGGGACACATTACTGGGGTTAAGAGACTGAAAACGGTTTGGAGCCTCATGGGCCAGCTCGACCACCAGCCTGACAAGAAGACACTCTTCATTTTGTCTCATCTGATTTCATTGAAAACAAAACAGTTTAGAGATACAGACAAAGAACTCACAACTCACATTATGCAGATAAGTGAGCAGGAGGAAGCAGCCATGTCCATTTACACTCGGTTGGAGAATAACAAGGATCGGTGTTAAGAAACCGGCTCTTCACATGTCCACAGCTCAGAGCTGTCTGTTAGTTCTCAGATGTCAAGATGTGACCCCCACTCCACCACGACCCTTCTCTTCATTAGGTGTGTGCCTGACCTTTCAAAGCACCGCTGTCTTCTTGACCAATCAGCTCTCTGTGAGTTCACTCACTTTCCAGTCTGTCTTGTCGCCCCCCCCCCCCCCACCAGTACCTACATGCATGAAGACGTCTTGAGACATAAAAAAAAAAGAGAAATTTAAGGGTGCACAGTGTTGTCACAGGAAGTCAGAAGACAGAAGCTTTAGTTGCTGCTAAATGAGCTCATAATGTTTATTATTAACTTCAGTGTACTGCAACTCCCAGAATGCAACACCAGATTGAGGGTTTGCAGCATATGAATTATTAGCCATGAAATCTGGTCAGTCTGAACTGTCCGGCTACGTCTCGCTCACGGCTTTAACATTGACGACATTGTCCACCCCCCCCCCCCCCACCCCCGTCCCACCCCCGTCCCTTTTAAATGAGAAAACCTTTCAGGACTCAATTGCAGGGCTCTGGCAGAGAGGAGCGAGCTCCTCCGATGCTGGTCTGGGATCTGCAACCTGCAACATTCCACACCTTGTAGAAACCTTGCAGACATGTAGATATCTGTACATGACCCCCCCACCTCTTCCCCAACCCACCTCCGTCTTTCTCTCCTTCTTCCTTCCTCCTCCTGTTCCCTCTGTTCGTCCTCCCTCCCTCTCCTGTATTTTTTTTTTATCAAGTTGAACAAATGCCTTATTAACATTTAGCAGCTTTGAATGGTAGTGAAAGCTTTTACTTTTCTTTTTTTGGTCTCGTTTTGCACAGCTGGCTTTGAGTTTGACTGTAAAATTATTTCATTAACTGTCGTGCGGTTACGATTTCATGACTCCTGACAAGGGACGAGTGGGATTCAGGACGCGAGTTAACCCTCCTGATTATTTTCAGATTCAGATTTTCAAGACGCCCGTTATTTCCACATGACAGAGAGGAGTTTTTATTTTTCACGCAATAACTCCACATCTCCCAGGGGCCTTTGTGTGCCTTCTATTTCTTGACAGGCACCATACCTGAGACGTATGAGAGCCTCTGTGACATATGATGGGAAATAATTTGACTAAATATTTGAAAAGTATTTTATACAGATTTCTATATATTGTATTTATGTATCGACCCCAGCCCTCCCCTCCCCTCCCTCTCTGCACCCCTTTCACAAAGTCTAGAGAATGATCTGGATATAACAGGGTCTTCCACATCCCCCTGTTTGCAACAATCAATATTTGCTGTTCACAATCAGAGACTTAATTCATATTTCCTGGTCTGACAGGTATGCAGCAATAACCCAGAGTATTTTCAGGCAGGTTTCTAGTCAGATGTGATAAGGATGTGATCAAACACACACACACACACACACATATTCTGGATTTGAAGATTTCCTTTTTTTTTTTTTTTTTTTTTTTGCCTTAAGCTTGACAATGATGCTCCTGCATGTGAGAACTGAGGAGTGTTGCTTATGACAGTTTGAAGTCAGTTTCCAGGTGAAAATGATTTTTTGCTATGCATTAAAATTCTGCCTAATGCCTTTAAAAATGAGGGGAAAAAGACAAAAAAGACCTTGATGCCTATAGAAGTAGAATGTAGACTTGTAGATGCTTGATTGATTGTGTTATAGCATCCCAGATCTGTCCATCAGCCAATCTGCCTTTGTCGAGGACACAGTGCAAGCATCTTAAAAAGGTTCATTTGTGTGCGTGTGTGAGAGAGAACGAGAGAGAGTGTGTGAGTGTGTGTACGTACGTGTGGATGGATGGTTGATGTTTGTACCAAATATGCTGTACAGAAGACAGGAAGTCCTATTTTCACCAACAGAAGCACATACATGTATTTAGGCTATGCAAACTATAAGAAGCAAATGTGAGACATGACATTAAATATGAGAAATGAGATTATAAACTATTTGTAATGTTGCTTCTTAGAGCAGAAAAAAAAATAAACATTCAGATAGTGAGAGTATCATGTCACTATGTAAACTATTAGGATGCCTTAACTCTTGTTTGAAAACCAGTTTGTCAGTGTGTCTGTATGCTGTTCTGGGTTGATTTTTTTTTTTTTTTTTTTTTTTCATGACTAAGACGTTAAGTCAGTAAATATTATTATTATTATTTTGTTGTTTGTTTTTTGGGGGCACAGGGTGGACATTTGAGGGTTGGGTGGGAGAAGGGAGATGGCTCTTTTTTTGCATATGAAGCTGGTTCTGCAGCTTGAAAGACTTGAGTCAACAAAAAATAAAGAAAAAAAAAGAAGAAGAAAAAAGCAACAAAACCAGCATTGACAGTAAACTCTGGCTGCCGTCCTCTTCTGTCACAACCAAAGACCGAACAATATGTTCCCATTTTACATTATGGTAAAGCAACAGAGACTGTACAACTCTATTTTTGATACTTCGAAATGGATGTCATTCCTAAAAGGTTGGGGACGTGTATGAGTGTTGAGAATATATGTATATGTATATAAATATATACATATACATATATGACATTGTTTTGTAAAATAAAGGGAAATACAGGTTTAGCTGATGTTTACCGAGCCTTGTATTGTCATTTCTTGTATATTTTGTATGTTAAAATTTTTGTAATTTTTAAGACTGCAGTGCTTTTTGAAATTATTCAAAGGGAATACCTTGCATCATACCTTAGGCTCTAAAGTAGTGTATATCAATAAAACAGAAAACTCAGCCATGGCTTTGGGTCTTGTTCTTTTTACACACCTGCTTTTCTCTACACCAGCACTATTCTCCAAAAGCTCTCACCAGGCCTGCTCACAACTCAGTCCCCTGCAAGTATGTAGTCACAGGTGGCCCCAGCAAAACATAGGTTATCACTAATGACACCATCTTAATATTCCTATTAATAGTCAGAACCAATTTGGTGACGGTTTATGGTCAATGACGGGTTTATTTTAAAATTTAAATGCCTTACAGCCAAGTTGTCTTGAGTAAAGTAACTCTTTAGTGATTCACAGACCAGTAGGTGTAGAGTTCTGCTTTGGTGCCCTCTGGTGGTTTTAACAAAAGACTGCAGAGCCCTGTCATGTAGCGCAAATGCACAGATGAAAAACCAAAAGATGGTTGAAAACTCATGAGTCTCTCTTGAAAGAACCAACAGCATTAAACCCACAGTGTGGAAACAGTCATTACAGGGCTGACTGTCTTTCTTCCTTAATCCTTTCACACAGAGAAAAAATATTTTGTGTGGGCCACATTTATTATTGCTTTTATTGATGTCTTATGAATTCATGTCTTTAAATGAGACCAAATCAAACATGGATCATTGTTGACATTTTTATCGTTTACAGTTTTATCTCATTTACACAGAGCAAGTGTCAAACTTGCAACAAAAGAAATATTTCCTCTGCCACCAGAGGTTGACCTAGCCCTGCCAGGGCCAGTATTGCACTCTGGGTAATGTAGGCACAGTAAAGGTGTGAAAACAAAACTAAAGACAGCTGTCAATAGGCCTGTTACAGGAAAACTGATGCAAATGACACAGTAGTCCGGTCGGAAGCAGGAATAAGATGCTACAGACTGTTTGTTATAAATAGTCTGGAAACAAAAATACAGGAGAGACTGTACAGCAGCTGAGGTTGATCTTTATAAAAGGCTTCAGGATGTATCTCTGTCCTGTTACGTATAACAACTAAATATTCATTTTTGTAAAGAAATTTGGATCAATAAAAATTTAATCAACTTATCAAGCTATTCAGACAAGCAGTTAGTTAAACTCATTGATTGGAGCAAAAACACATCTGCAGTGCTTGGAAAAGGTCTAAATGGGATGACATGTCATACATAAATGCTTCATATAGGAAAAACTAAGTTACAAATGACTTGGTAGACTACCACAACTGTGATCCTGCTGTGGTTTTAACCAACAGTCCCTGCAGCTCAAAGTTAGTACAAATAAATCAAGAAAAGTTACAGAGTACAGCTCAAGGTTCACTCCTTGTTTCAGTAGTCTAAGTCAGTTTTTATGGCTTTTTTTCACTTTTCAATGGCACCACTGGAGACCATCAAATTAATAAACATTGTGCATGCACATACACACATCTGTGTTTGCATAGAGCTAAACACAAAGAGTCATAAAGGATGTCAAACCAAAATATAGTGGTCAAGAATGAAAATTCAGAAATATACAGAAAAGGTCATCAGCAGAAGTGGTTTGTACAACCTCAAGCATTTCAGGATGAAAATGATCTGTACAGTTTTATGGGGGACAAATACGGCATATAGAGCATTTGAATACACAGAGCCACAGTTTATGGATTTGTCCAGGCTCCACACCATCTCCTCTCCACAACCAGCAGATGTACAGTGGTGCTATGCAGGACATCCACAAAGTCATTAGCACAATGATTTCAGCTGCTTCACCTGTGAACTTTCAGACTCCAGCGGCCTCTTCTGGAGTGTCAGGGGGCCAGCAGTGTCAGGTGTGTGTCAATAAATGGTTTTGTGTAACACTGGAAACGACTGGAGCTTGTTCAGTGTTTACGGAGAAGCAGGGAGGTGAGTGAGTGCTCTTCAGTGGGAGGTTAAATTGAGTGGTCAGTTACAGAGGACCAGGTGGACCTGCTGGCCGTAGAAGGGGTGGTTTGAGCGCTCGGCTACAGCCCGTCTGGCCATCTCCTCGCTGGGGAAAGTGATCAAGGCCTCGCCACTGCACTGGCCACTGAAGTTGTACAAGATGAGAATGGCATCTGGCTGGAGCTGCAGAAAAATACAAAGAGGAAAAAAAAAAAAAACGTCAAAATACATGTCACAATTTCCTGCAGCTGTAGCACGGAAACACCAGGGGGAGCCCATCAAGCTGAGGGAGACCAACGCCTTGGGAAAGCTCATTTCATCAAACCGGCCCAGTTAGATAGGGAAAAAAGATTAATGGATAGAGATTAACCGCTAGACAGAGTGGAGTACATGCTGTTCCCCGAGGACCCGACCCATTGTGATCTCTCTCTCTCAGAGACACACACACACACACACACACAATCTGTTAGTCTGCATGCATCAACATCCTGCATCAAAATCAAGCCTAATCAAAAAAAACTCCTTTTCCTCAAGACATGCAGATATGAAAGTACACACTAATGATTGGAGTGAGAGGAATACAATCAGTTGAGTTTGTTGTCAGAGTCATGTCAGAGCAAGAGAGGGGGCGACAGACAGAGTGGGATCATACATTCAGGGCACTGTGCACTGGAAACGGTCAAGATAGAGTTATAGGTCCCGATTCAGTAGATGTTCATGAGCTGGTTTGCTGCAGGAGTGCTGAAGACAAACTAACACTGAGGCTTTCAGTCATGAACCTCAATCAAAATGTCTGTAAGACACTGTGTTCAGCGAGTAGCGCTCAGCATTTGAACTGTGTAGTTTGGGGGAAATGAGAGATGTGATACCACTTCATTATTCAAAAGCCTTATAGGTTTGTAAACTTCAGCACACAGATGGTTTTCACCTTCAGTGAGGAGCAGAAGGTTCATCATATGCCAAAGGTCTGTGTTTGGTCTCAGTGAACAACCTGCAGACTGTGGGTCCTGCACTGGATGATTATCTGGCTCTGCCATAGAGTCATGTCCACCACACAGAGAGAGTGAAACATTGAAATGTCATTTACATCAGAGCATGTACTGCAATACAGGATTCTGCTCAATATGATCATTCATTCATTAGAAATGACATGTTCCTCTTATTTATCGCAACAGCAAACCCTCAGGGCTCACACCAAAAGGTTATGACCTTTGTGATATGTTGCAAAGGTTTCCCCAACAGAAACACATTCTGTGTATGTAATACATATAATTGTGCATCTTGTAACAGATTTAGACGTCTGTCAGGAACAGGACTCAGCACTCCTCTCACAGGCCTCAGAGGAAGGACTGCAGTTACGAAGCAGGTTTGTTTGGGAAGCAGCAGACTGACATGCCGGCTCAGGAGCTTAGAACCTCGATGGCTAGACTGGGCATTCCTACGCAGACTAGTCCTGTCAAATTACAATGTGGTTGATGTGTGATGTGTTCTTTTGTCCGAGTGTTTCAATCTCATAAGAAATGTTGTTTCTCTTCAGCAGCAATAAGGTTTCAAGCTGCAATCTAAGTCCCACAAATTGCCCATAATGGCCGCAATAATTCGTCATATACTATGTTTCTATGAGATGGATTTCAGCTCGTTTTGAAGCAAATCAATTCCTCAGAAATTACTGGGTAGTTTGCAGCATATTTGTGTTATATTATCCATTTAATTCTGAATGTTGTACATTTAACTATATTACATATGTTTGTTAGGAAATGCCCTTTCTGGCCACTTTGGTTCTCTGGTCTGGAGGCTCTTCTTACCTTGGGTTGAGTCCCTAAAGACAGAGCCATTCTTTGGGCTGAATCAGACTCCTGGCCTGTTCGTTCATCTGAACCACGCCGCTGTACTCGTCAGGGGCGTACTACAGATAATAATGAACGGACAGTCAGGGTGGGAAAGCCTCCGCATCGTCTCACACATGACAGTACACAGTTTAATACACAAGAAGATGCAAAAGTAAAAGCTCTCAAAAAAAAACACCCCTGGTTTTTGAGGAAGATATGAACACACCAAACCAGAAACATACGCACAAACACATATGCACACACAACAAACACTGACTGATCAGGCTTCATTTGAACCATTTGATTTGGTGTGTGAACTGTGTGGTTAAGGAAACCGAGCGCTGGTGTGGGAACTGTTTTCTCGCCCAGGGCCAATGTGAGAGGCATGACTGCAGCCAGAAACTAAAAAGGCACACTCACTCCATTCAGGATACAATTACTGCAGTTCAGCCAACAGTCAGGTCTGGAGTCAGCTTCTCTCTCACTCTCTTTCTCTCTCTCGCTCTCTCTCTCTCTCTCTCACACACACACACACACACACACACACACACACACACAGACCAGCATTTATCCTTCGCTAAGTTCTATAATGTTCAGACAAGTTTTTCTTTGGTGTGAATTTGATACTGGCAACCCTCTAAAATAAAACCCTCCCTCCTCTCTCTCACACACAAACACACACACACAATACACATAGGGGCTGAACCAGAACTAAATAACATAAGCCATGAAGAAAAGCAGACCCAAAATCTGTACCACAAGATCACAACCCCTCCACCTCAAACTCCATCCCTCTTATCTGAAGCCCCAACTGTCAGGGTTCATACCTGCTTCAGAGATCTCCGCCTAATATGCGCTGGCAGCAGAAAAAAAAAGGGGAAGCACAAGGAAGGGTGGGGGAGAGGGGGCACAAGTGCACACATGTCCCTTAACTGAATACTAGAGTGGTGTGATTTTGCAATAAAAAACACCAATACAAATAGGCTCAATGATCCAACAGCTACTGACTTCAACATGTGGGGCTGCAGACTGTGGGAAGAGTTCACAATGCACAGGATATAGCCACACACACTGTTTAGTTACTAGAGTTGCTATGAGCGGTTACCATACTATGGCACTGGGCAGCTTTAATCCATACTCCATTCATACAGTGGAAAACAGATCCTTACCAAAATGTTAAATGCAAATTATCACACACACACACACACACACACACACCAATGTGCTCTATTACTCTGTAGCCTCACTTAAGTGGTACATGCACCCACCTGGTATCCCTGGAAGAAGCTGAGGATGTCCTTGACTCCAGTGTTATAGGGCAGACCCTGCATCCTGACCAGGGCGCCAGGTTGGGGCAGGACAGAAGAGGCGGCGGCTGCGGCAGGGTGGGACTGGGCTGCCACTGCTGCTGCCACTGCTCCTGGTGGAGCTGCAAAGTAGCCAACTGTGGAGGGGGAAACTGGAGGGCTGTGGCGAGAGCAAGGCACAAGAAAAAGCAGAGATGTGAGAACATAGTTCATTAATAGCAGGAGATAATTACAGAGTGATTAGACATGGGTGGGGATAAGCAGAACAGAGGGCGAGGAACAGGTATTTCATCATTTCTCATTTAGCTGCCGCTGGTGCTGTGCTAACCTGGGGTAGTAGGCTGTGTAGTTCATGTTCATATTCATGTACAGGTGTGGCTGAGGTGGGTAGTAGGCCAGAGTGTGAGCAGGGCTGTGTGCAGTGGTCTGGTGAGGTCTAGGTGCAGCCAGCAGGGGGGGCTGGTAGAGGGCAGCCTCAGGGAGAATGGCAGGCGGGGTGGGGAAGGCAGTGTAGGCTGTGGGGGGAGACAGACCTGCAGGGAGAGACAGAGATACTTTGAAAATCTGGTGATTTACATGTTGTGATCAGGTCATGCACAACCCTGCAAGTAATGCAGTCTGGAGTATGAAAAAGGGTATGAAGAGTTTCCCCATGGTGCATCAGATTTCAACACGTGTACCGTGTTACAATTACAAACAAAATCTTGAGAAACAAACCAATTCTTACAAGAAAAAGGAAGTTATTTTATTGTGAAGTGACCATCTCTGCTTTCAGAACGGTCAGTCAGCTGAGTTAGTCTCCTGGGAAACCAAGTTGTCATTGTTTCCCACAGTTTAGAAACCTGATAGATGATCTATTAATAGAAAACATTCAGATTCATTAATAATGAAAAAAAAGCATAACTGTATCCTGTCATAGTTTTGGCCATTACTCATATCACTGCGAGGTTTAAACAAACACCAAATGTGGCCCACATCCCTTATTTTGTTGTTACAATGATGTATTGCAAAATTGTATTCTGTGATAGTTCTACAACATCAGCACAATTTTACTTTTTGATGATATATTTCAACTATCACTTCTTTGAACAGGTCTGGCAGTCAGTGTGACCCAGGTTACAGCAAGGAAGAATGATCAGCAGGATCCTAACAGAACAGACAAAAAATGACACTCTGAGCTATAGAAATATGATCCTGGGCGGAAAAAAATCTTATTTTTTTGCAGACCAGAATCAGTTGGTCTGGAAACCACCTTTTGCATTGCCAACTATATTATTTATAGTCTTCCTGTGTCCTAAAGTCTGTCTTTAAAAAAAAAAGGATGATGCGAATGTATTTACATGCAAACAGCCACTATCAGTGTGAAGCTGTGGGCAGCTGTGGTTTCCCTCAGTGCCAACAAGGAAACATGGTGACATACAACACTGCTGACCTTGTGGAGGCCTGAGGTGTTTCCAGGTCACTCAGGGGAAAATTACATTGAAAAAATCCAACACTCAATTCTAGAAAGTATAAAAGGTGTAAACCAAAACTGCAGCCACTACATCGAGGTGAGATATGCATAACATAAATGTTAATCAGTGATCTTTACAGACAAAAGTGATAATTGAAGCCTATACTGATCTAATCTCCTGTACTAAAAACAGATATGAGCCATGACTGAGCAAAGTACATATTTAGAGCCACATTCAGTCCAGACAGAGGCAACAACTACAACTAATGAAACACCAGCAGACTGCTGAATATTTTAAGCTTTATCAATATGTGGAAGTTTTGATATTCATAGAGGCTGAGATAATTGTGTAACTTTTCATGTCATATTGCTAACAGGCTAACAACGACAGTATGCACCCAACATTATTTTTTTGTAGGTATCTGATCAAACACCAAAGCTCTGGATAGCATTTTGACCTTGTGATTAAATTTGATGTTAATTCCTCCTGAGGTAAACATAAATGCCAGCATTAAATTGCAGAGCAATGGTTCAGATAGTTCAGACTGAACCAAATCAACCAGCAGTGTTTGCTCGATCCACGTCACCAGTGTATGTCATGCGATAGATCTGAGTGTGTTTGCTGCTTTAATAAATCTCATTGGTGGAGTTCACTTACAGGGGAGTTTGCAGGGTGGGGGGGAGAGGCCGCTGCGATTCAGAGTTCCTCCCATCAGCACGATGCTCATCTCCTCAGTGGAACACTGGAACACCTCAACGTACCGGTCCTTCATTGTCTTTTTATGGCACTTCTGGGCCACCATAAATGCTTTGTCAGGAGACTTCATTTGGATGAAGGCATCACCAGACGGCCGACCCTACAGAGAGAGGAACAACAAAACAGTTTTACACCAAAAACTGTGTGCACTCTGTACAATAAATATACCTTTTCAGAACTGTTTTGTTTTAGCTTTCTGTACTTGGGCTACAATAATGTAATGTAGATAATGTAGATTAGATCAGACACCTGACCATGGGTAAACAGGGTTGAGACATTTAACACTGTCATAACAGATGAACCTTTACAGCGGTGTATGTGTCAAAGCCTGTGTCTAACCTGCTGGTTGAGGACCATGTGTACTCCATGGGGTTTGATGTCAACAGTGTGCTCTCCCATGAACTCCAGGATGTCTTCAATGCCAGCAGTATAGGGCAGACCACGCAGGCGAACACAGTCACGAGTGCTGCTGGTGGCTGGAAGGAAAGGAGGCGTGGCGAGGACTGGGACAGGCACGATGGGAGAGGGGGGCAGTGTTGAGATTAGAGGTGTAGACATGTACCGGTTCAGGACCTGGCAAATACAGGAAGGACAGATAATGAATCAACACGCCTACAAATGACTGAAATATACAGATGAAGACATCAAAGATAATTTTATGCAGGTCTTAAGTGAGGATTTCCAGCAGGGATCAGAGGCTTCACTGGTTATTGAAATTCTCTCTATGCAAATGAGAGGCAGGGGACAAATTTAATACAGAGAAACCAAAAAAGTTAAGTGGAAAAAAGTGAATAAATGTTGAGCCAAGTGGGGTCCACTTTCTTAACAGCCAACAGGAACAAACTGAGTGCCAAACATGTTCTCAGCTGTTCCTCAGGGTGATTTGAAAACAATGTATATATACATTGTGCAATAACACAGATGCCATTTTTAGTTGTGCAAATTGCACAGTCATCTGATTTATTGGTTGCGTCACATACTTTCAATGCCATGTTTGCCTACTTTTGTATGTTGTCATGACATCAGTTTTTTGGGGAGCTTTCTGACAGGGGAAGCAGCTGTTGTGGACACACAGATTCCCATCTGAGTTTTTCTTGATTATATGACAAAACAGATGCTTGGAATTACCTATATTTATCATTACTTCAGTTATTGCCGAGGAAAATATGGGCAACTAGCTAATGTCTTATGTCTACAATAGAAAACCACAAGTTCCCCTTTCATGTTACCAGTCTTAAAGTTATTTTGAAACAGACATTGCTCAAACTACTCAACTCAAAATGTTTATGAATTCAACATCTGGCACAGAGAAGCTTTACCTGCCAAAGTTTCATTGTAAGGGACCTCCACCCATTCCATACATAACACTGACAGAATCTTTAGGTCTCATGTTACATCTGTTTTGAATCTCTTGACGGAGCATATAAGTATATTTCCCAGCAGTAGTCTGATGCACAACACTACTAAACAGCTCAAAGACTTCTCCAGTGCATTACAGACTAAAAAAAGAATTTACCTGTTGCACCTCAGCGGCAGTGCTCCGAAACAGCTCAATATAGCGCTTCCCCAGGATCTGCTTGTGTTTTTTCAGGGCATTCTGAGCGTATTCTTCACAGGAAAAGAGCACAAAGGCATCACCAGTGGGCCGTCCATCAGGGTACTTGACAAAGAGTAAACCTTCGGCACCATCTGTAACTGGGCTCTCGGGACCAAGGAAGGACAGGACTTCCTGGGGTGTGGCGGTGAATGGCAGTCCCCGCATACGGATAATCACCTGGTTCTCTTTGGACAGGAACTGGGCCACCTCGTTAGATGTACCTAGTGTCAGATGACAGCATTAATTAACACTTGTCTTCAGCCAGTGGACAAAATAATACAATCCCAGTGTCAGTCATTTGGTTAACAACCAAGGCTTGTCATTTCGTGTTACAACATAGCTAACATGAACAATATATGTCCAAGTTCATATTGACATTGCAAATTTTTGGCATGTTTAATAGTGGAGCTTGTCCTGTCTAAAAGTTACTCTTACAATTTCAATTTGAGCGTGTTGTTTTCTGGATTTAAACTTGAAAGGCAACTTTTATATTAAAACAGCAACAAGAATTAAAATGTTGCCAGATACACAACTTTTGGTTTTTATGTATTTGTTTACATGTTTACTATTTTCCTACTGATAAACACATCAGTGTCTTGTCTGCTGTACCTATTTGCTTCAAGTCCAGTGTGCTGTCAATCTGTATTGATCTTAATTCATGTGAGTAAAGTCCAGAGTGGGACTGGCAGCCACTGGAAGTTATCTGCTTCGAGTGAGTGCATTTCTTTGTCCACTATCTCTGCGTTACTACTGGCTGCTGCTCTATGGTTCAGAGGCCCCCGGCTATGCCTTTGTCTCTTCACACCATCTTTTCTATCAGCAGTGAGCCGGCCCTTTTACTGGCCGTCCGCTCTCTCCCCCAGGGGAGTGGGGCTTGAGGCTGAATGGCACAAGTGAGCTGCTGTTAGCCAAGAGTGAAATCTCTCTCCAACTGGCATCTAAGGGGTTGGGCTGGGGATGAGAAGGTGAGGGAGGAATGGAGGGGGAGTGAGGGAAGCTCCTCACAAAGCGCCTTTCATTAGTCCAAGATAAGCTGCTGGAGAATCACTGGGATGAGGCAAAGACACAGGTAAATGAGATCCCTTCTTTTAGAGTCACTAAAGAGTTGCTCTTTTGCAGATGTGGAGGGCTCTTGTTTTTCCCCAAAGATGCGGGAAAGCCGTGAAACAGAAGGCTAACACACTAACAGAAAGCCTTTCACCATGAGTCTCCATAAAAACATGGTGAGAAGAGAGGAGGGGATAAAAAAAACAAAAAAAACATCTGAAATCTGACCTCCAGCAATTTTGAGGAATTCCTCTCCTGTTGCCTTGTAAACCTAAGAAGACAAGAGGAAAACCATGAAACAATTTAACGCACAAGGACGTAACATACAACAATGACAGTGCCAATGGATTGATTGCTTCTCCAGTAAACAAAATACACAGCAATGTTGTAATCTGAGCAACAGTTTCTCAATGACCCTGAGCCTGAGGGACTTTATGAAATGCCTTAGCAGGAACAAGGTGACACTGAGGTGACCTCAGCATGACTCAGTTAGAAAACATGTATTCACACCATATCTCACACTGATGACTATGGATAAATAAGGGACTTGATAACAGAATGGACAAGAGGTGAATCTGAACCTAACCTCGATGTAGCGGCTGCCCATGTGGTGCTTGTGGCGCTCCAAGGCCAGATCCCTGTGCTCTGAGTTGATGAAGCGAACTAAGGCTTCGCCGTTCCTCCTGCCCTGAGCATTAAGACACAGGGCAACACCACCCCTGGAAGACAGGTGCACAGATACATGCATGAGTAACGACATGGAGACATGTTCAGGAATAACCCATCAGCAACAGTTTGTTAAAGGAATGGTTATCAGAACTGGGTATAACAGCAACACCAAGGATCTTGTCATATTAGTTAAAAGGAGCATTTTGTGGAAAAATGTTTATTCACTTCCAAGATTTAAATGACTGAAGCAACTCTCATAACTGTACGGTAAATATGTAGCAGCATCTGTTAGCTTTGCTTAATGTAGAGATGGCAAATATGTGATGTGTTACTTATTAGGCAATGCTGGTAGGTTCTTTATTACCTCCAGATGTAGCCAGGTTAGCGTTTCTCTATGGTTCCAGTTCTGTGCAAAGCTTAGCTAAGTTAAACAGGTGCTAGCTCCAGCTACATATTTAATATGCAAGAATTAAAGAAACGTTTGCGGATGTTTGCCCATTAGGACCAACGTACTTGGCAATATTGAGGCCTTTAAAGAAGCGGGCAATGTCCTGGTCTGATGACTGCCATGGGAGCCCCCGTGCTCTGATCACTGTCTCACTGTCCACCGGCTCCGTCTTACTGCTGCACAACATGAAAAAGGGAGAGAAAGAAAGCGTACATATGACATCATGACAGCAGTGAATAAATAGATTCAAACTTTTCCACAGACCGCAGCTTTTATGACTGAAAACCAACTCCATAGCTGTCAAAGTTGAACAAATTGTCCAAAGGTTGTAAACACAGTGACCACTCACAGCAAGTGCTAACCAAAGAAACACACTTCCATGATTAATGTCAGGGGGTTGTCAAGGTGATAGGCTTTTGGCTTTCTGAGAACAGCAGGATTTGTTGCTGTGCTACTAGATAGCCAGGTAAGCGCTTGATGGCAAAGTTGGGACAGCTTTAATGACACACTTGTGGTTTTCTTGTTGCTGTAATCAATGTTAAGAGCCCTTTAGCTGTATTCAGGTCTGCAGACTGAATACGACTGTAGGGGTTTGTCATTCTATAAGCAGCAAAACTAGTGTGACAGAAACACATAAGAATGGAGTGAGACAAAATGTAAAGTTAAGACATACCATGTGCCAGAATCAAACTTGTATTTCACTGTTTCAACACAGGAGAATTTGTGATCTGAAAAGGATTAAAAGGGGAAAAAAAGTATTTTTTTTAATGTGTTGTTGGATTCTCAGAGTCCAACACCACATTCTCTCTCTCACACACAATGAACAGGTTCTCTCTCTCACACACACACTCACTCACACACACACACCTGAAAGTAAGTTTTGAGTGTGCTGCATTCCTGTCATGTATCACACCCAGAGCCAATGGGGGTAATGCCAGAGGGGACTGGGGGCTGATTAAATTCTGATTTATTTGCACTGTAACATATCTGAATCATGTTACATCAAACTATAAAGCAGGGCAGACAGTTTTCTGCTTTTTAACACATGTTTTAAGATCTGGGTACAAACAAAATAACGTATGAGCAGGCCTACCCTGCACCAACTGCAGCTGTAGTTACAACTGTGACTACGGTGTGAAGACACAGTTTTCCCTGTGATAGTGCAGGTCAAAGTGCTTGTATAGTGCATATCTCCTCTCTGATCCTTCTATGGTCCAAGTATCATCTGCTTTCTCTGCACAGGCAGCTACTGACAACACCATGGGTGACTGTAGGCCTTCAGCCTTTGGGTCAAAGTCAGATCATTTTTGGTACAAATTCTGGCAGTTACTTACCGTAGGGCTCAGCCAGCATGCAGAGCACCAGCTGCACCATGCTCCTCACCTCCCTTACCCCCATCAACGGCTCTGACACAGCAGGAAGACCAACATCTGCATGCGTAGTTAAAGATGTTTCCCAGTCGTAGTTGCCATTTTGAACATTACCAACCTTTGTTGTGTCTACCCACAAATTTACATGTAAAAGGAGTATTTAAGAGATAAAACAAAAGACGCGACAACAAATACAGTTTAGTGCACAGGCTAGCAAAGGATACATTCCAGCATGGAGGGGAGGGTGAGCTTCTGCACAGGGTCAGCATTGGGGCAGCATTTGTGAAACTCTTTTCTCACATCCACAAATGAAAAGAAACATTCAGGTAGGACTAGATTCTGAAAAGAAAGAATGAAAAAGGAAATGATTCAGTGTGGCAGTATGAGAGTATGGCACTCTTATATGGGTCTGGATATACTGGGGAACTAAAAAAAAAAAAAAAAGATGGAAAAAAAAGGAAATTTATGCATGCATGTGCTGAGATCTTCCTTGTGTCAGAGTTACAAGACGCGACACAAGAGGAAGAAAACTTAATACAAAAGAAATGCATTTCTTATATGGAATGGTGCCCGCATTCATGAAGGAAAGAAACTTTCCGTATAAGGTATCAAACACTGTCACAGAAGTAGAGCCATGAACAGAGAAATCCAATACTGGCAGTGCATTGCTGGTATTCTGAGGCAGAGCATAACACCAGTGCTTGTCAAAGTCAAGCTGAAAAAATGTTATTTCAACAGAGCAACTAACATTTCAAACATCAAAAAAAAAAATCTTCAGTAAGTCCAACAGAATGTGGTCTGATGTGCATTTTCCTTTAGGGTTTTACCTCATAAAATCTTACATAATGGATACAAACACATGTCTGTGGTATGGAGGAACAGTGGAAATGATTACCTTTTTGGAAGCTTCGGGGTGGAGGGCCTGTCGGATTACAAGAGGACTGTTGACACAAAGGGTGCAAGAGCTCCTGCCGAGGCATTTTACTTCTGATGACACTGACTGCTGGAACTGCATAATGAAACAAAGAGGAGAACGGACATTAACATGGATATTATTGAGTGGGCCTGTCAATATAGAGCCTGAATACAGGGAAGAAAAAGTAAGAGGAAATTTATTGTGGATGTGGATTTCTTTATGGCTAAATAATGATGTCATATCAAATATAGTTCATAGTATCTGTTGTGCAAACACCATCAACTGTGAAAGTGAACGGACCTGACTTCAGTCTTAGGGTGAACAAGTGAGGGAGATTTTGCGCTTGACATTTGTGTGTTTGTGTCTCATTAGGAGCAAGGCTTGTCTAACAGGTTTTAGTGTTTGCCTAGTGACACAGGCAGCAGACAAAAGAGAGCAATGATCACACCACTGATCACCTGGACTGACTGTCTCGGGGTAGGCCAGAGGAAAAAAACAAGTCCAACCTGCCTAAATACCAGCACCTCCCACATGTGCATGTTTATTTGTAAGTGCTACAGTCATTAAAACTCATTCCTTGTGTTGTGACAACCTGTTGTTGGTAGCTTTTAACTGTCAACAGAGGCCATCATTTCGATGTCAATATGCACTGAGGCTAATCACATCATTGACGACTATCTTGACAGGCAGTGAAGTTTAAATTAATTTCTCTCAGGAAAAACTACGTTTAGTGTTTTTGGCCAGTATGGTTACAAATGCACCAAAAGAAACAGAGCAATAGAGACGTAAGGTCCTATGATCTCATCAATTTAAGACGGTGCAAAAAACTGCCTTGTTAAATATTCATTCCACACGGCAGCCTGGGCATCCCAGTGAAATCACCTGGGTGATTCAGTTTAGATCACCAAATCATAATGAATGTACTGTAAAATCTAATAATTTGAGGTCATGTGCTGGAGCAGTTGCTTACGTCAGGGTTAGTGCAAGTGGGGTGTGGTGGAGAGCCACTGGAAAGCAACCATGCAGACAAGCAAAACAAAGCTGTTGATTATCATCCAGATCAGCACTACTAGTTCTTTGATTCTTTTTTTTTAAGTCAAAGATGCGGGTCTGAGAATCATACATTGCACAGATTTGAGCTTCATTAGATCAAATATTCTGTGACTAATTATTGGGACTTCTTTTGTAAAAACACACAACAGTTATTCATAACTATTCTCATGAGGGACCATAAATGCAATGTCTCTCTGTGCTGACATCTCAAAACCCTTTAAGTTGTACTGAATCCTTTATAGATTCACTTGATGCTCAGTGTCACAATGCAAGTTAAAGACCACCTTTCATTGGACACTTCAGAAAGTTGTAATGTTTGCCTTTCACTTCTTCTACCCTGAGCCCTCAATGTCAGCTCTGTGAGAGCAAAATCAGTCTGTCTGGATACAAGACCACCTTAAACTCAATGACTGAGTAGGTTCATTTGGCCACTGGCTATATATGACAAGAGAGAGAGCATTAGAGGAGCATGTTGGGGCATGCTCATTAACAGTCACAGAGCAATACAGTGCTATTTGGCAACGCCAGCCAGCTGCTGACAAGGGAACAAATGCTTTAGGGTTGGATTAAGGTAGTTTTGGGGTAGCTAGATTGACACATGAAAGAGTCTTTGGTATTTACAAGGGGCCAATGAACATGAGCAGACCTACAAATGATCAATGATCAATAATAAGTGACTAAAATTTGAGTATTTACTTTTGAGCATTTTTTTTTTTTTTTTAATGTGAATGTCAAAACTAAAATCTTGAATGAACACAACTTCTGTGTGCTAAAAGTCGTATAAAAGTGGAGCTACACTTCATATTAAAAAGAGTTGCTATTATGCGGGCAGCCTATGAAAGTGGTGATTTGAGTCATCAAATTGTAATCACATCTATTTATGTGAACACAAACATGCACCAATGATTGAGCACACTATTTGGATTTTAATGTGGAGCTGAGGCCTATACTTAAACAACTGTGCTGGCACCGTTGTTATGAATTTCATCATTGCATTTCTATTTGCCTACACAAACAGATCAAAATGGTTTGACCAGTATCCCACGCACATGGTTTATGGTATACCATCAACACATGGAAATACGGGTCTGGTTTGATACCATTCTCAATTCTGTATGTAGCCACATTATCACCTTTAACAAAAAGGTTGAGCCCAAGACCACTTTATAAAACAATGTACAGATAGGGAATAATAGAATCAGACTTAACCTGTGCTGACATTCCATTCAAGTTTAACTCAATCTATTACACTGCCTGAGTCAACAAAGTGTCCTGACCACAATATCAACACATTACCTGAACTGAGCACATTATTTTAAAATCCTTCTTACCCACTGACAGAGTTGGACCTGCCAATGTTAACCTGGCAAACATGAATCAAGAAAGAGAGTTCTGCAACTCCTTGGATTTGAATTCACCCTTTCAATCCAATTCAATTCACTGACTGATCAGATTTTGTACAGGACATCACTTTAACAGCTTGTTACATTTTGTTTTCTTCTTAGGCACCTGTGTGCATCTTCAAAGGGCACAAAACTTATTAACACTTTATGCAAGCTATCTAATAAACTAAACTATAACTAAAGCTTTCACTATTCTAACAGCAACACAAAAATCCCCAAACTATGCCAAAGGTCTGTAGCAGCACATTTTGAGCCCAGCCATAATGCACAACTTCATGTTTGCAGTGAAAACACAACTAGTGTTTGCTCATTGCTGTGCTGTATTAAGCTCCACCTTGGCCTATTACTGGAGACGAATTACAATGAGAAAAGCAAATGTTATCAACGAGGTAGCGTCACACCCTCTCCCTTTCTCCTCTGTGTAAAAAACACTGTTTAAATTAAGCAAACAAGCAGAAAAAAAAAATCTCCCACTGCTAGCTAGAGACAACTGGCTAGTGAGCCGAACTCACTAACAGAGCTCAGGAGGATGCACTAACTCTACCATCTTTTTTACATATTAAATAAGAGATTTTCATAGCATTCAAAATGCGTAAAGTAGTTTTTCTGTATTGCAACGCTCTGCGAAGACCATGCAAACAAACACCTAGCAGATATATTCTTATTCCGGTAAAGTCAATATTATCATGCCTTGGCACACTTGGCTCTGGTGTCAAAAGAATTGGCTACTCATTACCACTTATGATGCAAACATCTATGTCAAACTTCCTCTATCCTTCCATCTACCACAAAGTCACTTATTTTAATTCATTCCAAAAACCAAGATTTGTTTCTTCAGGATTTTCAAAGGATTCAGAAATATTACTGAGGTGAGGGTCTCTCAAACTAACTTTCTGTCTCACTCCACTCTCTGAAAGGCATTTCCACAGATGAGGGGGAGGAAGTGGCCTTTGAACACGGCCCTATCGGGTTTGCTCTCCAGTGTAGCTGGACTGTTTGTGTGCAGGGGTGAGGTAGGGTGGTGGTGACTGAAAGAAACTCCGATAAGAGCGGCAGGGAGTGTCAGGGCAGTCCCTGTGGTAACTGCTCAAAGCACCTGAAGCTAAACACACACTGCCACCACAGCCCATTTTGTGGCAAATTAAATGTTGTAGCATCGCCAGCGTTGGCGATGAGAGTTTGTGACTGGGCCAAATACAACATGGGAAAAAAAAAAAAATAGAGCGTGATGGGGGAGCGTTTCACAACAACAATTAGAGTTTATGTGAGTTTATGTGAACAAACCTTGCTGGTGTTCTACAGTTGTCTAGTTTATCACACGCTGGATAAATGAGAAATTCTGCATATTTTGCAGTGAAGAAATTGAGAAAAATAGTTTCCAGTGCTACCAACAGGTGTATCAGTAATGTGGATTCAAATACATTCTCTACTTTCCTGTACAACAGGAACCAAAGTCAACAAGAAGATCATTTCAAGAAGTTCCTCTTATGGTGGCATTAATGGCATTCTAACTATCTGTATCTTGAGACACAGCCAGATGAGAGACAAAAAAGTCAGCGATGAGCTGGAGTGAAATCATCGTATGTTTGGGTTCAGGTAAATCACAGTGACTTGTGTGTCGTCTCTCTGCAGCCTTTTGGCTCTGTGTTAAAATCCAGGATGTGTGAATCATCCTTGGATGTGATTCATCGTGTCAAAACATAGCAGCCTACATAAGCAAAAATCAGTAACTTCAATCAAAATCAAGGAGAGTGTCAGCATTTTTGCCGCTGCCCTAAAACAATTGAAAAAAATGATTACACGGTAATTAGGACAATGCAGTGTTTTAGTTTCACAGCGACAACAACAAGGTGTATGAGGTCTCAAATCACATGCATCCCCCTACAGGCTGTGACACGCTGTCAGCATGACTACAGGTGAACCATCCATCAAACACACTGAACTGCAGGTGTGCCATGTAAACAATATAATACTGTGGAAAAAGTGTCACAGCTACAGTCATAAAAGATACATGCTTGAACACATTTCACCTACAGTCACAATCTTACATTTCATTCTGCTTTGACAGAGCCGTCGTGGATGTTACTTAGCACTTCTCTAAACAACAATGTGAAATTCAATGTTATCCTTGGATTTGGTTACCTGCAATAAAGTGACGTTTATGTGCTGGAACTAAGGAATTAGCAATGAAGACTCACCTGATGGATATGATCATTTGGGTCATGTCTAAGGCTAAAAGCTGAATTTGGCTAAATTCCTAACCCTGCCTTTTCATAATGTAGACAGTGTGAAAGGTAATTACATTATGCAAAACATATTTCTCGGTCGGATGGTCCCAGGCAAATGGCGAGAGTGCGAGACAGAAATTTATCAGAAATATGCACCAACATGTAAAATTACAAAGGTGCATACAGATCCTGGTAGAAGCTCATGAAATTTTATGTGTACATATACACACACACACACACATACAAACACAATGATATGGAGGACAGCTGGAAAATAGTATGAAAACTGTGCTAATCTCTCCAGCACTCTCTACCTTGATAAACCGTTTCCCAAAGTGACAAACATCCTTGGGAGCGCTTAACAAACAGGCCAATAATATCATGTGCCCGCCAATAAGCAGCTGCTTGTTCTCCTCTAGTATTGTAAACATTGCAGTAAGTCACCTAATCTAAAAAAGAAGCCATACTTCTTAACTGCAGTTCTCGACAATTCCTCAAACTATTTTCTTCCTTTTATCAATCAGGATAAAACTAATCTGAGAGTGACCAATGGCAAGAGAAAGTTACGGGTGAGACAAAGGTATGAAAAGTACGAACTGATTGCTTGGGTTAATATTTGAAGGTTGAGCACACAAACTAATCTACAGTGGAGCTGATGTCTTACCAGGTCTGTGTGAAGCACAAATGACATCAGAATTTAGACCAAACAGAGTGTCATAACCCCAACAGCATCATTTCTCTACAGAATTAATTAAAAGGAATAAAGACATCTTTAACTGACTGCCCAAATCAACCTGCTTGTGCATGCATGGCATTCAGACCACAGGAACACAAACATCAAACCCAACACTCTGGTCCAGGATGAAAATGAGAGGTTTTTACACTATGAAATACTGGAGGGGCGGGAAAGGTCCACCCAGTGCAAACAAATACTCTTGCAAGGGTGGCTGAAAAACATGTTTGGCAACATAAGACAAACCTTTGTCAGAACAAACCTCCTGTCAGAACCCAAAGAGCAAATTCACATCTTAGTCATAAAAAAACGTCCCTAACCAGCTGCTGCTGAGGGTGAATGTAAAAATGTGAAGGCCCCTGCTGAGTGTCTGACCTGCAGCCTGGTGCAGTCTCAGGTAAACATTCCGCCATCCAGATGTCTGCAGCACACATCAGGCCGAGACAAGACCAGACCTGTGGCTCCTCCTTATCTCCACATGCCCCAGGCTCTGCCCATCCTAGCTGCTAAGCTTCTACAAACTGTCAGCAGAGTTTAACTGTCAGAGCCAAGCCAATGACATCTCTCAACCAGGTGGAAGACTATTTTTTAGAAAGGTCATGGGGGAAATTCAACACCCCACACATTAATTTACAGCTTAATTCCAAGTTGGGCTTGTCATGTCTCATCTCGCTCTGGGGGGGAAACGTTGTTTTGGTTTAATTAGCCTGTTTCTCATGATGTTACAAACAGAAAACAGATGTATGTGCTGTTTCTGTGAGATGTGTCAAACGGTTTAAAAGATATGAAAGTAACCAGCAGAACTTGTGAGGCCTACTTCAGATGTGTAAAAAAAAAAAAAAAAAAAAAAGAGGTTCAATATTCACTGCAGGGCTGGACCAGTGAGACTCACCTGCTGCAGGGCTTTGTCCAGGGGCTCAGCTTTAACCACGTCGTCCAAAGTCAACCCTGTCTCTTCTTTACACTGGTCTGTCAGCTCCAAAGTGTCTGGCTTGACAAGACATCTATGAAGCTTCCCAACCTGTGAAGGGATTTAACGTTTCATGGCACGGGATGCATCATAAAAAGACAATGCTTACTCACTGACAAATGCATTATAAGTCTCAGCTCCCACATTCAGGAAAATCAACTCTTTCAAAACAATTCAAACAATTGATAGTTGCAAAAGAGCATTTCGATGTCAATAAAGCGTCGTTTATTTTATAGAAGATGACATGCCAAACCCAAAAAAAAAGTTTTGTGGTTTTCTCCTTATCCATTAGGGTGATATTAGCACTCTCAAAATGCTTGTTAAAATTTTGGTCGCGCACCTGTAAAACGTGAGCTAATAAGACGGACAGACAGAGAACTAGTGTAGCGTTAGCTAGCATTAGAGATAGGCAGGCTACAGACGGATTCAGAGAGCACACCATGTTGATTTAAATCTCAAACATACTGTTCCTCTACAGGTAGACACTATGCCACAAACACTCTGGGTACACAAGAAACCGTAAAACGAACGAACAGGTCAGAAAGGTCCGTACCTTTTTCTCATGTAGATCCACAATTTGCCACACCAAGAGAATTATTTCCCTCTCATCCGAACCCAGTTTACCCCCATTTGCACCAGCTGTTGCCCCAAAGAACACCACCAGAGTATCACTGTGCGAAGCCATCAGGGACCACAAGGGTAAAAACTACAATTAAAGCAAAGATTAAAATAAAAATAACACGAGGGTTCACCTTTTTCCAAGTGATAAGAAGAGCGAACAAAAGGGCTGGAAACTCAATTGAGGTAAACGGAGAGAGAGAGAAAAGAGGGGAGATTATTTTCAGAGGAGCCACGAGAGAGTTTGCGGTCAGAGACTGTACCTGTCGCAGTACTTGAGTGTGTTATATCCAGAGATACTGGTTTAACTGGTAAAGAAGGGTGGAAATCCGTGTTTCTTTCACACGAACTCCATAGCAAGCCTTAGAGTTTTTTTTTTTCTCCCTCTGAGTTACCTGTGTGGCTCGGCCTCTACGCGAGCACAGTCCCAGCAGCGTCGTCTATTGGCTGGTTTACAAAGGTGAGGGCGGGACGCTGAGGTGAGTGCTGTAGTCTCATTGGTCAGATCTGTTGAATCAGGAAGTAGTCTGGCAAAATAGGGTCGTAATACCTCCATGAGGCACACAATCTACTGGTGTTTCACATTGATAGTGGGGGGTAAATGTAATGCAGAACACATACACCTGCACACACAGACCTGTTTTATACAACCTCTTCTTCCTCATCCTCGGATAAGTTGTTGACCATAAATCCACACTAATTAATTTCATTATACATCTATTTCATTACACATCAGTTCAACATATTTTTGGCTATATTTGCAGAAAATGCAAAGATTTATGCAAAAGTAGTAACCTATAGGGCCAGATGTTTATTAAAAAAACACTGATTTATCCTCTTGTTTAATCAACACACTGTTTAGCAAATGGAAAAAAATATGAATGAAATGCTCTGCTGTAGAGAGGAGTTGGCAGAAATCTAGTTTTTAAAGTTTTACTGATGTTGTCCGATGTATCTGTACACCTTCACCATGCAGGTCACTATTCACCAACTGCTTGAAATTGTAAACTTTGCATTATTGCTATAGTGCTGTCATCAAAAAGGGTAGCTGTGACACAGCTTTAGTTAAAACCTAAAATATATTGTGTCTTATGATTTTTAATTCCTCATTCATCCACAGTTTGATATGGTGTATAACCATTCCCTGGTCACACATATGAACTCTCTCATATTGTGCAAGGCCTTTTTGTTTTGGTCCAGCAGCTTTCATAGTGGGAAAATGTGGTACTTTCAAAGAGAACAATATACACTGTACACTATACAGTCTTTAGTTTTTAATCACTCCACAGGTCCTTGCTGGCCTGGTGGAGGTTTCACTAGTCTTTGGATCTGTTCCCAGAATTCCATGTTTTGTTGCTCCTGACACTCCCTGCTCTGCTCACTATGGGCCAGTAGACTGTAGTGAATGCTTGGCTTTTTGTCTGTTCAACACCTTTCACTCCTCTAAATCCCTCAGTCTTTGGTGTAACCAGCCTGATAAGTTGGAGGACACGCTCAGAAACACTTCAGCTCAGCTCAAACATGTAACAATATTCTACCACAACAACAGCAAGAAACATTTATCTTCATGACATCACGCAGTAGACATGCTTAAACATGTTGTGTGTCTATGGGACTAAAATGACAAGCACAAGTCTTTCTTTCAGCAGGTGTAATTGGTCCAACAGTTGTAGGCTACAAGTGAGAAGGCATCCTGTGAGAGCTACTACCACACCCAGAAAATAGCTTTGCTGTGCGTGTGGTGACTTAGATTGAGTCCGTGGGAAAAACAGTCACAACAATTCTCAGAAATAAAGAGTTGTGTCTCACTTTTCTTGGCTGCCAATTCTTGGTTTGTGGTGTCTCTTAGGTTGGGACCCAGAAAATAATGAGTTGTGTTTATAGGGAACAGCTATCTTATTATCTCATTACATTCTGATTAAATGAGTGTTGTACAGTATGATAAATGCCAAGGGTTATGTACAGCCATATATGCATAGTGCTTCCTTAGTGAGAAAAGTCCAGTGTCTCCTTGTGTAATCTCATGTGAGACATATATATTTATTTGGTCACACCATTTGCTTTCTCCAATGTCACAGTTGAAATAATCCTGACTCACATATTGGTAAGAGCCTCAAGAGCTCTCATTCAATTTAATTTCAGTTGAAACAGTTCAAGTCATGACAAAGAAAATCAAATCTATTTTAAGGTGTGAGAAAGAATGCAGGTTATTGTTACTATATTTGGGGAATTGTTGTGTGTCAGGAATAACATGTATATTTGGTATATATATTGCTTGTACCGTGATGTGAGAAAAGCAATGGTTAAAACAAGTGTAAATTCATCATATCTAATTGAAAATAAGTCACTCTGGTTTTCTGTCTAATTTCTTATTGTTACATCAGAAATCTATTTATACTGGCTCAGTATTAAATAATTCACTTTTTTGGGAGGATTGTTATTAGAAGTATTACGACACAACTGACATCTTGACACAACCACTGCAGATTATCAACACAGTGTTGTCACTGCCATCTGCTGGTCAGTTGGTGACAACAGAATTTGTGTTGTCATGGCAATAGTCATCACAACATGCTTTGATAATGATCTTTTGAGAAATCAGTAAATAAGCTGACACTAAACTGTCTCATTCTGAAGTGTATGTTTGACCGTGACAGAACAATAAGACATGATTCCGCTTTTTGCTGCTCACCAAAAGGAAGAGGCAGTTTTTCATTTTGCAATCTCTTCATCGAGAGGAAGTAGAAAACACTGTTGTCTGTAGTGCCATAAGAGGACAGTTGTTACCTAATTTGTCATGAGAAAAAAAACATGTTTACAATGATAGTGATTTTTTTTTTTTTTTTTTTTGATAACAAAAGAAATTAAGACACAGAATTATGAGTAAACTTAATTTTTTTTCTTTTTTTTTTTTTTTACAATTGCATAATCACACTATAACAAAAATGTTACAGCTTTGCAGGGCAGATGGTGAAAGCAAGATTTTAAGCTTTATCTTCAAACAACCACTGTGAGATATTGAAAAATTTATCTCGCAAAAGACGAGATGAGATAGTGGCAGATTAGAGAGAGCTCACACATACAATTTTTTAAAGAGTCTTGAGCAATTAATGGCACAATCAATAGAAATTATTTTAACTCTAAATGATATAAATTTAAGTACATTATATACAGCATATTTATAAATATATATTCACAAAGAAACATGCAAGGTGGGTCATTTACAGAACTGAACAAATTGCACAGACTAACTGACATCCTGTTAATCTGTGTTGCAATTTCATCCAAAATGAGCTTCATTTCATATAACTGCACTACATACGTATACACAGGATTATCCACGCAAACACACAGCATAGACCCTCCACTTTTTCAATATCAGGATGGATTATTTTCACACATTTTTATCAATATGTCCATTTGGTCTTTTGACTCCGACACACACTGAGAGCTGTGGGTCTGATTGCTCTGCCTCCTGGACACAAAGGATATCTCTCTATTGCCCTCGCCCGGGGAGGTGCTGGAGATGTGGCGGAACAGTTTCTGGATGCCAGTGTCACGCAGGGAGCTTCTGAAAGAACGAGCTGCGAACATGTAGAGGATGGGGTTAACAGTGCTGCTGATGAAGACCATGGCTCCAGCGATGAAGGTCATGGTTTCCCTGATACTCTCCAGTTTATCTGCTATATCTGAGAATGAGTCTTCAATGGCCAGGTTGATGAGTGAGAGGATATTTCCAATGTGATGAGGTGTCCAACAAATGGCAAAAACAACCACTACACTGGCAATAAGAACAGTGGACTTGCGTTTGGACTTAAAGGTCATCTGAGTAATCCGGCTGCAGAGGCACCCATAGCAAACCACTAGGATGGTGAAGGGTAATATGTAGCCCACCATGGTCTCCAACAGCACACAAACCAGCTCCTGGGACTTAGAGGTATAGTTCCGGTACAGACAGTGCGCCTCACCATTTTCCGTGTCTACAATCTGAGTTGGGATGACAGGTATGCTGAAAAGGAAAGATGCAGCCCACAAGGCCAGCAGTACTTTGTTCAAAGCTTTTTTCCTCCTCCAACCCACTGAGACAAAAGGATAGCGTACGGCCACAAAACGTTCCACGCTCATCAGGGTGATGAGAAAAACACTGCAGTACATACAGGCATTGATTACAAACACCATAGCTTTGCAGGAAGCCTCTCCGAACACCCAGGATTGGGCCAGGGAGTAGATCCACAGAGGAAGGGTAATGAGGACCAGCAGGTCTGCCACAGCCAGGTGCAGGATGAGTACCACAGTGTGGGAACGCTGCTTGACGTATCTCAGGATGGTCCAGATCACCAGGAGGTTCCCCGGAGCTCCTATGAGAAAGGACAGACCCAGGATCAGACAAGCCACTGCTGTCCCACCTTCAAACTCCTCAGGGGCCATTTCCTCTGAAGAAGACAGGTCAGCTGAGTGGTTCATGCTGCAAGTGTATGTGCTGACAGTGGTGTCTGCATGAAAAGCGAAACAAAATGCTGTACAAGCAAGTCTTCACTTCCCTTTAAGAATAGACTGCACAAGAGCAGGGTTTCCTCACAGGCCTGTTTGACACACAGGAGGTGATTCATGAATGCGTCATAAGTTCATTTTTCACTTCAGATCATGAATAAAGGTTGAAAAAGGTGCTTAGGAAAGAGTTTCTAATTACAAGAACTGTTATGATCAGAAAGTGAAATGACCTCAGCTGCTATCAGAAAGAAAATGGGGACACAATAACAAAAGAGGTAATTAAATGCCTATGTACATTAGAGCAAAGCCTGTGGAGCTTTCTTAATATAAAATAAATTAACTAGATGGAGAACCACAACGCTTTTGATCACTAAATAATAAATAGTCCAAAACCGATGTCCATTTAATTGGATATTTCACTTCGGTACACCAAGGAGCTGACCCTATGCCTGAAGAGTTAGCATGAACAATGTCATATGTCAGGCTGTTTTTGGGAGCATTCACCACAGGAAGCAGAGTTTTTCAACTGCTGGACCGTCTCTTATGTGTCTCTACAATGTAATGATTCCTGATTTGTGTAAGTTTTTGACTTGAAATGTAAAATTGTTGTTTTGAATATGTTTGAATAACTTTTGTCTTCTTGATATAATGTTGTATTTTTGTTTGTTTGTTTCTCAGCTTAAATAGTTCTGTGTGTTCTGGCCTTTTTCCAATTCAAGAAGAAATCTTGAGATGCTACATTTGCTGTTAATATAATATACATATTTTGTAGTATTTTGTGGCTTAAGTGGCATTCACCTGTGGCAGTGAAAACAGGAGCCTTTTTCACCGTCTAATGCAAGATGGCACATTTTAAAGGCAAGTACAACCACACTGAAATAGTTAATTCTGTTGTAGTAATTAGCTCCACAATCCACCTATCCAGCTACAGAAACCATCATGTCCTCTTGTCCACCACCATGGTACAGTATAGGCTTAAATTAGGGTCAAAAGTGATTGAGTTTAGAGTTTGACAAGTGATGTCCAGATATTATACCAAAGTTTATAACACCATGAAAAAAATCAGATACAAAGATTTACATTTTATGTATGTGAAGAAGACTTTTGGATTTGTAAAAAAAAACAACAACAATGACATTGTGTCAGTGAAAACTGTGATCTAATGATAAGGAGAGGGAACATAAAAACACTGGGAGATGCTGTTGTCAACATCTGTGAACAGATACAGGGCAGAAAACTGGTTTAAAACTCAGCACTCAAAGTTCCCACACAGTGTGGGACACTGAAGTTACAAGTGTTTTTTTTTTTTTTTGTTTGTTTGTTTTTTACACATGAATCGTTTTGGATAAAAACAGTCTAGTCACAAAGCAGAGTCCAGTCAGAGGGCAGGTTCTCTTGCTTCCATCTCCAGATCCTGAAAGATGTTGTAGTGTCATCAAGAGGTTGATGACAGTGAAGTCTTGAAAATCTATACCACTGAAAGTTATACAGTGTTTTTGTCAGCATAAATTTGTCTTACTGTTTTGTTAAGTGAACACTTATTTTCCATTTCACTGAACAGGAAAGTGAAACATATACAACTCACAGTTCCTTCCTTCCTATTTGACCACATCACTACAGTCCAGTCATCATTCCAGTCCAACATTTGTTTAGACTTTACAATAATACAACGGTGTCATAGATTGATATATAACAGTGTAATTCACATTATGAATGGTCTGGAATATGCACACATTTTGAACTTATTATAGACTAGTAAGTATATGTGTAAGCATATATATATTTGTGATCTATTTGAATAAGGATTATCACAGATCAGTTCTTTCAGTCAAGCTAGACATCTCTACTTGAGTAAATGCTGCCCTCTGCCCTGTCTGATGTTGTACTACCAGCTCCCTGAGTTTGTTGGTGTGAGTGGCCATTTCCTGGAACAGCCTGACAAGTCGTGACTCCTCCAGACTACTTTGTAAGTTTCTTGCGAAAAAGGCGTATAACACAGGATTCACTGAACTGTTAATGAATACAAGGGCACCAGCGGTGAAGATTACGCTCTCTGGCACACAGTCATGATATCCTCTCCCTGAGCCTAAGATGCAAACCAGATCAATAATGTTGATAATATGGTAAGGCAACCAGCATAGAGCAAAGGCTATAACCACTGAATTGACAAGAATCATAGACTTCTGTCTGGTGTTGTACTTCATTTTTCTGAGCTGGGCAGCTATTAGACAGTAGCAGATACTAAGAATCATGAAAGGAATTACAAAGCCCCCCAAAGTCTCCAGGCATAAGAAGGTGATTATTTGAGTTTGAGAGCTGAATTCCACGATAAAACACTGCTCAGTTCCATCCTCCGAAGGCTGGGTTAGTAAAACAGGTACTCCTAGGAGGAAAGCAAATAGCCACAGAAGTACCAGGCATTTGTTCATAACACTCTTCATCTTCCAGCGCATCATCGCAAATGGATGACAGATGGCTAGAAAGCGCTCCACACTCATCAGGGTGATGAAGATGATGCTGCTGAACATACACACCCTGATGATGTACACCAAGGCTGCACAGAAGGCCCATCCGAACACCCAGGTGTGAACTAGGGAGTAGATCCACAGAGGCAGGGTGATGAGAACCAGCAGGTCTGCCACAGCCAGGTGCAGTATGAGCACCACAGTGTGAGAACGCTGCTTGACATATCTAAGGATGGTCCAGATCACTAGGAGGTTTCCTGGAGCTCCGATCAGAAAGGACAGACCCAGGATCAGACAAGCCACTGCTGTCACTCCATCAAACTCCTCAGGGGCCATTTCCTCAGAAGAAGACAGGTCAGTCTGCAAGTGTGTGTGCTGACTGAGGTGTCTGCAGTAACTGAAAAAGAAAGTGCTGTACAAACGAATCATCACTTCCCCATATGGATAATTTGAGGCGGACCTCAGTTTTTTTACTAGCTGAGTCACAAACGTATCTGTGTGTTGTCATGTGTTGTATTTATCATTGTTGCCTGTCTAACAGATAGGAAAGGCTAAGGAAACCGATCAACTTGTATTCTTAGCTGTGTTTTTCACTATTAGATAACCAAAGTTATCCAAGCTATTTTATTGCTTAGTTCAAAGATGTATTTGATTGCATGCAATGATTTACTATGTATGGAAAACACAAAGGTCAAAGGTCTTTTATTGTTCTCTAGGCTTCAGTTCCCCTTTGTGGAAAATAGGTTTAACTTTCGTTTGTAGATTTATTGCTCCTTTTTGTCTTGTCTGTTTTTGAATGAAAAAACATTAAATGACTGATTTGCTCTCTCTCTCTTTTTCTCTGTCACTTTAACTTTTTTTCCTTCTTTTTATTTGATTCCAGTATCTCTAATATGGAGAGCTAGGGCACTGTCTTTAATGCCTCTTCCTTATTCCCTAATGCCTTTTGCACTTGCATCTATAACACAGACACTCATCCTTCATATTTTTCTTTTCATTTTATTCTTTATACACTAGTATTTATACTCCCAGGGATTCAGTTGCACATAGTACAGATGTAGCTTCCATGCGCAACACGTACAAATGTATTTTTATAAAATCCAATGCAGAAATTTTCTTAGAAGCTGTATCTAAGCATCACTGCACTGCACTTACAGAGCTTCTTCCTGTTGTTTGGTAAATAATGCAAGATCGGATGTGATAAACATCCTGTGCGGGAGCTTGTCGTTTTATTTGGTTCCCTAATCGTCGTAACATCAGCTGCATCACTTACAAGGAAATGTTTTTATTTATTTATTTATTTATTTATTTTTTGAGTAGTAAATTAATGGACAGCGTCTGTGTCTGTGTGTGTGAAGAGCGACATATCTGAAAGCAGATGAAATGTTTTTAATCACTACACACAACCTTAAAGTCGTCATGATGACGTTGTTACAATGCGCAGACGGAGACAGCCTCCCTCCCCTCAGCCAGCTGCCTGCTCGGTGAAATAAACATGACGATGTTGTCAACCCTGATCTTCTCAGTGCAGCAGCACTAAAAGTACATTGCTGGACACAGCAAGGGACGTGTGAGATCGTTTCTAGTTAAGTTTGTGACAAACTGTAAGTGACGATTTAATTCAAGATTGGTGTCTGGTACTTGCTAACAGGGGCTAGCTGCGTAGCTAATGTTAGCTAACCTGTAAGCTAGTATTAGCTAACATTAGGGGCGTGAGCCAGTTAGCTAGACAGCGTCAGCTCTCTTGGGGTATTAATATTACAGACTTAGGTCGATGGCCCGCAGGTTTCACTCTCTGTAGCTGGAATTAACTATTACATATCACCAGAGACAATCCAGTACAGGTTTAATTGGCACCTGTAACGTCTATGCAGAGCTATTATGAAGTTAGCCTGGCTCAGCAGTGAGAGTAACGTAGCTATTATATCCGGTAAACGTTAGTCCTCTGATCTACCTGTAAACATCTAACATAATGTTGCTTTCATGTCCTTAGTGGCTATTTCAAAAACATTAAAAACTTAATATTAACACGAATGGCACGAGTCGTTGCCAGCTCTTTTGCGCCTCTGTATTATTTACGCTGCGCTAAGTAAAGTTTGGCCGCCGTCAGCTAACTCACTTCTACCCCCACAGGTTGTTTGAGCTCTGTGATCGGGACAAACACAATTTTTACAAGTTGGAAAGTGGATCGTAAACACTGCAATGCCTCTGCTGTTTTTGGAGAGGTTTCCTTGGCCCAGCCTGCAGACCTACACAGTACTGAGTGTGGCTTTGCTTGCTGGCAGCATCTTCAGTGCCTACACCACTGTGACAGATCCAGGCTTTGGGGCCCTAGAAAGTGATGAAACACCAGCTCCCTCAGAAGTGGATCTTGAACATTTAAACAATGACATTAGTAATACGGAATTGGCAACCACTGTCCTGTGGTATCTTGTCACTGACAGTCTCTTTGTGTGGGTGAGTGCTACACAATTCACCTCTTTATGTTGCTTGATAAAACGATAAGATGTTGTAGTTCTTGCAAAAACTAACTGACACCTTGTTCTCCTGGTCCCCAAGGTGTTGGTGAACACATTCTGCTGCTCTTTGATGTTAATTGCAAAAATGATTCAGTTTGTGGTGTTTGGGCCACTGAGAGTGAGTGAGAAGCAGGTGAGTCTATGTGCTGCTACTCTCATGTCTGAGGTTATTAACCTCTTTCAAAAATGAAAACAATAATGATCTCTGCAGCTGACCTGTTAAAAACACTTCTCATTTCCTCTGTTTTGAATCCCTCAGCACCTTAAAGATAAGTTTTGGAACTTCATCTTCTACAAGTTCATTTTCATCTTTGGCGTACTGAACGTGCAGACAGTTGAGGAGGTGGTCATGTGGTGTTTGTGGTTTTCTGCCCTGGTTTTTCTCCACCTCATGGTTCAGCTCTGCAAAGATCGATTTGAATATGTAAGTGTTTAATCTACATTTTTCTTTTTGTTACTCTTCCTTGTACCCCAGAGCACAATTAACAATGACAAGCATGTAGGATCATGAAGGGCTGGACAATTTGTGCATCTGTTTATTAAGCTAAATGTGCTCTGATCAGTATTTTAATGAAACAGTCGGCATTCTGTATAGTTAGCTCATTTTATGGTGTCAAAGCTGAAGGCTGTTTCCAAAGGTGGTTTGTTATGAAAGAAATCACATTAAGAGTTTACAAAAGGACACTGTTGTCATGGGTAGCTGCAGATTGTTTGCCTTTTTGCTATAGACTTTTCAAGCACTATGGGCTGGTTCTTGTTGTAGAAGGACACACATTCATTCAGAAATGTAAGTCAGAAGTTTTTTCACAAAAGAGTATGTTTGCTGCAAGTTTCCTTGTTTCCTTGCTGAGACATTATAGAAGGTAGTCATCGATGACTTGGTTATCCTTGTATGAAACCTGATCTTATTTAGGCCACAGAGTTAACATGATAGGGCTAGACATACACTCTTTGTGGATAACTTGTGACTCACATAGACTGAGAGTAAACACTTGGTGGCAAAAAGCCCAGCAATTGACAAACACACCTACATTTTCATTCACTAGTCACATTTAAAAAGGTCTGTGATCGGATGAAAAGATAAGTGACTGTATTCTTGTTAGCTGTGGATCTATTAATAGTTGCCTTGTACTGGCATGTTGGGCTACTGATACAGTTTCAGTCACTACACTGAGATGAGTCTGTATCAGATTGTGCTCTGCGTGTTGGGAAAAACAAAATATCAGATTCAGTCACCTCCTTTTCAGCAGCGACATTTAAAACATGAGGCTGGCATGTTGTCTGGGATGTAGGGGTCACTGGCGTAGTATACCAGAGGACTGTCTCTGCCTGCTGTGCTGTAAAATGTATACCAGTTTGTGTGTCTATTTGTTTTAGGGTTTGTCAGTTGAAGTTTGTCAGTTGTTTGAGCCCAGCTGGCTTCCTGCTCCATCTCTCCGCTTTTGTGGGTTCTTGCTTTGGGGTATTACACTGGGTAAAACAGCTAGGTACAGATAGGTACTGCATATTGTGTTGTGAATATGTTGGGGAAACCTTATGGTGTTTACATTTTACAGAAGTGAAAGATTTAGATGTTTATTGAAGTCCAGACATGTAGTCTTAAACCTCAAGACAAATTTAGGTGTCTGTTGACGGTCTCAATCAATGTGTTGTGATGTTTTGTTTCTGCGTGTACTGTATGTGTGTAAGGAGATTTCGAAAATGGGTTGTGCAAAATTAAAAGGGGAAAATACATGTTTACTTCTCAGGTTCTACAGTAGAGATGCCCTTTTTTGATATGGCACAGAGCCTGATTTTGAAAAATGTCTGTCTGTGGTTAGTAATGCATGACCTTAAACACCATATGCTCTGTAGTGGATACAGTATTTTTTTATTATTCACATTTTAAAATGCATTTTTTATATTGCCTTTAGTTGTTTGCCATTAGTTTCATGTTTCATGTACCACTTCATTCAGGGTTTGCAGTGTTCATTTTGTTGTGCTCATACTGCTTTCCCAATGAAATCCACTGTAAATAACAAGTCAGTATTATTTGAGGACAGAGAAAAAGCTTCCAGAAACTGTGAGGAAAAGTAAAAGTTTTGGGAGAACCACAGACTACCTATAATCCACATTTCTTCCCTACAGCTGTCATTCTCCCCCTCCACCCCCATGAACAGCCATGTGCGAGTGCTGTGTCTGTTGGTCTCCCTGCTGTTGGACTGCTGTGGCCTGGCTGTAGTCTGTGGTCTGCTGGGAGCTTCCCATGGCATGCACACACTCTCCTTTATGGGAGCAGAGGTGAGAACCTGGAGGACTGCTGTTCTTAGCACAGATGATTATATATATTTGATGCTTTGTTAGGCTCATGTATTTCTTAAAAGTTTATTGTTTTATTTAAAATGCTTTATATCTCAAACTGAGATGTAGGACTGTATATTGGAGATGTCAAATAACACTGCATTCCAATATAATGCAACAGGAAATACCATTGTTTTAACTTGTTTTTACACAGGGATCACATGCACATTTACTGTACTATTTTATAGCTTATATATTGCTATAAATTATATGCACCTGTCTTGTGTGATGCCATATTGTTGACAGTTGGTGAGGTAAAGCAAAGATGTAACTAATGGCATTAAAAAATGGTAACATGTCATAGTGTACTCATTCCACAGCCCTGGTGTTGTGCATGCTGGCTTACGATTGCACTGGAATCATCATTATTGTGCAGTGCATTTTCTGTCATGACAAGTTAAAATGTTTGTTAAAACAAAACTAGCTCATTTAATGTAGAAGTATAAGGCTTTAAAAGGGAATACATCATTTAAGTCTAGTTTGTCAGGAAAAACTAATTACATCATTCCTTCACTGTTTCCCTGTATTCATTTTTTAAGTCATTACTTTGTTTTAAAATTTGTATTTTGTTGTATATGTTTAATAATAATACAACAACTCTATCAAGTTCACCTCTGTGTTTTTGTCTTCAGTGTCTTCTGGTGACTGTTCGCACTGGGCATGTCATCATGCGGTAAGTCCTTAAAAGCTTCCTTACACATGCATGCACATGCACACACCGTAGCCGTATGGATGACATCGCCTCCACAAATTTAGAATTGCTAATGTTAGCACCACCCCATGTTTTTCTCTGGTTTTGTTAGCACTGGTGTGAAAGGCTTCTTTGTCCCAAAGAGGGTGTTTAGGACTTAACAACTCTAAACTCAAATCAGCTGAGGCACTCATAGGCCCAGTAGCTTTAGTCTAACATTAAAACAAGTAAACTATTTCACTTGCAAGGCTGTAGCTTTGGACATAGGAAAGTAATGTTTGGACTGAGTGTCCTGACCTTGAACAATGATAGATGTACTTTTTTTCATGCTGTTACCCAGGTTTGTGTTTAACTTGTGCCACTACACATTCGAGGTTGGACTCTTTCTGATAGCTTGTATTAATGAAAATGTTTGTTTTTTAAAGAAATGCAAATTTTGGGATATTATGAACTTGTGTGATTTCTTTCTCATCTGGGTCCAATTAAATTTGTGCCTAATTGTAAGGGAAAAGGCCATCTTTAATTATACATAATTGTAAGGGATATCATCCCCACTGGTTTTCTGTTACATTTTCATTTTACTTTAGCCTTCCCACAAAACTAGTATGAAATTGCATTTTATGTGGTGAACTTGGTAAACCCTGCAGAAACGCTGTAAATATCACCCACATATTATGATGTTAAGAGTTGGCGATGTCCCTCCCCTCAGGTACTCCATTCATCTGTGGGATCTAAATCATCCAGGGACTTGGGAGAGTAAGGGGACATATGTCTACTACACAGACTTCATTATGGAGCTAGCCATGTTGTTTCTGGACCTTATGCACCACATCCATATGCTGGTAAGCTACACACAATGAACAGGTGGAGGTGTGATGTTAAATTCTCCCCTCACCCAATCTTCCACCTTTCTTGTCTGTACTTTCTCCTTAGCTTTTTGGCAACATCTGGCTGTCCATGGCAAGCCTGGTTATCTTCATGCAGCTGCGGTATCTCTTCCATGAAGTCCAGCGCCGCGTTCGCAGGCACAAGAACTACCTTCGCGTCATCAACAACATGGAAGCCAGGTGACACTGTGTTTTGATTTGATTATTTTTTCGTTTTTAAGTCACGTTTTTTTGTAGTTCATGTGTGATTTATTCACTTATTTTTTATGAAAGCTTTTTTGTTGGCTTTTTTTGTAATGGTCAAGGCAGCCTAAGCTGCCAGGACCCTATTGTTTTCCCCAGTCTTCTTCGTATTCTTCTTCTAGGGCAATCCTACTTCCCATGCATGAAAACTCACCAATCTCATCCCACAAATTTTCTGCTCAGTTGACACCAAATTTGCTGCATTACATCTTTAAGACTGTCCTCCACAAAAACACCATCCAGACTTTTGATTGATCAAAAATTGAGCCAACAGTGCATGAAAATGTTTGACTGTAAACAGTACTGTTAACATATACAAGCAAATTGACAGCAGATTGAAATCGACCCGCTGCTGTCATCCTGATGACTAACTCATTCAATTTGTGAAACCACATACAAGGGTAAATGTGTCAATTAGCTTAGTCAGATGAAGGACACTCCTTGGTGTCAGAGATTGTGAGTTCAAGTTTCAACTAATGCAAAATGTTTATTGTAATGCCAACTTTCTTCCTATTCTGCCTCTTGTTGCTCAGAATTGCAGAATTAGCCAAATTGCCTAAATGTACCTAAAATTGCCTGGCCCAGACCATTGCTGCAAAGACGCTTTAATGTGTTGATTGTTGTTTCATAATTATTCACATATACTGCAAACTGTTTTATGCAGGTTTTCTGTTGCTACTTCCGAGGAGCTGGCCGCTAATGATGATGATTGTGCCATATGCTGGGATACCATGTTAACAGCACGCAAACTGCCCTGCGGTCATCTCTTCCACAAGTAAATCACCTTTTTTAATACAAGGACATGCATATACAGTAGACTATAGACCTTACAGAGAGTGTGTTACTGATTTCGCTGACCTGTGGCTCATAGTCTGGAAGAGTTTTTTTCTTACCAGATTCAAGATGACAAAAGTAGAGACAGCCCCAGAAACCTGACTGCACAGCACTTTTCAGCTTCAACATTGCTAGCAGTAAAATGCTGCACAGATCCTGATGTTTAGCTACTGAATACTTGTCTGGACGCTTAAATGGTTTAATGCAGTGAAATGCTCTAACAGGATTTTTGACTTGTGTGCTCTTCTAGTTCTTGTCTGCGTTCATGGCTTGAGCAGGACACCTCATGTCCAACGTGCAGGACATCCCTGAACATTAATGGGGATAGCAGCCAGGCCAGAGGCCAGCAGCAGGGCGGAGGTTTGGAAGACAATATTGGCCCAGTAGGAGCTCCTCCAGATCCCAGACAACATATTAACCAACACAACCACTTCTTCCACTTTGATGGTAAATCTGCTGCATTTCCAGGATAAATGTGGCTGTGAAGTTATTTGGCAGAATGGGTGTGATAATGAATGGACAAAAACAACAACAACAAAAAAACATTTATTCTCTCATAGGATCTCGCATTGCCAGCTGGCTGCCTAGTTTCTCAGTGGAAGTAATGCACACCACCAATATCCTGGGCATCGCTCAGGCCAACAACTCCCAGCTCATGGCAATGGTGAGTTCATGTTCTGAGTCTATTGAAATCCTTGTTGATTTTAAGAGGTTATCCACAGATAACAGTATGAACCAGGTATTCAGTTTTTTTTTCTAGACATCTGCTGACAGCTTTTGATGCATTATTTGCAATATCCACTTTTGTGAACATTTTTGTCCCTTGCTGTACCCCTCATCTTGCTTTTCAATAGTGGCCAGGGTTGTGTACCAGGGCTCAAATGTCATTAACATTGTTGCTTTGAATTCCTGGTAAATGCTTGTTGACATAGTGATAACATTTATCTTTAAACTAACAGATTTTGCAAAATCTGGTAGTGGTTAAAAGAGATTAAAATTAGATTTAAATGTAAATGTTTGTGTTTTGACAGGGTTTAATCACTTGTATCTTTCTAATTTTAACCATTAAAAATAACCAGTTTTAACTTTAATGCTCACTTAAATTTTAATACAACTTTTGTTCATCAGGCCCATCAGATCCAGGAGATGTTCCCCCAGGTGCCTTCCTACCTGGTAATGCAGGACCTGCAGTTGACCCGCTCTGTGGAGGTCACCACTGACAATATTTTGGAGGGACGCATCCAGGTGCCATTCCCAACACAGGTCAGTAAACTGGGGGTTAAATGTTAACACCTCTTTGTTTCAAGGGGCTCATGTTGAATGGTAAAAATCATCAATCTACACACATCTTTCTTCCTCAGGCCATAGAACGTGCGCCTATACAGGTGAACCCTGCGCAAGATGACCAGGCAGGCCCCAGTGGAGCAGCTGAGCAGGGCCTCAGTGAGCAAGACAACATGGAGGTCAGAGGAGGTCGCTTCTCTAAGTCAGCTGAGGAGAGGCAGAAGATGTTGAAGCAGAGGAAAGAGGAGATGCTCCAGCAAGCACGCAGGTTGGTAGACTGCTGCTTTGAGTTTTTTTTTTTTTTTTTTTTAAATCTCATGCAGTGGAAGGGGTTATGTTCGAGGGAGTTGTTTTCCATTCAGTTTCAGAATGTTTTTTTTTTTTCTTAATGATGTTTTTGACCCCTGTCGATTGTGAATCAAAGCTTAGTTATTTGTAAAAGTGGGCCTTTCCCTTTGAGGAAGGTCTTTCTCACTCAGTGATCTAATGCACAAACAAAATATTGAGAGACTTTTTTAAATAGATAAAAAGAAAAGTGTTTTCTTTTTGTTCACAAATGTTCACCATTTCCCTGTAGGAGATATCTGAATAAAAGTCCAGAGGACCCTGATGAGGATTTGCCTGGACTTGAGGAGGACACTATGCCAGATTTGGATTCAATTCTGCTGAGACGTAGTACCGTGGCAACAGCTGCAGAGAGACGCATGCAAAATCAGCAAGACTCTTCACCCTGATAAAAAGGTTAGCCTCAGTTGAAGAGTCTACCACATCATCATCCCAAGGGACACCAACAGAGCTATTACAACCTCCTCCCATTTGGTGTACAGTCAGTGGTCATCACCTATCCAATACCGTAATTAAAAAGCATTGCAAACATGGCCTTTGGACTGTTTTGGGCTGCCTAAACAAGGTGGGACTATTGTGAATAGCCTCTGCATCACTGATTTAAGCCTGAGTATTTGGAGCATTATATAAATCATAGGGTGCAAGTCAAGAAATGCAAAGATGCATTGCCCTTTACTCTCATGCCACACATTGCAACCACCAGCTTCAATAGAGAGTCAGTGTCTGTAACAGCTGAGACTGGCTGTCAAAAACTAGCATGCTTTGCATTCAAGAGATTTCAGGAGTATTTTATGAGAAGTTTGATCATTAGTAGAGCTACTTTTTAAGTCCTTGTTTGTTTTCCTTTTATCAGACTTTTTTTTCCACTTTTTTTTTTTGCTCATGGCGGACAGCTTTGTATTCTGGATGGAGAGCTCATCTGACGTATTTGTGTGTTATTTTATGAGTTTCAACTGTGAATTAAGTGTAGGCAAAATAACATGTCTTTATTTCTTACCTTGGGAGTAAGAGAATGTCACTTTAGTATTGTTCAGCCTTTCTGTCAAATATGAATGTTTCTATCAAGATAATGCTGCAAACAAAGTGTTTTTGACCCACACGGGTTGTTCTGTAGTTAGTGTGTAATATCATTCATTGCAAACAGTTTGCATTTTATTATTTAACTAAAAGGGGTAGTTTTCAATTTTTTGTTTTCAAATACTGGTCCCTTGAGGTGCATAGGTAACAAAGGGGATGTATTACATTTTGTACAAATAGGTGTCATCTTCTCAGTCTTTATTAAATTACCCACCCAAGCTGTGAGGTTAATGGCCATCTTTGTCTACAATTTGTAAGATATGTAGAATTGGTTAAGTCTGTGGCAGCTGGACTTGCTGTGTATTTTGAAGATGTTTTGCTACTATTTCAGTCGTCTTCAGCTCTATAGGTGAAGTTCCTGCTCCTCTTCCAGTAGAAATGGTAAAGTGTCTTTGATGAGCAGCAAAACATTTTTCAAGACTGAACAGTTAACCCAGTTGTGTGTGATTTAATATTTCTACATATCACATGATCTGAATGACTGAGAATCTTGATGAATAATTGATTTTTAGGCTGATTTTGTTTTTGCAGCCTTTGTCTACTCACATTGAGGAGTGTTAATTGAGAAATCAAAACAGCGGGGAACATAATCATCCTCTGCTTAAATATGTTATTACAAACATGTACAGCAATGTACAATATAGACTGGACCCATGAGGCTTTTTGGGTATTGTTAAATTTCACTGAAATCTGTAGCTGGTTGAGACATATCGATGGACACAAATATGGGGACTGTATTGTAGATGTTTGATTTCTGTGATTTCTGTGCAAGGGCAGTTTGGGGTGAGATATGCATGAACCTAGACAAGTGCTTTTGTTTCCTTCCACTTTATCCCAAAGAGCAGCCCACAAACTTCCACTGAAAGCTGAAGTGTTGTTATCTTAATTGTGTGTTTATTTTATTGCTCAAACTCTGTTTGGGGTTGTTGTAAGAATATACAGTGTAGGATTTTGATTTCAGATTTCAAGTATTCAAAATTGAAAACAACAATTCTGTTTTCATTTTCAGTTAGTTGTTCAGTTACTTAACACCTTTTAATATCCATGATATATTTTCTTATTCATGGGGTATCTTTCATAACCATTGCTTATTTAATCAAAACTGAAATACTTTTTGGATGAGCTTTCATGTATTTTTGTGCCTAAATTAAGAATGGTTCAGTTATGGATAATTTCTGTAAATCTAGTTTTTGTAAAATATGTTAATACAAAAGACTCAATAAACAGCTTCTACAGCTTTTTAACAAAATAATGGCGGTAATTGTTTTCTCTCTCTCTCTCTCTCTCTCTCTCTCACACACAACAACTCTGGTGGTGCCTAGTGTGTAGGGTCCAGTATCTAATACACTTGACCACTGAATATAACTATGAGTGTAATTAATGTGTAATTTCATTTGTTAGAAACACTTGTTTGTATAAGCACATATGAGCCTGAGGCAAATCCTTCCCTCTGCAGAGAGATTCATAACCCACTTTGTCACACCACCAGTGTCAGAGAGAGCCCTGCCTTGTCACCCTGTGCACCTCCCATATCCATTCTTGAGCTGGTGTCCACATTAAAGTGGTGTAGCCCAGGTGAGTTGCACACTGCAGGCATCTGCAGAAGGATGTCACCAGAACAGGAGACACTTTCTGGGATTAAGATGCAGACCAGCCAAATTACTCTTACTCTTGATAAGGAGCTTGAAAATGGCCAGTGTGTTCTCTAGTGTGTACTCTACAAACCTCCCTTTGGTGGCTTGTTTTTTTTTTCTGCGTTATCAGACGAGCTGAATGAGTGTGCCTGGCACGCTTAAGTTTTATTAAAAGTTTATAACCCGATTGGGAGGAAACCGAAGGAACTGTATGCTTCTTGTGAATAAAGAACATATTTTAACAGTATTCAGCTGCATATGGTGGCTGACTGACTAATTGATAATCCATCCTAATTAAGATGTGTAATCCTAAATGATTTTTGGTTTTATACCGCTAAACTATTACCTTTACATCTGTCATGTTTTATGCCTCCTCTGACGTAAATGGACTGCGTCTTAACGTACGGCACCTCTGCCACGTCATACAGACGGGCTCAGCACGCTAGGCGGAAGCAGCAATTGAAAACACCCACGCTGTTCATCGTAACTATGTAGCCCAGCCTCATTCAAAACTATTAGGTTAGCTTCCCAGTTGTCACCGTGCGTTACCTCGGTCTGAGAATCCAGCTGGACCCTTTTTACCTGTGTGGCTCCTTTCATCGGTGAGTTGTCATGCTGGCTAGCTAGCTAGCTAATTGCTAACCAAGGAAGTAACGCTAACGTCTAAAGTGAAGTTACAGCTGATGTGCTTGGTAGTTTTCTTGGGTGACAGTGGCCTCGTGAAGCTGTTGGACAGGATACACGAGAAAGATGAATCTGTGTAGTTACTCAGTAAGACGTGGCAGTCGCTGTGTTAGACGATTCATCGCTGATGTTATGTTAGCTAGCCGAAACACTGAACGGTGCAACATTATGGGGGTGGTCGAATGTTACACAGGCCATTGCTGGAAAACACTGTTGTGTGGGACATGATGACTGTCTGAGTATGTAATTGTGTTTTGCTGCCATGGAAACATTGATGCGTGTATCTCTGCTAGTTTCATATAAACCACCATCGACAGCAGCATGAGTAATGATACCCAATGCACATCATAACCTAAGAATGGGCTTTTTGTAGTATGGGACCTTCACATTTTGCACATCCGGAACCACACCATGGAAAGCAAACCAGGAAAGACTTCTGAAGACAAACAGTTATCACCTCGTAGTGTACTCTAAGAGGATGTGTATGTGTATTGCCATTAATTTGTGGGTGTGTTTGTGGGTGTATGCCAGCTGGCTTGACAAGCCACTGACGTATGGCAGTGAATTAGTATTTGTCCGGCCAAAGTTCCTTGTGAGTTAGAGCAAACAGAATTCCAGTAAGGTAGACAGTAAGATCACATGAACTCATTGTGCTGATACAGTATCTCAGATGGAAGAATAAAATTGCTTTCCTGATCAGTGTGTCATACTGAAATATTTTATGTGTCCGTAGACTTACCTAACTCCCCTCAAACAAAGATTGTGGAATGCTGCTAGATGAGACTCCACTTTTTGAGCCGGCTCTGCTTCAGGAGCTCGACTGGAGCAGCAACACTGTCTCCTTCTCTCCCTCCATCTCACCGTCCTTTCCAGGGGAAGGCCTGGTGCTGAGGCCACTCTGTACAGCAGACTTCAACAGAGGTGAGTTTGGTGACATATTTTAGACTGAAGAGTGCTTGTAGAATATTGCCACAGTTCAGTGGATGACACTGCATGCATTTTTTTCTTGGTATCAAAGGTGTAAGATTTTAGTAATGCAGTAAAATTAGAAAACTAAAAGAAATATCCCCAGTTGTTCTAATCAACTGTTCTGATGTTTTTGTACTCCAGGATTCTTCAAGGTTTTATCACAGCTCACCCAGACGGGCGATATCACACCAGAGCAGTTTACGAGTAAGTTTGGTGTCATATTAACTGTTTGAGATTCTGTCCTTCCCACAGCTTTGTTCAGAATCCTAAATTCAAACCGATGGCAGGTCGGCTAAAAAGTTTAACAAAACAAAACATGTTTGGTGTTGGCTGGCTTTCAGAAAAGTTTGAGCATATGAAGAGCACAGGAGACTACTATGTCGTTGTGGTGGAGGACACAAATCTGGAACAGATTGTTGCTACGGCTACACTGATCACAGAGCACAAATTCATCCACTCCTGTGCAAAGGTAAATTACAGCCTAGCAGGAAGTTTGTGTTTATTTAATAATGGATTCAACTGAAATGTTATCTTTCAGGACAATCCCATAAATAAGTTACTTATTAATGCAGTAGTTATTAGCAGGCTGGTAATCATTGAAGAATTTACTGGTTTCTGTGTGTATACTTGTAGCTAATTAATTGTAGCTGTTTGAGCTGTTTTTTTACTGTTGACTATTTAAATTCTATTACACATGTAAAAACCCAGCTAGGGTTAAGAGTTTTAAATGTGCATTACATCAGTTTTATACCCGTTTTGCAACTATGATAAATGGCATCATCCCTATCAAATTAGAAACTGAACTAAACTCTTGAAGTGATATTCATATCAAGATTTCTTAATATTTTTGAGTTTAAATGGTTGAAATGTCTGAAATGAAGACCGCCTCTGTTTGGTTTGTTTGTAGAGAGGCCGGGTGGAGGAGGTAGTAGTCAGTGATGTGTGCAGAGGGAAGCAGCTGGGCAAACTGTGAGTAGACCTGTGTGAACCAAACACAAAGACTTTATTTTAGCTTGTTATGATAATTAGGAGCTTGAATTTCTGCCTCAAATTGTCAAGTTATTCATATAAGAGTTGTTGTTGAGATTCTTTGTGATTCTTAAACTCATCCTTTTACTTCTTTTCTGTTCCTGTAGGTTAGTGTCAACTCTTACACTTCTCAGCAAAAAACTTGATTGCTATAAAATCACGCTCGAATGTGCACCCAAAAATGTGGCTTTCTACCAAAAGTTTGGATACGCCGCTTCAGATGACACCTATATGCAATGTCGATTCTTCGACTGAGGACAACAGCAGCTTCACGCCTCAGTTTTGGGAGAATGGACCGCATCTTTATACACACAGGCGGCAAAAAGTTGCAACATCAGAACAACTGAAGAACTGGAAGAGCTGTCTGAGGATGAGTCTGTGGTTGTGGCACTGCTGAATCATCCTTATTTCAGCAAGTTTTAGTAAACATGAATGTATGTTGAAACCCTCCACTCAGTCTAACATCATCCTCCACCCCTTTGGTAACCATTGCTACCTCACCAGGGTGGAGCTCTGACATCATCCTGCAGAGACAATGTCAGATGTCACTGTACTGTAAATCTAATGTCTTAATGTTTTACATTGCTAAATTTAATTCGCTGGTAAGAGGAATTTAAAAATATCTGACCACCATGCAACTGTCAAGTAAATACAGTTAGTTGTGAATATGATGCCAAATTAATAAGGCCTACTTGGCAATACAATTAATTTACTACAGGCAACAGCTTTGCAAGGCCACTTAATGAAGCAAGTACCGTATGTGAGGACTTACTGTAGATCATGATTTAGACAGACTCATCCATTTGTTGCATTTATCATCAAGAACAAGTCACCAAAGAATGTCAACTTTATTTTCTTCACATGTGATTAGGAAACTTTGGGTTTTCTTTTTCTAACCAGTTGTCTCAGTAGAAAGTGCTTTCTCTCTCTCGCTCTGAAGGTTTTTCTTTCTCTGACGGTAGTCCTGTTGGTTTATTGTAATGAAGATTTAAATTTTACAAGACATGAAGCATCAAGTTTAGACTGTCCAAATGAAAAATGGTGAACAACAACAAAAAACCATAAGCATGTTCTTTGTGACAGTAGCAGGGAGTTAGCATAAGGTTTTTGAAGTTTTGTACTTGATGTACTTGATGTTCAAAATTGCTATTTGGAGAGACATTTTGTGGTGGGAAATGAATAATGATTTTTGTAAACAATCTTTTATTTAAGCTTTTGTAGTTCTGTTTTATAATTACACTGTTATTCTGGAGGACAGGGGAACATATTTAATCTAATTTATTTCCAAATATCTAATAGTGAAATAAAATATTCTATGATCTACACTATTGCTTGTATTTCTTAGTGTAAAAACTGAAAAACACAAAGACACAAGGCAGAGAAACTTTTTTTTTTTTTTTTTTACCTGAAGAATCATTTGGAATATTTGTTATTACATTAATTCTAATTTCATTTTCACAGCTACATCACCAATGTTGGCATTGCCAGACAGTTTCAAAATTAATGCTTCTTGTTCAGCATAAGAGGTAGACGCTCTCTGACCAAAGAGCTCATCACATAACATGTTGGGACATCAATAACTTTAAGTATGAAAACAGTGCATGTCAGTAGCTCTTTTTTTATTGATGGTTACTGACATACACAGCAAGAGATCCAGAAAGGTTTGTTAAATAAATAGTACAACAGAACCTAGCATATCTTTTCAATATGACTGAAAAATAGGTTAATAACATTCAATAATGATAATGTAAGGTTGGCAAAGCACAGCATTACATTATGATAAAGACACATCTGAACAGGACTCAGTCAGACTTCTTTTTATTAAGCAGTGAGTTATTTTTCCATTCTTTACTACCCCACATTAAGCCTGATATTAGTCCATAATCCTATTACTCCCAAAATAAAGGCATTAGCTATTCCTCTTCTCGTGTCCTCCACTGGGCAACATCCTGGCTACTTTCCCTTTTGCCAACTGCCCCCTTCTGGTCGTCTACACAAATTCAAGTATCGAAAGTGCATTATTGCAATACTGTCCCGCTGCAAATGCAAAATGCTTTAAATACTATAAAACTGCAAAAAATCTCCCATCAGTGCATCCAGTTCAAGAAAAAAAGTAGTTATCAAATATGCCCCTTCCCCTTCAGTACTCGATGTCTCAGACATGAGTGGTCCCCATCCCACCCCACCCCTGTCCCTTCCCTTTAGAAAAAGTTCAAATATTTACATTTTTAATCCCATTAAAATGTAAAAAAAAAAAAAAAAAAAAAAAAATAGAGTGCACTGTGCCACAAGGCTAAATATAAGCAAAGCTCATCCATTCTGTGCTGCTGTGACCTGCATTGCCCCGAAGTCTTCGTCTTCCTCCAGGCTGCGCTTTCGGCTTCCTGTTCAAGAAATGTGGACACAGGTAAAGAACAGCTGAACCTACAGCACACATCTACAACTCAACGTAACCCAGTCTGTCGAGTTAAAAAAAAAAAAAAAAAAAATGTTTTCAATCACTCAAATAAAAATTATTTAACAGTGTAATAAGTGTAATCCCTTCTGGATTTAATAAGTTCTCAAATCCTGAATACTTCATTGTCTGAGAGCTGGGTGAAGTCTGCAGCACATAACAAATCTAGCTGTAAGGGAAATTATGACAAATTCTCAAGGGCTCCAAGTGTTTGAATAGTAGTGTCTGTTTCTTTTTAAAAGAAACTTTCATAATGTTGAGAAAAGATGAACACAGTACGTTATAGAATCATTCACAGTGGGGCTGACTCATTTGCTGATGGGGACCTGATTAAAGACAAACTACCGCTATAAAAAGATGCTTTGTTCAAATGAACAAATCTTCTGGGGTTAGTCTGACTGAGAAACATTAAGGCTCTCTGTATTTAATTTTCAACTTCTATTCCCATTCAACAACAGCTTCAACCAACTTTCCTCATGTGCTGGTCCACTAACAGAAAGGCATGACTGTGCAGAACTGGGTACATAATGTACAAACCTGGCATCCCAGCTTGTAAGAAGGACCTGCCCAACTGCATTGGTGACATCATTTTAATGGTCAATTTGGCTAGGTAGATCGCCTCATACTCCTAGGAAACAAACATTTAAATAGTTCAATCGTAGCAGTAATATACAGTCAACAATATAAAGTTTTTATAGAACAGCATTTTTTACATCTGAACAGGTTTAAAAGTCTGACAGTCTGCTCTACAGTAAACAACCACAATTTCATCCCAAACCTGGAAACTGTCTTGCCTAATACCACAATATCTCATGTTTCATTTCCATACGAGTTTACCCTCGGTATTAATAAAATCCTTGCTTTCGCCCTAATGTTGCTTGCAGACTGGATGTCCAAAGGGAGGCAACAAAGGCTACATAAGACTACAGAAACAGTGTGTGCATGTTGAAGACAGAAAAATAATATCTGCAGTATTCAGAGGTTGATCACTCAGAATTAGTATGCATAACAAGTTACCTGAATGAGCCTTTTCTTTAAGAGACTATGCTGTCCTTCTTTGCATACACACATATGATCTGCTACATTATTGTTTCAGAACCCACATTGCAGTATATTGTGTTAACTACCAGGTCAGTAATTAATTTATATGCAGTAATGTTCACTTTTGTCTGCATTGTCATGTTCATTAATCAGGATTCAAAGCCCTATGTCTCAAATTGAGCCTTACCTGTAACTGATGCACAAAGCCCACATTAGGGTTGATGCAAAACCTCCTCTCCTGGACATGGCTGAATGCATCCCTTATAGGGTAAACATGACACAAGGATTATACTCATAGCGTGTGAAAAACCACAGATGAACCACCGTAAACTTTATCAACAGTGTGCTTTCAATAATGTATCAAAATACATAAACAAAAATGAGGATGCACTACAATTTACAGCACAACTGAACAAAATGTTCAAAATTTTATGCTGCACTACATATTTGTATGAATCTATTGTACAATTTCTCTTATTGTGTTTTGTATATCATTGCATATAGTTCGCTCAAGACATAGAAAAGACTAAAGAAATTGAACTGAGTTTTCTCCAATGACTTGATGTATGAGAAAGAAAAACAAATAATAACAAGTTACCTGTATTTCATTCCAAATGTTTCCATAAGGTATGCAATCACTAAGGCAGCACTAAAAGAAAGAAGACACAGTGTTTTATATTCACAAGTACATAACTGGATTCAATGCATGTAGTAATATCTAAAAAAAAAAAAAAAGTGATGTCAAAGGTAAAACAAACCTCACCTTCTTGATATCCCTGCATTACCGTGAACCAGTACCTTTCCTAAAAGAGAAAGACAAGGGCTTCTTGATAAATCTTTTTCTACTTGACATTCTGAGTATGACAAATAGAGACTGTGTGCATTCTTACCTCCTGTTGCTAAGCAGCTATCAATAAATTCCTTAGTCTGGTTGGAAAGAAATGAAATACAGTGTATCAGGTACGATGGAATTGCCAGGCGTCTCATTTCAGTCAGGAAAAGCTTGCCAAGAAGTACAAAGCATACTCTGTAACTCACCGTAGGGAAAAATCGTATTATATTTTCCACTGGATTGTCAGCAATATCTAATACAAGGTATCTGCAAAGATGGACAACATTTAGTTCATGATTTAGCAGGAAGGGACTTAACCACATAAAACTAATTCCCACACAAAAACAGCCCTTTGCGTGAAATATGTAAGTGTATATTTACTTACCTAAATGTATGTGGGAAATTAGGTTTGATAAAATTGGCTTCAATGTCTTGTCGGACACACACAACATGTGTTATGCCCTGTCTCTCAAGAATTGGCAGCTGGGCAAAGAGAATGAAGAGAAGTAATATGAGCAATAGATTTATGAGCAGAAAACGTATTAGTTTTTCCTGCATCACTATCTCCAAGTGCCAGAGAGTACATTCAGTAAAAGTACCTTGCTTTTCATTGCAGAAGAGTAGGGACCTAAAAACAGTCCTGGTAATATCTCCTAGAAATTAAAGATAGAACAGGACAACAAATTAACAACACAGACAGAAACTTAATGTTCACAAGAACCACCCAAACCTATGACATGTTAATCCCTAAGGATGAGACAGTACACTCTATAGATATGATAACTCTAATAGTATATATAACATTGTAGGGGTGTATACAAGAATTGTGTATTGGAGTGTGAAGAACTATTACATCTGTTCAAGATCATTATGACTCCCAGGTCATGCAAGCTGTGTCTCTATGTAATAGAATTTCATATCTGTCAGCATCATAATCTTTGTGTTCGATCTGAGCAATATCAATGTGCTCCATAGGGACAACAGCACACTTCCCTATGCATTTGCCTGGATCTGCATTACAATGTTGCTGTAACTGACTTGAGCCGGTATCAAGTCAGAAGCTACTGTCAAACGTGTGGGGAATGAGCCTTGGGGATCCACACAGTTGCTGTGTAATACACCAATGCTATCAGCATAAGGACATACCGCTGTCAAGATTAGCCTTCTCACCACAGACAGCAGGCTCGTTTTACATACCTGCATTTCTCGCCTCATTGGATAAGCCCAGTCCTATAAAGTGAGAATTCAAAAAGGAAGGTTAGAAGCTAGAGGGAATTGTGTTAAGCTGCTTTGTTGATGTGACAGCTTCTGAGATATTCCTGCCACTGAGAAGTGACTACCAAGTCAACTTTGTGTACATACGTGGCTAACTGTTGTGTTAGGTTATGCTACTACGCAGTGTTGCTTTAGTGAGCAATAACGTTAGGTAATACGTGCTCAGACGTATTCAAATAAAGGCACAAAGGTGTTTCACACATCCAGATTAATGTCCTATGCCACCTAAACACAACCAAATTCCCGTTCAGGAGATATTTGATCGGTCAAACCACAGGGCTGGAGTGGAGGTTAGCTCAGATTAGCCACTCAGACCTAGTGGACATGTCGGCTAACGCACACTCACCAGAAGGTCCTCCTTGGTCGCGGGCAGAGACGGGAACTGAAGTTTGTTCTCCTCGTCCATACTGCTCTCTGCTCGGGCACCGCCGGCCCGCCGTAACGCGCAGTATCGATGTTTACTTCGGCGGGGTTAGCTGGAGAGTCGATACGATTTGTTTTGAGGCTCCACATGCATGTCCGCCATGCTGTCCCCTGACAGATGTGTCACGTGACCGAGCGGCAGAAGGCAAGCGGGCGCGTGGAGAAAGACAAGCAACGGCGACGCCTCGTGGACGACAGACGAAGCGCGCGTAAAAAAAAGAAAGGGGAAATGTTTCATTGTAAAAATAAAAAATAAATAAAATACAAAATACATTTTCTGTGTCATGTTGAGATTAGCACTGAAATTAGCAAAATTATGTTGAGTAATATTGTCTGAATGTTGTTGCTACTGTAGGTTGCTAAAAGTGACAGATCATTAGCCCGTATTAGCTAGAATTAGAAATAACATTTACTCTTGTTTATCAGTTTGTATAAACATACCTAGGCTTATCATACAATAAAATATTAATTCTGAAAATAAAGGATTTAAGAAGGTGCACTGAAACTTTTGCCTTCCATTATATATATATATGCTCTCTTCAATGTCCAGCATGTAGAAAAAAATGGTCAGTGTTCCAAAGTTTGATATGAAAATGAAAGACACAAGACATTACTACATTTCCCTTATATGTTTTCTGTTCCTCCACTGAATGTTGGATTGCATTGCATCACATTATCTACACAGGAGATACAACAGCTGATATGGAAATGACCATGTGCTAAGTGAAATTGTAGGAAAACCTAACTAAGCATTACACTATTATGCCACTCAAAACATTTTCCCAAAGTTGGATGATTAGTCTATTTTAGAATATAGACAGGAAGCAAGGATTGACCTGGCCTGGCCATGCAGTGCCATCCAAAAAAATCCACCTTCAAGTGAACATATCTTCTTTGAAAAACTGTAGGAGTTCCTCTAAAGACCACTCCTATATGCAATCAGTGGTGTATTCATCGATGTATGCATGGCCTTATTGAACTGAATTTCATTGTAGACTGCATTTATTATATGCTTTCACTGAACTGTCATCTTTCTTCTTCTTTTTTATCACATCAAATCTCTCTTTCAATCTTTTGCTTTTCTGAACTCATCTCTCCCTCCCATCCATCTGAGCTCAATAATCATTTCAACAATGACTGATACTGATCTAAAGCATAGACTTTGTGAATAATTTGTAGATTCCTCTTTGGTCTCTCACAGGTGTCATCTGATTACTGTTGTGTGACAAAATTGTATTTCTGATTTTTATTTACCATCTGGCCCATGGGAGAGGATGGCCCTTTTTTCACAGATCAGAAGGAGATGTAATCTACCAAGTAGAAAAAGAGCACGTTGTAAAAGCTGCCAAATACTCCTCCACCGAGACGCTTTATCAGTCTCTTTAAAATCATAGGACTTGTTTCTCCCTGTGTGCTGGCTTCCCTGTTGTGCAGGCATCCTGGTGACAATGACTCTTTGATATTCTGTTGCTCCAGGCCGAGTCATAAATAAGCAGCCATGCCAGATTGTGTTGGCAGAAATGTAGTGGCAGGAGATGACGGAAGAAACAAAGCGGGAGTTAGAGAGATTAACAAAATGATGGAGGAAAAAGATATGCCAAAAAAGTACAACTGTAGGAAGGGGGATAGTGGCTGTAACTGCCAATTCAGACAAAGTACAAAATAATTTTCTTTTAAAGTAGTTGTTGGGTGTTTTATTGTCTTTAGAGAGTGTATGGTATTACCTGTAATAAAGATACCATGGCTAAACTTGTTTTCACATGATCTGTTGATCATGTGATGATTTAAACATAACCCAGGCCCTGGCTGTGTGTGACTCAATGGTTCAGTGTACTCCTAAGATGGAAACACTCTTGTCATGGTGTGATTCACTCATGATATGTCTTGAATTATAAATAAATTAAAAAACAAACAAACATATGGACATGTTATCGAGAATTAAAACTTGATTTTTATCCAAGGGGGGTCTTTTTTAAACATAAATATTCCTAAACAAGCCATCTGTTCACACAGGCATCTCAGACAGAGAATCTGACATTTGCACAGATGACCACATCTTTGCCTTTAAAGACATTGCTATTCAACACAACATCCCACTTTTGGCAGCTCTTCCGCTTCAAACAAGTATCATAAATCATTTTTTTTTTTACTTATTCAAGAAGAACAGTGATTTGCAATTTACACACAACCCTCTCTGACCCAATCTTCTTTACACCTACCCACATATTGTGAGTGTGTGTTTGTGTGCATGTACTATATATGTATATAGAGAGAGACAGAGAGAAATGCAGTACCATAGCTTTGGCTTTAATTTCACTGTGGACTCTTCATTAGCAAGATTTAAAAAATGTTAGGCAACGATGGCACTGATGTATTATTCATGGATTCAGATACTTCCCTGTGGTTTTCATCTGCTTAGTTAATTGTTAACTGAACTTCCCATGCTTTTGTTTTTTTCTTTCTAAAACTGATGTACAGCAGTTATTTTCATTTCATTAACCTGATGACAGACATTGTGTCCAGTTGAATTTCCCTGAGCTCTGTCTGCTACAAAGTGGATGGATGATGGCAAAGTGAAACCTATTACTTTATGATTCATTTTGGTAAAACACACTAGCCTATGTGTTTCCATGCTGCTCCAACTCAAATAGCAAAGAGAAATATGAGTAGTAGACACATGAAATCACTGTGATATGAAAATACAGAAATTATGCCAGATTAAGGCTCTCAATGAAACACACTACATCCTCTCCTCTCCTCTCCTCTCCTCTCCTCTCCTCTCCTCTCTCCTAATGCACATTTTTGAACCGTCGTTGTCTGTCGTGCTTTGCAGTTTGGCCTTGATGTCTTGCATGCTCCCTGTGTTTCCACAGATCTTTCCAGAGCTCCATCCCACTGCACCAACCACCGCCTGCATCACCTCATTTCCTCTGCTGCTGAACTGGCCTGCACCCCCTGCTCATGAACCAGCCTGTCTTCTCTCTCCCACTCCCATTAAGCTGGCCTGCTCTCCCTGCCGTTCCTGTATACGGCCCAGCCTGCCCACCAGAAGCTGCCTTCATCAGCTCTTGTTAACTGACTGATTCCATTTCCATGTTTTCCATATTCCATGTTGTAAACTGTTTTTTTTTCTGTGCACGTCTGCACATCCTGGGTGAGGGATCCCTCCTCTGTCGCTCACGCTGAGGTTTCTTCTGTTTTTTCCCTGTTAAAAGGGTTTTCTTGGGAGTTTTCCCTCAGTTGATGTGAGGGTCTAAGGGCAGAGGATGTTGTAATAATGCTATGTAAAGCCCTTTGAGACAAACTGTTTGTAGAAATAAAATTGCCTTGCCTTACACTCAGAGTGATCTATTTCCAAGAACTTACTGAAAGATTTACTTCAGGTGTCATAAAGGATAAGCATTAATGAGCAAAACTAAAAGAGAGCTATGAAGGAAATTCATCAAAAGTTGTTTCTTTTGTTGTGTTTTTGTGATGAGAAGCTGATAAAATCTTTCCTTTAACACAAACAGAAAAACACCATACCTACTAAGGAAGCTCTACTGAATCATGCTTTTACAGTGACTAAAACTCTGACAGCGATACTGCAGCTACTGTACATGATGGATAGAGCCAACCCAGGCATTGCAGCAGTTTGGTGAAAATAAGGTAGAGGACAAAGATCTGAAATGTCTCGAACATTGCACATTGTGCCCAAAAGGGCCTGTACAGAATGGCATTATTTATCATAGTCATAATCATGGCCCATGATATCACTCTGGAGAGATAAGATTCAAAGCTCCAGAGAGTAATAAAAGCCGCCCACTTTCTTACAAAACTTCAACATCTTCTACATCTGTTAAATGCAATCAGCATTGACAAAAAGAAACCCCAATTATTCTGTATTTTATAGCATCCCTATGTGTTCATCAGTGCAGCTGCTGAAGGTGCTCAGCCAAGGTATTCAAAATGACTGAAATCAAGATATTTAGTGGCTGCCAGGTCAATTCTGTGGTTTTATTTGAAGGCTCCGAAAATCATTACTGGATTCTAGCAATGTGACAAGGAGCAGTATCTTTCCCTCAGGGATACATGAAGACCATGAATGTATGAATAATGGACAGATTTCTGTATTTCAAGTCATTCACCCAACAGCTGGTGTGCCTGAGAAGCCTTTTATGAGCACAACTCTCTGGTGGTCACCATGCATCTGCCGCGTTGTTCCTAGAGTAAAATTAGGCTGTTGTAAAAAAGTATTAACACATGAGATCATTCATAAAATACAATAATATGTAATTGGCTCATAGAACCAGTCCAGTCTCCAGTGCTGCTCTGAAAACCCTACATCCAAGCTTACCTGTCACTAATCCACTTGCAAATCTCTCACACTAGATGGCAGTCAAACACAAACCTTCAAAAGCCGCAAGGCACTGACAGCAGCTGGTGTGGAGCGTGTCCACATCCATAATGGGGGCTTCAGATGGTGGTGGGAGCATGGGTTTTAGTGAATATGCACATCTCTTTTGTACTAGACATGGTGCTAAAAACAGATCATAAATGCACGCTCACTCGCTCAAGCGCACCTTTCATTTTGACACTGCTTTCAGCCCAAAGGCTCTTCAGTTTGGTTTGATGAAAAAAGGCCTGGAGCTGGAAACATTATCAATATTAAAGCGAATGTCAGAGCAGATGAGTGTGTTCACTCTGTTTGCTTTTGTTTGCGTGTACAGCAGAACATCAGTTAAATGTATTGCTTGCTTGTGGCTGTTTGGAATTAACAATGAGGCTCTGGATAATCACAACACGAGTCCATCTTTTACATATGCTCCATATAGAAACTTTCAAATCCATCTTTACTGAAAAGCAACAGGCTCAAATCTTCACCTTTGCTGTGAGTGTATAGTCTACACATGCTTTGCCATCACCAGCACCCACCTCCACCCTCTCACTGGTTATTGAGTCTGCGGCTGAGATTCAGGACATCATTACTAAATTACTGATTACAAGCGTAAAGTGATACAAATGAGGAGGTTGCCCCTGATGCTTAATTGGTAGGATGTAATAACGGAGCCGTGATATGTGGGCCCTTAATTGTGTGTTTACTGCACTATTTATTGGAGAGCGTCCCTCCCCTGGCTGGTCGCTGATGAGGTGAGCTGTGTTTCCGCTGGCGTGCTATCAATCCTCCTTCATTAAGGACACACAGGATAGGAAGTGAGAGGAACACAGAGTTTGCCTTCCAGCTTGACGTGGGCAGAGGAATCAGCCCTGTTAATGAATTTTAAATTCCCTCTGACAGGAAGTGCACGCAGGGAAGCAATCATGAAAAAAAAAGGGATCATGGTTGATTCATAGTTTTATTTGTCCTTCTTTTACCAAATTAAGATGCTGAGCGAGGAAATAAGGATGGTGATTTCAGATTTCCACGTCCACCTGTTCTGGTCATGCAAAGCTAAATCATACAGATCAGACATTAATTCACACTTTCATTTGTGTGTGCATATGTAGTCTATGCGTATGTGTGTGTTTACACTGTTACAGTGTCAGTAAAGGGTAACTGGTTCTATTCACAGGCTGTGTTGGAGGCCCTGTGATTTGTTTTTCCTCTGATTTTAATCACAACATAAACTCCAACAGGGTCTGTCATGTTACTTGACAGGAATGTTCTCTAAAATTCATTAAATGACCCCCTCAGCATGCATGCCAGCACATCCAACTGGTGCAAAATAGAAAAAATTGAAATTCAGGGGAGATGCTCGTTCTTTCATAATGTTCCACTTTACATCCTCGGGCAAAACATATGCAGGAGGTGTTTATCTGCTAAAATGTGGTTGGAAAACAGAGTTTATTACAAAGAAATAATGACAGTTTTATATATGTGCTGATTTGGATTATGATTCTGACTATTGTGTGATATAACTGAGTTTATCAAACAGACTAATGCCCCCGATTAATATAGTTGTCGTTAAATTTGAATCTCAGCTCGACTTTTAAAAGAAGGCTTTGGATGCACTGATGTGGGCATGTACAGACTGTGACTCTTTATACCCACATTTGTATGTTTGTGGTCAGTGTGGGTGGCAGATAACTTTTATTTCTGTTTATTTTAGAGCGCATGTGTCTCACTGTCTGAAGTCAATTTTAATGAAAAGGTCAGTAATGATGGAGTCATGCCTTTTTCTGGTAACAAAATGGTTACTTTAATCATAGGACCACCTTACACATTCAAGTTTCTTTTTCATTTCTGCCAGCTTCCTTTAAGGAAATGGAGACTTTATATGTACAAGACAGTGCAGAACTATATACACTTTAATATTCAACAGTAATTGCTCATCTATAACTGCAGTCAGCTATATGATCAGGGACTCTCATGAGAGAAATCATCAACTGTGGCAATGTTTGGCTTGTAATTTAGGTTGTCATGGAAACCACAGTTTTGTTTTGTTTTTAGTTGTCATTATTAATGCATCTAAATCTATGTACAGTTCATATTGATCAGAAGTTTGGGCTTTTTTTTTTTTTTTTTTTTTACATGGATGTCATCCAACAAGAGCAGCTGTGATGCCTGACAGACACAGCAGGGTGTCGGTCGGGCTGGAGATGAGGATTGTACTGAGGTCTACACCTCCTCAGAGTGTACACTGTTAGGATTTAAGCCAATTATATATCCAGTCTGATTCATTCGCCCTTGTTACAGCCTGCATTTGTTTCTGCTGAAGAATTTTTAAAGATCTTCAATTAAGTTCTTGCCTGGCTAATTACCCTCCATTTCAAAACAAGCACTAAAAATCAATCAGCTGTCGAGAGAAGTAATAATTGACACTGTGGTTAGATGCATTTGGATGGTTTCCATGGAGATTTCTTCATGGCAGTATGTACAGTGTATATATACAGGAAATATATCATAGTAGTTGACATTAAAGTGTGAGATGATTCAAATAGCTCACCATCACCATCTCAAAACAAAGATTTTTCTGTTAGCCTTTAAAACACATATTGTCTGAAGCCTGATAGACATGTCCGCTCTGATGAGAGTTCTGCTTTCATTTCTAGTTTCTGATTGTAGGCATCTCACATTTTGAATTTCCCAGTCTTAGCGAGAATGCATTGCTGCCCATGGGAAATCTACCCGAGGCTTGCATAAAGCAAGGCCAATCAAAATAAATTGGGAAGGCTCCTGTCACATCAAGTGCAGCTGCTCCACAGTCATGTTTTCATTTCTGACCTCCCTGTAGAGAGATGAAAAAGGACTTTATGTTGGGCTTCCACTCACTAAAGTGGCACTGCATCTTTTTGGGGACTTATGTGTTTGTGCTATCTGAAATGGAAAAAATATAGCTATGAACATGTTTGAGATGAGATATAAATCACAGTGTAAGTATGTAAATGAAACAAAATTATTCAGTGACATGTTTAATTATCACATATTTTATATATGTGATACATTCTAGCAACTTACGCCAGTACTGAACACTTATAGCTCCCAGTTACTTTGACTTACTCTCTACAAAACCTATAAGATGATATTATATAATACTTTGCTGTTAACCTGTCCAACAGCTCTCTCTACACCAGCTGTTACATAAAACACTGCTTACCTGTCTCATACATAATGATATCGTGTGTGGCATAAAAAGTGTGTTTACTTAGGATAAATGTATAGATATTACATTTGTGCATTTTGTTGCCACCATCACTCTATGAACAATTTTAATGCAGGAGTTTAATTGGCTATAGGGTTTTTTTTTTTTTACATTGTTCTATATCTTAATTTTTTGTTTGCAACGTACAAAATATTGTGTACACTTCAGTATTTTATACAGAATATACTGAAACAAATGATTAATGGTCAGTATATACAGCATTTTGCACCGTGACAAGAAAAGAAGTCTATATTTCAAATGATCTTACTTTAATGTAAAATGTGAATGTAATTTCATTTGTCATATTTGGACACTCTTTCCTTAAACATTGCATTTGAACACCAGATGCAACGCAGGCTTAGAACAGCATTCAAAATCAGAATTTTCCTAATTTTCTTAATTGTAGTTAAGGCCATATTCTTGGCTTCTGCAGGAAATCTGAGTACGAGAAAGATAACTGAAGAATAACAAAGAACAGACATGAGTGAAAACAGGGGAATCACACTTATTAAGCTGAACAAAGACCACTATGATCCTATATCAGAACAGAGACGCTGATAGAAAGAAAAAAACACATAAATTCTCTTCTAATATTCTTTTTGTACCCAGCTTCAATTCATCCCAGTGCCTTTTCTCCATCTCCCTGTCATTTCCTGCCATTCCTCCTCTCCTCTCCTCTCCTCTCCTCTCCTCTCCTCTCCTCTCCTCTCCTCTCCTCCTCCTCTCTCCTCCTCTCCTCTCCTCTCCTCTCCTCTCCTCTCCTCTCCTCTCCTCTCCTCTCCTCTCCTCTCCTCTCCTCTCCTCTCCTCTCCTCTCCTCTCCTCTCCAGGCAGACATTTCTTTGATCCTCGGATCCCACGCCTTTCACCCCCCTCTCCAATCCTCTCGGGGTCTTATTAACAGACACGCAGTTCTCATGTTTTATTGCCTATGATAAAACCTCGCCTCTGATCTCTCATTACAGGCCGGCTCTTTGGAAATGGGCCTGCACCCTTCGGCTTAATATTGCCCGTAATGGGGCAAAAAGCTAAACGCACAATCTGAATGTGTTGGGTACATACCAGGTCCCTGTGCATTAATAAGCTATCAGCTCATCCTAGGTTTGGCCTGATTCTGGCCTCGCTGCAGATTTAACATGGGAATATGGTGCTTTCTGCTTGTAAAGTACCCTGTGGTTTCAGATAGTTATCATATTCACACATGTAACTACTGTATGTACACCCACGGAAACAAACAGACACACATGTACCAGCGAACTTTTACATGTGCAAATTGACACATATACAATTGCAATCAAATATGCAACAAACATGTGCATATTAAACAGACACACAGGCACACAGAAACACACGCACACACACAGGCTGGATGGTACAGGCTGGTGTGTCTTACATGTTTGCACAAATGTCTTCCATGATATATTTCCTACTGAGTCTGTCTTTCACCTCTCTGGGGGAAACAGCTATACCCTTTCAGTCTTTGTCACACGTCCTTTCAGTCCCCACAGGCGACATAATGACAAGAGACCACTGGCTTAAGAAACTACAGTTGGCTGGCTCCTCCCTTTCTGCACTTTTTCATCCCCAAAGGTTTTCATTTTATACATTTGTAGGTCACACATACATGAAACCAGCACAATTATCATTCACTTTGAAGGAAGATCATCCATCAGGTGGCTGGATACCATTATATCTATCTTTTTTTTTTTTTTTTTAAATTAAAGAATATGATTTTGGTCTTGCAACCTGGTTGGTGATTGTGGTTATGTTATACTTAACATAATTATTTAAATCTTTTTATATTAAAGGGCACACTCTTCTTATCCTGCACCCTTTTATACCCTGCTGTGTATTTTTGTTGCACGTGTATTTTTTGTCTATCTTGCAACAAAATAAAAACAAAAGCATTAGAGACCATAGAAAAAATGTACCTGCTTTTAGTTTAGACCAGGACATAGTTGTGTGCGTTCAGATGTGCTCAGTTCCATCACCCTTGTTGATTCTCTGTTGACGAACTTGTTGTCGACCACTTGCCTGCACAGCTTCTCCTCGTTTTCTAAGTAGCATCAGTGTACAATTTTACACAAGCCTTTTCCAGACGGTTTACTTTGCCAAGTTGTTGTAGCATTAAGAACCATTCAGGCATGCCTTTTACCTAATGTTGCAAACACTAAATGCTAATTACTACAGCTCATTTCCTGTGCATAACAAAATTCTGTCATGGCAAACACTGATGAAGGATCCGTTCCATTTATTTGTGCCAGTTAGCCACAGGACCATAGCTCACCTAAATGGACAGGAAAGTTCCAAATTACTGAACAGACACTGTTCAGCTGACTACAGCTCCCATATAAGATATCAGGGGGAATGAAACCACCTGGCATCACACTGTCATAGTCACTGCAGTGTATGAAACCAGCACTATTGCTGCACCTGTTCTCCAATAAGTTCCAGCTGAGTTTATCTTTTTTGTGCTTTGATTTTTTTCTCACATCAACAAAGGAGATGTAACATCTTATGAGTTTAAGAGGTGCTGGAGGTTTTTTGTTTCTTACCTTAGGACAGAACCAGCTGTTATCCCACCGTCTCCAGGCTTTATGCAAATCTGAGCATCACTTGGCTTCAAATTCACAGTCATCAAAGTCCTTTACACAGGCATCGAAATACATTCAAATGGAATTTAAGTGATGCACCGATGAAAGATAAGCAAGTGCCAAAGATTAAAAAGATGTATGTGAGTTGACAATTTCAGCAGATCTCAGGTGTTTAGGAGGTTTATTCCTCAAGTGTGGAACACTGAAACTAAAAGCTGCTTCACCATGTTTCTGGGAACACTCAGTAAATCTGTCCCAGGTGACCTGAGCGGTCTGCATGCTTCATAGTACACAAGTAGATCGGAGATGTATTTAGGCACAAGACCATTTAGAGCTAGAAGATGGGTTTTAAAATCTATCCTGCGACACACAGAAGCCAGTGCAGTGATTTAGGGACAGGTGTGATGTGCTCCACTTTCCTAATGTTAGGACACTGATCGCAGCTTTCTAAATGAGCTGCAGCTGTCTAGTTTATCTTTTTCTCAACACCACAAGAACCCCATTACAATAGTCAAGTATGCCCAAAAACGTCTGTATCCTATTTATGTATATATCCATAAATTCATGTTTCTTTAAGGTGGTAAGATGGCTGTTTTTGTACTTGTCTTTATTGGTGGTTGATGTTCAGGTCTGAGAACATAACTTCACCATGATCAGTTTTAGGCTTTAGCATCATGGACTCAAGGTGATCACTGAGGTTTGATCTCTCCTCTTTGGAAGAAACAAAAGACAAAAAAACAATTAAACCTGTTTTTATGCTACTACAGCTTTTATATTAATCCAGATTTGTTTCATTCTTGTCACGATGTCCAATTAAAATCCAGCATTTCACCCTTCCTCCATCCCCAGAAAATGACAGAAATAACCATCAATCAATCAATTCAGTGTCAACAAAAAAAAAAAAAAAAACAATTCTAAATGGTGCATCTAAAAACTGATATGTTTATTATGGCCTGCAGTTCGTAAATTGGCTTGAGGGATGATGTTTTTATATTTTAGGGTGACTTATACATGGATAGACTACAAGCTCCTTATTGTATTTCAGTATATACTTTTCTCTTGTTCTGGTCTTCTGTCAGCCTGCCAGAAGGAAGGGAGAAGGAAAGATGTAGAGAATAATTAACAGGATTTGACAGGCTGCTCCCTTCAAGCGTTTGCTCCCGATGTTTGACTGACATGTGGGGCATGAGGGTCACACTTGTGTTGCCTCTCTTGTTTCTGTCATTCTTGCCTCTCTTACTTCGCTGTTCTTACACCTTGAAATTGTTGGTAAGTTGGAGCAGCATGAAAAACATGAACCACAAAGGTCTAAACCCTAAAAGACTCTGATACTTGCTTGCATAAGAGCTGTGTGGCCCTGTGTGTTCCACTAGGGGAGAGGCAAATGAACAAATTCAAAGCTGCAAGTCTTCTTTTAACACAAGCCCGCACTCCCAGCAAGGCTCTCTACTCCTTTTATGCACCTGGTTCAAACATTGCCCACTGTTATGGCTTATCTGGTCTTCTGCAGGTATTGTTGACTTGTTTGTAGTTGTTGTGCTTTTTCAGTAATTGATGATGAAAAGCCACCGAGAGCTCCCTTACACCAGCACCACAACCCCAACACCAGTGCCATGAACAAATATTCCCACCTGTTATTATAATGTATAGGTTTCCCAGCACAGAATAAGTAATAATAGAGTAATAATAATGTTTTATCTTTTGGAAATCCCACAATTCATCATTATTGCATCTACCAAAACGCAGATCCACTCCCCTTAAGATTTTTTTTCAGCATTTTTTTTCTTTGATTAATAAAGGTAATTAAATCAGGGAATAAAATACATCCATAGACGAGAGCTTAACTTTAATTATTACTGCTTGCACTGTGTGGTCTGAGATGCACAATAAAGTTGGAGGAACCTGAAGACTTAATTAGAGAGGGGCCATATTTACAAGCGCCCACCCGTCCACTGCCACCTGAGATTTGCCTGATTGCAGCTAGATTGGAGAAGAAAATGAGAAATGGAGGGGTGCCTTTAGTTCCACAGTTACTTCCTGCCTTTCATTAGGCCAGAGTGGTGATGTGAGTGCATATCTTAGTAGCATCACCACCACCACCTTAGGGCCGTCGAAATTTATAGCCACACACACGAGGAAGCCACACACAGACATGCATTCACGAGGCGCACAATGAGAGGAAGTGCACAGACGGTTGCCACAGCTGGGGGGGATGCAATTTTTCTATAGCAATGCAAGGTCCTAAATAATATAACTGGACTCATGAAACACACACACACACACACACACACACACACACACACAGGCATAGTCATAGGCAATTACAAAGAAGAAATACAAAAAAATGCAGACACACACACACACACACACACACACACACACACACACACACTCCTCTTGATCTTAGTTCATTGTCTGTGTGTGTGTGTCTGTATATGTGCCCAGAAAAAAACATAGCTAATTACTAGAGCCTCAGCTACTAGCCAGCATGAGCAGTACACAGTTTCATCCTTCCTTCCAGGCCGAAGACCACTGTATTGTGGTGTGTGAGTCAGTGTGATGTTTTTTGTCTTTGTTTCTGCATGGATTCATTGGTGACATTCACAGCATATGAAGCATTCTTATGCCATTGTGGTTTTGCAGGTGTATCTCTGCTGTATATATGTGAGCATGTGTTTGTCTGCATTTGTGAAATGTGTTACAGTTTGTCAGAGATGACAGAGATCAACAATCAGTTTGTCTCTCATTAGCATGACCTTGCAGGTTGTAATCAGAGGTACAATTGCACTACATGACTCTTGGCAAACATGGGGCGTGGAGACTTTCTGTTAATTTCTGTTTTCACGTTCTTAGGGGAGGAAAGTGTGTGTGTGTGTGTGTGTGAGAGTCTGCCAGGGAATTGGGAAGGAGGAGGTGGCATGCCAAGTGCACACTCACATGTAGCCATACAGCATGTGTGCAAACGTTACACACACACACGCACGCACACACTCGTCTGTGGCACCTGCCCACATTTCCATGCAATTCTCAGTCATATTAACTTCTCTCCCCTGCTGCACTGCAGCTCGATGCATGTTACCATCTGAGTATCACACTGTGAGGAAGTTGTGAGGAAGTGACAGAATAATATCAGACAGGAAAGGAAGAAAATTTGCCCTGATGGGGTAAAAAAGCTGATGAACAAAACAAGAGGAGGCATCCACAGTTAGGGTCGATTTGTGCAGAGTGTGGAGACTCCAATCTCTCTCGTCTGCAAACTGCTCAAAACCAGAAATCACATGATGTATTTCTGTATTTCATAAATCTACCTGCAACATTTCACTCCCAAAACATATCAAGATGCTTTGTTCAGAAAATATCTGAACATCTGTCATTGTCACTGCTCGTACATTAGAAATAGAGTATGTTCTGTGTGTAACTGACAGGACAGCAACAAGGATGTCTGTATGGGTAGCATGACATGAGATTCAGATACCAAAATGTTGCATATTTCAGGGGAAATTTCAGTGTAAGTCTCAACTCTTCCTGTCTGCCTTTGGGACTTTGACGTCCCTTCTCGAACCAGAATTCAAGGCATCGTTATCTTGATTGATCGCTTGCATCAGACAGACTGTTTGAGAGTCAAAACTTTGGGCAGGAAAGATTGATAGGCCTGGTTAAAGGGGAGGGAGGGGGATATGGAGCCAGCAGAAGTTCTGCAGCTCTCTTGCTGTCCCCCTTACTGACACTCTTGTCAGTAGATGAAGAGCTCTCCACAATGCTCAAGTAGTCATGTCTTGAACTGTGAGCCCACTGCAGTCACTGGGATTTGAACATTGTTTGTTTTGAAACTGTTTTCAGCTGTGTTAGCCTTGCTCTTGATTTATTCCAGTCTCACATTAGCAGTTTGAAGTATTTTTTTTTCTTAAATCTACTTCATCCACATCCTTGATAGAAAAATCTAGAAAAAATCCAGACTTAATTTACATAACCAGACTTTTATATTAGAATATATGATAGGATCATAAGTAAACACAATCCTCAATAAAAGACAAATTAAACAAACTGCCTTGCACAAAAGTTTGAGTGGTTGACATGTCCTGAGGACATGCTGATGAATATTTAAGATACATTTTGGAAAAGAATCAGATCATGCTGCTTCTATGCCTTGTGCCATGACACATCAATCTTAACTTACAATCATCAGTCATCAAAATTTTGAGTCTTTGCAGAGTGGTTGGAAAGAAACAACCAAATCAAAATTGGTCTCATCAATACATACATACATACACACACATATATAAAACAAAAGCGTAAAGATTTGTTCAACAAAGTGTTCAACATTTCTTATCTTGCTGAGCATTAGATGTGGAGATCAATACCTCTCTCATGTCTGTACGCTTAATATGAAATGCCCCTACTGGCAGCAGCCGCTTCATTTTAGCTTAACACAGAGACAGGGAAAAATATATACTGCCTTAACAGTCAGCGAAAAGATATGTCAGAGATCTCAATGAACTGGGCTGAATGAGCCTCTCACAATATTAGGTATAGTCTGCTGAGACAAGCTTCTACTCCACATACAAAGACGTCTGCAACTTTGCACTTGGGTTTCCTGCTCTTGCAATTTGGGCAAAGGCTAAAATGTACAGTGCACAAATTCTACTACTAAGCTCCAGTCATTTAAGCTCAATACCACCACATTTAAGAAATTGTATGTGTAATTACTTTGGTCTACATTTGTCCAATTAATATTAATGAACACGAACAACTTTGAGCCAAAGCCAGAGGCTAAAGAACTAAGGCTCATCAAGATGTAAAATCGAGGGTAAGAGTTTCTTCAGCATTTACTGTATCTTCTACTGGAAAATTCAACATTTAAGGTGCGCTCTGTTTCTCCCTTGGGGAGATAGTACTGGGCAAATTACTTTTTGAACTTTCAGGCTTTATACAAGAACACGTAAATAAGTAAATTTCTACACAACTCTTTACCCATGCCTGACAGGACAGTAAGTAAATCCTGCATCCTGAATATGTGCCTTAATGTGGATGGGTGTATGGAGGAGATGTCAACTCAAGGGCAGGTTCTTTCCTCTCACTGAACTTGCTGCCTTCAAGAGTTTTCAGGTTCGGATAGAAGTGAATGAATGAGATGCGGGCACAGGATGTTTTTTTTTTTTTTTTTTTTTTTAAAAAAACATCACTTAGCAAAAAGTAGGAAAAAAATACAGGTACTTCACAGGTCAAGAGTATAAATCTATAGCTCCTACATAACAGAGGAAAATATACTGTCATGAGGTTCCTGAAGGGTTTGAACCAGTGTTTTAGAGTGAAAGCACTTACCTTTGCTGGTGTAACAACAATAGGCTGGCTGAAAAACACAGACATCGAGTTGAATTGAGGGAGTTGATCGATTAGGGCGGATGATTCGGGAAAATATACACTTTGGACATCACAATCAAAAGAGAAGGATCTAATATTTGAGAAATATTTTTGATTGAAGCCTGCAGACTGAATAAACCACCAAGCTGCATGGCATCATTGTCCCTTTGTGTCTCTTAAAAGAAAAACAAGAAGCAGTAAACTTGAAATAACATCCACCCCGTCCTCTTATGTTGTGGGGGCCCTGCAACAATTCAAATGGACTATTTACAACTGCAAGTGTAGTAAAAATGACAGGCTATGAAGAGGAGACCCAAAATGTTTGAGCATCTGGATGCTGGGAACAGGCATCGCTGGAGGTTCAACCTATACCCAAACATGTTGCCAGCTTTCTTTGAAGCTATCTCACAAACTCACAAAGGATGCTCCCTCACTTCAATACAAATGTCAACCTCATGGTGGCTTTAGATGAAAAGGAAGAGGATCACTAAAGTCGGCAGAATGTATCCCCTGGGGACCACGACTGTTTGTACAAAATTTCATGGCAATCCAATCCAAAAGCTGTTGAGATATTTTTGTCTTGATCAAAACTGACATTGCCATCTGTAGAGCCGCACACGGCTACTGCAGCTTAAAAGAAGATGCTGCATGACTTTTCCTCCTCTGCAGCAGTTAGATTTCATTTTGCAGGGGACTCGCAGATGAAGTGTGTGGATGCACAATATGTAACCATAAGTGAGGAGAGTGTGTTACCTGCTTGTGTTTGTCAGCCATTTAGTCAAGCTCACCAGGAGTGCTCTTGTAGTGAACCCTCCCTCCCTAACAGAGAGCCCCCTGCATGCTAAAACACGGCATCCTCCACAATTAGCATGATGATAGGATCCACCATGATGAGACGACTTATTGCCAACAACACATGCTAATGATAATTGTAATAGCGGCAATCATTTCCTTGATACTCTCCCCTCTCATTTGCATTCTCTGCTTGTTCCTTCCTTTCTCTGTCGTGCGTCTTTTTACTCTCTCAGTTTTTCCTTATTATTTCCCCTTTGTGTTTCACTGTACTTAAAAAAAGACCTTATTTATTCCCTGTTTCTCTCCCTGTGACTCCCTGTACCTTTTGTTTTCATTCATTATTACTTCTCTTGACACAAACTGCCAACCAGGCAACAAATCAACATCTCTTTAACTTTAGCACCACTTAACTTGTATTGTGCTTATTCTGCAGCTTGTTTTGTTGTGGGCGATGGATACCGGGTGTGATAAAGTGATACTGGTTCAGACAGGGACCTAAATCAGCGTTATTGTGCCTTGCGTGGCCGGGTAGTTATGAAATACAGCTGTCAAGTCCCTGTAATTCAGCTGAATTTCCACTGAGACCTGGTATTACAGTCAGGCATGGAGGAAATCATGATTTGTTAGCTGCTTGTTAGTCATAAATAAAACCTTAACACAGGTAATGCATTGTTAATTGCCCATCTTATGAGAGACTGAGAGAAGCTGAGGGATGCTGTGTGTTCAACACCCTGTATTACAGTGGTGCTTTGAAATCACAAAGGAGGGGGAAGTTTTTGTGCTGACAGCAGAGGGCTTGGGTGGACTGTGTCAGGAAAAGGCACTGGCCCTGAAATACAAACAGATCATGTGTTATCACTTCAGAAGGTCTATTTGAAACTGTCCCTACATTTCATTCTTTTTGGAAAGCTTTGTTAAACTCCTCTGTGTGAAATCTGGCTCAGATTCTTGTTCAGTTCCAGTTTTGTTGGGACACAATCTTGGCCACAAATTTGATATCGGATTTTCAGATACTGGATGCGAGGGTTTCTGCTTGCTCCAGCCAATGACTGTTCATGGAAACATTCAGATCTTCCTGCCAGTTGTGGACTTCATGGAGACAGTGGACGTCTCCTGGTGCTGTGTCTCCAGCAAAACTGGGACACATTGTCAAAAATAACTATAGGATGGATTAATGTCTGGATGGGAACCAAAAGGCAAAGGCAACATAAAGCTCCCATCTGTGCTGGGCTCTCTATAATGTAAGCCTGCTGCAAGCTTCACAAATGCAGCCTGAAAGTAATTAGACTCTCTTCTGCACTGTTCTCAAGTTTGTCTCAAGAACTGATTACAGTTTGTGGAATGAATACATAATGAAAGATAATAATAGATCCAGACAATTTACATGAAAGCACCATGTGATTAGAAATGGTTTAGATGTGTGGCATGTGTCAAGCTGCATTTAGAAAACAAACACCTCTCTACTCTGGTCACTGAAACATGTGTTTCCATTGGGAGGATTGATAACTAATACAGTAATTGCGCTCTCTCAAACTAGAAAAGTTCCTATAAAAAGATCAGGATTTCTTTTTTTTTTTTTTTTTGTCCTTGGTGTTGGTTGACAAGTTTGGGCATTTTCTAGTTTAACTGTTGCAACAACCCCAGGCAGGATGTAAAAATGCAAAATGGAAGTAACTCTTTGAACTTCATGCTTTCACTTTGGATTTATTGCCACTGCATCCAGAGTCCCTACTGTGGCTGTTTTTGCTGTGACAGTTTTTGCTGTTCAATGCACAGTGAGATAAAACAGTGTGACAACTGATGAAAAAAAAAACAAAACAAAACAAAACAAAAAAAAAAACACCACATGATTGTCAAGTCTTTGCAAGTTGTAAAAGACAAAAGTCTTTTAAATTTCCTGATGCCTTCCTGCAACAGCAGCTGACTCACAAGGTGAAGAGAAGGGTTTCTTTGCCTCTGTACCATTCGACACACTCACTCTCTAAATACTGTCCTCCTCTTTGTTCTAGTCGGAACAGCAAACCCTCAGTGTTGAGGTGAAAAGCTCAGCGAAGTACTGCAAGAATTAATAATTAAAAAAAACATTGTGATTATCTGTTCAAAAGAGTTCAGGCTTTGCGGAGCCCTGCAATATCAAGGTTATGTCTGGAATTAGTGTTTGAAAGAACGTCTGAAAATAACAATCTGAAAATGTACTGTAAAACCACAGACTCCCCACAGAAATATAGTCAGAGATACATCACTCACCTCTTTCAACAATATGAAAACTCAAGCTTGTTTAGTCAAATTTTGGTGCAGAAGAGATAAAAAGCATGAGTATAAAATCTGATGCCTCTCTTTGATTTCAAAGACAGGTCTGGTGGGAATGTGGGTGTCAGTGACGTGGATGAGTGCAATGGCAAATGTGACGTTTGTTGACCAAAATAGCCTCTCTGCACTGTCTCTGCATGTTGTCCATATCTGTTGACGCACTGAATCTCACTCTCTTTTTGAAATCTAATTTATTTCTAGCAGAAGTCAAATTTTCCAGGCTGTGAGCCTGTGACTCCACTTCTGCTCTGAAGCGTTCCTCGAGGACGCAGAAGACAACCGACTCCTTCTCTCTAGTAATGGAATCTTTCTCCCTCTCTCGCCAGTCACGACCCCACTCTTGCTCTCTCTCTCTCTCTTGCTCCCCGCTGTCTGATGATGTCTCTCTCTTCTCCCTTTTTTCCTCAAGTCATCAACCACCGACTGCACTAAGTTGTCCTCCTTACCCACTCTTCTCTCCCCACTCATCTGCCTCTCCCCTCCTCCCTTGAACCGCTCCATCACTGTCACCCACCGCTCTACTTCGCTGGACAACAGCTATCAACACACACACACACACATGCACACACATGCACACACAAACACAGCTTGAACACGCACACCTTCTTTCTCTTATTCACACGCACGCACCAAAATCATTCTTCTCTTTCTCTTGCAGTCACTCTCCCTCTCTCTCACACACAAAATGCCCATCTCTGTCTCCCTCTGTCAATGTTGTGGAACGCTTCGACTCGCTTTGGGATGCCTCGACTCATCCATCACTGTGGGGCGAGACTGGGATGTGTTATGTCACCCCCCCACCAGCATATTGCTGCATGTGTGTATTATAACAGCAAGGGAGTGTTTACATTTAAATATTTGTAGGAATTTTGTGCTGTGTTTGTTGATGTGCAATGTGCATTTGCGTGCACTTTTAATTGTGTATGCATGTGTGTACTCCATCTTGAGACTTTTGGCAAAACATAATTACAGTGAAGGTTGATGGATGGGACATGACACCGGAGGGACTTGATGACTCAGGGTGAAAGGTCCAGTCCACAGTCCACTACATCATCAGGTACTTTTTGGCACTTGGAGGCAACAGAGTCTGGAGCTGTAGAAACAACACTGACATGGCCAGTGACACGACACTTGCATCAATCCTGAGTTGTGTGTTTGACCGTCTGAATCACTGGGGTCTTTAGCTGCTAAATTTTCTACTACAATAGCCTATATTCAACAGCTACAGCTTCAACATCACTCACACTGAAAACAGGTGTCTGCTTTGTCTAAAAATGACACTGATGAGAACAGTCAGAGTGACTCAAAGCAGTGAAGCTGTGGCCTGTTAAACCACAAATTGAGCTGAAAAGACTAAAAGGCTAAAATAGTCCATAGAGCTTTGGGGAACTGCAAAGTTGTTTTGCCACTGTGAACGTGGTTTAGCACTATGGGAGAGGATGGTGGTGATGGTGTCTTGCCAACACTGACAGCCATCACTACATTTACAAGAGAAAAGGTTGTATTACTCTGCCTGTGCTGTGCTACTCCTACTCTATCTGAAATGATTACACAGTCTGCGCAGACTGAGGCAAACTGGTTAGATCCACTTCAGGACTGTAGAAGAAAAAAATACTAGAAACAGAAGTAACACAACAGCAAACACTGGCTTTCCTCTTGGTGAGTAGGTGATTGAAGTTTGACGCTGACAGGTAAATAAACAGCTGTTAATATTGGCTATGAAACAAAAGAACAAAGTAGCTCCTTTATCAACTGGCATTGAGCATCATCTCCTTGTAGCTGTAATTCTCTAACAGTTGCTGATTTGCATTAGTTCAGCAGCTATTTGGTTATAAAAGTAAAGTACTGGACAAATGTGACCTGATGATCGTAGTGGTTGTAAAAGAAATAAATAAGTCCATGAGCTACTTCAAACAGGACCAAATGTTCCAGTTCCTCCAATATGAATAAAAATATTCATAAGAGTAAGCATAAAGATCTGTCTTCTTTAATCCTTGTATCATATGTAATCTGATTTTCATCAATTATTCTGGATTTTGTATTCATTCAAATATGTTTCGCTCTTTTGTGGCTCATGGTAATTGACATTAAGAATGTGTGGCATAAATAAAGTTCATGCTAGGGTTATAAAGTGCATAAAGTTACATTAAAATTATAAATACTTTGTAATAGTTAAAATACACATTTTCTGTACACATTACTACACATACACATTACTGTCAAGAACGAATGTCTTCTTGTTGACCTCTGTGAATTCACCTGAGTGTGTGAGAAATGAGTCAGAGGAGAGGAAAGGTGAAGAAGGAAGCTGGAAAATGCCATGCGACAGACGTTGATGTTCACTATGCGTTTCAATACATAATGGACTATGAACTGCTGCCAGGCAGCGAGTCGTACGTGGGAGAGTTTGTGATTGTCTGTCGAGGTGTGTCTGATGTGAAGCAAGTTCAGCTAAGTTAACTAGCTGGGGCTTGGCTAACTGAACTGCCATCATCGAGAGGATTCGTCTGGAGCTTTGCAGGTCACCACGAATTGTTTCCCCAGCCGAAGATGCTACCACTGCATTCATCAAAATCCCAGGTGTCTCTTCTTTTCCTCTGTTCTTTTCCACATTGTAGTTTTTTGTAAACATTTTATATTGTTTAATGCTGAACCCAAAACTGAGATACTGTGTTTGCATTCATTTATATGGCCTCCATACCTGTTTTAACTGTCCAGCTACTACTGGGGTTTAATCAAGAAAGATCACACATTATCCTACAGGAGGCGTCTTGCCAGTTTTTCTAAGTTTTGGTGTTTTAAGGGCTTTATGCTATATTTTCATTAAGTGGATTCCTACCAAGCGCTGGCAGTGAAAGGGTTACACATATAACCCACAATACAATCTAAACACAACCACAAAAATGAATGTTTGCAGTAATTGAATGAGTAATTTTGCCAATGTCTGTGAAATCACAGTCAAACAAAAGCTAATGCAATTTGCATACTTTACTGCACCCTCAGTCTCTCACCAGAATGCCCCATTACTTCAGTTTACATTTTAAGTTTTATTCATCAGCAGATTTATACATCCATTATCGTTCTTCTTTGACTTCTGGTTTAGAAATATGAGGTTTGCATCACAGAACTACTCAGCTGTTCTGTGTCCTTGTCAGAGCTGGTGGACACACAGCCTGTGACCTAGGGCCACAGTGAGACATGTTACTGCTAATTCAAACCATCACGATATCCACCTGCTTTAGTTACTGTCAAAACTGTTATTTAAATGTGTTGTTCAAATGTTTTATGTAGCTATTTGATGTCATAAATTGTTTTACACTTTTCAGTGTTTTGATAAAGAAACTAATCAGTGTTATTATCAGTACCATCTTGGAATGTGACCTTGATATCATATAAAAATTACTGTAAATAAGAAGCATTAAAAGTGATACATAAAATCTGTGACAAGGTTTCTCTTCAATGCTGTTTACAATAATGTATATAGTGTTAAAGTGTATATAGTGCTCTATAAACAGTTAAATGTTAATATAACAAATATGTCTCTATAAAAATCATTACATTTGACACCACTGTCATTTTCCGATAAACTTACCAGTTTTCATCATCTCAAGATGCTGCCCATGCTCTTCATGTTGTGCTATGTTTAAAACCTGACATCACGCCATCCATCTTTTTCTATACCACCTCTTCTGTAATACCTCACAGTACATTCAAAATAACAGATAAAGTGATAATATGTCTGGTAGAACAGATCAGGGAGTTGCACATCACTGCGTGCCACAGGGGTCACACAGTTAAAAATACACTCATTCTTTCCTTCCTCTGTTACCTGGTGCAGTGGGCTTGATAATGCTGCAATAATGGCTTGGCTTGTTAACATGAAAGACAGGCAGCCCCATCAGGATAATCTTGATTAATGAGAAAGGGCAAAAAGAGTGAGCTACACACACAAAACAAACAAGAGTCAGAGAAATAATATATAAAAAGACAAAGAAGAGAAGGCAGACAGTGGATTCCTTTCTCATGCACTGTTTTCTCTGTGACTATGAGCGGCCATACAGTAAGTGATCCAGACAGCTAGTCGTTTAAAAAGCTATTAGAAATGTGTCATATCTCCTTGGAGAAAATGCAACAGAAAATAGAAAGTGCATAATGGAACAAGATGTATCTAATCACACCAACAGTCAACAGTCAAGCAGAAGCACCTAGATTGCTTTCCCAGTAAGGAGCGTAGCTACCTGCCTCTCTACCCCACTCATCCTTTCCATTCCCTGCCTTTTTAATCTCGCTGAGTGATTTTGAAATGCTGATTTGGATGTCGAGCAGCAGCTTGAGGTGAGGCCTTCACTTTTCCCTGACCTCGCCATCCCTCTCTGCGTCTGTGGTGGGTGTAATACATCTTAATAGATCAGCTTGGCTGGTGCTGAATTATAGCCAAAGACTGCCGGCCTGGATGTTTTTAAATAGGTGCAGTAGCCTAATGGAATAAGTGAATCTCCATGGGAAGTTATTAGTCTGTAGAACCACCCAGCGGCTCTGCGAGGAGAATCCTACCATAAATAAAAAATATTGTCTCTCTTTCCATGCTGTTGTCCTTATTTAAAGGCCTTCACTGTGATTTACTGTAAATGTTTCTTTGCTGTCAAAACAGTATTTCTCCAAGATTATATCAAAAGAAAAGGTGGGTTGCAGGAAGGTTACACCAGACCCTCAAATTACTCTGTGAGGGCTGCTATCTCGTGTAAATGGACTTTGTCTGTGCCCTGTTATCTGCCAATCTAACTCTTTGGTGCTGACAGTTGTAGTTACGGAGAGGTCTGTGAAGCAACTATAAAGCCTCTACATGGAGAAAGTGAACAAAATTACTGTGAACTTTAGGGTTTTAAGCCTTAACGGAATATAAACCGGGATGTTATGGAGGAAAAGAACTACTGTGTTGATTACGTTCACCATTTTGGTGACACCTGTGGCCCTAACCCATTTTATGTGGCATAACAGATAACAGCTGAGGGCGCAGCCTGACAAACAAGATCCACAGTTAGGACATGAAGGAATAAGACCACATCAAGAAAGAAGCACTGCTCTTGCCAGCTCCCGGTTCCTCTTGTCAAGGTTGTTTGACTGGGTTATTGGAGCACCTAGATGTTATAGCCCCGTCTGGCCCCATAAAAGCACTGACTATGGTTCAACGGCCCAAGGTAATGGGAAGTGAATCCCACCAATTTCTGCTAGACTGAGGCTACTTGTTTATGATCAGGGAAAAATCACAGTTTTAGTTTATATGTCCTCGCATGTACAAGTCACCACTGAATAATAATTTTCTGCAGAACCCCATAACCAGGAACAGGTTTGGTTTACTGCGCATTGTGGGATGGCTGAAAGGTCAACATTAATAAATATTACATATGTTTAATCTGTTAATGATTCATTTGTGATAATATCACAACATTACTTTCTCACTGATACTGAGGAATCTTAACTTTTGTCTTTCCCTATCCTTGTTTAAGTAACTAGTACGTCTGTTGAAGATTACTGTAAATTAAAGTTATAGATCCCAGTGGAATTGATCTTTATGAATAGCTAAATAAATGTAATCGTTGTGTTAATCTCCTGATCATACTTTGTTTGCTTGGGAATGATTCGAAACATCTTTGCTGTGTCATGCTTCTCATTTTTATAGCATGTAACACAAAGGCAGCCTCAGATACATTCTTGGGGAGGGTGGAAATATCCACGCCCTGTTAAAAATCATATTATTTGATGTTGGGATGTGGAACCACTGTTAAACAGTGGGGTGTATGCTCTTTATTGTCAACCACAGTGTGGATGCAGCTGTTTAAAATCTGTGGCAATAACAGTAATCTGGGTGGCTCCGGCTCCTAGTCAAGTGTGAGCCGCGATAACGTCTCTCCCTTCCCCTCGCACTGCTCTTCTCTGCTAATCTCCTCCTTGTTGACTGACTGCTGGTTAAGTGGTGGTTTCTCTTTTCGCTTGAGGTCCCTACAGGGCTTGGCAACAGTGGACCCTACTAAGAAATGGTGTGGAAATTGCTTTTTGCTTTCCTCCAGCCATCGCAAGCTGGGCAATTTACACCTGGGTGTCCCCTTCCTTCCACTTGACACAGGGTGAGAATACTGAATTTACAAAAAGAAAAAAAAGAGAGAGTGAGAGAGACATGGTAGAGAAAGAGAGATTGGAAGAAGGAAGACACTGCATCTGTAAAAGAGGAAGAGATCGGCAGCCTGACTGGACAAGAAAGATGAAATACACATAACATGGAGAGACAGAGAAAGAAGGCAAAAAGATTGTGAGACACAGAAAAGAGTAAAGAGAGGAAACGGCCAAACCTTCCATATGAGTCTCTCTCCTTTTCAGCTGTTCCCTCATTTACAAGATATCCTGCATTCAAACTCATTTCCCCAGACACATACTCATGTTTTTCCTCGAGGTGTGAAATGACCTCAGAAACATTGACGAAACAGTCGCCGGCTCAGATTCCCTCGACTGCGAGTGAGAACAACTGTCACTAATCATAAGTCATCTTTTTTTTTTTTGGTGGGTCCTCTTGTTTTGCGGTGTGAATTCATGGGTACATTATCGCTGCTAGGGGACCCACACAAAACTTAACTGCTCGTGGAACGGATCAAGGATTTGCATCTCAAGGACGTTACTTCACCTTACACCTGCAGCAGCTGTGACTGCGTCCTATCATTCGTCAAGCTTTTCTTTTTAATTAGAGTGATGAGCTTATGCTGGATGGGCGCAGTTCACTTGCATACAATATGGTACCTCGTCGGACAGTTTAAGCCACTTTCTCTGTAGTGTGCGGACAAATAAATTATGCAACACACCATTAAACTGTGTCGGATGGTTGTTACTCTTCTTCCTGACACTGGTGCCTTTAAAGGTCAGAGCTGTAATACGTATTTCAAGCCATTCATTTGGAAAAGTGGGTACAGTATGTGCCACAATACTGCACCACATCTATCTAATGACTGGGCCATCATTGCCGCTGGGTTCAAAAAGGCTGAGAGAAGCTCGGGGTCTCAAAACAAGTGACAGAGAATTACAGAGTGAACTCATAGGCTGACCTTAAGATTAATCAAACTCACCAAGACTAGACACCCTGACATAACTTATTTTCTATACTGAAGTGGGTCTGAAATGCTACATATAGTTTTTTGGGTGTAAACAGACCCCCCCCCACACATTTTTCATTTAATATTTGAATTATTTCTGACACATCCATCACACAACACCACACACTGTTTACATTTGCATCACTGGATGGTGCTACTGCGCTGCACTGTGGATCCACTAGGGGAGTGAGTAGCTGCTCTGGTCGGCTCATGCACAGCTTTATAATAAACGCTGGGCTATGAGCAACAAGCTAATGTGGCTCTGTCTTTGTGAACCCACAGGTAGAGTAAATGTGTTGTTTTTATTTTCCTATCATCTCATGTACATGTGTTAACAGTGGATTTATTGCATCATGATGATTTTGAAATGTGTGTAGTAGAGTTTTGTAGATTTTGTTTCGGTGTGTGTCGCCATTTTGTCATGATATCCTGGCCTTAAAAGGTGCTAATGCCTGTGTGTGTGTCTGTGGAAAGTTATTATATGTTCCCAGGCACCATATGTTTATCAGTCCCATGTATTTTTATGTGTATGCTAGGCCAAGAGCTTTATAATTGTCTCTGTCTTTGTGAACCTACATACAGCCATTTAGCCTGTCACCTTGGTTACTCAGCGCTTGCAAGCCTGAGTAGCACTTACTGCTGGTCCAGAGACCCCAGCTCTGGCGCCTGGTGTCTTTGTTCTCGTGTTATATGATAAAAATCAGTCCTGATTCTAGTCATGTGTTTTACATCATCAGACAGAAATATGTTACAAACCTGTAACACCAAACACTAATTTTATCCCTCAAGTGTCAAAGATTGACTCAACTGTACTGTAGATAATATTATAAGTAGCAGCAGGGTGCTGTGTCCGCCCACTCAAATCTCATCGCGTAATTATTTAGAGGAAATGTCAAGCCGTTGTGCTCATTAGTATTACAGATTTAATATTTGAAAGTGATGTTGCTCCGAGACTGTTTCACTTCATTGATCTGTTTGTTCACTGAGGGCGATGAGGTGTACAACTTGGGGAACTTGTATGTTGGTAAAATCAACTTCTGTTGAGGTGAAAGTACTGGTTCAGTCAGTAACATCCATGATTCAGTGCACCTATAGTTCAGCATGAGAATTGGATGCTAAACATTTCTTTATGACTTTTCCAGCAGACTGTAACAGGCTTGGTCTGATTCCAATCAATCATGACACTCAAATGATAATCAGACCAGCTGTAGTATTATTTTCCCTGTAAACATATTTGTATTAATGCAAAGCATAAACATGATGTCAAGTGCTTGTGTGTGTGTGTGTATGCATGTGGCACTGAACTCTGTGAATGTAAATAGATGCATAGTGATTGACTATGTTGTTAAGTCATAATCAGAATGATCTGAGCCAAATGTAAAACCCAGCAGGCCATCAGTAGGACAGTCTGAGGAGAATATTAATGACCAAGGTAAATCATGAATAACAATACTAAAATCTGTCAGTAGCAGTTGGTTTGTGTGTGTGTTTGAGAGAGAGGGTGAAAGAGGACTGCAGTGTAAACTAAAGAGCGAGGGTGAGGAAGAAGGAGCAGGTTAGAGAACATATGCATATTCTATGCTGGTTCTCAGATGTACACACACGCTTTCTCAATTGAATTAATATGATTGCCAATACATATGCATGTGTGACTGACTGCAAACTCTTGCTAAATTATGTACTGACGGTGTCATGAGTGCATCCAGACGGCTGCACACACGAGACAGCACAACATTATAGTCATGCATGAAACAAAACTGCTGATTCTAGAAAACAAAAAGCCTGTTTCAGCTCCGCTGTCTATCTCTCCTGCCAGCCAGTTAGACAAAGTGAGATATCCTTCTCTGTGCACGTTGGGGATTTCTGCAGAAAGCACCTCTGAAGGCCTCTTAAAGCCCGCCTCAGTCTCCAGTTGGCTTCAGAGTGCCAAAACGGACGAGGCTGCTCTCTGAGAAATACATTGGAACGCAGACTCGAAAAAAAAAAAAAAGAATTAAAAAGATAAATGAGGACCACAGTCAAAGGCAGAAGGGGGAAAAGAGAGAGAGAGTCTTCATAGAGAAGCAAAGTCAACATCATCAGATGAGAAAGAGAGAGAGAGAGAGAAAGAGAAGGGAAGAGGGAGGGAGAGACAGAGAGACAACACATGGATAAATAAAATCTCCTAAAGGCAGAAAGGGAAAAGCCTCACAGCAAAGACCTCCTGGAAGAGAAGCAAGACAGGGAGGAGCAGAACATCTTTGTGAGGATAAAAGAACCAAGTGTAATCGCCCAGTTGTTTCTTTTTCTCCCAGAGGCCCCTTAGAAAACAACTGGCGCTTTAAGCTTGGACAGATAGCAGACAGAGGGATGACGGTTAGAGAGGAGAATACCGCAGAGGGCTGGGAGGCTCACACACACGCACACACCCACATACATACACACACACATTCCTCCACACGCAAAAGATGCACGAGCATGCAAACAAACACAAATACACACACACATTTCCTCTCTAGCCTGCGTTGGTACAAAAGCAGCAGCGTTCACACACCAACACATTCACGCAGAAACAGTGTATATCTCTCTCTCCTCTTCCCTCCGAGTCCCTGTGGAGCTGTGATGATGGAGATGGAGAGCAGTGTGTATTGACTGTGACTGTGACACAAAGCTGCATCCAGCACAAGAACCTCAGAGGAAAAAGGCTGTGCTTCAAAAACAAGACCTCCAGTCTGCTGCTTCAACGCTCTCTCTCACTATTTTATTTTTTTAATTTTTGGAAGTGAGCACAAACTCTGAGAGGCAGCCTCCATGCTGTGGACAGAAATAAGGTGACGATTAAATCTGTCAATCTAATCACACAACAATAAAAGTTGACATCACAGTTTTCAATGTGACTGCGTTACTAAAGGCTTTCTATGTGGTTTAATATTAAGAGGGGAGGGGGAGGGGCGTCGGGGGGGGGGTGTGAAAACATTTTCACATGGTGTTACATAATGTCATGGTGTGGAAATGTATTTATTTTATGACACATTTGAATTTTATATTGATTTCACAGCGTATCACAGTGGTGCAATGATTAGCACAATCTCCTGTTGCCTCTAGGTTTGATTCCTGGGCCTAGGGCCTTTCTGCGTGGAGTTTATATGACATGTTCTCCCTGAGCCTCCTGTATGTGGGTTCTCTCTTGCACAAACAATCAAACACGTGAACACTAGGTGGATTTTCAACTCTTACATAGGTGTGAATGTGAGTGTACGTGTGTTGTTTGTCTCTACAGTATATGTCGGCTCTGATATAGACTGCCAACCTGTGGGGTGTAACCCTGCCCTGTGTTGGCTGGGATTGCCTTGCAATCCTGCACAGATAAGCAGTATTTTTATATGCAGTCTCTGCAGTGGATGGATTTTGGAGTGAGACTCACCTTATGTTTCTGACTGTAGGGCTGAAGTCCCGATTCTGATTTTGTTATAAAATCCAACTTTTAATTTGTATGAAGCCTTGAATGAATTCAGACCTAACTCTTCCAGACACATTACAGTGGCCTCGGGTCTTTTTTTCCACCATATTTTAAACGTAATATTCAGTTCTGATAGCCTTTTACTGCACCAGCAACTCCTACTACTTGGTCAGGGTGTCTGCACAGTGGGCGGTGGAAGTAATGTGAACCCTCTGCATGTTACAACCTCCTGCTCAAGGTTTTCATTGGATGGTGATAGGATGTGGCTGATGACACCGTGTGTCACAAAGGTGGCACATCTCAGAGCTACTTTGCACGGGCCAGTGGTTGAACTGCACTGGACTGGACTTTCTGACATTAAGAAAACACTAGGAAAATAAACCACAGCCGAGGTCAAAGGGTTTTCTTGTTTCAGTGACCTGAGAATGTGGTGTCAGGTTTGTTTCACTGGAATATCAGTGTTGTTTTTTGTCTGTAAATCCAATGAAGAACAGGGCAGAACTGAGAGATATGCTACTACTATGAACAGGATCTTTTTTCCTTAACCTCACAAAATGTATTCAGTGAAAAGCTCCTTGCAAAAAACACTGGGTTGGTTTCCACGGTAGCAAGTAATCCTGTTGCATCTTTGTTAGGTGAAGCAAATTATTATTTTATCAAATCCATTACTCTTGCTTTCCCTGTCTTTAGGTCTGGAAAGTTTAACTAAAAAGACACAACAGAGGGGGGATGACATGCAGCAAAGGGCACATCGGGGGACTCGAACCGGGGCCAGCTGCAGCGAGGACTATAGCTTCCTGAGCCTAGTTGCATTTGCTGTGACTGAAAAAACACTGTGCTCTGAGTGACTAATATGCATCGTAATTACACATATAGAGTATGTCCTACAGGCTTATATGTAAACAAATGATATCAGCAGTCAAGAAAATTGCTGTCAGTTACATACACAAATCACTCAGCAGGTGTTTGACAACATTTTTATAGCCCTGGCAGCATCTCAAACCTCCACTATTGCATCACAAATGGTTTAGCCAACAGATGTTCCTCATAATTGCAGCATTTAGTGCTCCTGTTTTGAGATGCAACACTGGTAATTACGATGCAGTTGGTGACAGAAGAAGACCTTGCATCTCAGCTGTGGATGTTCTTTTTTTTTTTTTTTTAATGGTGCTATACTGCTAATAGTCCAAGGTCCTCAGCTGGGAAACATGTCACCCTCTGTAGCTGGCAGATACTGTCGACTGGGAGTGTACGTAAATGACACAAACTTAAGAACATAAACAGTGCTGATCTCTGATTTGATGAGCCATGCTTTCTCATGGTGAAGTCAGCTACTTAACACTTGAATCTTATTAGTTAGTGGATAAGCCACCTGCATTGCTTCTATTTGAAAAGAACTGATTATAACGATGAAGAAGTTTGGGAATGATTAAAACTTACGTTTTATCAACATTTTAAGCCTGAAAAGTCAGACCTGATAAAAGCTCTATGAGCAGCATTGCCTCATGCACCTGACAAACCTCCACATAGACCTGACATGCACAGGCTGACTCTTGGATTCTTTCAGGTAACCCAAGGCCTTACACTTACACACATGGTGTGGTTTGACCTAGCGGGAATCAAACCCCCATCTCTGATGGTATATCACATTCCCTCCCCATAGAGAGCATCACAGGACCATGTTTTAAAGCAACAAAAATGCAATTGCCTTCAGACACACTGGGAGGCACATGGGGAGAGTTAAGCAAATGTGAAAGATATTCTTTATATTCCCCAGGGTGACAGATGAGTGATGAGTGTTGGGATAACAAGGGATCAGAGGCGAGAGGAGGAATAATGAGGATCTGCCCTGAATATCCACCTCATCCCTCCACCCATCTACATATCCAGTGGCACGTCTCATGTTGCCGCAACTTCCTATACCACATCGATGAAGGAAAATGTCTCTCTCTCTTAAATGATCCCTTTAGGAAATTCTTGTTTTCCTCATGAACCTTACCTGGAGGCCACAGTACAATCAGCAACAGAGCAGCACTCTGCATCTCAAACAGAATCATTGTCTTGTTGTTGGACAACTCAGCAGTGCAAATGCTAACATAGGCTCTTCTACTTAGGTCCTCAAGCAGAAAGAAAACCTCACTACTCACAAGTCCTTCATGCGCATTGCAGGTTTTTAAGATCACAAACTTCCTAAATTGACTGAATTGAAAATAAATCAGACTCTTTCCTGATCTTCATCTCTTCATCCCCAATCTTCTTCACACCAAGAGGTCATTTTTCCCTTTGACCGCTTCCTCTCTCTGCATTTCAATTCTCTAATAAATCTGTCCAAATCCTCTTTATCAGCTCATTTCTGCCTTTGGTCCCCATTTGCATCTCCCAGCCAACTAACACAGGTATCCACCATAGAGCCTTGTCTCACCTGAAGGGCTGAGGAAAGTGTCAGACTGTAAATAAATTGCTGAAACTTTAAATCACAAGGAAATGTTCTGCTTCTTTGCATATATTGGAGTATGGAACATTATAGTAAATTCCCTTTGAGCAACAGCACCCACGCACAGTGATAAAGTCAATTACAACATGCCACATTTATCAGTCACTGCAGTGAATCCCTCAGGCCTCATTCCCCTTCAGATTGTCCAGAGCAATATGATAGCCTATTATTGTATTATAAATATGACATCATTATACTTGTGCAGTCTATCAGGCATATGCTTTGACTTCTATACTGACATGAAATTTCTTCTATTTCTATTAATTATTTATACACCTCCATTGATCCACCAGTGGTTGATACATGCTGTGATGAGATATCTTGTCAGCAAAGGCAGGGATGTTTTATAAGGAAGGAAATGTGCTCAAAATGTGTTTTAGTGTTTTTTTTTGTGAGGGTTACAAGACGGCTTGTTGTGTTGGACCGACTGAATGCAGTGTCTCTGATGGGCGTGGTTGGATGTGATCATAAGTGTGGTCTCTTGGCATTGTACATTCACCTAGCAAGGTGAGACATTAGACTATCTAATGTCTGTAAGTACAAGACCTCTTGTAAAGCTGGTGCTGAATCGCTCTTTATCTATAACCCTTAAGATCAGCCATGGGTGACTGGTAACAACGGCAGGTGCAGAAAGGTCCCAGAAATCAGGAAGCAGCACCCACTCCTTGAGCTTTTTTGTGAAAGACACAACAGAAGAGAATGTTTCTGTTTACATTGCAGCCAAATGCAGTTCAATGAGGAGAGATCAAATAGAAGTGAATAACAATCTTTTGTTTTGATGTAAGCAACAGAGAAAGTTTTGGCGATTAGACTCCATCGATGTGAGGCATCCTCATTAAGCGGAGGCCAAGATTAAGGGGGAGGCAGTATAGATCTGCCAGGGTCTAGAGGCTTGTGGTGGTGGAGTAGAGCCAGTGGGAGGGTTGATGGAAACCTCTGGACAAGTGTCTCCAGGCATCATGGAGAAGGAGGTGGGTTGCAACAGCACAGCAGGTAGTAGACAGGTGATATTCAAAAAACACAACATCCTGTAACTGGCTGGCTTGAGGAATGTCATCAGATATGATGACGCTGGGACTGAAATGGAGAGTGTGGAAGAGAAAATAGATCCGGAGTATGTGACTCAACATGAGCTTCAACATGAGGGGGACAGATCAACATGAGGGGACAGATCTTATTTTCGGATTTTATGTTTCCTGTGACTGCACCCGTGTTGCAAGCTTTTATGATATGAAATGGCAGAGAGAGGAAATATTAGATGTGCATTACCAGGATTAAACACTGAATTGAATGCATGCATCACTTCCTGGGAATCCCACGTGCATTTGAATGGAAATGAAATCCTACACAGAAATGCCAGACCCCACCACTGATGATAAAAAGTAATAATTATTCAGTAATTACATGTAAGTATATTGGATTGGGGAAATCAAACTATTGAAATTGATGTAAATCATTAAAAACTTTAATTGAGAGCAATTAATCGGGATTAAGGGACACGTTTGCATGAACATCTCTCTGAGGCCACATGTATGAAAAGTGCCGGCATTAAGTGGAGTTGGGGTTTGGGGTGGATTTGAAGTATTGTGAAGTAGGTGGGTTTATCATCTTTTCTTTTCTTATGTATGACTGCTCCCTGACTCTTTGAAGGTAGAAAACACATCAGATGGGTGATGTGGTGCTCAGTTCACTTCAAGTCTTGCTTTGTTTCAGTTTTGCTGCTTTGATGTCTGTGTAACAGTAACAGCATTATCGATAGGTAGAAACAATTCTCCTTTCAGCACTAGCTCTTGGTTGTCTAAAGTTTCAAAGCAGGGATCCTACTTAGTTTATTGTTACTCTTCTGCTTGTTCCAAATATTTAACATATTGAGATATTTTAGGTTTTATGATGCTAATCTTCTCCCTCACTGTTGGATATACTGTCACACACTTTGTAACTTGCCTATTACCAGATGTCCAACTTTTTTTTTTTTTTTTTTTATAACAGTGCAAATCTCATAATACAGATGTCACAGCTGGCGCTCTTTTATGCCATTCAAAATCGCCCAAAATAATGCCTCAGCTCGCTTTGCTATGAATCTGTGGCACAACCTCTGGCAGACGAGATATCTCTCACCTCTCAACGATCACTGTTTTCGCATTCAGCACGTCAAGATGTCTTCCTCTCTCTCACTTTTACAAATCTCAAACAGAATTATTCAGTCATCGCCCGTGGCTATGAAGACAAAGAGGTAGAAGGGGAGAGAGAGCTTCAGAGAGAGGGTAGCAGAGAGACAGAGAGAGAGGGAGACAGAGATAGAGTTTCTGTTCCTTAACTTAAATCATTTTTTAATCAGTATTACTGGCCTGTGATGAGGCAATATGGACTTAAAGAAAAATACTTTATTCAGATCAAATAACTGGACAGAGGTGTGTTTAAAGTGTTAGTTGAGCTCTTTCTCCTTTCCTTTTCTTCCATGTTTCTCTCTCTTTCTGGGAATTGATGCTCTCTCAGTGTGTCTTCCTGTCACACTCGCTGTTTTGTCATTCTCATTTTCTCCCACTCGTCTTCCCCATGTTTCACTCACCCCTCCTACAGATTATGAAGCCTAAACATCATGTAGTGTTTCAGGGAGTCTGGGGCACTCCTTAATTAAAAGGAAAACCACCTATTACCCAGAGGAATCAGCAGGGGGCAGGAAAGGCCCTCAACGGTTAGCTGCCAGCATCCATCCCTCTGGTCAGTGGGGTTTGAGAACAAGCAGCACTCCACACTTCTTAATTTCCTTCTTTTTCTTCTGTTCAATCAAATGTGTGGCTCTGTAAGAAGACAGAAGCTGAGCGGCTCCTGATTAAAAGATGGCCACTGCGATTACTTTTAACGCTAGGTCTGGAGAAATTCTTGCCATCAAATGCAGCATAATGATTTTGGAAATGCTGGTTTCTTGCTGTTAATGTAGCTGCAACAAAAGATTATGTGTGTGTTTTGATTATTGCAAGGATCTCTTCCTCCTCGCTGTCACTTTGATTATTGTACCTCAAAGATAAATGACACATTCTCCTCTCCTCTCTCTTCATTTAAACATCAGTTTAAACTTGACACCTCCATCTGGCATCTTTAACCCCCAACGAACTCCATTCATCCATAGGACCATGCTGCTTCCAGTGTTTTCACACAGGAAGTTATTCTTCACTATCCCTCCATTTCTCTAACCTTTCCCTCTGTCCAGGATTAACAGGCTGGAGATGAGGTGGGAGGGATTAAAGGTTGTTTGCTGAAGAGACAATCACTCAGTGTCTCACCATCTCGAGATGGATTGAGAGAGGATGGAGATGGAGAGGGTGACTGCTCAAAATGCACGTCCCCTTGTCTGCAAGGGTCAGCTGGTTTACCAAAATCACTCCTATACACAATACAAATAAAATGCAGATGCATACGGCACATTAACTTCGTCCACAAGCCGAACACTGCTGTTAAAGCAGTCACCAAGAGGTTCTGAACTGTAAATATTTACAGGGTAATACATATCGCCCGGGGAGAGCTGACAAAAGACACAGGAAATCATTTAGCAGGACTTCTAGTGGCTGTATGTCAAAGTCGGCTACCTCATTAGGAAGGATTTCACAAAGAAAATGCTAATTGGCCTTACTTCCTAAATAAAGGCTTATTTCTCTCAGCGTATCACTGTGGCCTACAGCTAGGCTTGCTTAATGAGATGGGTTGTCTAATGAAGGATACCACAGTCTCAGATTGGGTGCTCGGTTCACCTTGGAGTGTAAAGTTGCTTCAAGGAGCTCCTCTCTATCTTCCTCTCATTATTTGTCCCCGTCTTTATCCGTCTCTGCCTTCACACCAACTCGTCAGTACACACACAGTTTGTGTCTGCAACAGGCAGGACATTGGTATGTAATGCTGGCTTTTGGGGTTCAGTTGTATAACTTTTCATGGTTTTACAAATTTTGACAGCTCCTTGAATTGATTAGCTTTATTTGCCTTTTTGTGCTCCCATTAAAAGTCTTGGATGTTCAGTTTTTTTTTTTTTAAGTTTTGGACAAAAGCACATTCAAGATACCAAATTGGAGGAAATACTCTCCATGATCAAAGAAACACACTGTCTGAATATTTGTAATTGTATAAATATATATATAAATATAAAGCCCACAGTGGCCAGTCTGAGTGACAGGAAAGATGGGAGTTAGACAGAGGGTGGATAACATCCCACAATGACTGTCAGTCCAGTTCAAAGAGATTTCAAGAACATATCATGTGCCACAGCCCACTGAACGATCAGCTGCTCCAATCGGCTGCCAGTCGGAGGCGGACAAGACACTCGGCTGTCCCACGGTCACTGCTCAAAACCTGTTATTATATCCACACTTATGTTTAATGGCTTTAAATTTAGCCTCCAGCAACTACTCAGATTGCTCACTGTTGCTTCTGGTCATCAGTGTCATTGGTACCAGAAACTGGTTACACATTGGGTCTGGTTTCATGTTGTCAAGATTTGCAAAATTGTTGAAGAAAACATATATTTATACACTTTTATACCATTTATGAAACATTTAGAGAGACAGACACACTAGTCTCTACATCTATTGACATTTGACACTAGCGTTTTAAAGTGTCAGGCTAATGAGAAGTACTAATGTTTGTTCAAGCACAGGTCCTAGCTGTAACTGTGGATAACTAGAAACAATAACAAAGTCAATACAGCAGGATGATGAGATAATGAGATATCAGGACAGGAGGTCAATTGACTGGATTTTTTGCTCTTCAATGATGCAATCAAGTATCAGCCAAACACAAGTACTATTTTATAATAATGAATGTGCATTGATTATTTTAAGTGCTTGCAGATAATATTTTCTCTGTAAAGCAGCAGTACCAGACAACAAGGAATGTTTTGTTATCTTAAGGCACTTTGAACGACATCAAGGTTGTTGACTGTGGTTAAGCTAAAATACTAAATACAGACCTTTTTTTTCAACCTCTGATCCTAAGGTCATGTTTATTGTTATTTTCTTTAGCACATCTGTGTAAATGATATTTCTGCCTTATATGTTTCTGCCTGTATAATCTTAAACTCCATTAGGAGACAGTTACAACACACACTTAAGCAGGCACACCTAAACACACTTGTTTACACCCTCAAAACACTCAGTGATGTAGACACTTACAGTAGCACGCACACACCCATCGGTTCTGCCCTCCTGGTCTGTCCCCGCTGCTGGCTGTCCTCTATTGGTGGTATTTATGAAGAAGACCCTAATTGTCCAAGTGTCTAGAAAGTGGCCGTTGAGAGTGTGGCTGGCTAATGAGCTCCCTAGGAGAGGGTCAGTAGTTAGCCGGAGCAACAGTGGGCTCTGCTCCCTGATAAAGGTCACATACCTCCAGGGAAAAATACCACAGCGTGATGTGATGACCGAGGAAAGAGGATCGGCCAGCATTTCACTTGCCATTAAATAAAATGAGTGAACCGCAGAGGGGATGAAATTCTTTTGGATGGGGTGGCAGGTCTTCTGGGCAGTGCAGTCCACTACAAAGACTCAGAGCCACAGAGAACAGACAGACTGCTGTGTGATAGTAAGGGCCTGAGAGAGGGCAGGCAGAACATGAGATAATAAGGACCTGAAGGGAACAATAAAGGATCCAAAGGAGAACAGAAATAACAGAAATAAGAACAGGTGCTTGTCTATTTGATCTAGTTTTTTTTTTTTTTGTGATACATGACACACAAAGCTGCAATAAAATACTTAGCAGAGTTGAAAGATTTGAAGATTCCCGTGATGGTGATTGGAAATATAAATACATTTTACTGCTACAAAACCAACAGAAGTTGTTTGTCTCCGAAACTATTTGACTGTAACAATGTTTGCTCCTACTGTATGTAAGGTTTTTGAAGCTTCAATTCAGACGCATCAGGGCTTAAGTATGACATTTTGTCAGTTTACAAAAGGCATAAAACACAGCAGAAATCACTTTTGAAAATTCAGACCTGGCAGAACAGAAGATTTGGCTCAAACTAACCGACAAAATGTCAGACTTCCTACTGATTTCCAGACAAAAAGAAAAGGCCAGAAAACATATCTCAGCCTTCACTGTGATGCCTCACACTTAAATGTAGCTGCGAGCCAGGTGAAGGAAGGATGTTATCATTCACAGTCGATAAACCCATTAGGCCCATTAGCATAGAACGTAGGTACTGTCTTGTTTGCTTGTACATCCTTTTGTGTCTTTTGTTATTCTGATACCTTGCTCACCTTTCCCCTCTCATGTGGTTAACTAGAGGGAGAAAAATAATCCCAAAGCTTTGGTTTGTGCAAGCTGAAAATAAAAATGGGTGAGGTAAAAGCATCAGCCGCCTGTTACTAATAGAATGAGAGGAAAACACTAATGAATCTCTGACCTCCTCCTCTCTTCACCTTACCATATTCTCTCTTGCAAATTCTGTGTTTTTTTTTTTTTTTTTTAAATCTCTTTATCATTTGCTTTATAATTTGCTCATCCATGTGCTCTGTCACAGGTTTTATTCCTCGGGAACAGAAGATCCATTAAAAGCTGCAGCCAAAGCACCGATGCCATAAATGAAAACAATTTCAACAATAAGGCGTTGTGCATGGATTTGTTAGGGATGTTTCTGAAGTTCACATGTAGACCTGAACATGTAGCAACAGTCGACTGAAATTCACTCGTGCTATTTCAAAAATTTGTGTTTTTGAATGTTGTTTATCAAGTTAAATGTCTTTACATTCCTGCCAAACATTTCTCAAAATCAGTGGTGTTATTTTCTTTTTATTCTTCCAGCTTTTGGTTTCCATTCATTTTAGAGCATCGTGTAAATCAGCTTGCAGACTTGAAAATTATCCACGGATCAAACAGTGAATCACTCTCTTTTTTTCCCTATCTCCTCAATAGTTGTATTTTATTAGATTTTCTCGAAAGGTGTTAAAGAGATCTGCCTCACAGAGGTGTTTTTACCACTCTGGCATTTTTACAGGTATCTGTACTGGCATGCACATACAAAGCTCATTCATGTTCAAATCTGTTTCCTTTTCAATTTTACATGGAAAATTATAATCACCAAGATATTTGTTCATGAAATTCTTACTGCCGAAAAGACAAGAAAACCTCAAGGCTGACAGAGACACAGGCCGAGAGTGGGAAAGTGAAAGAGACAAGGAGAGAGCGAGAGCCCAACATTGTGAGAATAAAAGTCTATGCTGAGAGAAAGGGAGAAAAAGAGTGAACGAGAGAGATCCCCGCAGAGGGTTGCTTGAAACAGACTGTGAAACTGATGTATGACAGAACAGATTGGTTTTGCTTCTCAGATACATCTGATTTGAACGTTGTCAGGAGGAAGTAGATTACAGCAGAGACTGCTCTGCATCCAGCCTCCTGGACTAAATGAAGACATGCTTGCTCTAAGATGAGACAACAAGAGAGAAAATGCAAATGTGTGTGTGTTTGTGTGCGTGTGTGTGTGCAACTGAATGTGTGCTAACAATCCTGTTTTCCAGAGGTCTGAGGAGACAGGGGGCATCATATCTGAACATGCCTTCTACAGTAAACAGCATGCCAAAGTTCTATAGTGCATCTCGCTGAAGGCAAAATGTCAAGCATGTGGTCAACTTTATTAAAACAAACTCTATAAAATGTCCCGAAGGGAATTTGCTAAATTGCAGCAACAAAGAAGAAACATAAAAAAATATACAGTAAACATTAGATATAAAAATTAAATCCAGTGCAGGATAAGGCTGCTGTGATTTGTGTTCATGTAAGACCTCTAGCATTCACCTTGAGGTGTGACGCTTTGAATGAGCAGTGGGGACGGATACAAAAAGATCAGCCACCTTCTGCTGTACCGAAGAGTGTGTGTGTGTGTGTAGGGGGTTTGCGATGTGGGTGGTGTGAGTGGATGCCAAGCAATGAAGCAGCCTTGGGCTCAGAGGCTGAGAGGAGACTGATAATATTTCAACACTTCAACCCAAAAAAGAAACTGGACATTGAAGAGAAGAGACATGTGGAGCGTTGTTGCAGGAGCTGTCCAGGGTGCTGACCAGGCTGTGCACTCTGGAGCTGTCAGCGACGCGAACCAAGGAGCCTGCTGGGCTACATGTTGGCATTTCTGCTGATCACGACCACCAATCTCTGGCTTTTACTCTTATCTAATGCAACTGCATGCTTTTCTATATAACCTCTGCGCTGCCCCCTGTGGGTAAATAGTTCTGTCAGCAGTCTGATGATCCCAACTGGCTTGAGACAGCAGCATTGTTGGAGCTGAAACTCACAATGTTAGAGCTACCTGTTCGAGTTGACCAAGAGAGCTGTTTTATGCTCCTTCTCCACATGCTTGATCACTTGCATGCACAACGCACAAAGTGTTTGGATTGAACAGGTCCCGAGAGGAGCTGCGTGCAGTCTGAAAGCAACAGCACATGCTGCATTTAGATGTTTCTCTAACTACCTGCGGTCTAATGACCCACAGCTTCTTTTAGAATCTATTTCATCTGACAGCATCTCTGCAGGTTTGGATTTAATTGTTTGGAGTATATTAGATGTCAGTTCATAGTTCATATTAGTCAGTCATGGCTGTTTTGGATGGCTGACAACATGTATCATGAAGACATTTTTAATGATTTAATGTGCTACACTAACAACTGATTAATTTAGATTTATCATCTAGTGAAAACACTTCTCCCTCTCTGAAGTGTTGCCTCTTCACTTTTCTCCCTTAGCACTGGATTTTCACACCGTTGTCAATGTCATCTGATGGCGCCGACAACATGATGACATTTTTAAATGAAGTGCTTTCTCTCTTCTGATCTCTCTGTATCTGTGGTCCATGTGTCTGACACCCACATGCGTTACGTACCACACACCCCTCTCTCTACACACACACAAACACACACATACACAGAGACGCACACACTCATATTCACTACATAAACAGAGAATGTCTGCTTCATGTTTGCGATGCAGTCCTGATTTAAATTGGAGCTGAGCTGCTGTAGCATATGAAGAGAGAGAGAGAAGATGTTAGTGTGGAAGGTAGAGACTAAACAAAGTTCATTCCATAAGGAAAAGGTTGAATGACAGAGACAGAAAGTGAGTAAAAATCACCACAGTGAATCACATACAACCACAAATGCACACAGTTTGAACTGTGTTCATCATGATCAAATACAACATTCAGATTATTCTTTTCAGTCTTACTGAGCATCAGCTGCAAGCTTGGCATGATTTAATCCAGCTTGTGTTTGGCACAGCCTAATGCACTCATAACGTACATTTAACCATTGCAGAAATGACATGTTGATTTTTCCTGATTAGAGTCTTTTCTTTCTTTATTGGACACACACACCAGTAAATGAATTTTCTGTCTTGGAGAACTCGGTTGCACAATTAATTACATTACACATCTGAAAAGAAAATGAAGTGAAATGAAGTAAATTGCAGTTTCCTCACTGGGGACAAAGGGAAGACAAAAACAGCAGCTTAGAGAATTTTAAATATATCATTCAAATTGCTTTTGTACAAGCTACAATAACAACTGAAAATAAAATGAAAACATGCAAGGGACATTTTATGGCCAACCTATTATGGTAGGAACTGGCCTTTGCTAACAAGGTCAGTATGTAAATCTTGCACAAACAACCTCAGATTTTCACCACAGTGTATTTTTAATTCAAACAAAAACACAACTACAGCACACACATAAAGTTTCTGGTGGACTTAGAACTTTTAAAGCTTGTTAGCTGGACTAATTTACACCATCTTTTTTTTCCCTTTTCTCCTTCACACTGACTCACACCCAGACTCTTAAAAATACTAACCCAGTTAAGCCATTCATTAACTGGATGCAATGAATTGATTTTGTGCATTCATGTCTCTTCAGAGTCACAAATATTCATTCACTCTATCTGGCGAAATATCCATAGCCTATTTCAGCATGCACTCATTTAGAGATTGGGTATACACTGGGTATGTCATCAAACACATGGAGGACCATGACATGTGTCAACACTTCAACACTCACATCCCAGGACTGTCTTCCTAAGAGCCCAAAGGACCAAAATCAGCAATGTAATAATTCCATGAAAGAGAAATCAAATGTGATCTAATGATACACCAGTTACCCGATTTTATTTGGCCAGCCTGTATTCAGAACTGTTATTCTGAACTATTCATGAACATTTCTTTAGCTGAGTTCTGGTCAAGTTAAAAATGCATTCATGTTACTGACTGCTTATTTTGCTCATGTATTGTATAACTTTCGCCAAACAGATGTGTTAACAAAGTTAAAAACTTGATTTTGATCAGAGGTTGTCTGTAATAAGTGCTGGTAGAAAAAAAATATCCTGACTGCACTTTATACTTCTTATATCATGATGCCAGAGTCCTCTCTTGAGTAAACAGATTAGGATATTATTGTGTCAAGTTTAAGATAAGGCCATAATAATCCACACATCTAATTAACCTCTTCCACTCCCACCCTATTTTGAAGCAAAAACGCTTAACATTCCATCCTCATATTATAATGGCTGTAGTTTCTGAACCAATTTGACTACATGCATGAATGAGGGCTTGCCAGAAAGGGGACACTATAGAGTTTCTTGTGAAAGTGTCAAAAACACTTTAGGTATTACTGGAACAGAGCAGTGGGCCAGTAAGTGAGCAAAAAATTCAGATTTTCTGTCCACCTAAAAAAAATAATAAAAAAAACAAAAAATGGTCTGTGTGGCTTTATCCATATAGGTAAATGACAGTATAGGCCTGTAAGCACACTATCAGTGAACACCTGGTTCAAATTTGAAGAAGATAGCACAAAGTATCCGAGGTTCTGGGTTAGCCTGGCTGTAGTCTCCGCGGTCCGGTCCGGCTCCCCGTAGCTATCACAGCGGTCAGCTGCCCAGCTGACTAATATGGGGTGTGTGTGACTGAGCATGCGCGGTCTGAGGGTCCCCTGTCCGAGGTTCTGGGTTAGCCTGGCTGTAGTCTCCTGCGGTCGGTCCGGCTCCCCGTAGCTATCACAGCGGTCAGCTGCCCAGCTGACTGTAGTCTCCGCGGTCCGGTCCGGCTCCCCGTAGCTGTCACAGCGGTCAGGCCCAGCTGACTAATATGGGTGTGTGTGTGACTGAGCATGCCAGGGCTGTGGCCAGCTGCCCCCGCCCCCTGATTCCTGCTCTGTACCTGTGCCCCAGTGTTTGAACGGGTGGCTGAGTGTCTCTGCTGAGTCCGGCCCGGTCAGCGTGGCTCACTTACTATTCTCACCGGGGGCCAGCGGCTGTGTCCAGCTGCCCCCGCCCCCTGATTCCTGCTCTGTACAGTGTGCCCCAGTGTTTGAACGGGTGGCTGAGTGTCTCTGCTGAGTCCGGCCCGGTCAGCGTGGCTCACTTACTATTCTCACGGGGGCCAGCGGCTGTGGCCAGCTGCCCCCGCCCCCCTGATTCCTGCTCTGTACAGTGTCCCCAGTGTTTGAACGGGTGGCTGAGTGTCTCTGCTGAGTCCGGCCCGGTCAGCGTGGCTCACTTACTATTCTCACCGGGGCCAGCGGCTGTGGCCAGCTGCCCCCGCCCCCTGATTCCTGCTCTGTACAGTGTGCCCCAGTGTTTGAACGGGTGGCTGAGTGTCTCTGCTGAGTCCGGCCCGGTCAGCGTGGCTCACTTACTATTCTCACCGGGGGCCAGCGGCTGTGGCCAGCTGCCCCGCCCCCCTGATTCCTGCTCTGTACAGTGTGCCCCAGTGTTTGAACGGGTGGCTGAGTGTCTCTGCTGAGTCCGGCCCGGTCAGCGTGGCTCACTTACTATTCTCACCGGGGGCCAGCGGCTGTGGCCAGCTGCCCCCGCCCCCCTGATTCCTGCTCTGTACAGTGTGCCCCAGTGTTTGAACGGGTGGCTGAGTGTCTCTGCTGAGTCCGGCCCGGTCAGCGTGGCTCACTTACTATTCTCACCGGGGGCCAGCGGCTGTGGCCAGCTGCCCCCGCCCCCTGATTCCTGCTCTGTACAGTGTGCCCCAGTGTTTGAACGGGTGGCTGAGTGTCTCTGCTGAGTCCGGCCCGGTCAGCGTGGCTCACTTACTATTCTCACCGGGGGCCAGCGGCTGTGGCCAGCTGCCCCCGCCCCCCTGATTCCTGCTCTGTACAGTGTGCCCCAGTGTTTGAACGGGTGGCTGAGTGTCTCTGCTGAGTCCGGGGGCCAGCGGCTGTGGCCAGCTGCCCCCGCCCCCTGATTCCTGCTCTGTACAGTGTGCCCAGTGTTTGAACGGGTGGCTGAGTGTCTCTGCTGAGTCCGGCCCGGTCAGCGTGGCTCACTTACTATTCTCACCGGGGGCCAGCGGCTGTGGCCAGCTGCCCCCGCCCCCTGATTCCTGCTCTGTACAGTGTGCCCCAGTGTTTGAACGGGTGGCTGAGTGTCTCTGCTGAGTCCGGCCCGGTCAGCGTGGCTCACTTACTATTCTCACCGGGGGCCAGCGGCTGTGGCCAGCTGCCCCCGCCCCCTGATTCCTGCTCTGTACAGTGTGCCCCAGTGTTTGAACGGGTGGCTGAGTGTCTCTGCTGAGTCCGGCCCGGTCAGCGTGGCTCACTTACTATTCTCACCGGGGCCAGCGGCTGTGGCCAGCTGCCCCCGCCCCCCTGATTCCTGCTCTGTACAGTGTGCCCCAGTGTTTGAACGGGTGGCTGAGTGTCTCTGCTGAGTCCGGCCCGGTCAGCGTGGCTCACTTACTATTCTCACCGGGGCCAGCGGCTGTGGCCAGCTGCCCCCGCCCCCCTGATTCCTGCTCTGTACAGTGTGCCCCAGTGTTTGAACGGGTGGCTGAGTGTCTCTGCTGAGTCCGGCCCGGTCAGCGTGGCTCACTTACTATTCTCACCGGGGGCCAGCGGCTGTGGCCAGCTGCCCCCGCCCCCCTGATTCCTGCTCTGTACAGTGTGCCCCAGTGTTTGAACGGGTGGCTGAGTGTCTCTGCTGAGTCCGGGGCCAGCGGCTGTGGCCAGCTGCCCCCGCCCCCCTGATTCCTGCTCTGTACAGTGTGCCCCAGTGTTTGAACGGGTGGCTGAGTGTCTCTGCTGAGTCCGGCCCGGTCAGCGTGGCTCACTTACTATTCTCACCGGGGGCCAGCGGCTGTGGCCAGCTGCCCCCGCCCCCCTGATTCCTGCTCTGTACAGTGTGCCCCAGTGTTTGAACGGGTGGCTGAGTGTCTCTGCTGAGTCCGGCCCGGTCAGCGTGGCTCACTTACTATTCTCACCGGGGGCCAGCGGCTGTGGCCAGCTGCCCCCGCCCCCTGATTCCTGCTCTGTACAGTGTGCCCCAGTGTTTGAACGGGTGGCTGAGTGTCTCTGCTGAGTCCGGGGCCAGCGGCTGTGGCCAGCTGCCCCCGCCCCCCTGATTCCTGCTCTGTACAGTGTGCCCCAGTGTTTGAACGGGTGGCTGAGTGTCTCTGCTGAGTCCGGCCCGGTCAGCGTGGCTCACTTACTATTCTCACCGGGGGCCAGCGGCTGTGGCCAGCTGCCCCCGCCCCCCTGATTCCTGCTCTGTACAGTGTGCCCCAGTGTTTGAACGGGTGGCTGAGTGTCTCTGCTGAGTCCGGCCCGGTCAGCGTGGCTCACTTACTATTCTCACCGGGGGCCAGCGGCTGTGGCCAGCTGCCCCCGCCCCCTGATTCCTGCTCTGTACAGTGTGCCCCAGTGTTTGAACGGGTGGCTGAGTGTCTCTGCTGAGTCCGGCCCGGTCAGCGTGGCTCACTTACTATTCTCACCCGGGGGCCAGCGGCTGTGGCCAGCTGCCCCGCCCCCCTGATTCCTGCTCTGTACAGTGTGCCCCAGTGTTTGAACGGGTGGCTGAGTGTCTCTGCTGAGTCCGGCCCGGTCAGCGTGGCTCACTTACTATTCTCACCGGGGGCCAGCGGCTGTGGCCAGCTGCCCCCGCCCCCCTGATTCCTGCTCTGTACAGTGTGCCCCAGTGTTTGAACGGGTGGCTGAGTGTCTCTGCTGAGTCCGGCCCGGTCAGCGTGGCTCACTTACTATTCTCACCGGGGCCAGCGGCTGTGGCCAGCTGCCCCGCCCCCTGATTCCTGCTCTGTACAGTGTGCCCCAGTGTTTGAACGGGTGGCTGAGTGTCTCTGCTGAGTCCGGCCCGGTCAGCGTGGCTCACTTACTATTCTCACCGGGGGCCAGCGGCTGTGGCCAGCTGCCCCCGCCCCCTGATTCCTGCTCTGTACAGTGTGCCCCAGTGTTTGAACGGGTGGCTGAGTGTCTCTGCTGAGTCCGGCCCGGTCAGCGTGGCTCACTTACTATTCTCACCGGGGGCCAGCGGCTGTGGCCAGCTGCCCCCGCCCCCCTGATTCCTGCTCTGTACAGTGTGCCCCAGTGTTTGAACGGGTGGCTGAGTGTCTCTGCTGAGTCCGGCCCGGTCAGCGTGGCTCACTTACTATTCTCACCGGGGGCCAGCGGCTGTGCCAGCTGCCCCCGCCCCCTGATTCCTGCTCTGTACAGTGTGCCCCAGTGTTTGAACGGGTGGCTGAGTGTCTCTGCTGAGTCCGGCCCGGTCAGCGTGGCTCACTTACTATTCTCACCGGGGGCCAGCGGCTGTGGCCAGCTGCCCCCGCCCCCCTGATTCCTGCTCTGTACAGTGTGCCCCAGTGTTTGAACGGGTGGCTGAGTGTCTCTGCTGAGTCCGGCCCGGTCAGCGTGGCTCACTTACTATTCTCACCGGGGCCAGCGGCTGTGGCCAGCTGCCCCCGCCCCCCTGATTCCTGCTCTGTACAGTGTGCCCCAGTGTTTGAACGGGTGGCTGAGTGTCTCTGCTGAGTCCGGCCCGGTCAGCGTGGCTCACTTACTATTCTCACCGGGGGCCAGCGGCTGTGCCAGCTGCCCCGCCCCCCTGATTCCTGCTCTGTACAGTGTGCCCCAGTGTTTGAACGGGTGGCTGAGTGTCTCTGCTGAGTCCGGCCCGGTCAGCGTGGCTCACTTACTATTCTCACCGGGGGCCAGCGGCTGTGGCCAGCTGCCCCCGCCCCCTGATTCCTGCTCTGTACAGTGTGCCCCAGTGTTTGAACGGGTGGCTGAGTGTCTCTGCTGAGTCCGGCCCGGTCAGCGTGGCTCACTTACTATTCTCACCGGGGCCAGCGGCTGTGGCCAGCTGCCCCCGCCCCCCTGATTCCTGCTCTGTACAGTGTGCCCCAGTGTTTGAACGGGTGGCTGAGTGTCTCTGCTGAGTCCGGCCCGGTCAGCGTGGCTCACTTACTATTCTCACCGGGGGCCAGCGGCTGTGGCCAGCTGCCCCCGCCCCCCTGATTCCTGCTCTGTACAGTGTGCCCCAGTGTTTGAACGGGTGGCTGAGTGTCTCTGCTGAGTCCGGGGCAGCGGCTGTGGCCAGCTGCCCCCGCCCCCTGATTCCTGCTCTGTACCTGTGCCCCAGTGTTTGAACGGGTGGCTGAGTGTCTCTGCTGAGTCCGGCCCGGTCAGCGTGGCTCACTTACTATTCTCACCGGGGGCCAGCGGCTGTGGCCAGCTGCCCCCGCCCCCTGATTCCTGCTCTGTACAGTGTGCCCCAGTGTTTGAACGGGTGGCTGAGTGTCTCTGCTGAGTCCGGCCCGGTCAGCGTGGCTCACTTACTATTCTCACCGGGGGCCAGCGGCTGTGCCAGCTGCCCCCGCCCCCCTGATTCCTGCTCTGTACAGTGTGCCCCAGTGTTTGAACGGGTGGCTGAGTGTCTCTGCTGAGTCCGGCCCGGTCAGCGTGGCTCACTTACTATTCTCACCGGGGCCAGCGGCTGTGGCCAGCTGCCCCCGCCCCCTGATTCCTGCTCTGTACAGTGTGCCCCAGTGTTTGAACGGGTGGCTGAGTGTCTCTGCTGAGTCCGGCCCGGTCAGCGTGGCTCACTTACTATTCTCACCGGGGGCCAGCGGCTGTGGCCAGCTGCCCCCGCCCCCCTGATTCCTGCTCTGTACAGTGTGCCCCAGTGTTTGAACGGGTGGCTGAGTGTCTCTGCTGAGTCCGGCCCGGTCAGCGTGGCTCACTTACTATTCTCACCGGGGCCAGCGGCTGTGGCCAGCTGCCCCCGCCCCCCTGATTCCTGCTCTGTACAGTGTGCCCAGTGTTTGAACGGGTGGCTGAGTGTCTCTGCTGAGTCCGGCCCGGTCAGCGTGGCTCACTTACTATTCTCACCGGGGGCCAGCGGCTGTGGCCAGCTGCCCCCGCCCCCCTGATTCCTGCTCTGTACAGTGTGCCCCAGTGTTTGAACGGGTGGCTGAGTGTCTCTGCTGAGTCCGGCCCGGTCAGCGTGGCTCACTTACTATTCTCACCGGGGCCAGCGGCTGTGGCCAGCTGCCCCCGCCCCCCTGATTCCTGCTCTGTACAGTGTGCCCCAGTGTTTGAACGGGTGGCTGAGTGTCTCTGCTGAGTCCGGCCCGGTCAGCGTGGCTCACTTACTATTCTCACCGGGGGCCAGCGGCTGTGGCCAGCTGCCCCCGCCCCCCTGATTCCTGCTCTGTACAGTGTGCCCCAGTGTTTGAACGGGTGGCTGAGTGTCTCTGCTGAGTCCGGCCGGTCAGCGTGGCTCACTTACTATTCTCACCCGGGGCCAGCGGCTGTGGCCAGCTGCCCCCGCCCCCCTGATTCCTGCTCTGTACAGTGTGCCCCAGTGTTTGAACGGGTGGCTGAGTGTCTCTGCTGAGTCCGGCCCGGTCAGCGTGGCTCACTTACTATTCTCACCGGGGCCAGCGGCTGTGGCCAGCTGCCCCCGCCCCCTGATTCCTGCTCTGTACAGTGTGCCCCAGTGTTTGAACGGGTGGCTGAGTGTCTCTGCTGAGTCCGGCCCGGTCAGCGTGGCTCACTTACTATTCTCACCGGGGCCAGCGGCTGTGGCCAGCTGCCCCCGCCCCCCTGATTCCTCTCTGTACAGTGTGCCCCAGTGTTTGAACGGGTGGCTGAGTGTCTCTGCTGAGTCCGGCCCGGTCAGCGTGGCTCACTTACTATTCTCACCGGGGGCCAGCGGCTGTGGCCAGCTGCCCCCGCCCCCTGATTCCTGCTCTGTACCCGTGCCCCAGTGTTTGAACGGGTGGCTGAGTGTCTCTGCTGAGTCCGGCCCGGTCAGCGTGGCTCACTTACTATTCTCACCGGGGGCCAGCGGCTGTGGCCAGCTGCCCCCGCCCCCCTGATTCCTGCTCTGTACAGTGTGCCCCAGTGTTTGAACGGGTGGCTGAGTGTCTCTGCTGAGTCGGGGCCAGCGGCTGTGGCCAGCTGCCCCCGCCCCCTGATTCCTGCTCTGTACCTGTGCCCCAGTGTTTGAACGGGTGGCTGAGTGTCTCTGCTGAGTCCGGCCCGGTCAGCGTGGCTCACTTACTATTCTCACCGGGGCCAGCGGCTGTGGCCAGCTGCCCCCGCCCCCCTGATTCTTCTGTACAGTGTGCCCCAGTGTTTGAACGGGTGGCTGAGTGTCTCTGCTGAGTCCGGCCCGTCAGCGTGGCTCACTTACTATTCTCACCGGGGGCCAGCGGCTGTGGCCAGCTGCCCCCGCCCCCCTGATTCCTGCTCTGTACAGTGTGCCCCAGTGTTTGAACGGGTGGCTGAGTGTCTCTGCTGAGTCCGGCCCGGTCAGCGTGGCTCACTTACTATTCTCACCGGGGGCCAGCGGCTGTGGCCAGCTGCCCCCGCCCCCCTGATTCCTGCTCTGTACAGTGTGCCCCAGTGTTTGAACGGGTGGCTGAGTGTCTCTGCTGAGTCCGGCCCGGTCAGCGTGGCTCACTTACTATTCTCACCGGGGGCCAGCGGCTGTGGCCAGCTGCCCCCGCCCCCCCCTGATTCCTGCTCTGTACAGTGTGCCCCAGTGTTTGAACGGGTGGCTGAGTGTCTCTGCTGAGTCCGGCCCGGTCAGCGTGGCTCACTTACTATTCTCACCGGGGCCAGCGGCTGTGGCCAGCTGCCCCCGCCCCCTGATTCCTGCTCTGTACAGTGTGCCCCAGTGTTTGAACGGGTGGCTGAGTGTCTCTGCTGAGTCCGGCCCGGTCAGCGTGGCTCACTTACTATTCTCACCGGGGGCCAGCGGCTGTGGCCAGCTGCCCCCGCCCCCTGATTCCTGCTCTGTACAGTGTGCCCCAGTGTTTGAACGGGTGGCTGAGTGTCTCTGCTGAGTCCGGCCCGGTCAGCGTGGCTCACTTACTATTCTCACCGGGGGCCAGCGGCTGTGGCCAGCTGCCCCCGCCCCCCTGATTCCTGCTCTGTACAGTGTGCCCCAGTGTTTGAACGGGTGGCTGAGTGTCTCTGCTGAGTCCGGCCCGGTCAGCGTGGCTCACTTACTATTCTCACCGGGGGCCAGCGGCTGTGGCCAGCTGCCCCCGCCCCCTGATTCCTGCTCTGTACAGTGTGCCCCAGTGTTTGAACGGGTGGCTGAGTGTCTCTGCTGAGTCCGGGGCCAGCGGCTGTGGCCAGCTGCCCCCGCCCCCCTGATTCCTGCTCTGTACAGTGTGCCCCAGTGTTTGAACGGGTGGCTGAGTGTCTCTGCTGAGTCCGGCCCGGTCAGCGTGGCTCACTTACTATTCTCACCGGGGGCCAGCGGCTGTGGCCAGCTGCCCCCGCCCCCTGATTCCTGCTCTGTACAGTGTGCCCCAGTGTTTGAACGGGTGGCTGAGTGTCTCTGCTGAGTCCGGCCCGGTCAGCGTGGCTCACTTACTATTCTCACGGGGGCCAGCGGCTGTGGCCAGCTGCCCCCGCCCCCCTGATTCCTGCTCTGTACAGTGTGCCCCAGTGTTTGAACGGGTGGCTGAGTGTCTCTGCTGAGTCCGGCCCGGTCAGCGTGGCTCACTTACTATTCTCACCGGGGGCCAGCGGCTGTGGCCAGCTGCCCCCGCCCCCCTGATTCCTGCTCTGTACAGTGTGCCCCAGTGTTTGAACGGGTGGCTGAGTGTCTCTGCTTGAGTCAGGGGCCAGCGGCTGTGGCCAGCTGCCCCCGCCCCCTGATTCCTGCTCTGTACAGTGTGCCCCAGTGTTTGAACGGGTGGCTGAGTGTCTCTGCTGAGTCCGGCCGGTCAGCGTGGCTCACTTACTATTCTCACCGGGGGCCAGCGGCTGTGGCCAGCTGCCCCCGCCCCCTGATTCCTGCTCTGTACCTGTGCCCCAGTGTTTGAACGGGTGGCTGAGTGTCTCTGCTGAGTCCGGCCCGGTCAGCGTGGCTCACTTACTATTCTCACCGGGGGCCAGCGGCTGTGGCCAGCTGCCCCGCCCCCCTGATTCCTGCTCTGTACAGTGTGCCCCAGTGTTTGAACGGGTGGCTGAGTGTCTCTGCTGAGTCCGGCCCGGTCAGCGTGGCTCACTTACTATTCTCACCGGGGGCCAGCGGCTGTGGCCAGCTGCCCCCCCGCCCCCTGATTCCTGCTCTGTACAGTGTGCCCCAGTGTTTGAACGGGTGGCTGAGTGTCTCTGCTGAGTCCGGCCCGGTCAGCGTGGCTCACTTACTATTCTCACCGGGGGCCAGCGGCTGTGGCCAGCTGCCCGCCCCCCTGATTCCTGCTCTGTACAGTGTGCCCCAGTGTTTGAACGGGTGGCTGAGTGTCTCTGCTGAGTCCGGCCCGGTCAGCGTGGCTCACTTACTATTCTCACCGGGGGCCAGCGGCTGTGGCCAGCTGCCCCCGCCCCCCTGATTCCTGCTCTGTACAGTGTGCCCCAGTGTTTGAACGGGTGGCTGAGTGTCTCTGCTGAGTCCGGCCCGGTCAGCGTGGCTCACTTACTATTCTCACCGGGGGCCAGCGGCTGTGGCCAGCTGCCCCCCGCCCCCTGATTCCTGCTCTGTACAGTGTGCCCCAGTGTTTGAACGGGTGGCTGAGTGTCTCTGCTGAGTCCGGCCCGGTCAGCGTGGCTCACTTACTATTCTCACCGGGGGCCAGCGGCTGGCCAGCTGCCCCCGCCCCCTGATTCCTGCTCTGTACAGTGTGCCCCAGTGTTTGAACGGGTGGCTGAGTGTCTCTGCTGAGTCCGGCCCGGTCAGCGTGGCTCACTTACTATTCTCACCGGGGGCCAGCGGCTGTGGCCAGCTGCCCCCGCCCCCTGATTCCTGCTCTGTACAGTGTGCCCCAGTGTTTGAACGGGTGGCTGAGTGTCTCTGCTGAGTCCGGCCCGGTCAGCGTGGCTCACTTACTATTCTCACCGGGGGCCAGCGGCTGTGGCCAGCTGCCCCCGCCCCCCTGATTCCTGCTCTGTACAGTGTGCCCCAGTGTTTGAACGGGTGGCTGAGTGTCTCTGCTGAGTCCGGCCCGGTCAGCGTGGCTCACTTACTATTCTCACCGGGGGCCAGCGGCTGTGGCCAGCTGCCCCCGCCCCCCTGATTCCTGCTCTGTACAGTGTGCCCCAGTGTTTGAACGGTGGCTGAGTGTCTCTGCTGAGTCCGGCCCGGTCAGCGTGGCTCACTTACTATTCTCACCGGGGGCCAGCGGCTGTGGCCAGCTGCCCCGCCCCCCTGATTCCTGCTCTGTACAGTGTGCCCCAGTGTTTGAACGGGTGGCTGAGTGTCTCTGCTGAGTCCGGCCCGGTCAGCGTGGCTCACTTACTATTCTCACCGGGGGCCAGCGGCTGTGGGCTGCCAGCTGCCCCCCCCTGATTCCTGCTCTGTACAGTGTGCCCCAGTGTTTGAACGGGTGGCTGAGTGTCTCTGCTGAGTCCGGCCCGGTCAGCGTGGCTCACTTACTATTCTCACCGGGGGCCAGCGGCTGTGGCCAGCTGCCCCGCCCCCCTGATTCCTGCTCTGTACAGTGTGCCCCAGTGTTTGAACGGGTGGCTGAGTGTCTCTGCTGAGTCCGGGGCCAGCGGCTGTGGCCAGCTGCCCCGCCCCCTGATTCCTGCTCTGTACAGTGTGCCCCAGTGTTTGAACGGGTGGCTGAGTGTCTGCTGAGTCCGGCCCGGTCAGCGTGGCTCACTTACTATTCTCACCGGGGGCCAGCGGCTGTGGCCAGCTGCCCCCGCCCCCCTGATTCCTGCTCTGTACAGTGTGCCCCAGTGTTTGAACGAGTGTCTCTTGTGGCTGAGGGTCTCTTCTCACCGGGGCCAGCGGCTGTGGCCAGCTGCCCCCGCCCCCTGATTCCTGCTCTGTACAGTGTGCCCCAGTGTTTGAACGGGTGGCTGAGTGTCTCTGCTGAGTCCGGCCCGGTCAGCGTGGCTCACTTACTATTCTCACCGGGGGCCAGCGGCTGTGGCCAGCTGCCCCCGCCCCCTGATTCCTGCTCTGTACAGTGTGCCCCAGTGTTTGAACGGGTGGCTGAGTGTCTCTGCTGAGTCCGGCCCGGTCAGCGTGGCTCACTTACTATTCTCACCGGGGGCCAGCGGCTGTGGCCAGCTGCCCCCGCCCCCCTGATTCCTGCTCTGTACAGTGTGCCCCAGTGTTTGAACGGGTGGCTGAGTGTCTCTGCTGAGTCCGGCCCGGTCAGCGTGGCTCACTTACTATTCTCACCGGGGGCCAGCGGCTGTGGCCAGCTGCCCCCGCCCCCTGATTCCTGCTCTGTACAGTGTGCCCCAGTGTTTGAACGGGTGGCTGAGTGTCTCTGCTGAGTCCGGCCCGGTCAGCGTGGCTCACTTACTATTCTCACCGGGGGCCAGCGGCTGTGGCCAGCTGCCCCCGCCCCCCTGATTCCTGCTCTGTACAGTGTGCCCCAGTGTTTGAACGGGTGGCTGAGTGTCTCTGCTGAGTCCGGCCCGGTCAGCGTGGCTCACTTACTATTCTCACCGGGGGCCAGCGGCTGTGGCCAGCTGCCCGCCCCCCTGATTCCTGCTCTGTACAGTGTGCCCCAGTGTTTGAACGGGTGGCTGAGTGTCTCTGCTGAGTCCGGCCCGGTCAGCGTGGCTCACTTACTATTCTCACCGGGGCCAGCGGCTGTGGCCAGCTGCCCCCGCCCCCCTGATTCCTGCTCTGTACAGTGTGCCCCAGTGTTTGAACGGGTGGCTGAGTGTCTCTGCTGAGTCCGGCCCGGTCAGCGTGGCTCACTTACTATTCTCACCGGGGGCCAGCGGCTGTGGCCAGCTGCCCCCGCCCCCTGATTCCTGCTCTGTACAGTGTGCCCCAGTGTTTGAACGGGTGGCTGAGTGTCTCTGCTGAGTCCGGCCCGGTCAGCGTGGCTCACTTACTATTCTCACCGGGGGCCAGCGGCTGTGGCCAGCTGCCCCCGCCCCCCTGATTCCTGCTCTGTACAGTGTGCCCCAGTGTTTGAACGGGTGGCTGAGTGTCTCTGCTGAGTCCGGCCGGTCAGCGTGGCTCACTTACTATTCTCACCGGGGGCCAGCGGCTGTGGCCAGCTGCCCCCGCCCCCCTGATTCCTGCTCTGTACGTGTGCCCCAGTGTTTGAACGGGTGGCTGAGTGTCTCTGCTGAGTCCGGGGCCAGCGGCTGTGGCCAGCTGCCCCCGCCCCCCTGATTCCTGCTCTGTACAGTGTGCCCCAGTGTTTGAACGGGTGGCTGAGTGTCTCTGCTGAGTCCGGCCCGGTCAGCGTGGCTCACTTACTATTCTCACCGGGGGCCAGCGGCTGTGGCCAGCTGCCCGCCCCCCTGATTCCTGCTCTGTACAGTGTGCCCCAGTGTTTGAACGGGTGGCTGAGTGTCTCTGTCTGAGTCCGGGGCCAGCGGCTGTGGCCAGCTGCCCCCGCCCCCTGATTCCTGCTCTGTACAGTGTGCCCCAGTGTTTGAACGGGTGGCTGAGTGTCTCTGCTGAGTCCGGCCGGTCAGCGTGGCTCACTTACTATTCTCACCGGGGGCCAGCGGCTGTGGCCAGCTGCCCCCGCCCCCTGATTCCTGCTCTGTACAGTGTGCCCCAGTGTTTGAACGGGTGGCTGAGTGTCTCTGCTGAGTCCGGCCCGGTCAGCGTGGCTCACTTACTATTCTCACCGGGGGCCAGCGGCTGTGGCCAGCTGCCCCCGCCCCCTGATTCCTGCTCTGTACAGTGTGCCCCAGTGTTTGAACGGGTGGCTGAGTGTCTCTGCTGAGTCCGGCCCGGTCAGCGTGGCTCACTTACTATTCTCACCGGGGGCCAGCGGCTGTGGCCAGCTGCCCCCGCCCCCCTGATTCCTGCTCTGTACAGTGTGCCCCAGTGTTTGAACGGGTGGCTGAGTGTCTCTGCTGAGTCCGGCCCGGTCAGCGTGGCTCACTTACTATTCTCACCGGGGGCCAGCGGCTGTGGCCAGCTGCCCCCGCCCCCCTGATTCCTGCTCTGTACAGTGTGCCCCAGTGTTTGAACGGGTGGCTGAGTGTCTCTGCTGAGTCCGGCCCGGTCAGCGTGGCTCACTTACTATTCTCACCGGGGGCCAGCGGCTGTGGCCAGCTGCCCCCGCCCCCTGATTCCTGCTCTGTACAGTGTGCCCCAGTGTTTGAACGGGTGGCTGAGTGTCTCTGCTGAGTCCGGCCCGGTCAGCGTGGCTCACTTACTATTCTCACCGGGGGCCAGCGGCTGTGGCCAGCTGCCCCCGCCCCCTGATTCCTGCTCTGTACAGTGTGCCCCAGTGTTTGAACGGGTGGCTGAGTGTCTCTGCTGAGTCCGGCCCGGTCAGCGTGGCTCACTTACTATTCTCACCGGGGGCCAGCGGCTGTGGCCAGCTGCCCCCGCCCCCTGATTCCTGCTCTGTACAGTGTGCCCAGTGTTTGAACGGGTGGCTGAGTGTCTCTGCTGAGTCCGGCCCGGTCAGCGTGGCTCACTTACTATTCTCACCGGGGGCCAGCGGCTGTGGCCAGCTGCCCCCGCCCCCCTGATTCCTGCTCTGTACAGTGTGCCCCAGTGTTTGAACGGGTGGCTGAGTGTCTCTGCTGAGTCCGGCCCGGTCAGCGTGGCTCACTTACTATTCTCACGGGGGCCAGCGGCTGTGGCCAGCTGCCCCCGCCCCCTGATTCCTGCTCTGTACAGTGTGCCCCAGTGTTTGAACGGGGTGGCTGAGTGTCTCTGCTGAGTCCGGGGCCAGCGGCTGTGGCCAGCTGCCCCCGCCCCCCTGATTCCTGCTCTGTACAGTGTGCCCCAGTGTTTGAACGGGTGGCTGAGTGTCTCTGCTGAGTCCGGCCCGGTCAGCGTGGCTCACTTACTATTCTCACCGGGGGCCAGCGGCTGTGGCCAGCTGCCCCCGCCCCCCTGATTCCTGCTCTGTACAGTGTGCCCCAGTGTTTGAACGGGTGGCTGAGTGTCTCTGCTGAGTCCGGCCCGGTCAGCGTGGCTCACTTACTATTCTCACCGGGGGCCAGCGGCTGTGGCCAGCTGCCCCCGCCCCCCTGATTCCTGCTCTGTACAGTGTGCCCCAGTGTTTGAACGGGTGGCTGAGTGTCTCTGCTGAGTCCGGCCGGTCAGCGTGGCTCACTTACTATTCTCACCGGGGGCCAGCGGCTGTGGCCAGCTGCCCCCGCCCCCCTGATTCCTGCTCTGTACAGTGTGCCCCAGTGTTTGAACGGGTGGCTGAGTGTCTCTGCTGAGTCCGGCCCGGTCAGCGTGGCTCACTTACTATTCTCACCGGGGGCCAGCGGCTGTGGCCAGCTGCCCCCGCCCCCTGATTCCTGCTCTGTACAGTGTGCCCCAGTGTTTGAACGGGTGGCTGAGTGTCTCTGCTGAGTCCGGCCCGGTCAGCGTGGCTCACTTACTATTCTCACCGGGGGCCAGCGGCTGTGGCCAGCTGCCCCCGCCCCCTGATTCCTGCTCTGTACAGTGTGCCCCAGTGTTTGAACGGGTGGCTGAGTGTCTCTGCTGAGTCCGGCCGGTCAGCGTGGCTCACTTACTATTCTCACGGGGGCCAGCGGCTGTGGCCAGCTGCCCCCGCCCCCCTGATTCCTGCTCTGTACAGTGTGCCCCAGTGTTTGAACGGGTGGCTGAGTGTCTCTGCTGAGTCCGGCCCGGTCAGCGTGGCTCACTTACTATTCTCACCGGGGGCCAGCGGCTGTGGCCAGCTGCCCCCGCCCCTGATTCCTGCTCTGTACAGTGTGCCCCAGTGTTTGAACGGGTGGCTGAGTGTCTCTGCTGAGTCCGGCCCGGTCAGCGTGGCTCACTTACTATTCTCACCGGGGGCCAGCGGCTGTGGCCAGCTGCCCCCGCCCCCCTGATTCCTGCTCTGTACAGTGTGCCCCAGTGTTTGAACGGGTGGCTGAGTGTCTCTGCTGAGTCCGGCCCGGTCAGCGTGGCTCACTTACTATTCTCACCGGGGGCCAGCGGCTGTGGCCAGCTGCCCCCGCCCCCCTGATTCCTGCTCTGTACAGTGTGCCCCAGTGTTTGAACGGGTGGCTGAGTGTCTCTGCTGAGTCCGGCCCGGTCAGCGTGGCTCACTTACTATTCTCACCGGGGCCAGCGGCTGTGGCCAGCTGCCCCCGCCCCCCTGATTCCTGCTCTGTACAGTGTGCCCCAGTGTTTGAACGGGTGGCTGAGTGTCTCTGCTGAGTCCGGCCCGGTCAGCGTGGCTCACTTACTATTCTCACCGGGGGCCAGCGGCTGTGGCCAGCTGCCCCCGCCCCCCTGATTCCTGCTCTGTACAGTGTGCCCCAGTGTTTGAACGGGTGGCTGAGTGTCTCTGCTGAGTCCGGCCCGGTCAGCGTGGCTCACTTACTATTCTCACCGGGGGCCAGCGGCTGTGGCCAGCTGCCCCCGCCCCCCTGATTCCTGCTCTGTACAGTGTGCCCAGTGTTTGAACGGGTGGCTGAGTGTCTCTGCTGAGTCCGGCCCGGTCAGCGTGGCTCACTTACTATTCTCACCGGGGCCAGCGGCTGTGGCCAGCTGCCCCCGCCCCCCTGATTCCTGCTCTGTACAGTGTGCCCCAGTGTTTGAACGGGTGGCTGAGTGTCTCTGCTGAGTCCGGCCCGGTCAGCGTGGCTCACTTACTATTCTCACCGGGGGCCAGCGGCTGTGGCCAGCTGCCCCCGCCCCCCTGATTCCTGCTCTGTACAGTGTGCCCCAGTGTTTGAACGGGTGGCTGAGCTGTCTCTGCTGAGTCCGGGGGCCAGCGGCTGTGGCCAGCTGCCCCCGCCCCCCTGATTCCTGCTCTGTACAGTGTGCCCCAGTGTTTGAACGGGTGGCTGAGTGTCTCTGCTGAGTCCGGCCCGGTCAGCGTGGCTCACTTACTATTCTCACCGGGGGCCAGCGGCTGTGGCCAGCTGCCCCCGCCCCCCTGATTCCTGCTCTGTACAGTGTGCCCCAGTGTTTGAACGGGTGGCTGAGTGTCTCTGCTGAGTCCGGGGCCAGCGGCTGTGGCCAGCTGCCCCGCCCCCTGATTCCTGCTCTGTACAGTGTGCCCCAGTGTTTGAACGGGTGGCTGAGTGTCTCTGCTGAGTCCGGCCGGTCAGCGGCTCACTTACTATTCTCACCGGGGGCCAGCGGCTGGCCAGCTGCCCCCGCCCCCTGATTCCTGCTCTGTACAGTGTGCCCCAGTGTTTGAACGGGTGGCTGAGTGTCTCTGCTGAGTCCGGCCCGGTCAGCGTGGCTCACTTACTATTCTCACCGGGGCCAGCGGCTGTGGCCAGCTGCCCCCGCCCCCCTGATTCCTGCTCTGTACAGTGTGCCCCAGTGTTTGAACGGGTGGCTGAGTGTCTCTGCTGAGTCCGGCCCGGTCAGCGTGGCTCACTTACTATTCTCACCGGGGGCCAGCGGCTGTGGCCAGCTGCCCCCGCCCCCCTGATTCCTGCTCTGTACAGTGTGCCCCAGTGTTTGAACGGGTGGCTGAGTGTCTCTGCTGAGTCCGGCCCGGTCAGCGTGGCTCACTTACTATTCTCACCGGGGGCCAGCGGCTGTGGCCAGCTGCCCCCGCCCCCCTGATTCCTGCTCTGTACAGTGTGCCCAGTGTTTGAACGGGTGGCTGAGTGTCTCTGCTGAGTCCGGCCCGGTCAGCGTGGCTCACTTACTATTCTCACCGGGGGCCAGCGGCTGTGGCCAGCTGCCCCCGCCCCCTGATTCCTGCTCTGTACAGTGTGCCCCAGTGTTTGAACGGGTGGCTGAGTGTCTCTGCTGAGTCCGGCCCGGTCAGCGTGGCTCACTTACTATTCTCACCGGGGGCCAGCGGCTGTGGCCAGCTGCCCCCGCCCCCCTGATTCCTGCTCTGTACAGTGTGCCCCAGTGTTTGAACGGGTGGCTGAGTGTCTCTGCTGAGTCCGGCCCGGTCAGCGTGGCTCACTTACTATTCTCACCGGGGGCCAGCGGCTGTGGCCAGCTGCCCCCGCCCCCCTGATTCCTGCTCTGTACAGTGTGCCCCAGTGTTTGAACGGGTGGCTGAGTGTCTCTGCTGAGTCCGGCCCGGTCAGCGTGGCTCACTTACTATTCTCACCGGGGGCCAGCGGCTGTGGCCAGCTGCCCCCGCCCCCCTGATTCCTGCTCTGTACAGTGTGCCCCAGTGTTTGAACGGGTGGCTGAGTGTCTCTGCTGAGTCCGGCCCGGTCAGCGTGGCTCACTTACTATTCTCACCGGGGGCCAGCGGCTGTGGCCAGCTGCCCCCGCCCCCTGATTCCTGCTCTGTACAGTGTGCCCCAGTGTTTGAACGGGTGGCTGAGTGTCTCTGCTGAGTCCGGGGCCAGCGGCTGTGGCCAGCTGCCCCCGCCCCCTGATTCCTGCTCTGTACAGTGTGCCCCAGTGTTTGAACGGGTGGCTGAGTGTCTCTGCTGAGTCCGGCCCGGTCAGCGTGGCTCACTTACTATTCTCACGGGGGCCAGCGGCTGTGGCCAGCTGCCCCGCCCCCCTGATTCCTGCTCTGTACAGTGTGCCCCAGTGTTTGAACGGGTGGCTGAGTGTCTCTGCTGAGTCCGGCCCGGTCAGCGTGGCTCACTTACTATTCTCACCGGGGCCAGCGGCTGTGGCCAGCTGCCCCCGCCCCCTGATTCCTGCTCTGTACAGTGTGCCCCAGTGTTTGAACGGGTGGCTGAGTGTCTCTGCTGAGTCCGGCCCGGTCAGCGTGGCTCACTTACTATTCTCACCGGGGGCCAGCGGCTGTGGCCAGCTGCCCCCGCCCCCCTGATTCCTGCTCTGTACAGTGTGCCCCAGTGTTTGAACGGGTGGCTGAGTGTCTCTGCTGAGTCCGGCCCGGTCAGCGTGGCTCACTTACTATTCTCACCGGGGCCAGCGGCTGTGGCCAGCTGCCCCCGCCCCCTGATTCCTGCTCTGTACAGTGTGCCCCAGTGTTTGAACGGGTGGCTGAGTGTCTCTGCTGAGTCCGGCCCGGTCAGCGTGGCTCACTTACTATTCTCACCGGGGGCCAGCGGCTGTGGCCAGCTGCCCCCGCCCCCTGATTCCTGCTCTGTACAGTGTGCCCCAGTGTTTGAACGGGTGGCTGAGTGTCTCTGCTGAGTCCGGCCCGGTCAGCGTGGCTCACTTACTATTCTCACCGGGGGCCAGCGGCTGTGGCCAGCTGCCCCCCCCCCCTGATTCCTGCTCTGTACAGTGTGCCCCAGTGTTTGAACGGGTGGCTGAGTGTCTCTGCTGAGTCCGGCCCGGTCAGCGTGGCTCACTTACTATTCTCACCGGGGGCCAGCGGCTGTGGCCAGCTGCCCCCGCCCCCTGATTCCTGCTCTGTACAGTGTGCCCCAGTGTTTGAACGGGTGGCTGAGTGTCTCTGCTGAGTCCGGCCCGGTCAGCGTGGCTCACTTACTATTCTCACCGGGGGCCAGCGGCTGTGGCCAGCTGCCCCGCCCCCCTGATTCCTGCTCTGTACAGTGTGCCCCAGTGTTTGAACGGGTGGCTGAGTGTCTCTGCTGAGTCCGGCCCGGTCAGCGTGGCTCACTTACTATTCTCACCGGGGGCCAGCGGCTGTGGCCAGCTGCCCCCGCCCCCCTGATTCCTGCTCTGTACAGTGTGCCCCAGTGTTTGAACGGGTGGCTGAGTGTCTCTGCTGAGTCCGGCCCGGTCAGCGTGGCTCACTTACTATTCTCACCGGGGGCCAGCGGCTGTGGCCAGCTGCCCCCGCCCCCTGATTCCTGCTCTGTACAGTGTGCCCCAGTGTTTGAACGGGTGGCTGAGTGTCTCTGCTGAGTCCGGCCCGGTCAGCGTGGCTCACTTACTATTCTCACCGGGGGCCAGCGGCTGTGGCCAGCTGCCCCCGCCCCCTGATTCCTGCTCTGTACAGTGTGCCCCAGTGTTTGAACGGGTGGCTGAGTGTCTCTGCTGAGTCCGGCCCGGTCAGCGTGGCTCACTTACTATTCTCACCGGGGGCCAGCGGCTGTGGCCAGCTGCCCCCGCCCCCCTGATTCCTGCTCTGTACAGTGTGCCCCAGTGTTTGAACGGGTGGCTGAGTGTCTCTGCTGAGTCCGGCCCGGTCAGCGTGGCTCACTTACTATTCTCACGGGGGCCAGCGGCTGTGCCAGCTGCCCCCGCCCCCCTGATTCCTGCTCTGTACAGTGTGCCCCAGTGTTTGAACGGGTGGCTGAGTGTCTCTGCTGAGTCCGGCCCGGTCAGCGTGGCTCACTTACTATTCTCACCGGGGGCCAGCGGCTGTGGCCAGCTGCCCCCGCCCCCCTGATTCCTGCTCTGTACAGTGTGCCCCAGTGTTTGAACGGGTGGCTGAGTGTCTCTGCTGAGTCCGGCCCGGTCAGCGTGGCTCACTTACTATTCTCACCGGGGGCCAGCGGCTGTGGCCAGCTGCCCCCGCCCCCCTGATTCCTGCTCTGTACAGTGTGCCCCAGTGTTTGAACGGGTGGCTGAGTGTCTCTGCTGAGTCCGGCCCGGTCAGCGTGGCTCACTTACTATTCTCACCGGGGGCCAGCGGCTGTGGCCAGCTGCCCCCGCCCCCTGATTCCTGCTCTGTACAGTGTGCCCCAGTGTTTGAACGGGTGGCTGAGTGTCTCTGCTGAGTCCGGGGCCAGCGGCTGTGGCCAGCTGCCCCCGCCCCCTGATTCCTGCTCTGTACAGTGTGCCCCAGTGTTTGAACGGGTGGCTGAGTGTCTCTGCTGAGTCCGGCCCGGTCAGCGTGGCTCACTTACTATTCTCACCGGGGGCCAGCGGCTGTGGCCAGCTGCCCCCGCCCCCCTGATTCCTGCTCTGTACAGTGTGCCCCAGTGTTTGAACGGGTGGCTGAGTGTCTCTGCTGAGTCCGGCCCGGTCAGCGTGGCTCACTTACTATTCTCACCGGGGGCCAGCGGCTGTGGCCAGCTGCCCCCGCCCCCCTGATTCCTGCTCTGTACAGTGTGCCCCAGTGTTTGAACGGGTGGCTGAGTGTCTCTGCTGAGTCCGGCCCGGTCAGCGTGGCTCACTTACTATTCTCACGGGGGCCAGCGGCTGTGGCCAGCTGCCCCCGCCCCCTGATTCCTGCTCTGTACAGTGCCCCAGTGTTTGAACGGGTGGCTGAGTGTCTCTGCTGAGTCCGGCCCGGTCAGCGTGGCTCACTTACTATTCTCACCGGGGGCCAGCGGCTGGCCAGCTGCCCCCGCCCCCTGATTCCTGCTCTGTACAGTGTGCCCCAGTGTTTGAACGGGTGGCTGAGTGTCTCTGCTGAGTCCGGCCCGGTCAGCGTGGCTCACTTACTATTCTCACCGGGGGCCAGCGGCTGTGGCCAGCTGCCCCCGCCCCCTGATTCCTGCTCTGTACAGTGTGCCCCAGTGTTTGAACGGGGTGGCTGAGTGTCTCTGCTGAGTCCGGGGCCAGCGGCTGTGGCCAGCTGCCCCGCCCCCTGATTCCTGCTCTGTACAGTGCCCCAGTGTTTGAACGGGTGGCTGAGTGTCTCTGCTGAGTCCGGCCCGGTCAGCGTGGCTCACTTACTATTCTCACCGGGGGCCAGCGGCTGTGGCCAGCTGCCCCCCCCCCCTGATTCCTGCTCTGTACAGTGTGCCCCAGTGTTTGAACGGGTGGCTGAGTGTCTCTGCGGAGTCCGGGGCCAGCGGCTGTGGCCAGCTGCCCCCGCCCCCTGATTCCTGCTCTGTACAGTGTGCCCCAGTGTTTGAACGGGTGGCTGAGTGTCTCTGCTGAGTCCGGCCCGGTCAGCGTGGCTCACTTACTATTCTCACCGGGGCCAGCGGCTGTGGCCAGCTGCCCCCGCCCCCTGATTCCTGCTCTGTACAGTGTGCCCCAGTGTTTGAACGGGTGGCTGAGTGTCTCTGCTGAGTCCGGCCCGGTCAGCGTGGCTCACTTACTATTCTCACCGGGGGCCAGCGGCTGTGGCCAGCTGCCCCCGCCCCCCTGATTCCTGCTCTGTACAGTGTGCCCCAGTGTTTGAACGGGTGGCTGAGTGTCTCTGCTGAGTCCGGCCCGGTCAGCGTGGCTCACTTACTATTCTCACCGGGGGCCAGCGGCTGTGGCCAGCTGCCCCCGCCCCCCTGATTCCTGCTCTGTACAGTGTGCCCCAGTGTTTGAACGGGTGGCTGAGTGTCTCTGCTGAGTCCGGCCCGGTCAGCGTGGCTCACTTACTATTCTCACCGGGGGCCAGCGGCTGTGGCCAGCTGCCCCCGCCCCCTGATTCCTGCTCTGTACAGTGTGCCCCAGTGTTTGAACGGGTGGCTGAGTGTCTCTGCTGAGTCCGGGGCCAGCGGCTGTGGCCAGCTGCCCCCGCCCCCTGATTCCTGCTCTGTACAGTGTGCCCCAGTGTTTGAACGGGTGGCTGAGTGTCTCTGCTGAGTCCGGCCCGGTCAGCGTGGCTCACTTACTATTCTCACCGGGGGCCAGCGGCTGTGGCCAGCTGCCCCCGCCCCCCTGATTCCTGCTCTGTACAGTGTGCCCCAGTGTTTGAACGGGTGGCTGAGTGTCTCTGCTGAGTCCGGCCCGGTCAGCGTGGCTCACTTACTATTCTCACCGGGGGCCAGCGGCTGTGGCCAGCTGCCCCCGCCCCCTGATTCCTGCTCTGTACAGTGTGCCCCAGTGTTTGAACGGGTGGCTGTCTCCTGAGTCCGGCCCTCAGCGTGGCTCACTTACTATTCCCGGGGGCCAGCGGCTGTGGCCAGCTGCCCCCGCCCCCCTGATTCCTGCTCTGTACAGTGTGCCCCAGTGTTTGAACGGGTGGCTGAGTGTCTCTGCTGAGTCCGGCCCGGTCAGCGTGGCTCACTTACTATTCTCACCGGGGGCCAGCGGCTGTGGCCAGCTGCCCCCGCCCCTGATTCCTGCTCTGTACAGTGTGCCCCAGTGTTTGAACGGGTGGCTGAGTGTCTCTGCTGAGTCCGGCCCGGTCAGCGTGGCTCACTTACTATTCTCACCGGGGGCCAGCGGCTGTGGCCAGCTGCCCGCCCCCCTGATTCCTGCTCTGTACAGTGTGCCCCAGTGTTTGAACGGGTGGCTGAGTGTCTCTGCTGAGTCCGGGGGCAGCGGCTGTGGCCAGCTGCCCCCGCCCCCCTGATTCCTGCTCTGTACAGTGTGCCCCAGTGTTTGAACGGGTGGCTGAGTGTCTCTGCTGAGTCCGGGCCGGTCAGCGTGGCTCACTTACTATTCTCACCGGGGCCAGCGGCTGTGGCCAGCTGCCCCCGCCCCCTGATTCCTGCTCTGTACAGTGTGCCCCAGTGTTTGAACGGGTGGCTGAGTGTCTCTGCTGAGTCCGGCCCGGTCAGCGTGGCTCACTTACTATTCTCACCGGGGGCCAGCGGCTGTGGCCAGCTGCCCCCGCCCCCTGATTCCTGCTCTGTACAGTGTGCCCCAGTGTTTGAACGGTGGCTGAGTGTCTCTGCTGAGTCCGGCCCGGTCAGCGTGGCTCACTTACTATTCTCACCGGGGGCCAGCGGCTGTGGCCAGCTGCCCCCGCCCCCTGATTCCTGCTCTGTACAGTGTGCCCCAGTGTTTGAACGGGTGGCTGAGTGTCTCTGCTGAGTCCGGCCCGGTCAGCGTGGCTCACTTACTATTCTCACCGGGGGCCAGCGGCTGTGGCCAGCTGCCCCGCCCCCTGATTCCTGCTCTGTACAGTGTGCCCCAGTGTTTGAACGGGTGGCTGAGTGTCTCTGCTGAGTCCGGCCCGGTCAGCGTGGCTCACTTACTATTCTCACCGGGGGCCAGCGGCTGTGGCCAGCTGCCCCGCCCCCCTGATTCCTGCTCTGTACAGTGTGCCCCAGTGTTTGAACGGGTGGCTGAGTGTCTCTGCTGAGTCCGGCCCGGTCAGCGTGGCTCACTTACTATTCTCACCGGGGCCAGCGGCTGTGGCCAGCTGCCCCCGCCCCCCTGATTCCTGCTCTGTACAGTGTGCCCCAGTGTTTGAACGGGTGGCTGAGTGTCTCTGCTGAGTCCGGCCCGGTCAGCGTGGCTCACTTACTATTCTCACGGGGGCCAGCGGCTGTGGCCAGCTGCCCCGCCCCCTGATTCCTGCTCTGTACAGTGTGCCCCAGTGTTTGAACGGGTGGCTGAGTGTCTCTGCTGAGTCCGGCCCGGTCAGCGTGGCTCACTTACTATTCTCACCGGGGGCCAGCGGCTGTGGCCAGCTGCCCCCGCCCCCCTGATTCCTGCTCTGTACAGTGTGCCCCAGTGTTTGAACGGGTGGCTGAGTGTCTCTGCTGAGTCCGGCCCGGTCAGCGTGGCTCACTTACTATTCTCACCGGGGGCCAGCGGCTGTGGCCAGCTGCCCCCGCCCCCTGATTCCTGCTCTGTACAGTGTGCCCAGTGTTTGAACGGGTGGCTGAGTGTCTCTGCTGAGTCCGGGCCGGTCAGCGTGGCTCACTTACTATTCTCACCGGGGGCCAGCGGCTGTGGCCAGCTGCCCCCGCCCCCCTGATTCCTGCTCTGTACAGTGTGCCCCAGTGTTTGAACGGGTGGCTGAGTGTCTCTGCTGAGTCCGGCCCGGTCAGCGTGGCTCACTTACTATTCTCACCGGGGGCCAGCGGCTGTGGCCAGCTGCCCCCGCCCCCTGATTCCTGCTCTGTACAGTGTGCCCCAGTGTTTGAACGGGTGGCTGAGTGTCTCTGCTGAGTCCGGCCCGGTCAGCGTGGCTCACTTACTATTCTCACCGGGGGCCAGCGGCTGTGGCCAGCTGCCCCCGCCCCCCTGATTCCTGCTCTGTACAGTGTGCCCCAGTGTTTGAACGGGTGGCTGAGTGTCTCTGCTGAGTCCGGCCCGGTCAGCGTGGCTCACTTACTATTCTCACCGGGGGCCAGCGGCTGTGGCCAGCTGCCCCGCCCCCCTGATTCCTGCTCTGTACAGTGTGCCCCAGTGTTTGAACGGGTGGCTGAGTGTCTCTGCTGAGTCCGGCCCGGTCAGCGTGGCTCACTTACTATTCTCACCGGGGGCCAGCGGCTGTGGCCAGCTGCCCCCGCCCCCTGATTCCTGCTCTGTACAGTGTGCCCCAGTGTTTGAACGGGTGGCTGAGTGTCTCTGCTGAGTCGGGCCCGGTCAGCGTGGCTCACTTACTATTCTCACCGGGGGCCAGCGGCTGTGGCCAGCTGCCCCCGCCCCCTGATTCCTGCTCTGTACAGTGTGCCCCAGTGTTTGAACGGGTGGCTGAGTGTCTCTGCTGAGTCACGGGGCCAGCGGCTGTGGCCAGCTGCCCCGCCCCTGATTCCTGCTCTGTACAGTGTGCCCCAGTGTTTGAACGGGTGGCTGAGTGTCTCTGCTGAGTCCGGCCCGGTCAGCGTGGCTCACTTACTATTCTCACCGGGGGCCAGCGGCTGTGGCCAGCTGCCCCCGCCCCCTGATTCCTGCTCTGTACAGTGTGCCCCAGTGTTTGAACGGGTGGCTGAGTGTCTCTGCTGAGTCCGGCCCGGTCAGCGTGGCTCACTTACTATTCTCACCGGGGGCCAGCGGCTGTGGCCAGCTGCCCCCCCCCCCTGATTCCTGCTCTGTACAGTGTGCCCCAGTGTTTGAACGGGTGGCTGAGTGTCTCTGCTGAGTCCGGCCCGGTCAGCGTGGCTCACTTACTATTCTCACCGGGGGCCAGCGGCTGTGGCCAGCTGCCCCCGCCCCTGATTCCTGCTCTGTACAGTGTGCCCCAGTGTTTGAACGGTGGTGAGTGTCTTGCTGAGTGGTCTGCTGAGTCCGGCCCGGTCAGCGTGGCTCACTTACTATTCTCACCGGGGGCCAGCGGCTGTGGCCAGCTGCCCCGCCCCCCTGATTCCTGCTCTGTACAGTGTGCCCCAGTGTTTGAACGGGTGGCTGAGTGTCTCTGCTGAGTCCGGCCCGGTCAGCGTGGCTCACTTACTATTCTCACCGGGGGCCAGCGGCTGTGGCCAGCTGCCCCCGCCCCCTGATTCCTGCTCTGTACAGTGTGCCCCAGTGTTTGAACGGGTGGCTGAGTGTCTTCTGCTGGACTAGTCCGGGGCCAGCGGCTGTGGCCAGCTGCCCCGCCCCCCTGATTCCTGCTCTGTACAGTGTGCCCAGTGTTTGAACGGGTGGCTGAGTGTCTCTGCTGAGTCCGGCCGGTCAGCGTGGCTCACTTACTATTCTCACCGGGGGCCAGCGGCTGTGGCCAGCTGCCCCCGCCCCCTGATTCCTGCTCTGTACAGTGTGCCCCAGTGTTTGAACGGGTGGCTGAGTGTCTCTGCTGAGTCCGGGGTCAGCGTGGCTCACTTATTTCACCGGGGGCCAGCGGCTGTGGCCAGCTGCCCCCGCCCCCCTGATTCCTGCTCTGTACAGTGTGCCCCAGTGTTTGAACGGGTGGCTGAGTGTCTCTGCTGAGTCCGGCCGGTCAGCGTGGCTCACTTACTATTCTCACCGGGGGCCAGCGGCTGTGGCCAGCTGCCCCCCCCCCTGATTCCTGCTCTGTACAGTGTGCCCCAGTGTTTGAACGGGTGGCTGAGTGTCTCTGCTGAGTCCGGCCCGGTCAGCGTGGCTCACTTACTATTCTCACCGGGGGCCAGCGGCTGTGGCCAGCTGCCCCCGCCCCCCTGATTCCTGCTCTGTACAGTGTGCCCCAGTGTTTGAACGGGTGGCTGAGTGTCTCTGCTGAGTCCGGCCCGGTCAGCGTGGCTCACTTACTATTCTCACCGGGGGCCAGCGGCTGTGGCCAGCTGCCCCCGCCCCCCTGATTCCTGCTCTGTACAGTGTGCCCCAGTGTTTGAACGGGTGGCTGAGTGTCTCTGCTGAGTCCGGCCCGGTCAGCGTGGCTCACTTACTATTCTCACCGGGGGCCAGCGGCTGTGGCCAGCTGCCCCCGCCCCCCTGATTCCTGCTCTGTACAGTGTGCCCCAGTGTTTGAAGGGCTGAGGCTGAGGTTCTCTGCTTAGTCCGGGGCCAGCGGCTGTGGCCAGCTGCCCCCGCCCCCTGATTCCTGCTCTGTACAGTGTGCCCCAGTGTTTGAACGGGTGGCTGAGTGTCTCTGCTGAGTCCGGCCCGGTCAGCGTGGCTCACTTACTATTCTCACCGGGGGCCAGCGGCTGTGGCCAGCTGCCCCGCCCCCCTGATTCCTGCTCTGTACAGTGTGCCCCAGTGTTTGAACGGGTGGCTGAGTGTCTCTGCTGAGTCCGGCCCGGTCAGCGTGGCTCACTTACTATTCTCACCGGGGGCCAGCGGCTGTGGCCAGCTGCCCCCGCCCCCTGATTCCTGCTCTGTACAGTGTGCCCCAGTGTTTGAACGGGTGGCTGAGTGTCGCTGCTGAGTCCCGGGCCAGCGGCTGTGGCCAGCTGCCCCCGCCCCTGATTCCTGCTCTGTACAGTGTGCCCCAGTGTTTGAACGGGTGGCTGAGTGTCTCTGCTGAGTCCGGCCCGGTCAGCGTGGCTCACTTACTATTCTCACCGGGGGCCAGCGGCTGTGGCCAGCTGCCCCCGCCCCCCTGATTCCTGCTCTGTACAGTGTGCCCCAGTGTTTGAACGGGTGGCTGAGTGTCTCTGCTGAGTCCGGCCCGGTCAGCGTGGCTCACTTACTATTCTCACCGGGGGCCAGCGGCTGTGGCCAGCTGCCCCCGCCCCCTGATTCCTGCTCTGTACAGTGTGCCCCAGTGTTTGACTGTCTCTGCTGGTCCGGCCTGAGTGTCTTACTTACTTTCTCCGGGGGCCAGCGGCTGTGGCCAGCTGCCCCCGCCCCCTGATTCCTGCTCTGTACAGTGTGCCCCAGTGTTTGAACGGGTGGCTGAGTGTCTCTGCTGAGTCCGGCCCGGTCAGCGTGGCTCACTTACTATTCTCACCGGGGGCCAGCGGCTGTGGCCAGCTGCCCCGCCCCCCTGATTCCTGCTCTGTACAGTGTGCCCCAGTGTTTGAACGGGTGGCTGAGTGTCTCTGCTGAGTCCGGCCCGGTCAGCGTGGCTCACTTACTATTCTCACCGGGGGCCAGCGGCTGTGGCCAGCTGCCCCCGCCCCCCTGATTCCTGCTCTGTACAGTGTGCCCCAGTGTTTGAACGGGTGGCTGAGTGTCTCTGCTGAGTCCGGCCCGGTCAGCGTGGCTCACTTACTATTCTCACCGGGGCCAGCGGCTGTGGCCAGCTGCCCCCCCCCCCCTGATTCCTGCTCTGTACAGTGTGCCCCAGTGTTTGAACGGGTGGCTGAGTGTCTCTGCTGAGTCCGCCCGGTCAGCGTGGCTCACTTACTATTCTCACCGGGGGCCAGCGGCTGTGGCCAGCTGCCCCGCCCCCCTGATTCCTGCTCTGTACAGTGTGCCCCAGTGTTTGAACGGGTGGCTGAGTGTCTCTGCTGAGTCCGGCCCGGTCAGCGTGGCTCACTTACTATTCTCACCGGGGGCCAGCGGCTGTGGCCAGCTGCCCCCGCCCCCTGATTCCTGCTCTGTACAGTGTGCCCCAGTGTTTGAAAGGGTGGCTGAGTGTCTCTGCTGAGTCCGGCCCGGTCAGCGTGGCTCACTACTATTCTCACCGGGGCCAGCGGCTGTGGCCAGCTGCCCCCGCCCCCCTGATTCCTGCTCTGTACAGTGTGCCCCAGTGTTTGAACGGGTGGCTGAGTGTCTCTGCTGAGTCCGGCCCGGTCAGCGTGGCTCACTTACTATTCTCACCGGGGCCAGCGGCTGTGGCCAGCTGCCCCCGCCCCCTGATTCCTGCTCTGTACAGTGTGCCCCAGTGTTTGAACGGGTGGCTGAGTGTCTCTGCTGAGTCCGGCCCGGTCAGCGTGGCTCACTTACTATTCTCACCGGGGGCCAGCGGCTGTGGCCAGCTGCCCCCGCCCCCTGATTCCTGCTCTGTACAGTGTGCCCCAGTGTTTGAACGGGTGGCTGAGTGTCTCTGCTGAGTCCGGCCCGGTCAGCGTGGCTCACTTACTATTCTCACCGGGGGCCAGCGGCTGTGGCCAGCTGCCCCCGCCCCCCTGATTCCTGCTCTGTACAGTGTGCCCCAGTGTTTGAACGGGTGGCTGAGTGTCTCTGCTGAGTCCGGCCCGGTCAGCGTGGCTCACTTACTATTCTCACCGGGGGCCAGCGGCTGTGGCCAGCTGCCCCCGCCCCCCTGATTCCTGCTCTGTACAGTGTGCCCCAGTGTTTGAAGGGTGTGTCTCTGCTGAGTGTCTCTGCTGATTCTCACGGGGGCCAGCGGCTGTGGCCAGCTGCCCCCGCCCCCTGATTCCTGCTCTGTACAGTGTGCCCCAGTGTTTGAACGGGTGGCTGAGTGTCTCTGCTGAGTCCGGCCGGTCAGCGTGGCTCACTTACTATTCTCACCGGGGGCCAGCGGCTGTGGCCAGCTGCCCCCGCCCCCCTGATTCCTGCTCTGTACAGTGTGCCCCAGTGTTTGAACGGGTGGACTGAGTGTTCTCTGCTGATCTCCGGGGGCCAGCGGCTGTGGCCAGCTGCCCCCGCCCCCTGATTCCTGCTCTGTACAGTGTGCCCCAGTGTTTGAACGGGTGGCTGAGTGTCTCTGCTGAGTCCGGCCCGGTCAGCGTGGCTCACTTACTATTCTCACCGGGGGCCAGCGGCTGTGGCCAGCTGCCCCCGCCCCCCTGATTCCTGCTCTGTACAGTGTGCCCCAGTGTTTGAACGGGTGGCTGAGTGTCTCTGCTGAGTCCGGCCGGTCAGCGTGGCTCACTTACTATTCTCACCGGGGGCCAGCGGCTGTGGCCAGCTGCCCCCGCCCCCCTGATTCCTGCTCTGTACAGTGTGCCCCAGTGTTTGAACGGGTGGCTGAGTGTCTCTGCTGAGTCCGGCCGGTCAGCGTGGCTCACTTACTATTCTCACGGGGGCCAGCGGCTGTGGCCAGCTGCCCCCGCCCCCCTGATTCCTGCTCTGTACAGTGTGCCCCAGTGTTTGAACGGGTGGCTGAGTGTCTCTGCTGAGTCCGGCCCGGTCAGCGTGGCTCACTTACTATTCTCACGGGGGCCAGCGGCTGTGGCCAGCTGCCCCCGCCCCCTGATTCCTGCTCTGTACAGTGTGCCCCAGTGTTTGAACGGGTGGCTGAGTGTCTCTGCTGAGTCCGGCCCGGTCAGCGTGGCTCACTTACTATTCTCACGGGGGCCAGCGGCTGTGGCCAGCTGCCCCGCCCCCCTGATTCCTGCTCTGTACAGTGTGCCCCAGTGTTTGAACGGGTGGCTGAGTGTCTCTGCTGAGTCCGGCCGGTCAGCGTGGCTCACTACTATCTCACCGGGGGCCAGCGGCTGTGGCCAGCTGCCCCCGCCCCCCTGATTCCTGCTCTGTACAGTGTGCCCCAGTGTTTGAACGGGTGGCTGAGTGTCTCTGCTGAGTCCGGCCCGGTCAGCGTGGCTCACTTACTATTCTCACCGGGGGCCAGCGGCTGTGGCCAGCTGCCCCCCCCCCTGATTCCTGCTCTGTACAGTGTGCCCCAGTGTTTGAACGGGTGGCTGAGTGTCTCTGCTGAGTCACCGGGGCCAGCGGCTGTGGCCAGCTGCCCCCGCCCCCCTGATTCCTGCTCTGTACAGTGTGCCCCAGTGTTTGAACGGGTGGCTGAGTGTCTCTGCTGAGTCCGGCCCGGTCAGCGTGGCTCACTTACTATTCTCACCGGGGGCCAGCGGCTGTGGCCAGCTGCCCCCGCCCCTGATCCTGCTCTGTACAGTGTGCCCCAGTGTTTGAACGGGTGGCTGAGTGTCTCTGCTGAGTCCGGCCCGGTCAGCGTGGCTCACTTACTATTCTCACCGGGGGCCAGCGGCTGTGGCCAGCTGCCCCCGCCCCCTGATTCCTGCTCTGTACAGTGTGCCCCAGTGTTTGAACGGGTGGCTGAGTGTCTCTGCTGAGTCCGGCCGGTCAGCGTGGCTGGGGGCCCGGCTGTGGCCCCCCCGCCCCCTGATCCTGCTCTGTACCGTGTGCCCCAGTGTTTGAACGGGTGGCTGAGTGTCTCTGCTGAGTCCGGCCCGGTCAGCGTGGCTCACTTACTATTCTCACCGGGGCCCAGCGGCTGTGGCCAGCTGCCCCCGCCCCCCTGATTCCTGCTCTGTACAGTGTGCCCAGTGTTTGAACGGGTGCTGAGTGTCTCTGCTGAGTCCGCCCGGTCAGCGTGGCTCACTTACTATTCTCACCGGTGGCCAGCGGCTGTGGCCAGCTGCCCCGCCCCCCTGATTCCTGCTCTGTACCTGTGCCCCAGTGTTTGAACGGTGGGCTGAGTGTCTCTGCTGAGTCCGGGGCCAGCGGCTGTGGCCAGCTGCCCCCGCCCCCCTGATTCCTGCTCTGTACCCTGTGCCCCAGTGTTTGAACGGTGGCTGAGTGTCTCTGCTGAGTCCGGCCCGGTCAGCGTGGCTCACTTACTATTCTCACCGGGGGCCAGCGGCTGTGTCCAGCTGCCCCCGCCCCCCTGATTCCTGCTCTGTACCCTGTGCCCCAGTGTTTGAACGGGTGGCTGAGTGTCTCTGCTGAGTCCGGCCCGGTCAGCGTGGCTCACTTACTATTCTCACCCGGGGCCCAGCGGCTGTGGCCAGCTGCCCCCGCCCCCCTGATTCCTGCTCTGTACAGTGTGCCCCAGTGTTTGAACGGGTGGCTGAGTGTCTCTGCTGAGTCCGGCCCGGTCAGCGTGGCTCACTTACTATTCTCACCGGGGCCAGCGCTGTGGCCAGCTGCCCCCGCCCCCCTGATTCCTGCTCTGTACCCTGTGCCCCAGTGTTTGAACGGGTGGCTGAGTGTCTCTGCTGAGTCCGGCCCGTCAGCGTGGCTCACTTACTATTCTCACCGGGGGCCAGCGGCTGTGGCCAGCTGCCCCCCGCCCCCCTGATTCCTGCTCTGTACAGTGTGCCCCCAGTGTTTGAACGGGTGGCTGAGTGTCTCTGCTGAGTCCGGGGCCAGCGGCTGTGGCCAGCTGCCCCCGCCCCCCTGATTCCTGCTCTGTACAGTGTGCCCCAGTGTTTGAACGGGTGGCTGAGTGTCTCTGCTGATCCGGCCCGGTCAGCGTGGCTCACTTACTATTCTCCCCGGGGCCAGCTTCTGTGTCCAGCTGCCCCCGCCCCCCTGATTCCTGCTCTGTACAGTGTGCCCCAGTGTTTTGAACTGGTGGCTGAGTGTCTCTGCTGAGTCCGGCCCGGTCAGCGTGGCTCACTTACTATTCTCACCGGGGCCAGCGGCTGTGGCCAGCTGCCCCCGCCCCCCTGATTCCTGCTCTGTACAGTGTCCCCAGTGTTTGAACGGGTGGCTGAGTGTCTCTGCTGAGTCCGGCCCGTCAGCGTGGCTCACTTACTATTCTCACCGGGGGCCAGCGGCTGTGTCCAGCTGCCCCCGCCCCCCTGATTCCTGCTCTGTACAGTGTGCCCCAGTGTTTGAACGGGTGGCTGAGTGTCTCTGCTGAGTCCGGCCGGTCAGCGTGGCTCACTTACTATTCTCACCCGGGGCCAGCGGCTGTGGCCAGCTGCCCCCGCCCCCTGATTCCTGCTCTGTACCCTGTGCCCCAGTGTTTGAACGGGTGGCTGAGTGTCTCTGCTGAGTCCGGCCCGGTCAGCGTGGCTCACTTACTATTCTCACCGGGGCCAGCGGCTGTGTCCAGCTGCCCCCGCCCCCTGATTCCTGCTCTGTACAGTGTGCCCCAGTGTTTGAACGGGTGGCTGAGTGTCTCTGCTGAGTCCGGCCCGGTCAGCGTGGCTCACTTACTATTCTCACCGGGGGCCAGCGGCTGTGGCCAGCTGCCCCCGCCCCCCTGATTCCTGCTCTGTACCCTGTGCCCCAGTGTTTGAACGGTGGCTGAGTGTCTCTGCTGAGTCCGGGCCAGCGTCTGTGGCAGCTGCCCCCGCTCCCCTGATTCTGCTCTGTACCCTGTGCCCCAGTGTTTGAACGGGTGGCTGAGTGCTCTCTGCTGAGTCCGGCCCGGTCAGCGTGCTCACTTACTATTCTCACCGGGGCCAGCGGCTGTGGCCAGCTGCCCCCGCCCCCCTGATTCCTGCTCTGTACAGTGTGCCCCAGTGTTTGAACGGGTGGCTGAGTGTCTCTGCTGAGTCCCCGGGGGCCAGCGGCTGTGGCCAGCTGCCCCCGCCCCCCCTGATTCCTGCTCTGTACAGTGTGCCCCAGTGTTTGAACGGGTGGCTGAGTGTCTCTGCTGAGTCGGCCCGGTCAGCGTGGCTCACTTACTATTCTCACCGTGGCCAGCGGCTGTGGCCAGCTGCCCCCGCCCCCCTGATTCCTGCTCTGTACCCTGGCCCCAGTGTTTGAACGGGTGGCTGAGTGTCTCTGCTGAGTCCGGCCGGTCAGCGTGGCTCACTTACTATTCTCACCGGGGGCCAGCGGCTGTGGCAGCTGCCCCCGCCCCCTGATTCCTGCTCTGTACAGTGTGCCCCAGTGTTTGAACGGGTGGCTGAGTGTCTCTGCTGAGTCCGGCCCGGTCAGCGTGGCTCACTTACTATTCTCACCGGGGGCCAGCGGCTGTGTCCAGCTGCCCCCGCCCCCCTGATTCCTGCTCTGTACCCGTGCCCCAGTGTTTGAACGGGTGGCTGAGTGTCTCTGCTGAGTCCGGCCCGGTCAGCGTGGCTCACTTACTATTTCACCGGGGGCCAGCGGCTGTGGCAGCTGCCCCCGCCCCCCTGATTCCTGCTCTGTACCTGTGCCCCAGTGTTTGAACGGGTGGCTGAGTGTCTCTGCTGAGTCGGGGCCAGCGGCTGTGGCAGCTGCCCCCGCCCCCCTGATTCCTGCTCTGTACCCTGTGCCCCAGTGTTTTGAACGGGTGGCTGAGTGTGTCTCTGCTGAGTCCCGGCCCGGTCAGCGTGGCTCACTTACTATTCTCACCGGGGGCCAGCGGCTGTGGCCAGCTGCCCCCGCCCCCCTGATTCCTGCTCTGTACAGTGTGCCCCAGTGTTTGAACGGGTGGCTGAGTGTCTCTGCTGAGTCCGGGGCCAGCGGCGTGGCCACTGCCCCCGCCCCCTCTGATTCCTGCTCTGTACCCGTGGCCCGTGTTGAACGGGTGGCTGAGTGTCTCTGCTGAGTCCGGCCCGGTCAGCGTGGCTCACTTACTATTCTCACCGGGGGCCAGCGGCTGTGGCCAGCTGCCCCCGCCCCCCTGATTCCTGCTCTGTACCCTGTGCCCCAGTGTTTGAACGGTGGCTGAGTGTCTCTGCTGAGTCCGCCCGGTCAGCGTGGCTCACTTACTATTCTCACCGGGGGCCAGCGGCTGTGGCCAGCTGCCCCCGCCCCCCTGATTCCTGCTCTGTACAGTGTGCCCCAGTGTTTGAACGGGTGGCTGAGTGTCTCTGCTGAGTCCGGCCCGGTCAGCGTGGCTCACTTACTATTCTCACCGGGGGCCAGCGGCTGTGGCCAGCTGCCCCCGCCCCCCTGATTCCTGCTCTGTACAGTGTGCCCCAGTGTTGAACGGGTGGCTGAGTGTCTCTGCTGAGTCCGGCCCGGTCAGCGTGGCTCACTTACTATTCTCACCGGGGCCAGCGGCTGTGGCCAGCTGCCCCCGCCCCCCTGATTCCTGCTCTGTACAGTGTCCCAGTGTTTGAACTGGTGGCTGAGTGTCTCTGCTGAGTCCGGCCCGGTCAGCGTGGCTCACTTACTATTCTCACCGGGGCCAGCGGCTGTGGCCAGCTGCCCCCGCCCCCCTGATTCCTGCTCTGTACAGTGTGCCCCAGTGTTTGAACTGGTGGCTGAGTGTCTCTGCTGAGTCGGCCCGGTCAGCGTGGCTCACTTACTATTCTCACCGGGGGCCAGCGGCTGTGTCCAGCTGCCCCCGCCCCCCTGATTCCTGCTCTGTACAGTGTGCCCCAGTGTTTGAACGGGTGGATGAGTGTCCTGCTGAGTCCGGCCCGGTCAGCGTGGCTCCTCTATTCTCACCGTGGCCAGCGGCTGTGGCCAGCTGCCCCCGCCCCCCTGATTCCTGCTCTGTACCCTGTGCCCCAGTGTTTGAACGGGTGGCTGAGTGTCTCTGCTGAGTCCGGCCGGTCAGCGTGGCTCACTTACTATTCTCACCGGTGCCAGCAGCGGCTGTGGCCAGCTGCCCCCGCTCCCCTGATTCCTGCTCTGTACCCTGTGCCCCAGTGTTTGAACGGGTGGCTGAGTGTCTCTGCTGAGTCCGGGCCAGCGGCTGTGGCCAGCTGCCCCCGGCCCCCTGATTCCTGCTCTTACCCTGTGCCCCAGTGTTTGAACGGGTGGCTGAGTGTCTCTGCTGAGTCCGTCCGGTCAGCGTGGCTCACTTACTATTCTCACCGGGGCCAGCGGCTGTGGCCAGCTGCCCCCGCCCCCTGATTCCTGCTCTGTACAGTGTGCCCCAGTGTTTGAACGGGTGGCTGAGTGTCTCTGCTGAGTCCGGCCCGGTCAGCGTGGCTCACTTACTATTCTCACCGGGGGCCAGCGGCTGTGGCCAGCTGCCCCCGCCCCCCTGATTCTGCTCTGTACACCTGTGCCCCAGTGTTTGAACGGGTGGCTGAGTGTCTCTGCTGAGTCCGGGGCCAGCGGCCTGTGGCCAGCGCTGCCCCCGCCCCCCTGATTCCTGCTCTGTACCCTGTGCCCCAGTGTTTGAACGGTGGCTGAGTGTCTCTGCTGAGTCCGGCCGGTCAGCGTGGCTCACTTACTATTCTCACCGGGGGCCAGCGGCTGTGTCCAGCTGCCCCGCCCCCCTGATTCCTGCTCTGTACAGTGTGCCCCAGTGTTTGAACGGGTGGCTGAGTGTCTCTGCTGAGTCCGGCCCGCATCAGCGTGGCTCACTTACTATTCTCACCCGGGCCAGCGGCTGTGGCCAGCTGCCCCGCCCCCCTGATTCCTGCTCTGTACAGTGTGCCCCAGTGTTTGAACGGGTGGCTGAGTGTCTCTGCTGAGTCCGGCCCGGTCAGCGTGGCTCACTTACTATTCTCACCGGGGGCCAGCGGCTGTGTCCAGCTGCCCCCGCCCCCCTGATTCCTGCTCTGTACAGTGTGCCCCAGTGTTTGAACGGGTGGCTGAGTGTCTCTGCTGAGTCCGGCCCGGTCAGCGTGGCTCACTTACTATTCTCACCGGGAGCCAGCGCTGTGTCCAGCTGCCCCCGCCCCCCTGATTCCTGCTCTGTACCCTGTGCCCCAGTGTTTGAACGGGTGGCTGAGTGTCTCTGCTGAGTCCGGGGCAGCGGCTGTGGCCAGCTGCCCCCGCCCCCCTGATTCCTGCTCTGTACAGTGTGCCCAGTGTTTGAACGGGTGGCTGAGTGTCTCTGCTGAGTCCGGCCCGGTCAGCGTGGCTCACTTACTATTCTCACCCGGGGCCAGCGGCTGTGGCCAGCTGCCCCCGCCCCCCTGATTCCTGCTCTGTACAGTGTGCCCCAGTGTTTGAACGGGTGGCTGAGTGTCTCTGCTGAGTCCGGCCCGGTCAGCGTGGCTCACTTACTATTCTCACCGGGGCCAGCGGCTGTGGCCAGCTGCCCCCGCCCCCCTGATTCCTGCTCTGTACAGTGTGCCCCAGTGTTTGAACGGGTGGCTGAGTGTCTCTGCTGAGTCCGGCCCGGTCAGCGTGGCTCACTTACTATTCTCACCGGGGCCCAGCGGCTGTGGCCAGCTGCCCCCGCCCCCCTGATTCCTGCTCTGTACAGTGTGCCCCAGTGTTTGAACGGTGGCTGAGTGTCTCTGCTGAGTCCGGCCCGGTCAGCGTGGCTCACTTACTATTCTCACGGGGGCCAGCGGCTGTGGCCAGCTGCCCCCGTCCCCCTGATTCCTGCTCTGTACCCTGTGCCCCAGTGTTTGAACGGGTGGCTGAGTGTCTCTGCTGAGTCCGGCCCGGTCAGCGTGGCTCACTTACTATTCTCACCGGGGGCCAGCGGCTGTGTCCAGCTGCCCCCGCCCCCCTGATTCCTGCTCTGTACAGTGTGCCCCAGTGTTTGAACGGGTGGCTGAGTGTCTCTGCTGAGTCCGGCCCGGTCAGCGTGGCTCACTTACTATTCTCACCGGGGCCAGCGGCTGTGGCCAGCTGCCCCCGCCCCCCTGATTCCTGCTCTGTACCCTGTGCCCCAGTGTTTGAACGGGTGGCTGAGTGTCTCTGCTGAGTCCGGGGCCAGCGGCTGTGGCCAGCTGCCCCCGCCCCCCTGATTCCTGCTCTGTACCCTGTGCCCCAGTGTTTGAACGGGTGGCTGAGTGTCTCTGCTGAGTCCGGCCCGGTCAGCGTGGCTCACTTACTATTCTCACCGGGGGCCAGCGGCTGTGGCCAGCTGCCCCGCCCCCTGATTCCTGCTCTGTACCCTGTGCCCAGTGTTTGAACGGGTGGCTGAGTGTCTCTGCTGAGTCGGGGCCAGCGGCTGTGGCCAGCTGCCCCCGCCCCCCTGATTCCTGCTCTGTACCTGTGCCCCAGTGTTTGAACGGGTGGCTGAGTGTCTCTGCTGAGTCCGGCCCGGTCAGCGTGGCTCACTTACTATTCTCACCGGGGGCCAGCGGCTGTGGCCAGCTGCCCCCGCCCCCCTGATTCCTGCTCTGTACAGTGTGCCCCAGTGTTTGAACGGGTGGCTGAGTGTCTCTGCTGAGTCCGGCCCGGTCAGCGTGGCTCACTTACTATTCTCACCGGGGCCAGCGGCTGTGGCCAGCTGCCCCGCGCCCCCTGATTCCTGCTCTGTACAGTGTGCCCCAGTGTTTTGAACGGGTGGCTGAGTGTCTCTGCTGAGTCCGGCCCGGTCAGCGTGGCTCACTTACTATTCTCACCGGGGCCAGCGGCTGTGTCCAGCTGCCCCCGCCCCCCTGATTCCTGCTCTGTACAGTGTGCCCCAGTGTTTGAACGGGTGGCTGAGTGTCTCTGCTGAGTCCGGCCCGGTCAGCGTGGCTCACTTACTATTCTCACCGGGGGCCAGCGGCTGTGGCCAGCTGCCCCCGCCCCCCTGATTCTGCTCTGTACCCTGTGCCCCAGTGTTTGAACGGGTGGCTGAGTGTCTCTGCTGAGTCCGGGGGCCAGCGCTGTGGCCAGCTGCCCCCGCCCCCTGATTCCTGCTCTGTACAGTGTGCCCCAGTGTTTGAACGGGTGGCTGAGTGTCTCTGCTGAGTCCGGCCCGGTCAGCGTGGCTCACTTACTATTCTCACCGGGGCCAGCGGCTGTGGCCAGCTGCCCCCGCCCCCCTGATTCCTGCTCTGTACCCTGTGCCCCAGTGTTTGAACGGGTGGCTGAGTGTCTCTGCTGAGTCCGGGGCCAGCGGCTGTGGCCAGCTGCCCCCGCCCCCCTGATTCCTGCTCTGTACCCTGTGCCCAGTGTTTTGAACGGGTGGCTGAGTGTCTCTGCTGAGTCCGGCCCGGTCAGCGTGGCTCACTTACTATTCTCACCGGGGGCCAGCGGCTGTGGCCAGCTGCCCCCGCCCCCCTGATTCCTGCTCTGTACAGTGTGCCCCAGTGTTTGAACGGTGGCTGAGTGTCTCTGCTGAGTCCGGCCCTCCGCCCTCAGCGTGGCTCACTACTATTCTCACCGGGGCCAGCGGCTGTGGCCAGCTGCCCCGCCCCCCTGATTCCTGCTCTGTACAGTGTGCCCCAGTGTTTGAACGGGTGGCTGAGTGTCTCTGCTGAGTCCGGCCCGGTCAGCGTGGCTCACTTACTATTCTCACCGGTGGCCAGCGGCTGTGGCCAGCTGCCCCCGCCCCCCTGATTCCTGCTCTGTACAGTGTGCCCCAGTGTTTGAACGGGTGGCTGAGTGTCTCTGCTGAGTCCGCCCGGTCAGCGTGGCTCACTTACTATTCTCACCGGGGCCAGCGGCTGTGGCCAGCTGCCCCCGCCCCCTGATTCCTGCTCTGTACAGTGTGCCCCAGTGTTTGAACTGGTGGCTGAGTGTCTCTGCTGAGTCCGGCCCGGTCAGCGTGGCTCACTTACTATTCTCACCCGGGGCCAGCGGCTGTGTCCAGCTGCCCCCGCCCCCCTGATTCCTGCTCTGTACAGTGTGCCCCAGTGTTTGAACTGGGTGGCTGAGTGTCTCTGCTGAGTCCGGCCCGGTCAGCGTGGCTCACTTACTATTCTCACCGGGGGCCAGCGGCTGTGTCCAGCTGCCCCGCCCCCCTGATTCCTGCTCTGTACAGTGTGCCCCAGTGTTTGAACGGTGGCTGAGTGTCTCTGCTGAGTCCGGCCCGGTCAGCGTGGCTCACTTACTATTCTCACCGGGGCCAGCGGCTGTGGCCAGCTGCCCCCGCCCCCCTGATTCCTGCTCTGTACAGTGTGCCCCAGTGTTTGAACGGGTGGCTGAGTGTCTCTGCTGAGTCCGGCCCGGTCAGCGTGGCTCACTTACTATTCTCACCGGGGCCAGCGGCTGTGGCCAGCTGCCCCCGCCCCCCTGATTCCTGCTCTGTACAGTGTGCCCCAGTGTTTGAACGGGTGGCTGAGTGTCTCTGCTGAGTCCGGCCCGGTCAGCGTGGCTCACTTACTATTCTCACCGGGGGCCAGCGGCTGTGGCCAGCTGCCCCCGCCCCCCTGATTCCTGCTCTGTACAGTGTGCCCCAGTGTTTGAACGGTGGCTGAGTGTCTCTGCTGAGTCCGGGGCCAGCGGCTGTGGCCAGCTGCCCCCCCCCCTGATTCCTGCTCTGTACCCTGTGCCCCAGTGTTTGAACGGGTGGCTGAGTGTCTCTGCTGAGTCCGGCCCGTCAGCGTGGCTCACTTACTATTCTCACCGGGGCCAGCGGCTGTGGCCAGCTGCCCCGCCCCCCTGATTCCTGCTCTCTACAGTGTGCCCCAGTGTTTGAACGGGTGGCTGAGTGTCTCTGCTGAGTCCGGCCCGGTCAGCGTGGCTCACTTACTATTCTCACCGGGGGCCAGCGGCTGTGGCCAGCTGCCCCCGCCCCCCTGATTCCTGCTCTGTACAGTGCCCCAGTGTTTGAACGGGTGGCTGAGTGTCTCTGCTGAGTCCGCCCGGTCAGCGTGGCTCACTTACTATTCTCACCCGGGCCAGCGGCTGTGTCCAGCTGCCCCCGCCCCCCTGATTCCTGCTCTGTACAGTGTGCCCCAGTGTTTGAACGGGTGGCTGAGTGTCTCTGCTGAGTCCGGCCCGGTCAGCGTGGCTCACTTACTATTCTCACCCGGGGCCAGCGGCTGTGGCCAGCTGCCCCCGCCCCCCTGATTCCTGCTCTGTACAGTGTGCCCCAGTGTTTGAACGGTGGCTGAGTGTCTCTGCTGAGTCCGGCCCGGTCAGCGTGGCTCACTTACTATTCTCACCGGGGGTCAGCGGCTGTGGCCAGCTGCCCCCGCCCCCCTGATTCCTGCTCTGTACAGTGTGCCCCAGTGTTTGAACGGGTGGCTGAGTGTCTCTGCTGAGTCCGGCCCGGTCAGCGTGGCTCACTTACTATTCTCACCGGGGGCCAGCGGCTGTGGCCAGCTGCCCCCGCCCCCCTGATTCCTGCTGTGTACAGGGTGCCCCAGTGTTTGAACGGGTGGCTGAGTGTCTCTGCTGAGTCCGGCCCGGTCAGCGTGGCTCACTAACTATTCTCACCGGGGGCCAGCGGCTGTGGCCAGCTGCCCCCGCCCCCTGATTCCTGCTCTGTACAGTGTGCCCCAGTGTTTGAACGGGTGGCTGAGTGTCTCTGCTGAGTCCGGCCCGGTCAGCGTGGCTCACTTACTATTCTCACCGGGGGCCAGCGGCTGTGGCCAGCTGCCCCCGCCCCCCTGATTCCTGCTCTGTACAGTGTGCCCCAGTGTTTGAACGGGTGGCTGAGTGTCTCTGCTGAGTCCGGCCCGGTCAGCGTGGCTCACTTACTATTCTCACCGGGGCCAGCGGCTGTGGCCAGCTGCCCCCGCCCCCTGATTCCTGCTCTGTACAGTGTGCCCCAGTGTTTGAACGGGTGGCTGAGTGTCTCTGCTGAGTCCGGCCCGGTCAGCGTGGCTCACTTACTATTCTCACCGGGGGCCAGCGGCTGTGGCCAGCTGCCCCCGCCCCCCTGATTCCTGCTCTGTACAGTGTGCCCCAGTGTTTGAACGGGTGGCTGAGTGTCTCTGCTGAGTCCGGCCCGGTCAGCGTGGCTCACTTACTATTCTCACCGGGGGCCAGCGGCTGTGGCCAGCTGCCCCCGCCCCCCTGATTCCTGCTCTGTACAGTGTGCCCCAGTGTTTGAACGGGTGGCTGAGTGTCTCTGCTGAGTCCGGCCCGGTCAGCGTGGCTCACTTACTATTCTCACCGGGGGCCAGCGGCTGTGGCCAGCTGCCCCCGTCCCCCTGATTCCTGCTCATTACCCTGTGCCCCAGTGTTTTGAACGGGTGGCTGAGTGTCTCTGCTGAGTCCGGCCCGGTCAGCGTGGCTCACTTACTATTCTCACCGGGGGCCAGCGGCTGTGTGTCCAGCTGCCCCCGCCCCCCTGATTCCTGCTCTGTACAGTGTGCCCCAGTGTTTGAACGGGTGGCTGAGTGTCTCTGCTGAGTCCGGCCCGGTCAGCGTGGCTCACTTACTATTCTCACCGGGGGCCAGCGGCTGTGGCCAGCTGCCCCCGCCCCCCTGATTCCTGCTCTGTACCCTGTGCCCCAGTGTTTGAACGGGTGGCTGAGTGTCTCTGCTGAGTCCGGCCCGGTCAGCGTGGCTCACTTACTATTCTCACCGGGGCCAGCGGCTGTGTCCAGCTGCCCCCGCCCCCCTGATTCCTGCTCTGTACAGTGTGCCCCAGTGTTTGAACGGGTGGCTGAGTGTCTCTGCTGAGTCCGGCCCGGTCAGCGTGGCTCACTTACTATTCTCACCGGGGGCCAGCGGCTGTGGCCAGCTGCCCCCGCCCCCCTGATTCCTGCTCTGTACCCTGTGCCCCAGTGTTTGAACGGGTGGCTGAGTGTCTCTGCTGAGTCCGGGGCCAGCGGCTGTGGCCAGCTGCCCCCGCCCCCCTGATTCCTGCTCTGTACCCTGTGCCCCAGTGTTTGAACGGGTGGCTGAGTGTCTCTGCTGAGTCCGCCCGGTCAGCGTGGCTCACTTACTATTCTCACGCCGTGGCCAGCGGCTGTGGCCAGCTGCCCCCGCCCCCCTGATTCCTGCTCTGTACAGTGTGCCCCAGTGTTTGAACGGGTGGCTGAGTGTCTCTGCTGAGTCCGGCCCCGGTCAGCGTGGCTCACTTACTATTCTCACCACCGGGCCAGCGGCTGTGTCCAGCTGCCCCGCCCCCCTGATTCCTGCTCTGTACAGTGTGCCCCAGTGTTTGAACGGGTGGCTGAGTGTCTCTGCTGAGTCCGGCCCGGTCAGCGTGGCTCACTTACTATTCTCACCGGGGGCCAGCGGCTGTGGCCAGCTGCCCCCGTCCCCCTGATTCCTTCTCTTACCCTGTGCCCCAGTGTTTGAACGGGTGGCTGAGTGTCTCTGCTGAGTCCGGCCCGGTCAGCGTGGCTCACTTACTATTCTCACCGGGGGCCAGCGGCTGTGTCCAGCTGCCCCCGCCCCCCTGATTCCTGCTCTGTACAGTGTGCCCCAGTGTTTGAACGGGTGGCTGAGTGTCTCTGCTGAGTCCGGCCCGGTCAGCGTGGCTCACTTACTATTCTCACCGGGGGCCATCGGCTGTGGCCAGCTGCCCCCGCCCCCCTGATTCCTGCTCTGTACCCTGTGCCCCAGTGTTTGAACGGGTGGCTGAGTGTCTCTGCTGAGTCCGGGGCCAGCGGCTGTGTCCAGCTGCCCCCGCCCCTGATTCCTGCTCTGTACCCTGTGCCCCAGTGTTTGAACGGGTGGCTGAGTGTCTCTGCTGCTGAGTCCGGCCCGGTCAGCGTGGCTCACTTACTATTCTCACCGGGGGCCAGCGGCTGTGGCCAGCTGCCCCCGCCCCCCTGATTCTGCTCTGTACCCTATGCCCCAGTGTTTGAACGGGTGGCTGAGTGTCTCTGCTGAGTCCGGGCCAGCGGCTGTGGCCAGCTGCCCCCGCCCCCCTGATTCCTGCTCTGTACCCTGTGCCCCAGTGTTTGAACGGGTGGCTGAGTGTCTCTGCTGAGTCCGGCCCTGTCAGCGTGGCTCACTTACTATTCTCACCGGGGCCAGCGGCTGTGGCCAGCTGCCCCGCCCCCTGATTCCTTCTCATTACCCTGTGCCCCAGTGTTTGAACGGGTGGCTGAGTGTCTCTGCTGAGTCCGGCCCGGTCAGCGTGGCTCACTTACTATTCTCACCGGGGGCCAGCGGCTGTGGCCAGCTGCCCCCGCCCCCCTGATTCCTGCTCTGTACAGTGTGCCCCAGTGTTTGAACGGGTGGCTGAGTGTCTCTGCTGAGTCCGGCCCGGTCAGCGTGGCTCACTTACTATTCTCACCGGTGGCCAGCGGCTGTGGCCAGCTGCCCCCGCCCCCCTGATTCCTGCTCTGTACCCTGGTGCCCCAGTGTTTGAACGGGTGGCTGAGTGTCTCTGCTGAGTCCGGCCCGGTCAGCGTGGCTCACTTACTATTCTCACCGGGGCCAGCGGCTGTGGCCAGCTGCCCCCGCTCCCCTGATTCCTGCTCTGTACAGTGTGCCCCAGTGTTTGAACGGGTGGCTGAGTGTCTCTGCTGAGTCCGGGGCCAGCGGCTGTGGCCAGCTGCCCCCGTCCCCCTGATTCCTGCTCTTACCCTGTGCCCCAGTGTTTGAACGGGTGGCTGAGTGTCTCTGCTGAGTCCGGCCCGGTCAGCGTGGCTCACTTACTATTCTCACCGGTGGCCAGCGGCTGTGGCCAGCTGCCCCCGCCCCCCTGATTCCTGCTCTGTACCCTGTGCCCCAGTGTTTGAACGGGTGGCTGAGTGTCTCTGCTGAGTCCGGCCCGGTCAGCGTGGCTCACTTACTATTCTCACCGGTGGCCAGCGGCTGTGCCAGCTGCCCCCGCTCCCCTGACCTTCCTGCTCTGTACCCTGTGCCCCAGTGTTTGAACGGGTGGCTGAGTGTCTCTGCTGAGTCCGGGGCCAGCGGCTGTGGCCAGCTGCCCCCGTCCCCCTGATTCCTTCTCATACCCTGTGCCCAGTGTTTGAACGGGTGGATGAGTGTCTCTGCTGAGTCCGGCCCGGTCAGCGTGGCTCACTTACTATTCTCACCGGGGCCAGCGGCTGTGGCCAGCTGCCCCCCCCCCCTGATTCCTGCTCTGTACAGTGTGCCCCAGTGTTTGAACGGGTGGCTGAGTGTCTCTGCTGAGTCCGGCCCGGTCAGCGTGGCTCACTTACTATTCTCACCGGTGGCCAGCGGCTGTGGCCAGCTGCCCCCGCCCCCCTGATTCCTGCTCTGTACAGTGTGCCCCAGTGTTTGAACGGGTGGCTGAGTGTCTCTGCTGAGTCCGGGGCCAGCGGCTGTGGCCAGCTGCCCCCGCCCCCCTGATTCCTGCTATGTACCCTGTGCCCCAGTGTTTGAACGGGTGGCTGAGTGTCTCTGCTGAGTCCGGCCCGGTCAGCGTGGCTCACTTACTATTCTCACCGGGGCCAGCGGCTGTGGCCAGCTGCCCCCGTCCCCCTGATTCCTTCTCATTACCTGTGCCCCAGTGTTTGAACGGGTGGCTGAGTGTCTCTGCTGAGTCCGGCCCGGTCAGCGTGGCTCACTTACTATTCTCACCGGGGGCCAGCGGCTGTGGCCAGCTGCCCCCGCCCCCCTGATTCCTGCTCTGTACAGTGTGCCCCAGTGTTTGAACGGGTGGCTGAGTGTCTCTGCTGAGTCCGCCCGGTCAGCGTGGCTCACTTACTATTCTCACCGGGGCCAGCGGCTGTGGCCAGCTGCCCCCGCCCCCCTGATTCCTGCTCTGTACAGTGTGCCCCAGTGTTTGAACGGGTGGCTGAGTGTCTCTGCTGAGTCCGGCCCGGTCAGCGTGGCTCACTTACTATTCTCACCGGTGGCCAGCGGCTGTGGCCAGCTGCCCCCGCCCCCCTGATTCCTGCTCTGTACCCTGTGCCCCAGTGTTTGAACGGGTGGCTGAGTGTCTCTGCTGAGTCCGGCCCGGTCAGCGTGGCTCACTTACTATTCTCACCGGGGGCCAGCGGCTGTGGCCAGCTGCCCCCGCCCCCCTGATTCCTGCTCTGTACAGTGTGCCCCAGTGTTTGAACTGGTGGCTGAGTGTCTCTGCTGAGTCCGGCCCGGTCAGCGTGGCTCACTTACTATTCTCACCGGGGGCCAGCGGCTGTGTCCAGCTGCCCCCGCCCCCCTGATTCCTGCTCTGTACAGTGTGCCCCAGTGTTTGAACTGGTGGCTGAGTGTCTCTGCTGAGTCCGGCCCGGTCAGCGTGGCTCACTTACTATTCTCACCGGGGCCAGCGGCTGTGGCCAGCTGCCCCCGCCCCCCTGATTCCTGCTCTGTACAGTGTGCCCCAGTGTTTGAACGGGTGGCTGAGTGTCTCTGCTGAGTCCGGCCGGCGGTCGTGGCTCACTTACTATTCTCACCGGGGGCCAGCGGCTGTGTCCAGCTGCCCCCGCCCCCCTGATTCCTGCTCTGTACAGTGTGCCCCAGTGTTTGAACGGGTGGCTGAGTGTCTCTGCTGAGTCCGGCCCGGTCAGCGTGGCTCACTTACTATTCTCACCGGGGGCCAGCGGCTGTGGCCAGCTGCCCCCGTCCCCCTGATTCCTGCTCTTACCCTGTGCCCCAGTGTTTGAACGGGTGACTGAGTGTCTCTGCTGAGTCCGGCCCGGTCAGCGTGGCTCACTTACTATTCTCACCGGGGCCAGCGGCTGTGTCCAGCTGCCCCGCCCCCCTGATTCCTGCTCTGTACAGTGTGCCCCAGTGTTTGAACGGGTGGCTAAGTGTCTCTGCTGAGTCCGGCCCGGTCAGCGTGGCTCACTTACTATTCTCACCGGGGCCATCGGCTGTGGCCAGCTGCCCCCGCCCCCCTGATTCCTGCTCTGTACCCTGTGCCCCAGTGTTTGAACGGGTGGCTGAGTGTCTCTGCTGAGTCCGGGGCCAGCGGCTGTGGCCAGCTGCCCCCGCCCCCCTGATTCCTGCTCTGTACCCTGTGCCCCAGTGTTTGAACGGTGGCTGAGTGTCTCTGCTGAGTCCGGCCCGGTCAGCGTGGCTCACTTACTATTCTCACCGGGGGCCAGCGGCTGTGGCCAGCTGCCCCCGCCCCCCTGATTCCTGCTCTGTACCCTGTGCCCCAGTGTTTGAACGGGTGGCTGAGTGTCTCTGCTGAGTCCGGCCAGCGGCTGTTACTAGCTGGGGGCCAGCCCCCGCCCCCCTGATTCCTGCTCTGTACCCTGTGCCCCAGTGTTTGAACGGTGGCTGAGTGTCTCTGCTGAGTCCGGCCCGGTCAGCGTGGCTCACTTACTATTCTCACCGGGGCCAGCGGCTGTGGCCAGCTGCCCCCGCCCCCCTGATTCCTGCTCTGTACCCTGTGCCCCAGTGTTTGAACGGGTGGCTGAGTGTCTCTGCTGAGTCCGGCCCGGTCAGCGTGGCTCACTTACTATTCTCACCGGGGGCCAGCGGCTGTGGCCAGCTGCCCCCGCCCCCCTGATTCCTGCTCTGTACAGTGTGCCCCAGTGTTTGAACGGGTGGCTGAGTGTCTCTGCTGAGTCCGGCCCGGTCAGCGTGGCTCACTTACTATTCTCACCGGGGGCCAGCGGCTGTGGCCAGCTGCCCCCGCCCCCCTGATTCCTGCTCTGTACAGTGTGCCCCAGTGTTTGAACGGGTGGCTGAGTGTCTCTGCTGAGTCCGGCCCGGTCAGCGTGGCTCACTTACTATTCTCACCGGGGCCAGCGGCTGTGGCCAGCTGCCCCCGTCCCCCTGATTCCTTCTCATTACCCTGTGCCCCAGTGTTTGAACGGGTGGCTGAGTGTCTCTGCTGAGTCCGGCCCGGTCAGCGTGGCTCACTTACTATTCTCACCGGGGGCCAGCGGCTGTGGCCAGCTGCCCCCGCCCCCCTGATTCCTGCTCTGTACAGTGTGCCCCAGTGTTTGAACGGTGGCTGAGTGTCTCTGCTGAGTCCGGCCCGGTCAGCGTGGCTCACTTACTATTCTCACCGGTGGCCAGCGGCTGTGGCCAGCTGCCCCCGCCCCCCTGATTCCTGCTCTGTACCTGTGCCCCAGTGTTTGAACGGGTGGCTGAGTGTCTCTGCTGAGTCCGGCCCGGTCAGCGTGGCTCACTTACTATTCTCACCGGTGGCCAGCGGCTGTGGCCAGCTGCCCCCGCTCCCCTGATTCCTGCTCTGTACCCTGTGCCCCAGTGTTTGAACGGGTGGCTGAGTGTCTCTGCTGAGTCCGGGCCAGCGGCTGTGGCCAGCTGCCCCCGTCCCCCTGATTCTTCTCATTACCCTGTGCCCCAGTGTTTGAACGGGTGATGAGTGTCTCTGCTGAGTCCGGCCCGGTCAGCGTGGCTCACTTACTATTCTCACCGTGGCCAGCGGCTGTGGCCAGCTGCCCCCGCCCCCCTGATTCCTGCTCTGTACCCTGTGCCCCAGTGTTTGAACGGGTGGCTGAGTGTCTCTGCTGAGTCCGGCCCGGTCAGCGTGGCTCACTTACTATTCTCACCAGGGGCCAGCGGCTGTGGCTAGCTGCCCCCGCTCCCCTGATTCCTGCTCTGTACCCTGTGCCCCAGTGTTTGAACGGGTGGCTGAGTGTCTCTGCTGAGTCCGGGGCCAGCGGCTGTGGCCAGCTGCCCCCGTCCCCCTGATTCCTCTCATGTACCCTGTGCCCCAGTGTTTGAACGGGTGGATGAGTGTCTCTGCTGAGTCCGGCCCGGTCAGCGTGGCTCACTTACTATTCTCACCGGGGCCAGCGGCTGTGGCCAGCTGCCCCCGCCCCCCTGATTCCTGCTCTGTACAGTGTGCCCCAGTGTTTGAACGGGTGGCTGAGTGTCTCTGCTGAGTCCGGCCCGGTCAGCGTGGCTCACTTACTATTCTCACCGGGGCCAGCGGCTGTGGCCAGCTGCCCCCGCCCCCCTAATTCCTGCTCTGTACCCTGTGCCCCAGTGTTTGAACGGGTGGCTGAGTGTCTCTGCTGAGTCCGGGGCCAGCGGCTGTGGCCAGCTGCCCCCGCCCCCCTAATTCCTGCTCTGTACCCTGTGCCCCAGTGTTTGAACGGGTGGCTGAGTGTCTCTGCTGAGTCCGGCCCGGTCAGCGTGGCTCACTTACTATTCTCACCGGGGGCCAGCGGCTGTGTCCAGCTGCCCCCGCCCCCCTGATTCCTGCTCTGTACCCTGTGCCCCAGTGTTTGAACGGGTGGCTGAGTGTCTCTGCTGAGTCCGGCCCGGTCAGCGTGGCTCACTTACTATTCTCACCCGGGGCCAGCGGCTGTGGCCAGCTGCCCCGCCCCCCTGATTCCTGCTCTGTACAGTGTGCCCCAGTGTTTGAACGGTGTGGTGTGTGTCTCTGCTGAGTCCGGCCGGTCAGCGTGGCTCACTTACTATTGTCACCGGGGGCCAGCGGCTGTGTCCAGCTGCCCCCGCCCCCCTGATTCCTGCTCTGTACAGTGTGCCCCAGTGTTTGAACGGGTGGCTGAGTGTCTCTGCTGAGTCCGGCCCGGTCAGCGTGGCTCACTTACTATTCTCACCCGGAGCCAGCGGCTGTGTCCAGCTGCCCCGCCCCCCTGATTCCTGCTCTGTACCCTGTGCCCCAGTGTTTGAACGGGTGGCTGAGTGTCTCTGCTGAGTCCGGGGCCAGCGGCTGTGGCCAGCTGCCCCCGCCCCCCTGATTCCTGCTCTGTACCCTGTGCCCCAGTGTTTGAACGGGTGGCTGAGTGTCTCTGCTGAGTCCGGCCCGGTCAGCGTGGCTCACTTACTATTCTCACCCGGGGCCAGCGGCTGTGTCCAGCTGCCCCCGCCCCCCTGATTCCTGCTCTGTACAGTGTGCCCCAGTGTTTGAACTGGTGGCTGAGTGTCTCTGCTGAGTCCGGCCCGGTCAGCGTGGCTCACTTACTATTCTCACCGGGGGCCAGCGGCTGTGGCCAGCTGCCCCCGCCCCCCTGATTCCTGCTCTGTACAGTGTGCCCCAGTGTTTGAACGGGTGGCTGAGTGTCTCTGCTGAGTCCGGCCCGGTCAGCGTGGCTCACTTACTATTCTCACCGGGGCCAGCGGCTGTGTCCAGCTGCCCCGCCCCCCTGATTCCTGCTCTGTACAGTGTGCCCCAGTGTTTGAACTGGTGGCTGAGTGTCTCTGCTGAGTCCGGCCCGGTCAGCGTGGCTCACTTACTATTCTCACCCGGGGGCCAGCGGCTGTGGCCAGCTGCCCCCGTCCCCCTGATTCCTTCTCATTACCCTGTGCCCCAGTGTTTGAACGGGTGGCTGAGTGTCTCTGCTGAGTCCGGCCCGGTCAGCGTGGCTCACTTACTATTCTCACCGGGGGCCAGCGGCTGTGTCCAGCTGCCCCCGCCCCCCTGATTCCTGCTCTGTACAGTGTGCCCCAGTGTTTGAACGGGTGGCTAAGTGTCTCTGCTGAGTCCGGCCCGGTCAGCGTGGCTCACTTACTATTCTCACCGGGGGCCATCGGCTGTGGCCAGCTGCCCCCGCCCCCCTGATTCCTGCTCTGTACCTGTGCCCCAGTGTTTGAACGGGTGGCTGAGTGTCTCTGCTGAGTCCGGGGCCAGCGGCTGTGGCCAGCTGCCCCCGCCCCCCTGATTCCTGCTCTGTACCCTGTGCCCCAGTGTTTGAACGGGTGGCTGAGTGTCTCTGCTGAGTCCGGCCCGGTCAGCGTGGCTCACTTACTATTCTCACCGGGGGCCAGCGGCTGTGGCCAGCTGCCCCCGCCCCCTGATTCCTGCTCTGTACCCTGTGCCCCAGTGTTTGAACGGGTGGCTGAGTGTCTCTGCTGAGTCCGGGGCCAGCGGCTGTGGCCAGCTGCCCCCGCCCCCCTGATTCCTGCTCTGTACCCTGTGCCCCAGTGTTTGAACGGGTGGCTGAGTGTCTCTGCTGAGTCCGGCCCGGTCAGCGTGGCTCACTTACTATTCTCACCGGTGGCCAGCGGCTGTGGCCAGCTGCCCCCGCCCCCCTGATTCCTGCTCTGTACCCTGTGCCCCAGTGTTTGAACGGGTGGCTGAGTGTCTCTGCTGAGTCCGGCCCGGTCAGCGTGGCTCACTTACTATTCTCACCGGGGGCCAGCGGCTGTGGCCAGCTGCCCCGCCCCCCTGATTCCTGCTCTGTACAGTGTGCCCCAGTGTTTGAACGGGTGACTGAGTGTCTCTGCTGAGTCCGGCCCGGTCAGCGTGGCTCACTTACTATTCTCACCGGTGGCCAGCGGCTGTGGCCAGCTGCCCCCGCCCCCCTGATTCCTGCTCTGTACCCTGTGCCCCAGTGTTTGAACGGGTGGCTGAGTGTCTCTGCTGAGTCGGGGCCAGCGGCTGTGGCCAGCTGCCCCCCCGCCCCCTGATTCCTGCTCTGTACCCTGTGCCCCAGTGTTTGAACGGGTGGCTGAGTGTCTCTGCTGAGTCCGGCCCGGTCAGCGTGGCTCACTTACTATTCTCACCGGGGGCCAGCGGCTGTGGCCAGCTGCCCCCGTCCCCCTGATTCCTTCTCATTACCCTGTGCCCCAGTGTTTGAACGGGTGGCTGAGTGTCTCTGCTGAGTCCGGCCGGTCAGCGTGGCTCGCTTACTATTCTCACCGGGGGCCAGCGGCTGTGGCCAGCTGCCCCCGCCCCCCTGATTCCTGCTCTGTACAGTGTGCCCCAGTGTTTGAACGGGTGGCTGAGTGTCTCTGCTGAGTCCGGCCCGGTCAGCGTGGCTCACTTACTATTCTCACCGGGGGCCAGCGGCTGTGGCCAGCTGCCCCCGCCCCCCTGATTCCTGCTCTGTACAGTGTGCCCCAGTGTTTGAACGGGTGGCTGAGTGTCTCTGCTGAGTCCGGCCCGGTCAGCGTGGCTCACTTACTATTCTCACCGGTGGCCAGCGGCTGTGGCCAGCTGCCCCCGCCCCCCTGATTCCTGCTCTGTACCCTGTGCCCAGTGTTTGAACGGGTGGCTGAGTGTCTCTGCTGAGTCCGGGCCAGCGGCTGTGGCCAGCTGCCCCCGCCCCCCTGATTCCTGCTCTGTACCCTGTGCCCCAGTGTTTGAACGGGTGGCTGAGTGTCTCTGCTGAGTCCGGCCCGGTCAGCGTGGCTCACTTACTATTCTCACCGGGGGCCAGCGGCTGTGGCCAGCTGCCCCCGCCCCCTGATTCCTGCTCTGTACCCTGTGCCCCAGTGTTTGAACGGGTGGCTGAGTGTCTCTGCTGAGTCCGGGGCCAGCGGCTGTGTGCCAGCTGCCCCCGCCCCCCTGATTCCTGCTCTGTACCCTGTGCCCCAGTGTTTGAACGGGTGGCTGAGTGTCTCTGCTGAGTCCGGCCCGGTCAGCGTGGCTCACTTACTATTCTCACCGGGGCCAGCGGCTGTGTCCAGCTGCCCCACCCCCCTGATTCCTGCTCTGTACAGGGTGCCCCAGTGTTTGAACGGGTGGCTGAGTGTCTCTGCTGAGTCCGGCCCGGTCAGCGTGGCTCACTTACTATTCTCACCGGGGGCCAGCGGCTGTGTCCAGCTGCCCCCGCCCCCCTGATTCCTGCTCTGTACAGTGTGCCCCAGTGTTTGAACGGGTGGCTGAGTGTCTCTGCTGAGTCCGGCCCGGTCAGCGTGGCTCACTTACTATTCTCACCGGGGCCAGCGGCTGTGTCCAGCTGCCCCCGCCCCCCTGATTCCTGCTCTGTACAGTGTGCCCAGTGTTTGAACGGGTGGCTTAGTGTCTCTGCTGAATCCGGCCCGGTCAGCGTGGCTCACTTACTATTCTCACCGGGGCCAGCGGCTGTGTCCAGCTGCCCCCGCCCCCCTGATTCCTGCTCTGTACCCTGTGCCCCAGTGTTTGAACGGGTGGCTGAGTGTCTCTGCTGAGTCCGGCCCGGTCAGCGTGGCTCACTTACTATTCTCACCGGGGGCCAGCGGCTGTGTCCAGCTGCCCCCGCCCCCCTGATTCCTGCTCTGTACCTGTGCCCCAGTGTTTGAACGGGTGGCTGAGTGTCTCTGCTGAGTCCGGCCCGGTCAGCGTGGCTCACTTACTATTCTCACCCGGGGCCAGCGGCTGTGGCCAGCTGCCCCCGCCCCCTGATTCCTGCTCTGTACAGTGTGCCCCAGTGTTTGAACGGGTGGCTGAGTGTCTCTGCTGAGTCCGGCCCGGTCAGCGTGGCTCACTTACTATTGTCACCGGGGCCAGCGGCTGTGTCCAGCTGCCCCCGCCCCCTGATTCCTGCTCTGTACAGTGTGCCCCAGTGTTTGAACGGGTGGCTGAGTGTCTCTGCTGAGTCCGGCCCGGTCAGCGTGGCTCACTTACTATTCTCACCGGGAGCCAGCGGCTGTGTCCAGCTGCCCCCGCCCCCCTGATTCCTGCTCTGTACCCTGTGCCCCAGTGTTTGAACGGGTGGCTGAGTGTCTCTGCTGAGTCCGGGGCCAGCGGCTGTGGCCAGCTGCCCCCGCCCCCCTGATTCCTGCTCTGTACCCTGTGCCCCAGTGTTTGAACGGGTGGCTGAGTGTCTCTGCTGAGTCCGGCCCGGTCAGCGTGGCTCACTTACTATTCTCACCGGGGCCCAGCGGCTGTGTCCAGCTGCCCCCGCCCCCCTGATTCCTGCTCTGTACAGTGTGCCCCAGTGTTTGAACGGGTGGCTGAGTGTCTCTGCTGAGTCCGGCCCGGTCAGTGTGGCTCACTTACTATTCTACCCGGGGCCAGCGGCTGTGCCAGCTGCCCCCGCCCCCCTGATTCCTGCTCTGTACAGTGTGCCCCAGTGTTTGAACGGGTGGCTAAGTGTCTCTGCTGAGTCCGGCCCGGTCAGCGTGGCTCACTTACTATTCTCACCGGGGCCAGCGGCTGTGGCCAGCTGCCCCCGCCCCCCTGATTCCTGCTCTGTACAGTGTGCCCCAGTGTTTGAACGGGTGGCTGAGTGTCTCTGCTGAGTCCGGCCCGGTCAGCGTGGCTCACTTACTATTCTCACCGGTGGCCAGCGGCTGTGTCCAGCTGCCCCCGCCCCCCTGATTCCTGCTGTGTATCCTGTGCCCCAGTGTTTGAACGGGTGGCTGAGTGTCTCTGCTGAGTCCGGCCCGTCAGCATGGCTCACTTACTATTCTCACCGGGGCCAGCGGCTGTGGCCAGCTGCCCCCGCCCCCCTGATTCCTGCTCTGTACAGTGTGCCCCAGTGTTTGAACGGGTGGCTGAGTGTCTCTGCTGAGTCCGGCCCGGTCAGCGTGGCTCACTTACTATTCTCACCGGGGGCCAGCGGCTGTGTCCAGCTGCCCCCGCCCCCCTGATTCCTGCTCTGTACAGTGTGCCCCAGTGTTTGAACGGGTGGCTGAGTGTCTCTGCTGAGTCCGGCCCGGTCAGCGTGGCTCACTTACTATTCTCACCGGGGGCCAGCGGCTGTGGCCAGCTGCCCCCGCCCCCCTGATTCCTGCTCTGTACAGTGTGCCCCAGTGTTTGAATGGGTGGCTGAGTGTCTCTGCTGAGTCCGGCCCGGTCAGCGTGGCTCACTTACTATTCTCACCCGGGGCCAGCGGCTGTGTCCAGCTGCCCCCGCCCCCCTGATTCCTGCTCTGTACAGTGTGCCCCAGTGTTTGAACAGGTGGCTAAGTGTCTCTGCTGAGTCCGGCCCGGTCAGCGTGGCTCACTTATTATTCTCACCGGGGGCCAGCGGCTGTGGCCAGCTGCCCCCGCCCCCCTGATTCTGCTCTGTACCCTGTGCCTCAGTGTTTGAACGGGTGGCTGAGTGTCTCTGCTGAGTCCGGCCTGGTCAGCCAGAGGTTCTGGGTTAGCCTGGCTGTAGTCTCCGCGGTCCGGTCCAGCTCCCTGTAGCTATCACAGAGGTCAGCTGCCCAGCTGACTAATATGGGTGTGTGTGTGACTGAGCATGCGCGGCTGAGGGTCCCCCTGACCATTCTGCAATGTTTTTTTCATGATAAGATCCAGGCGGAGATGAGAGTCCAAATGGACACATGATAACCAAATGGTATACTGAGACACCAAATGTGTTTTTCTCATGAATTTTTTTATCACAGAAATTTGCAATATTGAACTGTTCAATTATTAAATTATGCCCATAAAGTATGGGCATAACTAACCCTTTCCTCCGTGTTTCAACATGGCGACTGCGGACACCGCGGTCGCCATGTCGCCATGTTCGCCATGCCGCCATGTTTGCGCGCTTATATTTACGAGTCTTCTTCTTCTTCATCTTGTACACATTTACGATTGAATCAGCTAAATCTTTATTTACACTGTCCATTATAATACATCAATGTCCAGCACCCTCCCTTCAACATCCGTGTCGTACACTAACTTCAAAATAAAACCGAGGGAATGTCTCCTCGGTTGAAACGGGGAAAACGATCACGCTTCGGACTGTAGATATTCCGTATATTCTTGTGCAAAAATAAATGAGAAACAAAATAAAATCGATACTGAATTAGCAAAACAACCTAATGAAGCCACAGATACCAAATACGCCATGTTTACCAATGTAGTAAGCCCGCGCAAGCTGAAACTGCAGAAGAGGAGCGGCTCGGGGACGCCGGCGTCCCCGCGGAGTTGAAGAGGTTAAAGTATTGGTTTTTTCATGAAGCCATTTCATTTAGTTTTGTCTGACTTTCAGTTGTCTTGATTCATGCACTGACTTGGACAAACATAAATTGCCATACAATGTGAAGAAAAGTACTGTCACTAAAGCTCCAAAGGAGAGCACGCTGAGATCAATCACAAATACTCATCATCTAGATACTGTGCGGAAGATAATGTGCCTACAAATCAATTCAATCACAATGATATGAATTCCCCTTATTTCTTTTCTTTTGTGTATTATAGTTTGTTTGACCACAACAATAAGGGATGTACACACACAGCAAAGCTTTCTTGCAGCATACGCCTTTCTTGTTCATTTCCTTTACAGTTCCTGTAGAGTTCCAAAACAACACTCCCTTACCCCTCACACACACACACACACACACACAAACACACACACAGATTTCCACTGGCTGCTGCGCCTATACCTGCCTCCCAAGGGTGTGCACGGTGGTCAGAGAAGTGGTCCTAGACTCCCAGCTCCAATTAAGAGAACAGACAGTTGATGAGAGAGAGAAGGGGAGTATGGCATCCTTGCAGACACAGAAACACTCAGGCTGAATATTAATAACAAGTAGCATTTTGGCTGTATCCTGCTATCTCCGTTTGCAGATTTGTGTATGATAATTCACTGCTCACTTTATCTCACAGATGTGAAAAAGATTTCATGACTCTATGACCAGGTGATGTAATTTGAAAATACATTCTGAAATGTCAAAGACACAAAAACAGGCAAGAGAAAAAAAATGTTTGATGCAAAAGTTCCCCTCAAGTGAATAGGAGATGAGTGATTGATACACAAAAATACTGTGTTTTTTCTGATCTTCAAAGTGATAATTTGTGGTAAATGCCCTGAGGGTGGTTAATCAGCCCATTATTAAAAGATGAGAAAACTTAATAATGATAATTATATTTGTTAACCTTGCAGGATTTTAATTCACAAATAGCCAAAATAGTCATGGCTGGGGATTTTCATTCAGATATAGATTGTCTTGATAACCATTGTAAATGTGATGACATAAAAAGAAGAACAGCCTTCTTTGGTTTTAATTAATGTCTGGAGAATTGGAAACCAAGAACAAATTAGATACAAATAGATTTATTTATAGATATCATTTAGATTATCATTGAGACTGACTATTGGAAAACAAAGGGATGTTTCAAATCTATTCAGTAAATATAGTCAATCATTATTAAAAGATGAAAGAGAACATTCCGAAAAGAGAATAATATAATAATTGCATATCACTTTTACATTACTATCAACTCATCCTGCCTGCATGTAGTCTAGTATAGACTCTGGTAGGTTATAGATGTGCTTTTTGAGGCCATGCTATTAAACACTCATCCTTTAGGCATAAACAAAGGATCTCATGGGAAAAGACACTTTTGTAAAAAACAGGAAACCTGCAGAATCATTTAGATAACTTTGATAACTCTTAAGGCCATGAAGATTTGGTTTTGTTGGATTTGGAGCAGAAATTAAGAGAGAAGGTTTGTCGACATGAGGTCAGCTATTTGTGTTTTGTTTTTGTCTTTTAAGTCCAAGACGATATGAATGGTCGTAAATGTACCAGGGATTTTTCCACTGAATCAGATAATATGAGGAAAACATAGAAAACAAAACAGGTGTGGTGTAATACAAAAATTTTGAACACACACAACATACACAAGTGTCTGTATGTGTGAGAAATTACCCACTCCACACTAGAGGCGATATATGTATCTGTTTGCCATAACAAAAACATATTGTGAAATTTTAAAAACAACACTTTCACTTTTTTACTGATGACGCCATATTCTACTTCCATAGAGCATCTTTTTTGGATACTTCAATGAGTTGTCTTGTGATTTAAAGTCATTAATGAAAAGGTGAACCTGTATGTGCATGGACCCTGGCTCCTCATGTACTTTCCTTTTGTTCTGGTCTAAATTTGGAAATTTAAATGCACAGATGGTTGTATGGGCACAGTGGGTTTTGTTACATCTCTTAATGAAGAAAACCCCGAAAGAGCTAATTTACCCATTTAATAAAACCTTGCAGCTGTAAAATATAATATCTATCTTTTATGCCAGAATAATTTCTCAAATAATTTCTCTGTTGCTTTCTGTGCTGCTTCAAAAATGAACACAAATCATGAAGTTCACTTGGAATAATATACCTGAAAGAGTAAAATGAAAATCCATTCGTATTCAGCGAGTAAGTGCAGGTTTAATACTGCTAAAACTCTTGATGGTTAAAAACCTTTAAAGTCAAATCATTTCTAAGAATCACACTTCTCTTATTAGAAGCTGTTTTTATTTTGTTTACTTCCCAAATAAAATCTTAAGACAGTTTTTTTATGAAATATACAATAGATACAGACAATTCATCAGCATGATTATGCTGCTGTTATCTGCTATTTTAGAGACAAAATACCTACTAATACAGTAGCATCACTATTGGTCACATCCTGTCTGTGCAATTTAAAATACAGTATGACAGTGTTATTTGTATAATCAGTTGGAAGGCACGATCAGTTGACTGATATCAGACCTCAACAGTGTGGTGCAGGCTGAGAGACAGGCGGGAGAGACAAATTCTCTTATTGACTCGTATCTGTCTCTGTGTGCGCATCAGCTGTCAGTTACTGTGTGGTAAACAGATGGGCTGCTCTTGTTCAGCTGACAAATGAAAATACAGGATATTTACCCTCTCACAGCCACACTATTCACTCAATAACTACCACACAAAGGAATAATAATAAACTTTTAAATATTTAATGTCGAGGTCGTAAGAGGCCAGAGCCTGGTAAATTAAAGTCAATGTCAAGAATTCATGAAGAGATAAAAGAGAAACCACTTGTTTTGGTGTTTTACCAAGAACAAATTAGATCATTGTGCAACAGTGATGAGTAGGATTACGCTATTCCCTTAATGTTGCTTCATTTTTCCCATTTGCAGACAATGATACAACGTTTAGAACTGAAGAATTCATGACAAGTCTTCTGAAACTTTCTCAGACTAAGTCATGCATCTCCCTCCAGGTGTTACCCATCAGTAGGTAATTCCCAGACAGATAGATCCTCCTCCTGTTGTGAAGCAGATGGCTCTAACCAGGACATACTGTTGCTGTCTCCCTCCTCTTGTCAGCCCTCCTCTGATCAGATATTTATGAACAACAATAAACCTCCTCATTTACATAGCACTATTGTTGAATAAAAACAACATGTTCTCCTAACTGGCCTTTCTCTAGATGTAAAAAAAAAAAAAAAAGAACATTTGTCATTTAATTAGCCTGATTTAAACTACACAACTGTTGATTCAAGAAAGAACAGAAAATACAAAGCACTTGGCTTTTTTAGTTTTTGCTTTGACAACATCATATTATGCTTGCCCCCTATTATTCCCCAGCCTCCTAATCATCCTGAAGCATGTATACTGGAAATGATTCAATTTTTAGGTTGCCTCTACCTTTGTCGTTTATCCCCCCCCAAACCCTGCCCTGCATCACAGGGCTCTCAAATGGATCTTTTTCCCTCCAGGCTCTGCCAACCTGTGGCTGGGCAACAGAGGAGCCATTTATCTCCACTGCAGCCTGCTGAGAATAATCTCAGATGTGCGTGTGCGTGTGAACTGGTTTGTGTTTGCAGTGCATGTGTGTGCAGTGGCAGAAGGACAGTCGTAAACAGTACCATGCAGAACCCAGGCGCCGGTGGGCCAAAACTACCAATAACAGGGCTAGGGAAGCTAATGCTCTGTGCGAGGAAGAATCCAATGTGATTTAGTAGCACCGTCAATGAGCTGGGCAAGGACAATGGTTCACTAGAGCTTGGTAGAGAAATGAGGACAGGGCTGGGGAAATGGGCAGAGGCTATGAGGAATATTAGGTTAGGGGATGGGGTAAAAGAAGAGAGAGATTACTCTAGGTGTAGGCCCGAGGATATGGATTGCAGTCTGCCAAGGCATTCTGAGATATGGATGGGATAAGGAGGGAGATTTTTCGAGGTCTAGGGATGAGGTGGTGGCAGGTTGAGCCTGTTTTGAGAACATACTGTGGATAAACATCCCATTTAAAGGAAGAAATGGTGATAATGTAAAATAATCCTATTTTGATGGTTGGGAAACTAGAATTCCCAATATGGTTATAGAGTAGGCCATGATAATCATGAGTATTTGAGGCTTCACCTTTTTGAGTTTCTCAATACAGAAACACAGATATTTCATGGTTAAGCTAAGTGTAGTAATGAGCTGGCAACATGGGCTAAATGTGTTTTATGTATGTCTTCTCAGGCTTTAATGTCTGAAAAAGGCCCATGAATCATGAAACATGGTGAAAATAAAATATCCAAGGACAAAATATCTTCCTTAAACTCAATTGTTCATTTGAAATTTACCATGTTTTTTCATATGCAATGAATATTCAATTTGATATTGATATATTAAGTCAAATGACAGGTGAACCACAATAAACAGAACTCGCTTTGTTATAAAGTAAAACAGCGTAATCTAAGATAGCTATCCTTTTAGCAGGACTACGTTGGCTGTTTTAGCCATTATTGTTTTGTTTTCCTACATATTCCTCCATATTTTGCAAAATGTAAATGCATTTTATTGGTATAGAGATAAGGCTCTCTAGTTTTAGCTTGTGAGTAGGCTACAGTGACAAGGTTCTTTTGTTGCTGCAAATTTTTATCTGCTATTTGTCAGGGGATTATCCATCCATCCATCCATCCATCCATCCATCCATCCATCCAAGTTATCCATTTTCCTCCCCTTACCTGGTGTATGGTAACAGTGGCAGCAAGCTAAGCATGAAACTCCAGAAATCCTTCTCTCTAGCAGCACTTTCCAGCTCCTCCCGGGGATCCCATGACATTCCCAGGCCATATGGGATCTGTAATCCCTCCAGTGAGTTCTGGATTTCTACCCCAGGGTCTCCTCCCAGTTGGACATGCCCACAAAACCTCTAGAGGACGGCACCTGGGGGGCATCCTTATTAAATCCCAAAAACCATCCCTTCACACCTATCTCAAAGGTTGAGCCAAGCCACCTGACAGAGGGATCTCATTTCAGCCACTCACATCTGCTATCTTATTCTTTCAGACACTACAGCTCATGACCATATGAAGGTTGGAACGAAGATTGACTGGTAATTCGAGAGCTTTACCTTCCAGCTCAGCTCCCTCTTCACCACAACGGGCCAGTACAATTTCTGCATTACTGCTGATGCTGCACTGATCCGTCTGTCGATCTCCCACTCCATCGTAACCCCACTTGTGAACAAGACTGTGAGATACTTAAACTTCTTCACTTGGGGCAGTAACTCACCCTCAACACAGAGGGATCAGTCCACCGGCACAGTCATTTTCAATGATAAAAAAGACACCAGAAAGTCTACTTCTGGTCTAAACTCAACTATTCACCCACTGTCTAGTAACGAGAAAAAGGACTGCTGCTTTAAAAATCTGGAGTTGACGCATTGGACTTGACATATTTCTCTGATGAGTCCACATAAGGGAAGGACAAGTATAGACATACAATCCCTTGTTCTCTCTTGTTCTGTCTATTTTTCTTTTCTTTTCTGTCTTCAATTTTGACACATGTTCCCTTTACACACACACACACACATACACAATCTCTCACGGTGTAATCACAACAAATCAGGGGTTCAGTATGTGTAAATGTCAGGTCATTAGTGTGCTTCAGTCTCCTCCTGTCTAATTGGACCATGGTAAATATAGCTGCTCAACATCGATTGCTACACATCCTGCTTTCCCACTTCCTCTTGTGCTTCTTCTGTCTTTTCTTTTTCTCTTTTCATACCTCTGAACTTCTTACTCTAACTTGTTGAGTGATGTCATATCACATGCGATATGATCCAAATGTAAAAGACTGTGTTTTTCATTCATTCTTTAATAGACATGAAATTAGTATGACAGCATATTTGGCTTATTTATGCTGACTTTGTTGCACTTATTGCCATGTATTGATTTTATGTTGCCTTTACACCTACTGAAATCTTGAAAAGAGATTTTTTTTTTCCTGTCGACATTTTTTATTTTTATTAGACAGTTACACAGTGTGGGGCAGATAAGACTGCTGCAGAACTGATTGGGCAACTGTAGTTTTTATGGTATCCTGTGGCAGCTTATAGTAAACAGCACAATATTACTGTAGTGCGAATCATTTCAGTGTCTACAACACTACAAACACTGTTGTTTGTAGTGATTTCATTATGGAGTCAGTTCAGTTTAATTTCACACAGTCTACAACGTCCTTGATTAATGGGATCCAGCTAATTTATCATTACTTTTTCTTTGCTCATGTTGTTGATATACAGAGTGGGTGCTCAAGATGCAGTATCAACACTTAATTAGTAATAATCAGTTCAGCATTTTCCAGTGGTTAAGCTTTGAAATTTTTATGTCTCCAGGTTTAATGAATTACAGTTTTCACAAACCTTTAGTCCATCCAGAGTCCTTGAATCTCAAATCTGCATTTTACAGACAGGCCAAAAAAGGAATTTGCATAAATTTATTTTTGTGTTTCCTACATTGGGAAGTTGTTTGAGCTGAATATGCAACCAACAAGGCACTGTCTGGTGTTACACTAATTCCCCCACAAGGCATAGATAAATCTGGTTATCGTGCAGTGGCCACAACAGCTACAACAACAGCTACCGAGAGGGGGCAGACTTGTAAAGGGCTAAGGAGGACACACACCAGTACATTGTCACAGTATGTGGTGGTTGTGTGTTTGTGTATGCATGAAAGTAGGTGGATGGGTGTGCATGTCACTGCCAGTGACAATGAGTTTTTTTTACTCAGTGTCTAAATTATTGGCCATGACAGGAGGTTCTTTACATGTTAAAGAACAGCTTGTATCCATTCACACTTGCCAGTGTTCCTGGTATTATTGCATCTCACCAGGCACGACTAATCAATGAGCTGAGAGGGCTGTTTGATACACTGACAAAGGGTATGGCCTGAGTGAGTGGGAATCAGGTATATGAGAGAAAATACGGAGAGGCACAGAAAGAGATAAAGCATAATTTAACAGCACAACATATGATACATGTCACCAGAAAATATAGCTGTACATAGAACAGCACAGAATAGAAATGACATGACCTTTTGAGTAAATCTATAAGCTCATCAGTTTACAGTTCCAGATGCGGGGCTACTGCAAAGCAAACAACAAAAGCAACACAGCTAATTAAAAAAAGTATTTGAAATCCACGCAAACCTGAGAAAAGGTGGGCAGTTTTTTGTAGTTTATTTGCAGCCAAATATAAGGTGAACTCAATTCGCAAAGTTCAAAAAAGGATAAAGATCACCACAAATATGACAAAATGAATGCAACTTATTGAGCAAATGGGAATGAAGGGCATACAAACATATAAAGTGAGTCTTTAAGTCAAGGAGAACAATGTGTAGACTGAACAGTTTTTATTTCTTCAGTCTATGAGTTGGTATTTTGGCCTGTTTAGTATTTTTTTTAGATTGTGACAATGTTTTTGTTAAATGCAAAACTGAAAGTTCAGACACAGTTCCTCATAAGGAGTCACAGCAGCAAGTATGTTATCATCTCAAGTAAAAACATCATTTTGGCTGACACTCCAATTTTCTACATTTTCTACTTCTTTTTCTTACTTCTTACTGTAAATAGTTTGTTTCCCAAAAAATGTTACAATTAAGAAAAAACAAGTTCACTGAGGATTTCAGGTTTTAAACGAAGTCATGCCTTATTTTGTAACAATCAGTTCATTTGAAGAAAAAAAAAAAAAAGACAGAAACAGGATTTTTGAGTGCAACTGTGTGGAAACCAATGAGGCTGCAGGTGTACCTATCCACAAGTAGTAGACAGTACTTGTTTGTGTGTCATTTTCAATTATTTCTCGACCATTCTGGCTGCCTTCTATTGCACTGAATTGTATGCACAACCAGCCACACATCAAAGTGAACTAAGCCCGCAAGGACATATTTAAAAATCAATGCAGTCTTGGATGTAGCTAAAAAATTCATATCACTCACTGGTGTCTCGCTCTCTTCAGCATACACACCTAAACACACGCATGCACAGATTCAATATCAGCTTTAACTCACCGACAAAAAGCCATGTTAGTCACTGATCTGTGTGTGAGCAGTGACAGTGGCTCAATACTTTAGCTGCTGGAGGATCAAACCAACTCGTGCCCCTACATGTTTCATCATGTTCCACAGGTCATCATCTGTGATTTATCTCATGGTTGCATGTTTGAATTATGTCTCTACATCACAGGAGCTTCAAAGAGAGGGCAGAACTGAGAGATACGCACATTTCAGGAGTGTGCTCTCCTGAAATCTGACCGCAAAAAGATTTAATTTGTTTCTATTACAATTACATGTGAGTGCTCATCTCATACAGGTGCTTATGAACAAGCAATGTAAAAAAAAAAAAAAAAAAGGTTAATAGGTTTTTCTCCTCTCTTAAACCAGAAAAAATATTGAGTGCCACTAGTATAAGGTGTATGAGAATGTCAAAGCAAACAGCAAATTCTATAAATTTGTAAACCGCACAGTTCACATTTTTTCATTAGTTAATGAAAAAACTAAAACCCCTGTCCAGGCCCAAAGTGAACCTACCTATAGTAGCAAATTTCGGCCTGACCCAGCCCCACCCCAGTTCAGGCAGAGAATCAAAGCTCTATCATCCATGTCCTTAAGGCAACACTATGTATCTATCTATATCTATCTATCTATTCTCAGCCTTAAAATAATGTTTCTAAACTCATTAAAGTGGTTGAAAAATGGTTAACAGGATGAATTGTGCCGCTGCTGCAGCCTGAGCAGGGTGGCGTCGGCTGCAACTGCACTATGTAGCTTTCCTGGGCGGGTAGGAACACAGTGCCACCATGGTCCTGGTACAACGCAGCTCCGCCAAGCTCCAGAGACCGAGCTCAAGCTCAGTCTCCCTGCTCCTCTCACCCACACACGAGTGCCCTGTGCTGGGCCGCATGGCCGGCCAGCCTCCCTTCCTGAGCTCCGGGGACACCGTTACCGGCAACAGCAATGGCAGTGGTACTGGCAATGACAGCGGTACCGGCAACGGCTCTGTCAACAACTCAGCACGACCCGGCTCAGGCTGCAGCAGCACAATTCATCATATTAACCGTTTTTAGAAACATTTTCAGGCCGAGAAACTACATAGTGTTGCTTTAAAAGGCTGAAAAACAAGTCCATTGACCTCAACTGAAACATACTTTAAGTGTGATAGCTTTAGTTCGTTTAGTTTGCTGAAACAGCATCTGACTACATGGTATATGTCACTGATGAATTATTAAAATAAATAAAATAAAAGCATTAGGGAAATGTTGTGGTTTGGGTTGAAATAATTACTCCACAGAAGATTTTCACTTCAAATGTAAAAATGGGTCAATATAAGCTCCTTACATGAACAACCTATGGTGTACTTTTTAATGGTAGAACATTCTCATACAAAACTCTATGACTGGCGATAGATTTAGAGAAATATTGTAATTTTAACTTGTTTTGTGCTTGGAGTCATGTTGACCATGAAATAAAGAAGCAGTCCTTAACCTCTAAGATTTTTTCTGTCCACTTGGTGGCTGTAACTGTCGTATTATTATGTGTTAAAGCTTGTGTTTTGAACAAATGTGATTATTTATACATATAGCAGACACAGTGTCATCACTAAGATGTTGAGTTATGTAATGGAGTTTTTTCATCATTTTAGCTAGTTTCTACTGAGTAGGTAACATACATAATATGATGATAATTTTTTTGTGGGGTCGTCACTAAAATCAAATGAGTTCTTTCACATTACATACAATTATTACTATTAGTTATAATTATAGTATAGAAACTTAAATTCAATGCTCTGAGTTATAATATATCAATATTTTGCAAATTAATAACATCAATGTTAATATTCTGATCGGTCCAGATCACTGTAGTAGAAGCAGAAGAGATACACAGAAAAATACTATGGAGTGACATTATTGGCGAGAGAGAGGACAATCAACTCCTTTTGTCAAAATAGACCAGGTTATTTCACTATATGTTGCTTTGAAGTCTTGGTCTTAATGTCTTGTGCGGTTAGCCGAGTTTGGCACGGTTAGTGTAAAATAGAAGAATAAACAATAACATTGTTCTTATAAACCAGATCTATTTGCTGAATTACAGATAGAGCCACTTCACAAACACTAAATTGCCCACTTATTTAGACTTGTATTGAGCCAGAATAGAACTCAGCCTTCCTTATTTGTCTGCAAGTGCACATTTTACCATTGATTTAAGGGCTATAAATTCTATATATTAGTGCTTGGTTTTCCTCATATTGCTTTTGTGATTGTTAGGGGCCTTTGTTTAGGAGCTACAAAGAGGGCAAGGAAATAGAAGAGAGGCAAGGAAAAGTGTCAGAAGAGTATTGAGGCTGCACTCTTGGTTGGCCCAAAACCCAAAACAACAGGATATTGTCAAGTAAGATTGAGGTTCTGGGGCATGGCCTCCAGGGGGAGAGCATGAAGAGCAGCTTGGCATAAGGAAGTCTGAGATGATTTTGCTTAAATGTGTGATTTATGCTGTATCCAATGGTAAAGAAAGGGAAGATAGACATGTGTGATTACAACTGAATTAATGGTAAGGTTAGGGTGAGATAGTGAGATGTGATTATGGCTATTGTGAAGTTTGTGTTGAAACCCGGGATATGGTGAAAATGATGTCTGTAACCATCTGATGAAATGATGAGAGTGGTAGGGCGAAGGTCAAGGTGAATAGAGGTAAAACTGAGAGGGGGAACAGGCTGAGGCAGGCCAGAGCGGAGGAGGCTTCAGGAGCTGATGGCGACAGCACCTGGCCCTTTGAGGGGGGGTTAGGTCACGGAGAGGTGGAGAGGAAAGTACCTAACTCCCTACAAGAGGAAGGATGATAGACCATATAAGGGATGAATCAAGGGAGGGGGATGGAGAAATCAATCTGTGCAACGGGAAGGGTGTTGACGGATGTAGGCATAGAAAAGTTAGTTGATACTGATTTACGGAGGAGTGGGTTTAGGACCGGACAGAAGAAACATCGTGAGACAAGATCGTCTGCCTACAAGGACCCCAAGTATTTGTAGCAAGAGAAGAATCCAACCGAAATATACTTGCCACCAGTGACTGGGTCTTGGGGATCCCCACTCTCCCTGCCACTGGGGTCGGCTGCTCCTGGTGAAGATCACTGCTCTAAGCCTGCAGCTGAATCTGCTCTTTTGAGGTTTGCTCGGCCTGGTGAAGTGAAGCACTCTAAGTCCAGAGCTGAATTTCCACTCCTGGGTGGTTCAGCCTGGTGAAAATTGGGTTACTTAGTCCAGGGCTGGTTATTCCTCTTTGGGGGTCCCAGCCTGGTGAAGACAGAACCCCGAGGCAACCCTAAGTCCAGAGCCGATCACTCCTCATTGGGTTTTTTCAGCCTGGTGAAAACTGTACTTGTAAGACCAGGTCCAGGAGGCATAAAGCCACACAGCTTGACTAACCCCTGCAGAAGGATCTCAGGATGCTCGTGTCTGGCCGGCCGAAGCCTGTATCCTACTCCAAAATGGTAAATTCATTAGAGCCAGGGTTGAATTGATAGGCTGTCTGATTTATGTGATTTAATTGAATTCATATGCTCTGATGCTGCTTTGCCATTGCTAAATTCGTGCAATAAATTACAATCAAAAGAGAAGAAGTAGTTTTATCCTCTTTCCCTGTAATTGAGTTTGTGGTTTAAAGGTTGGGGGGGTGTACCTGTGAGTCCTGGGGGGAGACCTCTTCTAGGAGTGGGCAATACCTGCTCCCACAGAAGGAAAATCAGATTTTTGCCACAACTCTGTCTTTAAGAGTAGCAGCTAAATTTAGAACGGGAAGTGCACTTCCACTCAACACAGACACAGGTAGAAGTGAGAGTGAGGTCTGCGAGGTATTGGTTACACCCACAAGTTAGGACAACAGTAAAGTAGCATTTGAAAACGATCAGAGGAGTTCATACTGAGAAGCTGTCCGTGATAGTAAAAAGCTAAGCATTGGTGTGCACAACATTCTTAAGGTTCTTAAAGGTTGATCTAGATTTGTGTCCACTTAAGAGAGATTAAAACAGGTCCCTAGGGTTATTTTTCCAAACCCTTAAATTTAACCTAGCCAATAAGAAGAGCCCAGATCATAAGAGGAAAGCTGCCGTTAACGGGTGTGTCGAGTGACTGCTCCTGGGTGGTGGGGCTGCTCTACCAGGAGTAGTGGCTTGGGGAAGCGGGATAGACGTTCAGATGACGGCAGTGAAGAGCTAGGCGAGTTTCCTCATCACCAGCTTAAACATTTTAGAATTTCTACTCGGGTCAGAACCTGTTAGAACTAGAGAATCTACCCTTTAAATGGAGAGCTGGTCCAGTAATTAGCCTTGGTAAGGGGCTAATTACCGGGGATCTAACAATATGTTTTCTTTTTCACGGGTATATTGTCCAATAAACATTCGCATGTTGTTGTTAAGCCACCCATCTCAGAAGGATGTGGATAACAGCTGATAATTAGCTTATCTTTCCTGAATCATCTTCAGGTTTGCTCCAGCGTCCTTCATTTCATTCACTTTTCCAACCTTTAACCTATCCAGCCTTTATGCTGTGATTACAGCAAATCCCTAAAATGCCACGGTGAGCATCTGTGGATGCGGCATATGGTACTGCAGCATTTTCCCAGACCACCCCAGACCTACAGCAACATCAATTCTCCTCATGTATAGTATACCCAAGGGGGGGGTTAAACTGCTCCCTGCTTGTTTATTTATGCAAACCTATAATACTTATCACCCACAGCAGTGTGCAATATAAGAAAGCAGCCATTAGGCTAACTGTATTATTATTTGACTGCAGGAAGTCAGACATATTACATGAATGATTCGCAGCCTGGCAAAACATATTACAGTTACTATGAAACAGGGCTGTCTTATCACTACCCAGTCTAATTGTTTGCACCAATGGGACTATTGTTTTGACACTGATAGAGCTCTAACTCTATTATTGGATTAGTTGCTCTCACATATCAAATCAATTCTGTGTATTCTGTGTCAAGTTTCCATGATATTTGACCAGAATAATGCATCACCTCAACAAACTATGGATTTGGATGTTTAGATTAATTTTACTCTCTCTGTCAAACTGAACAAGCGAAGCTGTGTATACCACAAATTAGATTGTGATTTACACATCCCCATACATAATGAAATTGTCAGAAGACATGAGTCAAGGTTAAGAATACAAAATAAGATATGTAAGTAGTCTGTTTTAGTAAATAATACATGGAAATGGTAAGAGAAATAAGCACACAACTGTACTGTATGTTTTAATAACGTTTCATTCATATGAATGAGCAATGCAGATAGTTTCTGCTTATGTATTTGTGGTAAATGTAAAATGACTATATACCATACTACACATAGTGAAACTAAATCTTTTAAGATTTAGATCTTTCAGAGATCGATTTACTCTGCTGATTGGGAAGTATAATTCTTCTGTGGTTTATGGTGGAAATCTTTCTCTACAGCACGTGCAATTATTGTAAGACCTCTTTATTCACATTATGCGGATGATACATAAATCACCAAACAAATTATAATAATGATTGATAATTGTTTCTGTTGATCAAAGAGCTGGATAAATACATTTACACTTTAATGCAAATTTGGAGACGAAATATGGAGTCTTCTCTCTCATTCCCGGAGCCACAACTGTATACAATTACACACATGGGAAAATACAAAAGACAGGGGCATACAATAATAAAAAGGGAGAAAGATAGGAAAACAGAATCAGCAAGGCAGGGAGGCAGAAAGAGAGTTGAGAGTTGAATGACAGTTTGCCAACTACTCATATATCTAGACAAACAGGATATAACATGCCAGTAAATGCTCTGACAATGTTATTACCCAAACTGTGAAAAAACCGAGAAGAGAGAATTATGCCAAATTCCATCACAGGTATATTACCATCCTGTGTGAGTTCAATGTCTCTGTGTTTCTGTAAATGACACAGAAACTCATTAGTTTCAAAATGCCAGTGTCACTCAGGATGAGACCTGAGAAGCAAATAATTTAACTGTCACTGTTGTCTTTGAATCTTGCCACTGGGTGGATAAATTCTGCATGTTGGTTTGTCTTCTGTGAGGAACAATAACTTCTTAGGCCACATCCACCCCACTATATTTTCATTTTAAAAATCCATCTCTTTTGCTGTGATTTCAGCTCCTGTCCAGACTGCTCTGGAGTTTTCGAGCAGAGAAAACAGGAACTTTTGGAGATGCTGCTGCTTTAGTTTGAAAAAAAAATGAAGACCTTTAGAAATGATGACAAACATCTAGACGCCTGTGATGAAAGCAACATGGACAATGAAATAAGGTGTTGCGCAGTTAACTGCTGTATTTTGTCTTTACCCATCCCTCATTTTAATATGATTGCAACTAATCAGCTACAGAGATGATGATCAGCTTCCCAATTACAACAGCTCACGCATGTCCGGTGTACATGACTGCTTGTATATGTAAGTGTCTTCAGATTTGACAGTATGGACAAAGACTGTTTTTGATTAAGACCTAAAATGGTTTTATGGTTAAATGTTTTAAAATGTAAATGTTGTACTGTTGACAACACTTTACAGAGGTGCTATGCAGGATTTCTATCTTAAATATGCTACATTTTTACCTTAATAAAACAGCTTCAGAGTAATTGTGATGTTTAGATAAATAACTTGTAACTTGTTACAGGGAGAATGGAGGCTCATGTTGCATCTCTTGGCCAAAAACCAACCTTGCAACATTGGTGCCTCCACCCCATTGTCCCAGCTCTTGTCTTGGCGGCACCACAACACAAATGTGCCCCATAACCCATAATCTCTTGTTTATGATGGATAAAAATACCCAAATATACACGGTGTAACATTGTGTAGGATAAATAATGTTATCTACTGCTTTATTGATTGCTTTCTGGCTAAATTCATTGAAAACAAATGCACATGGCTGGGAGGAGGGTTAGCAACCAACATGGATGAGTTGTTGAAGCCATGAGATGAGGGACCAGGGCCGAATCACAAGAAAAGCCTTCAGCCTCTTTGTTCCTCTAACGAGACAGCCAAGGGCTACTGGGCTAAATCAACTTTTTCTAATATGTTCACAGCGGACGTCTCATTGTGTTGGCACTCCACTTAAAATTGGAAGTTAGCCATCCTAATTTGGCAACAATTGCACTAATTCTCATTGTCTTTCTGCCACGGGTCCAGATGTGGTAACCAATTACGGTAATGTCTGGACACACAGCAATGTGGCAGCAGTGCATTCTGCTGCAACGTAACCAGTCAGAAACAAACGCTGAAGATATTCATATTCTTAATTTGCAGGGAAATATCTTTGTATTTTAGTTTGACTTTACAAGGATGAATTACCAAACTACAGTACTTCTTTAGTGTACAATGAGATTCCACTTACAAAAAGTAACCAATACTTAATTGAGATCACATGCATACACGCAGATGTCTCCTGAATCTTTCATTCTGCATGTCTGTGGCTGCTTGTGTTGCTGATCTGTATTGACCACAGGTTAGACTCACTGTGGATTAACATGTACACACACACAGCATTACACACACAGGCCCACTTGAGCCGACAACTCAATCAGTGGCTGGCCAGAGGAGAGGCCTGACAGCTGCCTCATTACGCATGCAGGAGATCTCCTTCAAAATTACAGGTTTCACAGCTGTTGTGTGTGTGCCAAGAAACAGAGGAAGACACAAAGAATGAAAAACTCTTAGAAAAGAACACTGGAGAGGTCTCTGTGCATTAAGACATCAAGGAACAAAGCTCCTGGGCTGTAATTGCTTACTCTGGATTGTTGTGATCTTTTCAATTCAGTAATTTAGTGGAGTTAAATGGCCTTTTGATGATCAGTGTAAGTCTCAGTTGTTCCGTGAAAGCAGCTAATGAGAGGATGCCTGAGACAGTTTATCCCCCTTCCATAAGTAGTTACTTGGCATGTGAATCGTTTGTATTAAAGTATCATGTGTCTGAGTATGTGTTTGTTGGTGTAAGAGCAAACCATTACATTAGCCCAGAAGCTACTGTAAGTGGTTTATCTGGCATGCGCAATTGGTAGTAAGTGTGTGCTGAGCATACAGAACAAGTGGCTGTGTGTTTGAGACCAAGAGCGAGTAAAATCATTCCATTTGCACAATAATGAAGTGGGGTCAGAAGCCATCAGCAGTGTTTGCCTCCCACCTAATTGTGCTTATGTTTTAATGGACTCTGTGCTCCATTATTTTGCTGACCCTGACTTATCACAGAGGCCTCAATTACAAAGAAACTGCGCCAGAAGCATGAGAGCATGTGTGTGTGTGTGTATGTTTGGCACTAAATATTACTGCCAGACAGTGATAGCATTTTTTGATTGCAAGTGCTAGGTTGTCAAGTTAAAGAGAAGTGCACACAATTTATTTATAATTATTGTGGTTATTTGAACTTCACACATTGTATTGTTTTACTTTACTGTGTCACTCTGGGGATGACAATGTCTGTCCAAATTCTAATATCTGAGTCACTGGAAATGTCACAATGTAATGTTGGTACATTCATAGTCTCCAGATATTGAATCTTAATGACTTTGTTGATTATTTGACATTTCTTTTAGTGGAACCAGCTGGTTGACATTTTTGTTTTGTACTGAAATATCTCAAGAAGTATTGTCAAGTCGCTCTTTGCCATTTCCAGAAGTTGCCATTTCCAGTTTCAGCGCACTTTGAAACAAAACTAGGTGTTTGTGGTGCAAATGACACACTCATGTCTGGAAAGTTCATTTTAGCTCAGTTTAGATCTTTGTCTCACAATAGCAAAATCTCATTAAAAAAAAGCATTAATACAATAAAAGCACAATAAGGAAACTAAAGACATGAAAATTCCTTGAATTATACAACACACAAATAAGAAGAATAGGATAAGAAAATATGCTGAGCTATTTGCATTGCAGTAGCATTGCACATCGGATGAATGAAAACTTGGATATGTTACACATAATTTTCAGAAACCAGTTTCCCTGACCAGGAGGGAGGAGAGCAATTTTCTTAGAAATGAGAACACCTTGGATTTGATGAAATTTTGGACAAAGTCCGCTGCTGAACAATGATTTTCCACATTACTTTGGCACTGGTTGTTGCAGGTACAGCAATCCGACCTGTACATGTATGTGTACAAGACTGATAGATGAACAGAGGCGCAGGAAAATGGTCCGTCTATATTGTTAATAGATTACACTGACTCATGTTTTGTATTCTTCATATATCATATCTGGCTGAAAACGTATTGATTACTAATTTTTGCTGTGCTTCTATATGGGCAAAGGTGTTTTCACATTCTGCAGCAATATTGGTTGCTCTATTGCACCATGCAATATCAATCAGTCCTAAAAACGTAGTAGAATCCATTTCAAATAATACTATTTCGGACACAGCTTTGCTCTGGGCAGCCTGGCTTTCCTAGTTGAAGGAAACTAACTCTTTCTTCATGCTTATTGCTATTCATACTTTCTGCTGTCGACTGGCCCTTAATTATTCAGATGAATAAATTACCTATAAAGCAGAAAGTGGAGTCATGGTGTGCCAGGAGGGAGCAAGCCTGTCAGCTTCAAAGGGCCAAAACCTGCCCAGATCCTGTGGGCTTCACTCCACTTAACACCAGTCACTAGGTATATATGTCTAGACTTTCATAAGCCCAGCTTAAATGTCAGGGGGTAGATAGCTCCCAAGTGTGAAGCTCAATATTGAATGGGACTCACGTTTAAATCAGTCTGCGTGGCTTTCGTGACCTTCATTGGAATTAAGTGAATAAAGGCTGAGGAAAGAGGTCAACATCTTGGCCAGCCTAAGATTGTTGTAAATTTCTCTCATTTGAATGTTGTGGTGGAGAGCAGTATCCTTCACATTACACTCTTTGGATATGATTGAGTCTTTTCCTTCATTTCTCCATACTTGATATAATAAATCTACATGATACACGTTTTAAAAAAAGTGTTTAAAAAGTGCTATATTGCTGTCATTTCTCTGACAAGTTTGTGCAATATGCTCTTAAAGTCTAGACCAGAATTGTTACAGGGGCTCAGAAAATCCGGGCGGGTAAACTAAATGTCTGTAGATCTTCCTATAGTGCTTTCTGTCAAGGTGCTGTTGAGCAATGTACTTAACCCCCAGCTGCTCAAGTGGAGCAGTCAAGTGCAAGAGAAAAAGTAAATATAATGTGGCAGTGTTTATCTCCTTGGTGTGTATGTATGTAAATGATCCAATCAATGTGAAAAAAAAAGAAAAAAACAAAAACAAAAACCACCCAAGTGTGGTCAGTAACCCTTCCCTGGGCAAATAAACTTAATACCATGAATGATGTAGCAGTGCAGTATGTTGTTTCTCAAGTTGGTGCAGCACTCCTCATTTTTCTCTCAAGCCTGGTTAAGAGTGAACAAGTTTACGTCAGCCCCAGCTTTACAGCTAGCTGTGAAAGAACAAAGTAGCAAAGAGTAAACTGGAAGGGACCTAGGACAGTCCCCTGTGGAGCCCCAGTGCTGCTAACCACTGCCCTTGGGACAGTGTTACCCAGCCCAATATACTGTCATTGTCTTGTCAGTGGCGTGCAGTCAAGGCAAGCAAGGCAAGCAGTGCTTGACTAGTAAAAGAATGAAAGAAAAAACAAATACTATCGAAGTGGAAGCGATATCTCTTTTTACATCTGATTTAAACTACCATCTGTCTCATATTGAATCAGTATTGCCGCTTGTAAGTGCTGCCCCCTGATGACTGCGGTGCGCTACTGTCTTGGGAAGCTGGCTTGACCAGAGCTTGACTACCAGCCCATTGCTCCTCGTCACTTCAGATATTGTGCGCATTACTGCACATGTGCAGAAGTGTGGAAACTGTGCTTGTGTTGTTTACCTACTGTACTACAACATCGGTCTTTTACAGTTAGCAGTTACCAGTTAGCACTACGAATGAATCATTTCTCATGTAGACTGGCCGCAGTTGTGAACATGTGTGTGCACTCAGAGTTAAGGTGAACTGTGGAACAGCTTTTAACAGCCTCTTCTTGGTCAGGGTTTGAGTTAGCTCCCATAAACTCCCATAAACCCTGGTCTATCTCATTGCTCATACAAGTTCAGATTTTAGCCTGGTCTGTTAAGACTTAATTTTTTCAGTTTACATATTTACAGTTTTCAATTTAACATAATTCTTAAGCATTTTGATGCAGTTTTGCACAGTTACCATATTTATTAATGTTTTCAATGCAGTAAAGCTGAAGATGTCCAGGCAGAGGGCAGCAAGATGAAGGAGAGAGACTCTGTGCCAGGAGGAAAGGCAGCACACAATCATGAAATTGTGTCTTTTAGTGTGGATGGTTTATTAAACAACTTAATCACACAGTGAATTAGTGATTTCTGAATGTGCAGTTGGGGTCTTCGGCTTTGCTTCCTTATCTGTTAAAGTCACTGCACGCCACTGCTTATGAGGAAAATTTACAATGTGTGATAATTAACTGTTTAATGTTGCTATGATGACATGAGTTGCAATAAATAAATTGCCAAAGTATGAATATAGAGTTTTGGTGAGAGATCACAAAGTTGACTAACTGTGTTACATGTGGCTGCAGTCCACACTCAGAAAGTTTTCTTTTTGGCTTATTCCTAACAGTTAATTATCATAGGAGAAGTTAAAAATGTAGCTTACCTACATGTTAAAATCTTGTTGAACAGGTGGTGTGATAAAAAGCAATTAGCATAGTATGTTTTCATACTGGAACTTACAGAGCTACAACTGTACAGTGCACACTGTATAGCTGTTGAGTTGACTTCTCACTGGCCTCCACAGTCGCCACTGTGCTGTCCCCTGTGTGTTTGTGTCAGAAAACAAAGGCTGCAGCCTGGTATCAAAATATGCTATGTTTTTCCAGCTTATTTGGCTGATGTACTGCGCTTTAAAACCCCAATGTAACTGCATGGTGTGTTTTTTTGTAATACTGTGCATTCAGCCAGTGTTTTGTGATGTGATAAATGTACAATATCGTGAAGGAAATGAAAATACAATTCATCAGTCACCACTTATATGAAGTTGAGCTCTGAGCACTGACACCATGCTACCAAGGGCTCTGGCTGTGGACAGTAGCCTTGAACCCACACTGTATTTCTGAATTTCCAGGTCTGCTTTTGAATAATGACTTATTAGCCTCGGGGGCAGAGTGGGGGCTGAGTCTCTTCAGGTTGACAATGAAAGCTAAATGTGGCTCACTAATGTCATATAAATGCCACTCCAGACTCCTGCTAGTGCTGTAATTGCCACTCTGACTCTCTGCATACCATGTCGAATGCCACTGACAAGTAAATTACACAATAATACCACACAAAACGGGAGTTTAAAAGCTATTTGCCTTAGGTGCTTTAACAACGCAATTACAAAATTCAAAGGTTTTAGATTAAAAAAACAGCAAGGAAGATGAGAGTGTGCTATGATCTAAATAAATATCAAATTAAAAAGTGACTGACTAAGAGCTGTTGAAAGCTGTTGTCATTATTGAAACAGAAAACAAAAGAAACCAGCTCAACACAGATATTGAAAACATTGGCACTACTGGATGATATGTTTACTTACAAGGTAGTGGAAGTGATTAATAACTTCTTAACTTAAATGACTTCACCAGGAGGGTGAAACAAACATGCCCTCATGTAATCATAGACTAGAAATTCCAACTTAAACTTCATACATTTCACCAATATAAGAAAACAAGCTGAACAAATCTCGCTTGCTTCCATTAGTACACGGTGCAAGTCAGTGACAAGATCAATGTGGCTGGTTTAATAGAGAGGGACACATACTGCAGCATCTTGGCCGTTATATGGATATAATATAATATGGAGCCAGTTAACCAAACACCTTATGTTTCAATACACACCTGTTTACATCCTGTGCATGTACCCACCCACACCTGTTGGCCATCATGTATCCTCATTCACTCGCTTTGGTAATATGGGTTAATTAATTGCACCATGTAGAAAGTGATTCATCAGTTTCCCCCCACAAACGTGTGAGATATAATCTTTATGTTGCTGTATTCTTTCATAGTGATCCTTCTCCCTTTGGTGTCATGTTCCTAGTTAAGCCATTCAGCATCACAGCCCTGATTACAATGTTTATTACCCGTCAACCTACACAAAGCAGAGAATTCAGACAAAGCAGCAGCAGAAGCAACGACAACCCATGCAGGCTAATCTGCCAGCCATGCGAGCCTTCAGGGCAGGGTTTGGTAATGTGATTTAGATGAGTTTCCCACGCTGGTGTGTCACTGCCGTCTCCCCTCAGTGCTTCAGCGACAGTCCCTCATTACACACTGTGCCACCATCAGCCGTATCGCCAACAAGCGTGACAGTTTTTGACACTGGGACACCCGATTTGTTCGCAGGCGAAATGACGGAGAAGCACGAGGAAAGAAAGAGTTTACGGAACTAGAAAAAATAAAAATCTCTTTTCTATTCACAAATGTTGAGGCATCATTAAGAAACACTATGGTTCTGATCAACATTTAGCATTTGACCCATCGCTGGGCCCTACCACTGAAATTAGTTCTATAGAACCAAAGATGCCATTTATATGTAATGTGACAAAATCTAATTATTAACAGTGAATATTTCAGAGAATAAGAGTTGAAAGCTTCCTCCAATTCAACACACTCTGTCCAATCTCTCCTGTGTCAGGTGCTGAAATTCATACGTGTAACAGTATGATTGGAAGTGTGCACATATGAGTACACTCTCAGTAAATAAATGGGTGTTTATAACTCTCCTTGCCTCAGGGTTGGACACCGAGGCTTTGGCTGTTTGCCGACTGCTAAAAGTGGAAAGTGTCCTCCTTTGCCTCCACCTCCTCCTCCTCCTCCTCCTCATCATCATCGTCCCTGTAGTGTGGCTGACTTAACAATGCCTTGCTCATCTCCAATAGAAAAGCTGCAGCTGGGTCAACAATGACAGGCAGCTCGGATTTGTGTGTGTGTGTGTGTGTGTTGGAGTGTTTGTGTGACAGTGTTTATGATTGAGCTCCTTGTTGATGTGAAGAACAAAGCTGCAAGTGACACTGAGCAAGTCTTCATTAACCCCTTAGCTAGGTTGTCAAAATACCAATGTAACCCTTTGAACTGAATCAAACAAATGCAACTGTGACAAGTATTAAGCAATTGCAGTCTTTCCATTTCACTCCAGACCAGAGACATCATCAGGAAAAATATCTGGAACAAAGAGGACTTTGAGAAGTCAGGACAAGGGCAAATTTCTCCATTCCTTGCCCCTCTGGTGTTCTCATACTCTAGTCTCAATCACAGAGCTTGGTTATCTCCACCAACCAATTATTTGATTAGAGGAAGGACGGGTTTAAATCATTTGGGCCACTTCATAATAAGGAGGGGACACTATAGAATCCAGGGGATCTAGCAAATACCACAGGGCTAAGCCTCAGTATGAAGGGATAAGATCTAAAGAGCTTCCAAATAATTCTAAACTTGCACGCACACACACGCGCATACACACACACACACAAATGTACACATTCAAACTTTATTATGCACAATGCCTGACATCAACCAGGGAATCTACTACACCTCCAGTACATCTTGAAACTCTTATTCATTTTTTTTAGAATTAGAATAAAAAACACATCTCTCAAGAAATTCAAGGTTATAACCTTCATAGAAAACACATGTGTGAGTCTTTTTCATCCAATATTAGTCACCCAAGCCACTTGCCTTTTTAAGATTTCTATATCTGGCACTGTGCTCAAAATGATGCACTGCATTTGGCTCAGGCCACAGCAGAGTGTGAAAACTGGCAACCGCTGCTTCAACTGTGGGTGTGTAGTACATCACCTTTCAATGATGACTGTATTTTAAAAAGCACAATGGGTCTCATGTGTCGCAGTAAAGCCAAACTCTGCCTTATTAAGGCATGAAAATGTGTCCTCTCTTCCCAGTAGTGTTGGTTGCTGTAAGAAAACCAGCTGGGTTGGTTTGATTCACTGTAACTTCAGCACAGTCATATGAACTTTTGTCTTGAATTACGTTGTTATTGTGTGTCTGGCCTCTTCTTTCAGTGTGGTTATCAAACTCATTCTAACACATTCTCACACAACACTGTATTCCACCACAGTTTCACACCAAATTTAATTTTATTTGGAGACTTGTTGCCTACGGCCCATAATTCACTCTCACCTGTGGTTTCGATCAGCTCATTGAAACAAAATTGTACAGTGTATACAAAAACAATTGAGTCATTGATAGTTCCCTCATATAACCACTGGTTAGAACTACACTTGTAAAGCAGTGATCCATAATGTATTTGAATGAAAATGTTTTTTACATGTGGAACAGAATGAGCATGACATAGAAACATCCAACAGCTACTTGGCTCATAACTTGCTTTCATAGCACAGGATGTGATGCAAGAGGAAAGCAATGGATTCACACAGGCTATTGATTTCCAACTGAAACAGGTTAGGTTCTCACAGCTGGATGCTGGCATTAATATTGAGAGGTGACTGTGGGAGCACTGATGTTCAAAGGAATCAGTGAAAGACAGACCCTATAGTAAGTTTATGGTTATCTCTCAACAGCATGAAGATCGGTGGTGCCTGTGTAGACATCATATATGTCATATGTGGTCATGTAGATATAGCCCTGTATGCTCCTCCATAAAAAAACAGGATTTAATTCAGTAGTTCTTCAAGGCTCAGCCAGATAAACCAATGAGGAGATTTTCTGCGAACATCAAGAACCCCTGCACCACAGTTATCAATGCTCCTGAGAATTATATGTTTCTTATTCAGGGTGTTTTTTCATATGTTAATGTAACAAGACCAATAAATCCAAAAGGGAAGACACTAGTGTATTTCTGACAAATTCAAATTACTCATTTACATGAATCAATTCAATTTAATTTAATTCAGAGGAAGAGACATAGTGATAGTCTTCCATTACTGAGCAAAGTAGATGGGGCTGTCAGAAGTATGCATACATTAGAGATGATTTTGAAATGTATGTACAGACAAAGCATTTGACCTCTTAGACATAGTGTCATTTCTTATTGATCAGCTGGAGAAATACAAAGGGCTGCATAGAAATAAGAATGTTACTGGATTAAAGTGCTCTGTCAGTGGTCACTCTATGGTCCTGGACTACTCCTGTGCAAAAAACATCAATAGTAATAGAACAAATAGTGAGCAGCTTGCACACGCACACGCACACACACAACACACACACACACACTCACTCACACGCAAACACACATCCATAGAGAGAGAGAGAGACAGAGAGTGACACACACAAATGCGCACCCACAGAGTTTCTCTGGCTTGAAGGATAACCCTAACTCTAACCCAATCTGACCTGGAGCTGGAATACATTGCTGGGAGGATGGAAGGAGGAATATTTTGATTTATTTGCTATAACCAACTAGATGGGTTGATGGAGGGTGGCACGGTGGTACAGTGGTCAGCATCCCTGCCTGGGGATCAAACCCACAGTACAGTATGGGTTCTGGATTCAGTGTGGAGTAATCTCTGGGTTCCCCAGCTTCCTCCCATAGCCCAAAAACATGCACACTAGACCAGGTTGACTGGTGACCTTAAATTGCCCATAGGTATAAATGTGAGTCTGTGATTATTGTTTGTTCCTGTATGTTGGCCCTGTGGAGAACTGGCGACCTGTTTGGGGTAGGGTGTGCCCCACCCTCACCATATGTTGGCTGGGAATGGTTCCAGCCCCCACACAACCCTCCATGGATAAGCAGTAAAGCCAGTGGATGGATGGACATTCATCACAACATTACTGCATTAATGGCATCTTATTTACATCAACTTCTATAGACCTATACATCACTACCATGAGGGGAAGGAGGTTCCATAAACACAGCACACAACTATCATTCTTCTGGGGGCTCTTATTTTCAGAACCACTCATTATTAGTCTTAATTTCAGTCTCCATAGTCTTGCTCTTGATGGTTCGTTTGAACTAGGCAATTCATTCAACTCATAACCTCATCAACTCACATTAAGCACTCTTTGAGGCTTTTACTTTGAAAATCCAGCATCCTTCAGAGAGCACTGGAAGTTTTCTGACAACACCTGGAGACTTTTATTTTTAGTCCACACTACAGGACTTTTATCACTAGTCTGGGACCTTTGTTTTTCAAGGTCCAGCTATTTACCTTGTGTTCTCTGAATCATGCTACTGTTAAGTCAAACCTACACGCTGGACAAGTCTTCCATGCAGTCGGGGGGGGAGGTGATGATGAGGTGAGGTGAGGTTTATTCATTTATTTGGTAAAAATGTTCATAATGTTCATACGTGTATTCCTGGGAAGGGAGTGGGGGAGGGGTGCATACCATACAATTGCTGCTGGTAGGTACTGGTCACTAGTTCATAAAATCTCTATGTAACTGCTTACTAATTGTTAACTGAATTATTCCTCTCTGTGTTGCAGTCATTTCTAGAGCTCCTTCCCTGGAAGCCGCTTCTGAGAAACCTAATCTGAATCTGTTGTTATCAAACTACCCATACTGTTATTTCATTTCATTTGCATGTGACATGTTATCACTAGTCCGCTGTACACCATCCCCATCAATCTCTGAAATTTATTACCAAGATGCTGGCTGAGAGAAAAACCTGTATGAACTTGAATGAGAATAAACTGCAGGTGTGTGGCATCAGCAGTAAACGTTGTGCCTGATTCATCACGTAACACCAGAGAAAGACTAAACTGCTACACCTGTGTACATTGTTGACAGCAGTGATGCACCTGTGGATGTGTATGATAGACTTACATCAACCCAGATGGGCAGTTTTTCTGGCTGACTGACTGTACAGTGACAGCCAATGAGGCTTGTGAGCAGTGTAGTGTAGTGTTCACTCTCGCACATCTGCTGAGCCAAGTGTTGAGTTTGTCTTAAACACTTCACCACATAACACCTATGTCATCCCTTAATAGGGTGCTTCCTGAGTGAAATAGTATTAATCGGTGAAATGGCTCAGACAAAGGGTTCCATTTTACTCACAGTTATATGCTTACAGCTCGAAGACATGAGCCGCCTCAGCACAATTATAAAAGTGCCACAAAAAAGTGACAGAAAATGTGTGTTAGTTAGTTGGTGGGGGCTGTAAAATTAAAACACACTTCAGCAGTTATGTTGTTTGTTGAGTAGCAGGAGAATCATACAGCGCAAACCTTGTAAGGCTTGTTATGGTTATTGCTCTCTGAAAACATTGCCACCCAGGAAGCTGAAACAGCCCTTTTTTTTTGATGCAGGCAAATATTGTGTTGGAGTCGCTGTCAGAGTATAATGAAATGGGTATTTATGCAACCATGCACACAGTTCAAACTGATGCTAAGCTTGTCGACAGACAGAATCCGTAATCAGTCACCAACTCAGGCCCTGGGGGGACGTGCTGTTCTAATGAAATCAGAGGAAAAACAGAAAATCCTCAAAGAATAGAACCCCACAGAGTGCAGACATTTTACTACAAGTTTCAACCTTTTTTCCTTTACTGACAAGAATCACAAGGAGCAGCACTGTACTGTAAGGCCTTTGAGATCTCTGTGGAGTTCAACAGCAAAGCAGAAGAATGTGATGTTCAGAGAAGATTTTGGGGGGTTTTAGCTGTCATGCCAGGCAAAAAAGAAAATTAACAAAATGCCAACAGCTGAATGCGGAAATGCATGGACAAGGAAGTGTCTTCAGCACTCTCTGGCATCACACTCCTATCAACATTACCTGGGGGAGAACTATGAGCTAATTAATCATCCACTATAACAATACGCTCCACAGCACACACTGGCAGTGTGTACATAATTACAGGTAAAATAGATTCCGACATTATACACCAATCTGCCAGAACGTTAAAAGCAGCAATCCGTTTTAAGCCAGTGTGGATTCAATGAAAGAATCAAACTCTTATCTCCTGTTGGGTCAGATGTCACATACAACAATGGAAAGCTCTTGTAATAAAAAAAAAAAAATACAAAAAATACAAAATTTTCTTGCTACATATTAAACATAATCAACAAAAATAAAAAAATATTGTCTTAATTTCCAGTTGTAGTTTATAGGCCATTAGAGGGATTGACTCCCAAATTACAACCTGTCCTTAAGGCACACCCACAGAGAGCCAGACTGAAGCTTAATAAATTGCACATAACCCAAAGAGAGACCTCAATTAGAGAGGCCCCTATAAATGTTTTAGTAGATATTGTACAGATGGTGTGAAATGGTTTTCTTTTTAACTCATGTCTTCAGGGATTAATGAAGTAAGAGACTTAAGTTGGGATATCAGAAGCTAAATACTTGACTTGATCACAAAAGTCCTAAGTAGCTTGGTATTAATATCTCATCAAATTATTATAGGACTCTTCAGTTGTTACTCACTGGTTGTGCTTTGTTAGAGGTGACATTTACTGTACACTGGTGAAAGTGTTTAATTTGGATTTTTAGATGGTCGAGTAGTTTTTGTTCATAGAAATCTGAAGAAAATGACACATTTTAAGGTTGAATCTCCGCCTGCTTCAGTGCTTCTCACTGCTCTTCATCATTTATATTTTATCCAGTTGTAATATAAAAAAAAGGGGTTTCTTCAGATCATCCCAGCATGCTGTGTGTGATATGAAGAGATAATATTGCAGTGCCCCTGCATGGGTAACTACTTGAGTAGTAATTGCTTTATCTTTAAAGTAGAGGGAAAGTGCCTCATTTTAGTGACTCATATGATCTCTGAACAGTCACTGATACTAATCGAAAAGTCTTGCCAAAGGCTGTGGTACATGTTGAGTGGCAGACTGCAAATGAACCTGAAAACACACAGTTTAGTAGAACATCACTTTTTTTGAGCACTGGGTCCTTTTTTACTGAAAGCAACAGCAACACAAGAAGTGAGCCGGCACATGTTAGAATATGAAAGTCAAGTATGACTGAACATCATGGATGGATTACAGAACGTATCCCCTGGGCCTGTGTATGAAGTGACTGTTACCATTTCTTATTTGTCACCGAGCTCAGTTAAAAGATACAAAGCATCAACAAAGGCATGCAAAACAATCCCCAAGCAGCAAAACGACCAAAGTGACACGGAAAAAGTGCAAAAGAGGCACAAAACAAGCACAAAGAGATGCAGCAACTGAAATATTACTACAAATGAAGCAACTTGTGTTTCTTTTACTCCTATATAGTAGTGCTGAAAGGCTCTTTCTCATAATTCATCCATGCTGGGCATGTTTTGCTTATTTGGCTCAAGGGAGTGTAATAAAGGCCAAAGCATGGAACTTTTTCTGTCACAGTGGCTGATGGACAACAAATTTCCCCAGTCAATTTAAAAATTTAGCAGCTCAGGCAGTTTTAGAAAAGGAAAAACACAGTTTGAAAACAATCTTTCAAGCTGCCAGTGTAAAAGTGAGACGGCCTAAGTCACCCACCAAAACTGAAAGTATACGGCTGGCGAATGGTGTAATTATCATGCTCTGATAGTGACCAAGCTATAAATATACATCCATTATATCTAATGTCATTGTTCCTGTTTGTTCACATCTGTGGGTTGAAAACTGCCTCGTGCTGAAACTGGCAAATCAAGTTGCCAAGTCAGAAAGTTCTCAAACTATGAAGAGCTGCAAAGAGGAAGCCATGGATCAACATCTACTTAACACATTTCCACAGATAGCAAGACACTTGAAGCTCTCTGACAGGGCTGACACGAGTCCTCTTGATAATAAGGATGGGGGCATATACTGTCGACGGGGCGTTCCATGGTTGGAAAGTTTATTTCTTTTCCACTCTGCTGTCAGCAACAGCCATCTATATTTAATATTTCCATTTCCCTTCAGCCTGCCCCGTTGGCCCGGTCTCGAGTAATGCTGCAAAACATATACTCTTTCTGTGTATTATCGAAATGGCCTGGTGACCACAATGTATTGAGGTGATTCAGTTAAAAGTTATTAAGCAAGATATACATTATACAGTGTACCTAGTTAGGTGTATGTGAAAATAATAATAATAAAAAGTTGGTACTGTTTTGTGGACCTACAGAAAAGTAAAATTCATCATTTTTCCAGATAAACAGGGGTTGAACTTGTGGATGCAGTTGCTGTGGCCAGTGGCAGATGGACTGTATCAGACTTCAGATAGATGTCCATGTTGCCTCCATGACTAGACTGGATGTGTGAAAAGGCAACTGTTTGATAGAGAATGTGCTGTAATATGTCCGTGTTGTTGTCACAGCTTGTTTAGCCTACAGTATGAGTAGCCAAAAAATGCAGGTTTACAAATCTAATTCTTTTACATAGCTCAGATCAAGTCTAAAGGTGTGCTCACATATTACAAGAGCAGAATTTATAATAGCTGCATCTTTAGATGATTGTGTGGTGTGTGGGCGTGAGCAGATGCCAGCACTGAAAACTCTTTCAACTTTCAACTCTTTCAATGTATGTGCCCGTTGCTGCTTTATAAATGTACAGATGTAAAAAGGAAAAAATGGACTGCACATGTAAAGTGGTTTTAGTTGTAGCCTTACTGACCACTCAAAGCACTTTACATTACATACTGCATTCACCCAAGCATACACACTTTCATTTAATGCATTGCAATGACATACCAATGATACACATAGAGGGCAATTTTGGAGTTCAGTATCTTGCTGGATGACACATGGACAAGAGCCAGGAATCAAAACACTGACCTTTTGATTAGTGGAAGGCCTGCTGTTCCTCTTGAGCCGCTACTGTCCTTACTTATTTTTAAAGGGGAAAAGGAGTTGAGATATCAGACACCAGAAAAGCTGATATTTTGTGCTTGTATGGGCAGATATTTCTACAGACAGAGACAAAAAAAAAAAAAAAAAAACATAAACTACTGTGAATACACCAAAATGTTGATTGTTTTTGTGTTTCATTGTGCCTGATTTGAGAGTTTTCCCATATCAGTGCATGCATTTGCTTAGGCTCTACTCTCAGTCTCCAGACCCCCACTGCAAAAACCATGAAGCCTCTGTGAAAAAATTTCACTTTTCAATCTTTAACGTGAGTTTTTTTTTTTTTTACTCTATGGCAGAGATGCCATATGTGTGAAGTCCTTAACTGCACAGCAACGCCAATGAGCAGAGGCAGGCAAACATGTCTCTTTCAACGTTCTCCAGTGTGTGCACCAGCTCGGTTCAAAAATTCAGTGTGCTGTGCTGTAGATGTGAGTACAGATGGGAGAGTGCACACCTGAGAAAAGCCTGTTAACGATACAGTGTGGTGATTGGGTTTTGTTTTTAGAGACACTTTCTGGTTTGTCCCCAGGGTGTGCTGCCATGCTGTGTTGGTATCTAAGCTCAGGGAGAACAGGAAACAGGAACAGCTGTTGCCATAGCTCTCGGTCCAGACCGCGCTGTCCCCATTCTATCTATCTATCTATCCATCTATCTTTAGTGTGCTTTTGTTTCTGCCTATATGTCATCTGCTGTCCCTGTCTCTTCCTTGCATCTTTTACGAACGCATGCAGGCATACACAGGAGCTGTTTTAACAAAGGTGTTTCATTTTAGTACATGGCAGCACTGCGCACTTCACAGAAATGCAACATAATTTGTGAAAGGTTACTGAGGAGACATAACTCATAGTTATCCTGTTCTGCACACAGAGACGAGTAGAGATAACCCTCTTTTCTTCCTCCGGTTTAAAGAATGCATTCATATTGTTCAAGCATAAGAGCAATGAGGACATGATGTACAACAGGCTTTTGACTTTTTTTCATGTAGAGTTTTATTTGTTAAAAAAAAAAAAAAGCAAGCAAAACATGCAACTCATACCAAGTTTGATAAGCCCCCCCTCCCTCTCTTAATTCTATCCTGGTCTATCTATGTCACTCAGTCAAACATGTGAATTTGCCCCAGCTGTCTGACTGTTATTCTGGACAGGGAGCTGTGCTGTGTGCTATGTATTCTGTCTGCACACACAGTGAGGACTCCTCACTTAGTTGCCAGTATTCAGGCCTCTGGGACAGTATTGTCCAGATGCTTCTCTCCCAAACCAGGAGGTTTCCCTGCCTGAGGGAACTCAGTGCTCTAATTTTTTACATCGTTATATGTGCCACTATGTGTGTGACCGCGCTGTAAACTGGTTGGCCCATTGCAGCAGCAGCAGCAGCAGCAGAACTATCCTCTAAAAGCGAAGACATAAAAAAAAACATGTTTTTTTCTGACCGAAATGTTTGATACCAGTTCTGATACTGTGCTTGAGATGTCGTACTGATACCAAAACAATCCCCTTTTTGATGACTGACCTCAAGAAATAAAGTGATGCAATAGGTTGTATTTTTCTTTCATTTAACAGACCCAGTTCATCATTTTCAATTTCATATGAAAGAGAATTTCATTTCATTTCAGAGAAACCTTGGGCACGGCTGAGGCAAATGACAACCTACCAGAACCAGTACTTCTTCAAATCAGTCACCATAGACACAGCTAATTTCTTATTTCATTACACACATACAGACCATGAATTTTTGTATAAGTCACTCGGTGAGTTTATGCTTTCTTGCCGGCATGCACCAAAGTCTCTGCCTGACACACAGACCTCCTCTCAACACAGCTGATTCAGGTACTGACAAGATGGGAACAGCAGAACAACCTTCTCTGAGCTTCACAGGTGCTCTTCAGGAACCTGTGTGATGTGTTGGAAACCACATCCATCTTTGTTTGCAGTCTATGGCAAAAGGCCAATAACTGTTTTAGTTGTGACATCACAAATGGCCCTTTTCCACTAGCACTACTCGGCTCAGCCCGACTCGACTCAACTTGTTTTGTTTGTTTTTTTTTTTCTTTTTCACTGGGGTAGTGCCTGGTACCTGGTACTTTTATTGGTTCTGCGTCAGCCGAGGATCCAAGACAGCTGAGCCAATGCTAAAACGTGACATCAACTGACTGCAGGCCACTGATTAGCCAGAGTGTTGTCGCTAGGAGAATCGCGAGCATGACACTGGCAACTGCGCCCCCTGATCTATACTGAGACGGTTATTCTTTCACGCAACTTACAGTAAATAGCTGCTGTGTGGAAACCCACACTGTGGTCCGTAATCGAGGTGCAGATGAGTATGTTTGGAGCTGCTGAGAGGATCAAAAATAGAGAGCAAGATGGTGCGATGACCCTGCCCACGTTGAGGAGGTACTATGAAGTACTCAGTTGTACTGGACAATGACCTAAACCAAGTGGAGTGGAGTTGAGCTGAGCTGTAACTGTGTTGTGGAAAAAGGCCAAAAGTCGATACGGTGATGGTTTGTGTTCAGGCTCAGTACCTTAATACAGGCTGTGATTATTTCTCTCTGGACTTTGCACTTTTACACTTTCACAGTACTAATAAAGAATATATTGGATCTTTAATCAAGGTGGTATTGTTTCCAGGTTTTATCCTACGATTTAAGAAATGCACACATTTTGAATCCCGTCTGACCCTGACATTGCAGCTTGATTTTGGACTGGTGTTGGGTGTATTATCTGAGACATAACAGCTATTGTATCTTCATTTTACTCTACATTGTCCTATATTTCATATCTGTCTCTTTTGCAGTCAATTTCCCATCCTCCTTCTCTTTTGCTTTCATTGACAAAAGCCCCTTGGTGGTTTGAACATTACTGAAGCAGTTGTCCAGGCTTTAATCTGTGACTTGGGGCTGTCATTATCCATCAGAGGAGACACTCTGTCCCTTCCAATTTCCTCTCTGTGTCCATCTCTCCCTTTCGCACCACCTAGACTTTGAATTCTCCCTCTGCCTCTGTCTGCTTCATAAATATTCAGCATGTCGGCCAGTAATTTACACACACAGTCTGCCACTCCCCATCATTTCTACACCTGGACACATGGACGTTGACATTCCTCTCTGTCCTAATCTGCTTTCATGTCCTTTATTTCTCTCCGCTCATTCTCCTTCTCTACACTTGTCGTCTTGCTACTTCCTGCATCGCCTGTCACTTCTCCTCTTCTCTTGCATCCTGCCTCCCATCTATCCTTGTCCCTGACACAGTCCTAGCATTATATGCTCAAGGGTACTCATACCAACTCAAATTTCCAGCTTGAAGGTTCATTCTTGACCTTGGAAGCAACAGTTTGACAAAAATAAAACCCCAACATAAAACCAACTTACTTGAGAGTGTAACTTTTTACCAGATCTCATGGCCCTCCTTACAGATGGAGTTGCTCAGTTGTCATGGAGATGGTCAAAAGAAAATGTTTTCGATCACAATAAAATGTTGTTGTACCATTACTGCATGTGAAAGACACAGTGATGGTACTACAAAGATCTTTACAGTGGGGCTGAGCTTGTAGAGATTGTTGTCCCTTGTATGGTTGGTGATTCAATCACTCAGTGTCCTTAAGACAGACAATGATCACAGTTGCTATTGATCATTCGGTTGATACATGTGTAAAATAGATGAATATACTGCAGTAAACTAATAAAGGTTTTTGGATAAAAACACCATAAATGTGTCCATTTATCATGGCCATGCTCATGGAAAACACAGTGGAAACTGCACTTAAATGTACTGTATGTCCTGTGCTGTCAGATACTGTGCCCTTTATTTAGAGAGATGGCTCAGCATTGTGGATTGGCATTGTGTGTTTTGTCTAACTGTCCATTACTTTTCTTTTTTTAATCTGGCAACAGGACAAAAATAATACAGATGAATCTGTATGTGTACAGTGATTGGAGAAAAATTGCTTATTTTTAAGTACCGTAAATTCTCAAATAGAGGCTTGTGCTTGTATTTGCTTTAACTACAGAACTGACCCGGCTTATATTTGAGACTGGCATCTATAATGGACAGGCTTTTATTTAATTTTGAACAAATCTTTCTATTCTTACTGTTTAAAAGAGTAAAAATAGAAGGAAAGACCCGGACCCAGAGCACGCATTTAGAGACTTCTTAATAAATGTATGTTCACCAGCCATCTAGACTGCTCCAGCTCTTTCCTTGGGTCAGTTGGAATTCCCAACGGGCCAGGCCGAACAACACGCCCGGTCGTGCCAGTAACTTACCTTACCTGGGTCAGGTCTGACCATGGACTTCCTTTCTTTTTGGCCGCATCTGGGCTGAGAATTAATGCTCGTGAGTTTGGCTGTGTTGGGTCCAGGCTGCAATACCCGCAGGTTGGACCGGGTTGCATTTTAATTTTCAGGCCTATTTGTAACACAAATTTAACAGCTTAGTAACTGCTCAAACGGGCGATCGTGGGCGTTGAGAGGTTTTGTATAGTCACAAGATCTTGCAGAAAATAGAAATAGACCCAACTTCTAATTTAGACTGGCTGTAGAGACTGGTGTCTATTTGAGATTCGGCTTTTATTTAAGAATTTACGGCAGTACATGAGCTTTTAAATGTTTGTGGAAGTAGCACAACATACGGTACAAAACTGGTATCAACTGTGGAGAACATTCAAATTTTCTGCTCTATTGCTTGGTATTTCTAACTGTTCATAGTACATAAGAACAAATTCAATACGTTGATATGCTGGGAAAGTTTGGGGGTTAACACCCTTCTCAGTATGACACTGCTCGCACAAGAAAATCCTTGGTGATGCAACACACCCTGTCTACTGAGTTGCATAACCTGTGCCAATGCTACTTCATACCTTCCATTGTAGCTCTGCAAAACAAACCTTGAAGCTTTGAACATTGTCTAACTTGTATATTGGTTGTACTTCTTTTGTGATGGTGATATTGCTGTGGAGCACTTGGTTGTTAAGTATCTGTCTTCAAGTGTTATAACTGCTTTTCTGTTGTGGCTGTATTTATTTGACAGTTGCCAGAGACAACAACTGTGGTACAAAGGTAAAAATTGAATTAAATACATAAGTTGCTAAATTCATTTGTTTAGAGTAGTCTGCAGTAGAAGACTACTAACAAAGTTTCCTCACGGTGGGGTGAACAGATGCAGGGGGCATGGGCAGAGAGAGGAAAACAGGTGAAACAAGCGAAAGTGAAATAAAAGACAAGAGAGTGAGAGAGAGATAAATAGACAGCAAAGCAGGGAGAGAGAATGGAAAGAACTATGAGAGAGTGGTTGGAAAACAGTGTATAATCAGTTTTCTTGGTCTTCAGGTTTGGTCTGTTGTTTGGTCTGCTGGTCACAGGCAGGACATTTACACTCTGTGTCTCACACATAAATCATCTCACATGGCTGAACGAACAGACACTGCCAGCATTTCAGCTCCAACAAAAACCTGCTCCATGCTCCATGTAGCCCACCCTGTGTTCCCTTTCTCTCACACACATATACACACACAGACACACACACACTCAGAGTGTACGGAGTATAGTATACAGTAACTGCACACACATTCTATGCACAGTCATGCAGACTTATCTGGCAGTATGTTTGCAATGATCATGCTTAGACATGGATATGACCACAATGAACACATGATTGCACACATACACACATATATACACACACACACACACACACACACCACCAGTCCCAAGTCTCAGTGTGCTGGGGTTCCCTTTAATATGCTCTGTAGCTGTCTTAACAACCACAAACTGTGAGAAAGTCTCTGTAGTCTACCCTAACTCACTATCCATATCTTTCCATCTTTCTATCCACACTGCATGTAACTTCCATCTCTGTCTATCTTAGGCAAACTGCTCCACAGGATTTATTTCATTGCTGCAAGAGGGAAGAGTGACGTTGAATTTACAAATTTCCAGACTGTGTTTGGGGGGGGGGGGGGGGTTGGAGATGGGAGGGGGCTCACGTCAAACTAATGCCACCGTCACACTCTCCTGGTTCCTGCATTCTTGCATCCCTCTATGCTGGATAGATGATATCTGGCACAGGTTCCACATGCTGGAGCTCTCTCTTTTTGATGCATGTACAAACACAGAGGCTGAGACAACAGTCTCCAAATGCTTTGATGCAATTAGCCAACAGAGTGTGAAGCAGAAAACCTTTGTAGCTTTTCACACAAAGCACAAAAACAGTGTCAACACAAAAGGACGCAGGGATCAGTCGACAGTAGCGGAGTCTCTTTGTTTATGCCACTCCATCCCCTGTGTGCCTGTCACGGACTGACAGTGAATCTAACACTCATATAAACCGGGTAAAAGACAGGAGAGGGGCGAGGAGGGCTCTAATGGGAGCTATGTTTTCTTGTGGTCTGTGGTTAGTGAAGGGCATGATCAGACAAAGAGAGACCATGGATTTTGGTAGAAACCTTTAGAAAATGCTCTGTTGAATACACAAGAAAGGTCAGGCAGTGACAGACAGATTGATAAAGCATAAAGGGAGCAGCCACAAGAGGACTGCAGTTTAAATGTAGTTTTTTGTGAAATATAGGACTTCAACAGATGTTTGCATGAGAGGGTATGAAATTATCATAAAAACTCTAAATGAGATCTCTGAACGATGCTCCCATACTATAACTGTGTGATTATTGAGAGACGCTTGCATGTTCACTGCAATGGCAGCCTTGTACCTTTCAATAATAATAATAATATTAATAAAAATAATAATGATAATGATAATAATGATAATTAATAATAATAAGATTTAGAATATGCAGCTGATTATACCATCTGAGGTGTTGTGGCAGCTATATATTTAGTTGATTTCAATGCAGAACGTAAGACAAAGATATATCCTAGAGATATAGTTGGGGTTATTTGATGTGGCGTTGTTTGAGATAGTCATCTGTTGTCAGCGTATGACCTGCAGTAGATTTGGATCATCGCCCTCTCACTTCAGAGAAGCAGCCAGGAGCACCAGCATGGAAGATGAGCGATGTACTGCTTTAGACAGCACCATCCGCAAAAAAGTATTTCGTGATTTTAAAACATGCTCACAGAAGAAAAACAATATTTGTTTAGGTATACGCCGTATTTTGAATATTTTCTGCTTTATCTTGCCATCAAACAGTCTTTTTTTTGTAACAGATTTCACCTGCTGAACTACAGTATTCCTCCACCCACACTGCTCTCTAACATACTTTTGTTTGCTATTATTAAATTTTTAGCCATTTTTGTAATGAAAGGTCTTTTCTACTGATTTGGTTGCATTGCACTGCTTTGATTTCAAACGCATTATTGGCTGCCTCTTACATCCAAATAACCGCTGCCACCCAGGCTCAACCAAGCCCAAGAGAAGGTTAACAACTTCAATGTAAAACATGAAATTGCAGCTCCATGACCAGTCTCTCCCTGACAATGGCTTTAAAGCTGACTGACTGTTACATAAGTTGAGCTCAGCCTGACACCGCCGGGACTTCCTCCTCTCGGTTAATTTGGCAGCAATAAACAGGCCAATGCCGGCAGCAAAAGTGAAGACATGGACAGAGGAGGAGGAGGAGGAGGATGGGAAAAGAAGGAAGGGCTAGAGAAAGGAGAAGTTAGGGGAGTTACAGTATAGAGGCCAAGAGAGTGCATGACAGCTCGGATTTAAAGGGTAGCTGAAATGGAGTGAAAGTCAGGCAGAAGGAGAGAAGAAATTGGGGGAAAAGTAAGCAAATGTAAGAGGGAGGGTGAAAAACAGCAGGGCAAGAGTGTTTGGTGAGCTAATTCCTAGATATCGACACTGCTTTGATTAGTAACTGGAGGGAGCCTTTTAATGAGAGGCATTCTTTAATCAAACCCCAGCATAACACAGCCCACCAAGCTATCTCTCCTTACAGTTGGGGTGAATGATTTCTCTTCTCAGACGTCTTCCCCTGTGCAAGTCAACAGATGATCATCCTGCTGCCCCCCCCCAAATTGAGAAGGTAATCACTTGTACAAGTTCATTCAGACATCCAAGTAATTTTTCTCTTCAGTGGTCTTATCGCTGCAGATTAAAACCTCCTCTGTAGGAGCTTAAGGAGTTGTGTATCGATGCTCTGTTTGGCACATTGGAGCAATAATTGGGCACTGTATAATGGGATTGTCTCCCATACCTGGGGAGAGATTTTGTCTTTGTGTATATCAGTGTGTGTTAAAAATCATCAGGGAAAAAGGGCCCTCCAACTGTGGAAGCGTGGCTTGTTGTTGTTGGAGAGCAGGGGACCGAGCTGCCAGAGTGGGAGGATACAATACCTGAAGGAGAAGGAGAGAAGGAGAGAAAGAGAGAGATAGAATGACACAGGTGGGGGAAAAAAGAAGGAAGACTTTTAGGGACAAACAGTTTGAGGTGTGTGAAGTGCACTACACTGCAGGCAGAAATGTGTACCATGGGTCTAGCTTGTGAGCGTTTGTCTCTGTGGTCTCCAGTGCGCTCATTAGGAAGCAGGGACAGCATCTTAGAGCCCCTCCCTTCCCAAGAGATAGGAAGCAACTAATTAGAGGTCTGTCCTCCTCCCTGACACATCCACATCCCCTCTGGAGCACCACAACGAACCACTCACTACTCTAACTCAGCTTCCAACGTGGCAGAGTTTATAAGTGGGTGGGAGGAGGTGGAAACACAAATGGTACAGTAGGAAAATATATAATATATAGCTACAAAACAATGAAGTAAAACTAAATCCTAACTGCTTTACTATTCTCCATCAATCTTGTCTTCAACAGATGTTTTCAACAATGAAAAACAACAGTGATGAACCTGGTGTACACTGTCAAATGGCAGACAACTTCAGCAACTAGCTGAAAACAAGAGGAGCTGGTGGAGACTAAAACAGAGCTACAAGGAGAGGAAGTACTAAAATATTAAGATCTCAGTGTATTGCAGAATAATATAGTCTAAATAATGGAATCTATAAAACATCAGCTTCTAAGGCAAATCAAATCAATACAAGGCAATTTTATTTGTGTAGCCCATTTTTACAAACAACTAATATTCAAATAAAGCAAACACTCTGCTTGGAAAGATTTTGTATAACACTTGACAAGACCGACTCATTAAACATTATGTCATAAAAAAGAGAAAAAAGTAAATAAAGCAATAGAAATTATGGAGGTTATTTCTTGTTTGAGTTTTCTACTTGTTTGATGAAGGGGAATAAAACCACTGATACATGAAGATTCATGTATACAAGAAGAACTCATGTAAGATGTTCCCATATTGCATATTTACCACTCCATCATTTACTCCTTGTATGGAGAAGTGCTGATTCAGTAAGTCATACAGTGTCTTGAAGAAGTCTCTTATCCCTCATAATACTACTAATAATAACAATGACAACTACTGATTTCGAGTAATCACAGTCTGATGAGACTCAGGCACCAAAGCAGCTATCACTGTGTTGAGCTCTTGACCGCTACTGCCTTTCTTTCCCAAGCTGGTATCCCACAAGTGACACTTTCATATGTTTTATTTTCTGTACGGTGATGTTTTGTCTGTGGTTGGTGACTTCCCCCTAAATGCTGCACACTGCACCCGAAACTCAGATTACACACACACACACACATAGGGGCTTAGATTTCATTCTCTTCTCAGAACACCATGACTGCACATACCACATAGAGAAAGTAGTTGCATGCTGCTATATTATTGATTAAATTTTCATTTACAGAACCTTTAAAGTTTTATTAAGCTTTGAGAAAAGAAAAAAAAGAGAGAAAAACTTCTTGGCCTGTGTCACATAAAATCACGTTGTCTCTCAGAGGACTTCTTTCAATTTTCAGATTGGTGCAACAAGGTTGATTAATTGTGTTTCATGCTGCAGTAAAACTTTAATTACTTTTTATATTATGTCTTTTTAAGTCTAGACAAGAGCCCTATTTCCCACACTATTAATACTATTTGGTGTACAGGATGGTAGACAGTAAATTGCTGTGCTTTCTCTCATGAAGGTGAATCTGTTCTCCTCTCTGGACTTCTACTTTCTCTCTAAACCCCTCTTCATCTTAAACATCTATTTTCTACTACGACATTGGACTAACAAGGAAGGAACCCTGGTTAATTCTGCCTTGAAATTCTGGTCAATACACAGGCCCTGTGTTAGGATATTTAATTAGAGCTCAATACACTCGCCTTTCTATTGCTTCTTCTCCAAAAATGATTTCGCTTGTGGGGAAAGGGGTGTGGGGTGTGTGCAGTTGTGTGTGGGTTGGGGTTAGTCTCTAAGAAGGGAGTGCTGCTGCTTTTCATTGATTGTGACACTAAACCGCACATTTACCATAGCACATCTCCTACGTCTCCCTCTCCCCCCGATGCCAATGAATCAAAAGCTGCAGCAGGAGGAAAGTAGTGCTTGTTAGCAGTGCTTTCCAGGGAACCTCTTCCTCAAACATTTGACAATCTCGCTCTGATCGATAGCTGTCTTTCTTTCTCTGCTGTGTCTCTCTTTACTCTGCCTTGTGACTAAACAAAGCGTTGCAATGCCTCACTTGCTATACTTGTGTGTGTGTGTGTGTGTGTGTGTATATATATATATATATATATATATATATCACATGTATACATCACCTTTGACCAAGTGCATTGATTACATAGTGAGTCCCAGTTATATACATTTTATCTATCAAGAATAAGTCACAATCATTTAATGATTAAAGGTAAATATGTATGTGTGTGTGCGTGTATATATATATATATATATATATATTCCAACTCTATGGGCAAAGTTCAAAAACAACACAAAGTTTTAAACCCATTAAATATTGACATCACATTTAATAGTTGGTTGTTTTTCCTCTGCAGCCAGTATTTGGACTTGGTCTATGAGAACATCACTAAACTTGGACTGACTGTATATTGTTGATTGACTTATAATCAGTCAAAACCATTCCACTGTTTGGCCACTGGAAGCTTGGTTTTCTTGCCTGTATATTTAGGTCCATTGTCCTCGTGTATAAGAAGAGCCATGACTGTCCTACAAATCTTTTAATCATTGTTTTATTCCTATTCTATTGAACTGGAGGAGAGCCATATTTGCTGATTGCACTCCGAGCAATATTATTTCAGTACTAGACTATATGTCTGTGCATAAAACACAGAAAAGTGGTGGTAGAACACACTTTATTGAAGTAAGGCTTATGAGAAAATAAGGCAGCAGTTTGATGCACTTGATGGTACATAGGGAAAATATAGACAAGAGAGTAAATTGACGGCTGACTTGCAGAGAATGGGATCTATTGTTTGTCTTTCCACAGAGTTTTAGCAACCTCAAGGTCATTCACAAAATGAGTGGCCCTCTCTCCCTCTGAGGCATTGTCCAAAGTCTGGCGAAAGGCAGGAAGTGAGATGTGCTCATTTTTGTATTTCGTCATGACATCTCTTGCTAGGGCAGGTCCACACAGACAACCATATCTCCAACTCAGAGATAATATTCCTCCTTTTTTCTTGCATTTTGTTTCAGAGCACTGTGCAACTTCGACATTAGATATACATTAAACTCCCTGTTGTCAGTATGTATGCTGAACTCTGTCAAGATTTTACTGGATTTGTAACTGCAGTTGTTCAACAACAAAATTATATTAGTATTCATAACCATGGATATGGGCATGAATGACAAAAAGCAGTGAACACACTTTCAGTTGTTTGAATGCACTTACTCTGAGTCCCTTCGGAGAAAGGTTTCTGCCAAATTAAAGTAATATAAAGTGGTGTTTTGCAAGATGCCAAAATGTGCCAGGAATTTCTAATTTATTGTTGTTGTTTGTGTTAACAAGTCAAAAAACACGAGTGAACAATGGGAAAACAGTTTCACATAAGAACTATAAGAAGCACCAAAGTCTGTATCTCCCACTTTTAACTGCGTCTATGTGAATTTTGTAGGAGGCCGTTACAATTTTAAGGTAATGACCCGTTATAAAGCCCATCAAGGCCATGATGTGCATATGTTGTAAAAAAAAAAAAAAAAAAAAAAAACTAAACAAAGTATAGACAGAACATTCAATCGAATCCATTAAGCTGTCGCTCAGGCTGAAGTGCTCAAGTCTGAGAAGAGATGAGCTCATTCAAGCTCATTCCTGGCCCTTGAATACTGACACATATCCCCACAGCAGGTGGCACAAATTCTTCACAGGTAATCAAATTAGGGAGACAATGATCTGACAAGCATGCTCTTGATCTTGATCATGTTCTTCGTCTTGAAGATGAAATATAACCTCTTCAAGTGATAGGTAACATATCATAATGAAAGATACACTGATAATAATCCTGGTGGTGGGTGGGCTCATCTGACAGCACTAAGATCAGACATTAAGTAATGGAAGACAAAATCTCCCATTGGGCGAGTACAGTATGTGATGACTCATTGGTTCAGTCATTTACCACGCACAGCAGGGTATAATGATAAAAAGCAGTGGTATTCGCCTTTTAAAATCCCCACACCACAAATCCAAAGAGTACTAAAGGATAGAGTACAACAAAGGAAATGTTATCTAACATGTATGGCTTCTGACATTCTCTATAGTGAGGTCAAAGATTTTTCTCTCCTTTACACTTCCAAACAATGGACGAAGGCAGGAGAGAAAAGGTCTTCAGGGTGCCTCTCATGCTCGCGTCTTACTGAGCTGCCCTCAGTGAAAGTCCCGCTGGGCACCACTCTAAATTAGTTGTGGCTTTCTGTGAAGCCCCTGCTTAATATGCTCCTGACAGAGAGAGTGAAGGAGAGACAGAGGAAACAGAAGAGAGGAAACTGAGAATGGGGAGGACACATCGAGACGCTGGAGAGGAGGATGAGAAGGAGAGAAAAAAAGATGGAGGGATCGATGAAAAGAGGAGGAGGAAGAGTCTACGTCTGTGTGTGTATGTGTGTGCTTGTAAAAAAAAAAAGAGGGAAACAAACAAACAATCACACATGCAAAGACTGGGGAGATATGCAGAGACAAAGAGGAGGAAGAAAGACATGGGGGATAACATGAAGGAGAGAGGGAAACAGGCTGAATAAGAGCAAACTTCAAGGTCTATACTGAGTCGGCGGTGGCAGCGCCAGAGGACCTGAGCAGAATAGCCTTGGCATCGCCTCCTTGGCCAATTAATGTGAAGCTGTCTGGGTCCAGGGAAGCTATTAGACTCTGGAAGAGAAAAACACATTAAAAAAGAACAGGAAGAAAGTTCACTGCTGCTTCCCCACAGTGGTGCCTGTATGTAAAGACCCTTGTTTTTCTTGACTGAATAATAGTCCTCGCCCCCCTCCTTCCCTTTCTAAGCCTCTGGATGTGGGCAGAACATCTCTGCTTTATTAACTATCTCACTAGAGACAGGACACCCTCACCGACAAGCAGCAGCCTTTATTAAAGATGCCGCCAAGTGGAAAGGACTGAGCATTGAGATTCAAATTGAGGGAGACAAGAAAACACTGTGGTGGTTATAGATTTAGTTAGATGAGAGGGAGAATTTGTATTGATGTTAATCAAACAAGCAACTGTTTTTCTTCTTGTTTAATAAGCAGGGCCTGTACTTACAAAAGCACAGATGTGCATAGAGTAACCACACAGGGTAACTGGGAATATACATTTGTTTGCATGCATGTTGACAGGCATGCACATGTGTGTGCATAAATATCCATGTGTGTACACACACAAATACCAGGTGGACACATATGTCTCTGGGATCTGTCAGTCAAGTGTTTTTTTTCCCAGAAAAAAGTATTCATTATTAAAGCAGAGAAGCCCCAGTGGTCTGACCTGTGGAGGATATACTGGTAAACACAATCTCCATAATATTACTGCAATAGGCTTAATGAATGCAAAGAATTCTATTATATATTACAGAGGGGCATTTGTTGGAGTCTTGCATTTCAACAGGTTTAATTGAATTTATTAGTTATGAACCACCATAGTGCTGGTACGCTCATTAAATAACCAGTTTAATACTCTTCTCAGCATTGTTACCAGGTTTTGATTATTAACATCAAGATAGTCAGGTTGTTTTAAGCTTTGGGGGAGATTTGTTCATGTTCCCTGAATCAAAGCACAGATCAAAGGAATAAAACATGTGTTCGACTCTCCCTTCACAGAAATGTGTGATTATAGGCTGACTTTATTACTTGGATGAAGTCCATGCACCGGATTGAAATCAAATCAGTGAGAGTGTTTTGGTTTATATTTCACTCTTGGAATTTTAAAATGCAATTTTTTTTTCTCTCTCTTTTTTTTCTCTGTGAAACAACATTTGGTGGAAAGTTGTTTTATCAAACCTGAACTGGATCCAAATTAGCCTGGAGTGGCACCTCTACTCTAAAATTATTCAGACCCACTGTACTGTATGTGTCACTCAGTCCCTCGGTACTCTACAGTATACTGTGTGTGTACAGGTGTTTCAAAGTCTGACATTATTGGCATCCCACTCATAATGCATTTGTTGTTCGTGAAAACAGGGAATAATTTGCTTGAACCTTGAATTTTTTCTCTTTTTTTTGCCCATATTTATTTACATTTTCACCTGGTGCCACTACATACACGCTGAATTAGCTAGTAGCACTCCCAGTGTTCAGTGCATTCTCGCAAGTGCAGACACGTATTAGTAGATTATTTTGATATTGAAAGAAACTTGAAAACATGATCAACATGATTGATGTTGATGCAAGTTCTGGAGTTACAAGCTTTCAGAGCTGACAGGTTGATGAAACACTGATGATTTTTATCGAGCATGTAACTTGGCTAATGGTTTTCTTTATTATGAGGTGTTTACAGTAACAACCAAAAGAGGCAGACTAATGCATACATTAATAAAATAATATAATAATAATAATAATACATAATATAATAATCTCTAAATTTCTAAAATAATAAAGATTAAAGTAGACATTATGCATATTTTACTGCTTTTTGCTTACCATTGTGTCAGTTTTGAACACCTACAGAGTAGTTCTGCATGATTTTCAGCTCTAAAAACTCATACAGATGTTCCAATCCCAATTTCAACTGCTATGCAGCCACTCCCTGAACGCCCCCCCCCCCCAGATCCCTTGCAGTTTCGGCATTCATCCGAATTGGATAATAAAACCTGATGTCACGTTTTGCATAAATTTCGCAGAGATCTCATTACTGAGTGTTCAGAGAGACTGAAAACCAAGTGAAATCTCATTGGTGGATTACAGCAGGGTCCTGCTGTAATTCATGTTGTTCAACTTTGCAGAGGTTCAGCATGGACATATGACATTCTAACATTGTAAGGATGTTCTAAAATATGGAACAGCATAATATGTCTCCTTTAACGCAAAATATTTCTATGACAACAGTCATAAACAACTAGATACAAGATAATGGTGTGATCAGTTAACAAATTTAGATGGAAAATGTATAGTATGAATTTGCATTAGTGAGGAATACAGGTTTAATGTGGTGCGACACAACATTGCTGCTGTGTTGGGCTGTGACTGGAACACAGTAAAAAACAGAAATACTTAATTACAGAACAGTAATTAACCACATAAAACCACTTCACACAAACACTCTGTGGGAGATTTGAGTAGCTGTGGTGGATAGAAAATTCCTATTGCTCATGTGCTGGTGTGTGTTGATGTAACTCTCAGCTTCAACACTTCAGGAAAAAGGGTTGCATATAAATCTTTCAGGTCCTGTCCCACTGAGTTTTCTAGTGCAAGAAAACACTAAACTGCAGTGTCTCATGTTGACCGTGCCCCCGCCAAACTTCACACCAACCTTCCTCCTCTGCTGACTTCAAGTGACAAGGTCTTCTTCCCCGCCTTTCTTTCCCTACACATCACAGTCTCTCTTTCTACCTGAATCCACAATTTTCAGATTTCTCAAAAGCCGGCCCCTGTTTTTAAGTCTACGGTTACAGTCACGTATTACAGCATGAACAGTGATTTAGAACAAGCTCTGAGTGGCTTCATTGTTTTTTCTGAGAGAGGAAACAGCTATTCACAGCAGCAGTATCAGACCTTTTTGAAAAACGGACAAAAATCGAGAGGTGAGTGGCAATTCAGGGATCTGGAACCAAGCTAAATCACACCACCCTCTGGATGGACCCTCCTCCTCTTCTTTGTCCATCTGTCCCTTCTGTTTGCTATTCAATTTACTCACAGTGTCAGGGTGAAGGGCACTATCATGCTGCTCATCTGCCAAATAAGTCTGACTTTTTGTACATGATTCATAAATGGCACTGCAGCCCGGCTGTGTGCTCAGGAAGAACTGTGAAATTTAGTTATTTTCAGCAGTTAAGGTGCGATAGATGTGACAGGTCCAGTTAGTCGAGGCATACAATGCTGTTTGTAAACAAAGGAGAGTTATTGTCTACTAACGTAGTAAAAAGTGTGACGGGAGATGACCTTAATGGCTTTCTCTCTACATTAATTCATGCAGTTGAATCGGTCACATTAACTGTTCCCTACATAATCCCACTTCAGTCTAATTTATTCTGTCTGATAAAGCAGAAATGCAGTGAAAATAATTTACAAAGAAATATTCTGAATAATGACTCCACCAATCTAGGCCTCTCATATCTTTCCCATCTGTCTCTGCTTCGCTCTGCCCGTCTTCCCACAGTGGATTGGCTTGGTCGCTCTCTTCTGATCACATCTTTTTCTCTCTTTTCTCGACCTGATTCTTCTTGCTATGCAGCCAGTACAGAGCTGTCGCCTGCTGCTGCCTCCCCAAATCTTCTGTTTGAAGAGCTGCATTGTTGCCATCTGTCTTTGGCACACAAATGCACACACACACATGGCTTAACACCAGATTCTGGTCTTATCTGGTCAAGTGTGTTTACCACTACAGTACACCTTGAGTTTACGCTGCAGGGGCCTGGTATTTTGCTGAGAGATTATTTGAGGGATTTGTGCCTCAGGTATACGACTTTCCCATTTGGGGAACACGTTGGAGATAAGTGTTTCATGTCTTATCCGTGATGGTGTGTTCATTTTATTTCAAACAGTTAATCACTCAATCACTTCAAATCAATACAGCACAGGCTGATATAGGAGCGAGAAAAGATAATCAAGTGAAATAAGTGTGCGACTGTATAGGGATTGTTGGGAAAGTTCTGTCTGTTTCCTCTTGGATCTCTTTGTGACTCTATGACACAAAAATGTTTTAATGAGGTTAAAATATTTTCTGAGAGTAATTCTAAGTGAAAAACAGCATTATTTTAATGCACACATTGTAAGCCATCCATGTATACCTACTGTATGCAGCAGTATAACTAGCTTTATAGGTGGACTGAGGTCGACAGAGCGGATCATTATGAAGAACATCACATAACTGACAACATGATGAGAACTGGTTACTAAGGCATACCGCATCTCATGTTGATATCAATCAATGCATTGTTCATTGACAAACAGACTCAAGTGTTTGTGTGTGAGTGAGTGTGTGTGTGTGTGTGTGTGTGTGTGTGTGTGTGTGTGACATCTGTATAGAAAATAAATAAATGATAGGAACTTGAATTTCTTGTTTTAGCATGCAAGTGTCCAGGAAAGTGTAAGACTTGTTTTAAACAAACAAATCATCAGAACTCCATTGATGCAGATATTGCGCCATTTGCAACTCTAAAAGGAATCCACACAGATAAAAACGGGGAAAAAAGCAGTCCATTTAGAGCATGGCTAACATGCATGTAGAGCACTGGCTGCATGCAAATAGACAAGTGCATGGTGGAAATTGTTGGGCCTCTGTACAGTCTAGACCTGCTCCATTTAAAAAGTGCCTTGAGATAAATTCAATATTAACTTGAACATGCAAGAATGATATTGATTTTTTTTTAAAGCTCTCTGTCTTTTTTAGGTGTTAGATCCTATCAATATTGAATCGTGAGGTGAAAAAAGTAAAACTTTATTCTGCACTGTTAAACTACTGTGGAGAATATTATTGATCCTATCGCCTAGTTATTGACAGTTAACACTCACTAAATGTGTATTTTACTAAATCTGAAACATTAAATCTCCTGTCCAATACACCTCATTATTTACTTTACTTTTACTTTTGATACTACCAGAAATGTAGTGCAGAATCATTTCCACAGAGCTTGTTGTGATACCACACAATAAGCTTTCTTTTCTTATAGTGTCCCCATAAATGTTCGGTGGGGCTGAGGTCAGGGAACTTTCCTACTCATCATCTGAAAGTACAGTAAGGCAACGTCCTTTTGCTGACTAGAGTCTCTTTCATTCAGCAAATCCTCTATTTGATGAAGTTGCTTTTGTGTTGTCTCAGGGAACTGAGCTCGATGTATTGATCTTCTGACGGAGTGGTCATCGTGCCTGAGACACAACTGATACAGTTTCTGCAAAATGTTTTAGAGTTCCATGTTTCGACCCTGACAAAGGTCTTCTCTTAAAATTACAATTTTACTTCTGACACCTTCACAAGTGCATGTTTCTCACTATCACTTGGTAAACCATGTTGAGTTGGAAGCTTTATTTCTAACAGGTGAACATTGTTGAATGAAGTGAATAAGCCTTTGATGAGTGTAACATACCTCTCTTTTTTTTTTTGATTCAAAGGAATAAAGTTGCTCAATGAACCGGATTTGCTCAAGATTACTTGCTAACAAAATATATTAATTCTGAATTCTCAAACTTTCTGATCATTTTCAAGTTCACGTTAGATTTTCTCAGTATGTTTTCAAAATTCAAAAGCCATAATAAAATGAGCTCTATCATTGCAGTTTTTTTTCCTATTCCACACCATGCTGTGAGTGACTGTGACTGAGAGACAGAACAGAAAGTTTTGATGAGATACTTTGACAGACGGATATTTTTCTATTTGGGGATAGAGTTTTAATAGCACTGCCATGGAAAAAACAGAACGATATGAGATGATGGATGGAACTTATTGCTCAGGAAATGAGGAAGAAATAAACTGCGCTTTCACCACCGTGTTTGTGTTTATGGGCCACTTTTAGATTAAAACAGACGGTGCCGCTGAGAATGTCAGAATCAGAGGTGTAACCAAAAAAAATCAGCGAAAGTAAGTAAGAATTGCATGCTCAAAATATTGTTATGTTTGGAGATGTCGGTGTGTATGTGTGTGATGTTGTTGGCTAATTAGAAGTGAAAGCTACATTTCCACTATTTGTGCCTGGATATTTAGCCAGTTTAGTTACTTCAACCATGATGGATAGATTTTTAAATAAGCCAGTTTCAGATCTGACTGTGACTTCATTACAGTTGCACTCTGCTGTGGCAAGTAAATAAGTGCATTCAGTCAGTCATTAAAACAGGGATCAGGATCAGATTGCGGAAGATGTTGCTTTGTTGTGGATTAAACTTGCCAACATTTGTTAGATTTGATAAAGATGGTCACATTGTATCACATGTATTAACATATCGGGTCATTTCACTTTGATACTCTAGGTCCAATTTTTTCCATACTTCTGTAATTATGAAAAATATGAAGTCAGGACTTTTACTTGTAGTTAATTAGTGTAAGAATTTGTCAATTAAGTAGATGCATTTTAGACACTAAGCAACGATAGGCAGCAAGTGAGAGAGGAAGAGAAAACATTTTTATTGTGATTTGGGTGGTTTGGCTGAAAACTGTTGTTGGCTGGGCCTGGGTCAGGCTACAGTCTGACAAACCAAAATGGAGCTGAAAGCTTAGGTGTGTGCATTTCTTCAGTGTTACAAGAGGGGAAGACATTTTTTCCCCCTAACTTATTGTTGCACATACAGTGGATTTTTTATAGTTATTGGGCTGCAGTGCTTGGACAGCACTCTGATCCAGGAAAAGCATAATCCATATGGAGTGATCTCAATGAATGACCTCATTCTAAATATAGCTTTCAGCAATGTAAAATCAAAAGTCTTTCTATAATGCATTCCTCTGGTTTTCGGGGCGAGGAAGTGCAAACACTCTGCCCAAAAGTCTGTTTTCCATTGATCTGTGCCATCCGTTTGAATGTGTGTTCAAGTTTTGGAAGTCTGCACATAAGGAAAAAAGCAATCCTAACAAGACATAAAACTATATTTGCTTTCAATTGAGCTCCAGCAGAGAGCTGCCCAGATGGCCCAATCAGAAAAAAGTCTGGCAGTTGCATCTGGAGCCAGTAGGCCAGATGGAGAGTGTGGCGAAAATGGGTTGAGTCATAAGAAGAAAAAAAATCCAAATGTGAAAGACAGACATGCTACATTTTGTGATGTGGTTGCTTGTGTTTCCCCTCTTTCCGTATTGGTTGATGGTGAAACCTGGCTGGATGGATGGTGAAGATGAGAGAACAATAATCACACTGAAATGTGGGCTATCTCGAGATACCACAAAGGTTATCCATATGTGTCTGGATATTTCTACACTAAACTAGGAGTACATACATTACACACTGCATCGGAGTTAGCATGAGACGGATTTGTCACATCAAAAACCTATGACGAGTATACCATGTATACCATTACCCAGTTACCCACATGAGGAGTGGGTTTCTGGAACCTATGCAATAGTTGTTAGTTTGGACAAAAGGATGTCATAATGTCAGAGTTTCACTACACAACTATTGTGGCCAAAATAATTGAATCATCATCATCATCATCACCTTCATCATCATCATTATTACTTGGATGAACAGTGGCCAGGCCACATGGTTGGACAATGAGTGGGATGAGTTTGTCATTCAGCACTGTTAAGATAGGAGTTGTGACTATCTCTTCAAAGAGTGGTGTCAGTTGAAGAAACAATATCCACACTTAGCATGAGGAGAAAGATATTGTGACACAGTGGGGTTTTTTTGTTCTTCTTTTTTCTTTTTTAACTAAGCATTGCTTTTTTCAGTAACACTACTATTAGCTTTGCCTGAGGCTTCCCTCAAGACAGAAACCTTGAACTGGCCTTACAATTATCGGCAATAATCAAACAATCAAGTTAAAACACTCTAAAAATTAAGAGATCAGTTAACACATTAGAAATGCATGACCAGAACGCCTGAAACCCTTAAATCCAACTATAAAACCCCAACTATTTCATATTAAAATCCTGCACAGGACCATGTTCTGGCAATCTCCATTCCCTCTATATCCAGCAGAGTAGAGATTACTATCAAACTCTCAGCATTACCAGGGAGGATGCAACGCAGCAAAACAGCTACTTTGTGTTGGCACCATGAGATAAGGGGTCGCCATTCATCTGTCCACGCTTTTAGGCTGACTGTGCTGACTGGTCAGGCCTGGTTCTGAGGACGATGTGAATATAAAAGAGGCTGTAGTACAGAGAAAAGAAATGTGAATGGGAAGAAATTTCACCGGTTCTACTGTACTATAGAGGGGTTCTTTAGAAATATGGTGAATCATATCAGGTCTCCCCTGAAAAACCTTTGGAGGAAAGAAGACTTCAGAACACCTATCACTTATTCAGTTGAATTATTTCACGAGGAAACTCGTCAAAATTGGAACACCCAATTCAGCAGCTATAGAAGGCAGGTTTCCAGTGGAGGAATTCAATCTGGAGAACTGGACGTGCGTTAGCTGACGACGCTTTGCAGTCTGGAGTCTTTAACAGGGGAAAGCAAAATTATAATATATTTGAAATCAAATAAACTGCGGAATGTATGAAATGCTAAAATGAATACACACAAAGTGTGTGTGCAGTGCTTTCCATCTCCAAGGCCCTTCTTCATGCTATGGTATGGAACACAGGTACCATTAATGCTAATATCATAATAATATTATACCTGTTTCACCTGTTATGACAACCAACCGGTTTCAAAATGGTCTTTTCACACAGTTTGCATCATTTTTTTCTATCACATCTGTATTTAATGGTCTTTTTTTCTGTGCATGGACTCCTGTTCATGTTGTATCAATGTTTTTTTCTACAGTAGGCCTGTCACAATTATTACATAGTTGCTGGATCGCAGTTATTTCAGCTGACCACAATCATTTTGCATAATCGTTAAAGTCTCTTCCATTCATCTGTATATAAACAGCTGGATGAAACTAATAGAAATGTCATATTTCCATCCCTATTTCCTTGCCATTTTCCACCATTTAAGGGTTGACTGGTCCTTTTTTAATGACATCGTCATGTTGCGCCCCCTTCTTCTTCTATGGTTTAATAACACATGAGTGGAGCACAAATTGTTTATCTTGAGGCGCTTCATTTCTAATATTCAACGACCATGTTTCAATGAGCATCTATTGACATTAGCATCATGGATTTAGTTGCAAAGCCTAAAGGCAAATAGAAATGCTGTTTTTATTCATATGTTCCAATGTTTAATGCCAATAAATGGCTCTTCTTCATGAGGTGTATGTGTATTATTAACTAGGTTTTAGGCTTATACTGTAATATTGGCATAAAATGATCAGAAAAAGACAATTAAATTATTAATCGCAATTATTTGTATGGCATTTAATTGTCTACAAAAATGTCATGATTGTGACAGCTCTAGTTTACAGTCCATTCTATATCGAAACATGACAGTCGTGATGAACTGACAGAATTATGACCTGCAGCACCCTGAGTGTTTCTAGCTGTCCAGACCTGATGCTGTTTTGGTTCACTCTCACTGTCACTAACCCTAACCCTATCTGCAGCTGGCAGCTGTTGTTAGACAAGCTCTAAAAACTGACCAAACACAACCCACACAGCAGAAAATGGCAGACAAACTATCTGGTCAACACAGTGGAGCCTTTAACAGCTAAAGAGCCAGAGATATCCCATAGGAAACAGAATGAAATCACCAGGTGTCTACAAACACACATAACTGCTGGATGTGTCAGTAAGCAAGACCAGTATAAACCAGAAAAAAAACTCTAAAACTCATTTATTTCATCAGTACATGCACAAAAAGACAACATATTGTGGTTTTACTAGTTAAACTAAATTAAGTAGTTGTGGAGAGTATCTTCATATTTAGTAGCCAGATGTCAGATCTTATTGTCTAACTTTGCAAAAAAGTGAATAAGCATTTTTCAAAGCATGTCATGGTCTTCAGTCGAACACTTCACCTGTCCATTTCTGGAGCTATTTTGTGTCTGTTACTTGTTTTTATGTGGCTGTGTGGTCATCTTTACATCTCATATCACAACATAAAACATGGCACAGGCACCCACATACTGACCAGAAGCACACATAAGCACAACACAACATCATACGACACATCATATAACAACATGTGTGCAGTTCCCTGAGAGAGAGAGTCATTTAAACAGACAGACATCTATAGTAAACCTCTCCCTGTGGGAACAAGCAGCATGCTCTCATTCTCCAGAGATCACTACATGATAACTAGTGTTTTTCTTTACCTCAGCCTAAAAAGGTCACAACCTGACTTGATGCTTTACACGCCCACGGTAATACTTCCTGGAGCGTGGCGCAACACCAGATAGCCCACAAGCTAATTAATCCAACCTGCCTTACAACCACCCGTCAAGCACTTCATCAGCACCGGTCAGTATTTGCGGTAAAGGGTCAGTGCTTCTCAAACGGCCAGTGTGCCGAAGCGTGAACAGACTGCCGTGAAAGCAATTGCAAGCAAAGACAGAGGTGTCTGTCGAGATAGGGCTTGTACAAACAGTGAAGCACATAGTATGATTTAATTGAGAATGTGTTTTAAGTAGTAGAACATCCTTTTATTTCTCCCTTCTTCACATGTTTTATTCCCTGCCTTGCCCTTTTTAAGTGAAAATAAAGGTTGAGTATTTAAAGGCGAATGGATGTTATTTAACGTGTAAATAATAGAGTACACTTTTTGTTCATTTCCTATGTTTTCACTTGCTTTTCACAGTAAATTGCAAGCAGCGCTGTTCCAAATTACTGTGGTTAACAATGTGCTGCTTGGGGTCAATTTTACATTGAACCCTGTGTGGTCAAAACAATTGGATAGATTAATGCTCTCATTTCTACAGGCTTAGTGGAGGCCGCCTTCAATGATCAGTCACGGATCATCCATATCCATCTAGATCACACAATGTATCTTGGCTTACGCTCAATGTGCTTGAAGGCAATCAATTAAACACTTATAATTAATTGATTCTGTCTTGAATGCAGTGAAAAGTTCAAGTCCGTGCCTAATTGAATATGTAAAGCTCACCACAGTGTGTGCATTTATGAAACATTACACACATATGCAATGAAAGTGAAATTAAAAAAACTGTGAGCTGAAAAAAAACAAAAACAAATCAACAAAGTCTAATTGTTTGTTTTGCTTTGGGATAAATAATAAGACAGCAGCCGGCACAATAGGACTGAACTAGTTACAATCCTTTGTGTTTAAATATGAATGCAAGTGCTTGAATTAAACTAAAGCGGGGACAAATAAATTAAGATGAAATATTTTCCACAGCTGTGTTTGGTTTAAAAGGCTATTGAGGCTACAGCAGGGTACCTCAGTAGCTGCACCATGATGAGGATAGACTACCCTGCTGAAAACAAGCTAGGAAATTAATGCAGGTGGTACTTTTCTGTCTCTTGCTTTCGTGGCCTTATCGATTGTTGTCTCATTCCAGCACCTGTGAGAGCTCTATCATGCAATTTAGTGAGAGTTTAAAACGGAAAAAGGTCTGTTCAGAATTACGATGGGTTGTTACGATTCATTTTCTTTGTCCATATAATCTCCTCTTAGCTAAAGTTACTACTCTGGCATATAATGTTTTTGAGGACAGCAGCCAAAACAGTTCAGAGGACTGCTTTATTCTGCCCTGTCTAGTAAATCCAGTAATGATAAGATGCACACATGCACGCTGACAAGGCATTATACAGCCTGGGGTACCTGGCCTTCTATGTGAAACCATTATGCAGAATTTCTGCCTCCTGCTGAATGCAGGTGGGATGCGGGACCTACTTATTACAGCCCAGATGTGCCTGTAATCCATCACTGTCTCCCCTGCCCCCATCGTACTCTAGAGGATGTCTGGAGCATGGCCCCCAATTGAGTAGGTGTGTGTGTGCATGTGTATGTGTTCGCCTGTCGATCTTTTTTAGTTTTATTTTTAGGTCTGTAATTGTCAGTTCTTTTTAATGGATGTATCATGTGTATGGGCATTTGTGTGTATCTGTGTTGTTTCATTATTCTTCAGTCCACCTCTCCTCCTCACCTTCTCTCATCTTTCTCTCACCAAGCCGGTGGTTTATACAATATTAATTAAAGTCATTACGGATCTCTCAGAAGTATTGTACATATTAATGATAGCCGTTCATATTAAGCATCTTTAGTTCACCTATTTTTGCCAGGCTCTATAAAACTAGGTGAATCATTCATGTGTGTGATGTACATGTGAGTAAAACACCCGTCCCTGCCTCAGCCTGTGCTACTGTGGTACAGATGGTGTGGTAGTGGTGGTGCACTCATTATTCCTGCTGCTCATTACTTACTCATTATATGTGTCACTCTTCTTCCACTACAGAAAAATTAATGATTTGTTTTGGTTCATGCTTTTTAGTTTCTTGTTGCCAAAGCACGTGATTGTGCTATGAACTGCTCTGTCTGAACGCTGACCAAACAAAATCCATGTATAAACATAGTTTCAATTTAGGACGACCTTTTTAAGCTTCATCCACAGAGATAATTTTAGTTGCATTTGAGATCCTCTGCACTGACAGTTGTGCATCAATATTCTCAGGTTTCACTGTACAGAGGACCGCACTTCCTCCTCTCTTATCGATTTAGCTTTCAAAAGCCATAAAATCTGTCCTCAAGCTGCTGCTCATTCAGCTTAAGTGTTACCAAAGCACAACGTGCAATTAGGGCATTAAGTTAAGACTGCTTTTACACGCCGGCACAGTCCCTCCACCAAAAAGCCTCGGGAGGGTTAATTGTTGTTGTGTAATGGTTGTGTCACACTGACACATTTAAAATATAGCTAATTTAAGAGACCATTTACGGCAATCGTAATCATAATCATTTACGGTGACAGACTTGCCTTACATCTTTTGCCACACAGATTGTGGAAATCCCAGACTGTTTCTGTGCTGTGAAACCACATGAATGCTGAACAGCTCGGGATGCTATTGAGCTCAATGAGACCTTTCTATTTTCTCAGAACGCAAAGCAATTAAGCCCTCAGTAGATTCCACTCTTAACAAAGAGCTTTTCTTTTCTTTGTTGGTTTACATTGTCCTTTACTTTACTAAGCAAGGCTCTACATACTCACAGTCCAAATCAATACTCAGATGTACCAATAGATTGCCTACCGCTGCTGCCCACACTAATGAACAAGTAGTTGAGCTGTGGAGAAGCAGGGATCAATTTCATCATGTTCCCAGTAAACCCTTTAGTTTGCTGATATTCCTGTGTTATCCTGGGGAGGGCGTGTGATCCTCATCTGATCAAGCCTCTGTGTAAGAGCTGTAGCTGTGCTCCATCGATACAGAATGATTTTCCCGCCGCTATAACACCACATGTACACATGCTCTTCCCACTCCAACCCCTCTGACCCTAGCTGTCTCAAGTGCTGCAATAATTGCCCAATCAATACACCCTTTGTCAATTGCATCATGCCAAGAAAGCAGGAAGCAAAAACAAGAAACAGACACAATCTGCCGCTGCTGCTCCCCCTGGGGCTAATCTGTCACTGAATCAATACGAACGATGACACCAGATGACAACGGAGCGGGTGATATCATCTTTCATCTAGAGCCACAAAAGCAGCCCGGGTCGGTGATATGTGGTTGCTACAGTGGACCACTGTTACTGATTCTGCCACCATTCTTCAATTCTGTCCGGCTAACGGGAGGAAGAGCGAGGTGGGAGACCTCTGAGGGATCTCTTGTTCGTTGTGAAAGTGCTGTGAGCAGCACATTGAGTCTCTGGTGTGAAGGGTTAAACGAGGCAGCGCTGATGTTGGACAAAATCCCAGCATCTCCAAAAAGATACATTTTCTCCTCTTGCATAGAGAAAAAAAAACACACAAAGAGATGAAAGCAAACACACATGCACCTCACTTTTATTGATGGCATGAATTTAGCAACACACTAAAACACAGTTCCAGCAGCTCTAGTATCAGCTATAAGACAAGAGCTACACATGTGCCACTTGATCATGTTATCAAGTAGAGTGGTTTGTGTCTGACTTTACTCTCTGTCAATTAGGGAAAAACAGAGATGTGGGTGAGAAGTTGACACAATATTCAACACAGCTGGTGCCCCCAAATTAATCTGCCTCCCTCCCGACTGACGTTCACCTTACTGCCTGATGTCTTCCTAAAACTGACAGGAGTGTTAATTTAGGCACCTGAATTAGTCTTTTCACAGTATTACACCATAAAATATACCATGCTGGCTAATGAAGTCAACAACTAAAGAAACTGTAATCAATGAAAATATGTAAAATAAAAAGAAATTACACATTACAAAATCAAACATTATGAGTGACATACGATTTTGAATATCTTTTAATTAACTGACATGAAAAGCATCATCAAAATAACGTTTCGTCTCAAGAAAAGCCAAAAATAGCTTCAGTTAATGATGCATTTAATAATACAGTAATATCCATGAGTGATAAATAATTTACAAGAGAGCACGTGGAGAAAATCACCACTCATCCTTTAGGTAACTGACGTCACTGTGATGAATAGATGTTGGTTTTTTGACACTGAATGAAAGTGAACATAACGCCACTTAAGACATATTTTGGTTGCATGTGTACGAACTGTCACTGTAAAGATTTAGAACAGGAACGAGCTCTGGTTCATTTGGACTTAGTATGTGTACTACAAGACTGCACTTGACTATTTCTCTACAGAGGCTGAAGCCAAACTCAGCGTAGGTATGTGTCAGTGGGTGTGGTTCCTGGTTTCTTGGTATTAAAGCTGTATCCTGTTTGCTTGTTTAGTTGCATTCAGTTGGCTGTTTGGATTTAGTTTGTAGCAAAAGGCAAGAGTTCTGGTCAAGATTTATGCTAAAATATGTCTTAAAGTTAACGTTGAGGAAAGAGTTTCTGTATCTTGTTTGTAGTGTAGTTTTAATTTTGTGCTTCAGTACATTGGACTTGAAATGAATCTCAGGCTTCTGTGTTGACTTTGAGCTTTACATTCTGGTGGGTCGAGGGTGGGGTGTAAATTTACTTTAAGTAACTGCCATGGATAGTCAGATATTATTAAGCAAGTGTTTGTTCGTTTGCTCTAGCTTTATACTGTAGGCACAGTAAAGATTACAATTGTCACTATTTGTGCAGCAAACAGCCGTGCTATTGTCTATAGCATGGGGGTATTTATTTCAGTAGCAAAGTTGTCACATGTATACTGATGTCTCCCGATGTCTGTGTTTTTGCCGGTTACAGGCTGTCAGTTAAAGCCATGAAAGGTAAGACTTAGATCTCAGCACATCACACTATCACAGATGAGAGAGTGTAGAGGGAATCCCTTGCCCTCCTTAATCTTTTCCATCCTGCACAGTCAGCACATGCAACAGATCAGAGGAATGAGGGCTATCACTGAAAAGGAAGAAATGCAGACAGAGGAGGATGAAAAAAGAGAAAGGAGGCAGAGTGGGAAAGATAAAAAACCTTTCTTTTCATTGTTCTTAAATTACCTTCTGATTCACTGATGTCCCATTTAGCTACTTAATACTACCTGTGCTTATACTTTGAATACAACATTTAACATTGAAGTCTGGATTTGTCAGACAAAAAACAGAAGAGACGCGGTTTTCAAACTGAAAAGTGTACAAATGTATTACTGAAGTATTAACTCAAAACAGTGTTGTGAATGTATGAGGAGATGGACTACTAAGTCCAAAAGCAATCAAAAGACAACAGGGTGTTCCAGAGGGATGGGAGAGAAGACGTCTACCGCCTGAAAGAGTCAGGTCTTAAACACTCCTGAGAGACCGGCCAGGTGCTCCTCTGATGAGGGACAACAGAGAGACAACACAGAAATAAACATGGGAAAACACACAGCAGGAGGGCTGCCACAGTATGACAATCTGTGGCTCTACCTTCTCAACCTTTGAGGGAGGGGGGGGGTAAGGTTGAGCAGGCTTGATTGTTCTTGAATGAGTTGAATGGATAATGGGCAGAGAGAAACATTCAATTTGTCATACACTGGCTGGTCGACTGATAGATGGATTGACTGAGTAACTGGCTGGCTGGTTTCCCTGCTGCATGTCAATGAGCTCTGACTGCTCATGTCTGACTGATATGTGCCCTGAACACCACAGCTTCATCTTTGTTAATTACTGTGCAGTAAAAACATGGCATGAAGAGATGAAGTCTGTGTTAATCACTCCATCTGCGTTGTGTAACACATTCATTTAGCTCTCTGTGGCCCACGTGATGCTTATTGTCTACAAAGGCAATTGGGAGATATTTCATGTAGCTGTAACTAGAAAGCAGTTTTGATTACCCTCATTCAGAGCAGGAGAGACAGAAAGACAATCAGAGTGCACATGACAACTATCGCCCTTCCCCTAATGTTCTGGCAACCTTACTTTATCTACTAATTTTGTGTAAAAATGGGTATGATAGAATAGCCTATATATTTGTTGGTGAGTCAAATTTTTGCACTTTTTCATTTGGATAACTCCCTCAGGTGAACCTTAACAACTAACATTAGTCTTGTAACCATTACACCAAAAAATATCTCCAAAATTAGCAGTCTGATGATGGGTAATATGAAGGTGGTTGAGTTATTGTGTCAATCTGACCACACAATGATAACAGGTAATTAAAACCTGTAAATCAAACAGGCGTTTCAATTATGTTTCAAAAACTGACAAAAGTGAGCTATTTTTTTTTTTATCCCCAAAGCACAAGAGAATAAGCTGCTATAATTACCAGTTGTGGCAAGAAAGCCAAAGAAAGTCATCTACCCAAGATAAATGACACAGGGCTGTCCCATTCAACAAGTATGTGCCAAAGAATATGACAACAGCTACAGCCTAACCCTGTGCCTGGAAAGAAATTCTTACAAGTTAATTCTTTGTGATTAAAATGAGGGAATTTTGATTTAAGCAAATTATAGGACAAATCACTATATATTATCTGTATTTTTGACTACATCCATGCATTGTTTTTTTCATATTGCTACAAAAAGACAATATCTTAAAACAATACACAATAAAAACAAGAACATAAAATACAACCCTAACTCAATTTGGCTAACACACTGTTGATGGAAAAATCTCAACATGCAAGATAAAGCATATTATATCAGTATATTTGGGCATTTTGTGGCCAGAACACAATGACATAATCACATATGCAATATCTCCAAATTAAAAAATACCACAGCTCTCTTTTTCTCTTTGATTGGTTGTATTTATCAGGTACAACCCTCAGTAAACAGCTGTAATGTTAAAACTCACTAAATTATCAACCCTAACATCTCAAAGATGAAAGCATACACACAAACTTAATATACGTAAAGTAATAATAAAACACACCAAACAGGTATAAGCTGCTGTCAGTTAGAGTAATGATGATGTTGTGTCTCTGTCATCCTTTCTCTTTGCTTCATTACAGGAATCGACCTGGAAGCACCAGGATATCAGGGAAGATTGTTGTGTATGTTAGATGTGGAGTCCTTCTTCCCCTTAGGTCTTCTCATCTATCGCTCCTGCTACAGAAAACACAAAGCTGTTGAAAGCTGGACTGACTACCCTGGACTATCTGCTTTGTTCAGGACTCTTTCAGCTCTGTGAAAGAGCAAAACACACTTACATGCATGCATGCATATATTTGGTTGCACACAGACACAGACCTGTGTGAGCACCTGGAGCTGATCTAGATGAACATGTGTATGCCATTGCCAGCCATACTGTAAAATGAATAATGTATAAAACATACACACACATACACATGCACTCATGTGTCCTATGAAGAAGTTTGATCCCGTTGATTTCCTCTTGCTGATTCAGAGATGTTGAGCCATCAAGACATCATATGTACAGTCTACCCACACACACATACACACACACGTTGAGATAATTGTAAATAAGCAATACAAGTTCATCGTTGTCTAATCTTAACAATTAGCCTAATTTTAAAATTAGGTTTTCTAAGGTGTAGTTCAGGTTATGGGAAGATCTTTTTCCACAGTCAGTGGATTAAATGCCATACATTTGGTTTCCCTGAGGTATAGGAGTGCCAGCAAAGAAACTGACCATCCATCTATCACTGTGATATTGTAATATTGTCAATATCTTTGCTTTATCTTGGTGTCAAGGCCCTTTCTGTTGGCACTAGATTTTCTCAACTCATTCCCTAAATTTCCATATCCCCATGCACAACCACACTCACACCATGCACTGTATCAGACTTACATGTTTGGTTCATAGATCCATGCAGGTGTTTGAAAGCTACAGTGACCAGAGGCCTGAGGCATGTGAACCTGATCCTCTAAGTGTGAAAAGAATCTGCAGCTGTTCACAGCTGCAGCTTTTCACTTGTAGCAGCAACTCACATCCAAATGACAGGATTGTGTTGAGCCATACCTTTCATTTGCAGCATTTATTGAATAATAGGTAATCTATAGTCTATACAAGAACTTCAAAAATTTAATGGTCACCATGTTCAGAGCTGCAGTGATTGAATATAATGGCAAAATGAACTCCATTAAAGCAATCGCTGTCAGGAGCCTGTCAGAAATCAGAGAATTTCAGGGGGTGTTAATACACAGCTCATTATTACTAACCAAGGTCAACTAGCTCCTTCCTTGCAGGCTAATCCACAAATTTTACTAATACAAGCCCAGATTCAGCGAGGATGGCTAAGCTGAGTTGCTGGCCAATTACAGTATGGGCCCATCCCATCCAAATAACTGGACCCATAGGGAGTAAGCTCAAAGTCTAATCCATGTTTTAATAAGAAAAACTTACCCATGATTAAACCTCTAACTAAAGTCGTTGCCTAACTTTAAGAGAAGCTCATGACCAGTCTATAGTATTGTCACATATTCCATCTCATGTTGTGAGATCATGATGTGCACACACATTGAGTACAAAGCACAATGACAATTACCACACTGCACACAGAAATAGCTTTCACGGAAAGCAAACACAAATTGCTGAAGCCACCCAGTCTTGTTAGCCAAACACACACAGCTAACCATTGATACATCCACTCGCTCCGCTCTCTGTCTCTGTCAACACTCCATGAGACTTAGTCAAACTCAAACACTGTTAAGCCCTTCTAACCATTTTATCCTCAGACAAGAAAGATGACAGACATCAAATTCCAATTTATTAATTGTCTTGACTGCATGACACCACTGAAGAAGAAATATTTTGCCATCACTTATATTGAGCTAGAGTACATATTATCATACTATAATATATCCATATAACATTTGGCTCTTATATCCAGTGCCATTTGTAAAATAACACATCAAAAAAAAAAAAACATAAGGATGAACATCAAGGCCAAATGAAGAGACACTTATCACGGGTGATAATAAATACCACACCTGAGGTGATAAGCGAGAAAGGGAGAGAAGTCAGTCCTAAGAAGTGTAAGGAGAATGGCTTTAGGAAGCAAACAATAAAAAAAAAAAAAGAAAGGGGGGGGGGGTAGCAACGTGGGAGAAGAGGGAGGATGGGAGGGTGATAGTAGCATAAATGATGGCCACCCATGCACTCCTCTAATATGAGGCACAAATGGATCTGCCTTTTATCTCAGGGACGCACACACCATCCATAAAGCCCTGTCAAACCGAAGAGGGTAGCTCATTTATGCTGCAAACATGAGCACCTACACACACCCACACACCCACACACACACACTCACACACACAGGTGGCAAGCTCATTTACGCTGCTGTTTATTACCATTATCACCAGACGAGAGGAAGCGAGCAGGAGCCAGGCTGCATTTCGCTTCTTGACGCCCATCATCATCGTCTGAGTCTCAGGTGTTTATCGGGCTGTCACTTCACAGGAGGCCCAACAGGCTCCCAGACACTCCCTCCTTCATCGTCCTCTCTTTTGCCCATGCTCTCTGTCTCTTGCTCTCCACTGTTGTTTCTATCACTTTCTGCATCTGTGTTTGTCTGTCTGCGTTCTCATTTTCATGCTGACTTCCCCTTTCCTCGTATCCTTTCTCCATCTTCCCACTTGGTCGCCCTGGTTAGAATGGCCCTCTCATTTCATCATTATTCGCTCAAATTTTTGTTTACAAATCCGTCCATATTCTGTGGTTGTTCATGTGGTTTCAAAGAGGACACTGCTGCTTAGGCATTTAATGATCTCAGAAACTGTTTTTCCTGTTGTTTAATCGTTCTCTGGTGCTTTTTTATCACTAAGGTAAAACATCATGGGTCTAATTTTGGCAATGTGCTTATCAAAATTCAGCTACTGGGGAATTTTGGTGGCCATTATTTTGAAAGGCAATTACTGTGTGTGATAATTACGTTAATGGACAATTAAGAGAGACTAACTTTATCATGGTATAATTGGGGATCGACTAAGCCTTCTGCATTGGAAGCTATTAGGGGAAAAGCTTGCGCTTGAGGCGGTACACTGTGGCTTCCCTTGATTTGAAACCCTGCTTCAAAGGGTTGTTTTAAATTACTGATATATCCACACAGACCTATGAGGATAAAATAAAAAAAAAAAAGGTTTTGTTTTTGAAGCACTCACAAATCAGTTTAGGTATAAATAACTGTATCATGTGTATATAAACTCTACAACCATGAACAATAATAGTGAAAATAATATAGATTTGCATCACTATGTGCTGATGTTGGTTTGAGTCCATTTTGTCCATATAGATTGAGCCTTTTATTTTGGTTTTCTATTAGCATACATTGTGTAATTTACACATTTTGCAGTGGCAAACATTGAACATGTCCGTAAAATGTTCACCGACAACATATTTGTATTTAAGAAAATATCAGAATACACTGGCAGCGACTAAGTCATTACTATATTTTTTGTGCTTATGTACCTTTGGATTGCTTAGTTATGGTTAGGAAAAGTGTGTGGTCTGTTTTAATAGAGAAAAAAGTTTAATTTGACTGAAGACACAATATGTTTACGAATATGTAGAACCAGAATTGCACCTTGATCCTAGCCACAGATGGGGCTGTGGACGAAGCAGTGTTTTGCAATGTATGGCCGCCATCAACCCCAACCCCCTCGTAGCACCCCATTCATTAACAAAAACGCACACACGGGGCGCCACATAGCTCATTGGGTTGAACAGTGGCCCTTTGCTGCATGTCATTCCCCCTCTCTCTGTCCCCCCCATTTCCTGTCTCTCTCAAATATCCTGTTTGGTTTTATATAAACCTGATTTTGACAGGTTTTAATTTGAAGGTCATTCTCCTCTCTCTGCTAGCTTTAACAAGCTCTGCAAAGGCTGTAATGTTCCAAGTCTTCCCTCACAAAAAATAAATGACACCCATTTTACATATTACCTCCCTGGACCTGGGATCTGCCATGTTTCTAACAAATCTACAAGCCAAAGAAATGTGCATATTAATTTCAAATTTGATGTCAGAAGATAGAAGACGACAGGAAAACAAGTTAATACCAAGTGTAAATGCAAAGGAACGCATCAAAGCTGATGTATCCAGATACACATGTTAATACATGGTGTAAAGGAGCGAAGGTCAGTAAGATATGCTGAACTTTGTTGGGCCAATCATGTTTTTGGTAGTTTAATTAAATGTTTAATTATTAGACATGTATACAAGCTGATGGATGCAAGACATTTCTTCTGGAGTGAACAACTGCAACCTTATTTTTTTCTTCTTGTTGTTGGCATCAAGTTGTTTGTGTTCACAGAATGTGTCCCCTCTCTGTGTTGGTCTGCAGCTCCATATTTCTTCCTGTGTCTGACCCTCCTGACACTTTTTCTTTACCTTCAAATCACCTTTATTTCAACCGTGCCCCTTTTAATCTCCTTTCTCTCAAGCCACCAGATCTCCACCTCAACCACTTTCATTTCAATAACTCAACCTGCTCCCTCCATCTTTTTCAACCTCACCTTTCCTGTGAGAGGTCTTTCTTTCTTCCTTTCTTGCTTTCTGTCTTTCTAGCTGACTCTTTTTTCCCCTTGTTTCCTCCCTCTCCTCTTTTTTTTGCAGGGTATGTAGTTGATCTCATCTTTATTTCATCTTCTGTTTTACCCTTTCTACATCCTGCAATCCGTCTCCTAGCTCTAATCCTCTTCTTTTACGTTCCTCTCTGTCTCCATCTGTTCTCTCTACTTATTTCCTTTCTTGCTTCTGTCTCTATGAGTCCCAAAGAGCCCATGTGGGGAAAAGTATTTGCTGCCAGTCTCTCTCTTTTGCTTATGCCTCCACTCTTTCCTTCACACTCTCCCATTCCCAGAGGTTTCAGATTTTTGTCTCCCTTTTCCCTTCTCCGTCCCCCTGTCTCAATTCCTCCCCTAACTGGCTTCTCCCCCTCCTTTTCCCTCTACTCTCTTTCCCTCTTCGTTCTTGTGCTCCCATGGGTGCAGGTGGTAGAGGATGACGCTTCGCTTTGATTGCTGCATGGCTGCAGGCATTCCCGGGGCAGAGTCGCTGTAGCTGCTGGATGTGGTGGTAAATAATCCCGACTGGGGAGAGAGGAAGAGAGAGACACTCTGGAGGGGAAGGAGGAAGGAAGGGTGTGTGTGTGTGTGTGTGTGTGTGTGTATGTGTGTGTATGTGTGCGTGTATGTGTGTAGATGGGGATTTTGGGTTGGGAGCAAAATGTTATCACCCATCTCTTTTTTCGATGGATGATAGAGCAATATTTTTCGACAGTTAAGTAAGTAGGCAAAACTGCAATGCAACATGTTTGCACCCAATTAACATTTTCACTATTAACTACATTATTTAAGGGGCAGGCTTGACTTCGATTTACTTTGACTTGAATGATAATGTTCACCTTAAACATACGTGTGAGCAGACAGGATTTGAGCAGTACCAACACAGTGTACATGCTGCACTATATGGGCTGAGAAATGGTAATGAATTTTTCCACAAACTGTGACATTGTTGTACTGATTAACATTCACACTGCTGCTGTTTGGGATCTACAAACAAATGTTTTATTCATCACTGACATGCAAGCAAAGTCATCTTAACGCAAATCAAATGGCAGGGAAGAGACTTTAAGGTAACAAAATTTCAGCTACTTTAATAGAATATCCGCAGGATGGCTGACCCAATGCCTTTTAGTGGAGACTTCGGCTTTTTAAATGAGACACAATGTTTGGAGTACAGATAGAATATGTATGGAAATAAATGTCCTTCCAGTTGTGGGGTTACCTTCAAGGTATAAATTAAGAAAGAATATGAGCTGTGAGGAACACATTAGCATAAACACAACTTTAAGCAACAGCAATTTCTTTTGTTATAGTGCTGTAGATAAAGGTTGTCAACATGACACATGACACAGGTGGCTGAGAAGACACAGCTATACATGTTGAGTTCCCTTTGAATCATGTAGTAGCAGTAATAATAATAATAATAACAATAATAATAATATAGTCTGTCATTCTTTCGGGCCAGCATGGCCGTCCTGTATATATATAAAAAAAACAATCCCATAGGTTGTTTGAGTAGCAGGTGATTATGACTCATGTATGTTTTGTTCTTAGCAAAGGGAAAGGACTACCTCAGGAGGAGGTAACCACGGGGATGATTGTTACGCTGCTGTTGGCACTGAGATTTTAGCTATCAAATTCAAATACTAATTAAACATAATCCATTTGAGTACTGCTTCACTAGTTAACAGCCAAATTAATGAATTACATAACTCCTTACATGACTTTCCTTACTCCGTGTAAACGACTTGTTTGTGGTTTGCATGGCCCTGACCATCAGCTGATAGATAAATGTTAACCTACAGCTCTCTAGACGTCCTATTCAAATAATGTAGTAAAGGTGCCGGGTTCACATACCATCCAAGTCCGATCTCAAGTACTGGCACTTCCCTTTACTTGAAATAACGGGTGCAGATTTTTCATCATCTACAAATTCCTGTCATATGTCATATGTATATCCAAAGAATTGCCCACTGTAATAGTTCCTGTTTCTGTATTTAGCTTTTTCACTTAGACACTTGATGTGCTGATTGTTAACTCGGCCTTTTGATTATTTTGTATATAATTATTATCATTGACCAATTCTTCCAGTAAAAGTCCTTCTGGATCCCACTGTCTTCTAAAGTGTCTTGGCGTAAGCATACTTACTCAAAATGATAAGAGAATGAGGAGGTTTGGTTTTCAAATATGAAGTGTTGGCCAGATTCAGGCTGTGGGACAGGAGGAGACCAGGACAGATGTATTTGATTTTCATGGCTGGATAAATATGACATCAAAACCACAGCCAGTAGCACACTGCATGTTGCAAGAGGTGAGGAGCAGCAAAATCAGAACTATTCTGAGTATGGTAGCAACTATATCTGAGGGGTCAAGGTAGCTGAAAAGGCTACATTTTAAGAAAGCTGGGATATACCACTGAGAGAAAAAACCTGTTGCTCGAGTGTTTCAGCTGCACCATACATGTAAACTACTGCGCCCTTTCTTGAAAGTCAATTTTTATGACTTCAAAAGAACAAACATTAGAATGTGTGATCTCACACAAAGATGACCACCCTGTACATTATGTTTCATTTATGCATTACAGTACATGCTTATAGTATTGTTAATTATATACAGATCCACTGTAAAAAACAGAAACTCTACGGCACTGCACATGACCTGAGAAATAAATGACACAACTCACTCTCCAGCTCTGTTTCTCAGTCTGTACAGCAGAACGCCTGAGGGTTTTCAAGAGGAATACCAACAGTAAATTGAGCTGCTGTGCTTGTTGAAGTTATTTAGGTGAAAAGGAAGTTCACTGGTGCCACTCAATCTCAAAAAATACCTCCTCTTGTTTTAGCATCTCTGAAAAAGCTTAAACAACTCAGAGGATGAATCTATGTAGAATTAAATTCAAGGATAAATGTCACACTCACAGATTTACTTTAATTGGAGATTACACAAAGGATTTATCTTGTCTGTTTCCATCAAATGGGGGTCAGTTCTCTTCCTGTGGAGTGTCAATTGACAGCAGGGTCACTGAAAACTGAAAATATCACTGCAAGCGCTGCCTTGACACTCTAAACCTCAGTCTGTGATGTTTTCTCACAAGTTGTTGTTCCAACATGGAAGAGTAATTCAGCCCACTCCACTTAGTTGATTTCAAGGAGGAATAATGCTATCTTGTTTTTCATCTGGAAGAGGATTTTTAACATAATGTGGAGAGGTTATTGAAATTTAAAAAGGGTCTATGAAGAAACACTTTTTCACAGTTTTTGATTTCATGATCCCCCCCCATGTTTCATATCTGAACTTCTTTTACCTTGGACTTTCTGTACTGTATGTGTTTCATGTAGAATGACTTTTTTTTTATTTTTACTTTATTTTTGATGAAGACTTTTTGTTTTTGTGTCAGTAGCAGTAACTTCATAAATGCAGATAAGGTTTTTATGCAAAGCTGACACACTTGCAGGTGTTATCCTGAGACTACATCTCCACCTGAGATTTCAAGTCAAGCAGGACAATATGCATTTAAATGTCTATATAAAGTACAGTGGCTGAACTTAAGTGAACATGTTAACAACTATATGGCTTAAAAAATAAAAAATAAAATAAAAATCTCCATTACACTGCACTGCTTGTATTAAACTGGTCAGGTCAGTTGCTGCAGTGCTGACTGATCAGAGGAACTCTTGTGTAATCATTCAGTCTACATTACACAAGTGATGGCTCATACATTTTCTTTACATTTTGCTCAGAGTGGCTATTTGACTGAGCTTTCCTCTAGACTGAATGTAATAAACTGTGTGTGTGCTCCCTGAAAGCATTGAAGAGCCAGGTGAGAGGAGGAGTCTCTTTTGGCTCACCTGAGCCAGACAGGAAAATACCAAGTAAATGAACAAACATAGCCCTGTGCTTCAACATTTTCATTACTGGTAATCTTCCAATCAATGTTTTGATTAATCATTAAGTCAGAAAGAAAGAAGATTTAGGCCCAATCCCATTTCTCCTCCCTTAACACGAGCACTTGGTTTCGAGTGGCCTCCAAAGGGAGATATCCCTTGACTGATCTTACCCTATAACATGGGACACTACTTAGCATAGTCGACGTATTCACCTACATCACTAGTAGCGACGATGTAGCAGCCACTACCTATAGTGGGTTTTCATTCGGGTTTGAAAATGCTGGCTCCAGTGGTTGTGTTACCTGTGGTGTGGGCTTTGATAATCTTTCTTCATTTGATGAAACAATGAAGAAGAAGAAACACAGAAAACAGAAGTGGCCTTCGCCAGTGTTCATCTTGCACTAGGTTTGAAGTCTGCACCTGGCCTCTCTTCGATTCAAGGGGTTGTTTTAAGGGTTGAACAGGGCCTTATTCCTGAAGATATTCAGGCTATGGAGATATGGAGGAAAAGCATAAAACTTGATGGATTTGAGCCCATGGTCGCAACAATTAGGACTAAGCCTATGTGGTACATTTCTACAAGATGAGCCACCAGATTCCTGGAACTTGTGAATGTTTCCTGAATAAAGGAATTGATTATCATATTTTTTTGCAGATTAATTTTCTGTAGATCTGAAAACAGATGAATCGACCAACTGCTTGGATCCATGGTCCCAAAAATAAAGCAACATCTACCTGCAGGTCATGGCCTTCGTGGGAACAGTTCAACTAATTTGTGATTTTTTTCTTTCATACAAAAGGATCTGAAGGACTTGTAGTGGCTCAAGAGATGTAAAAGTACCCAGTCTTTCACAAGAAAAAGAGTAAGAATAAGATGAAAGTCTAATAAAACAAGAAATGGAGAAAAGGCTAAAAGCTTAGAATGATCTTTTTAAGAAGGATCGATTAATGATCTCAACTATGGTAAAAGATAATGATCTGCACTAAACATCATCATCCCTGTACACCACTATTGCATCTCCACAGACTCCACAGTTGCAAAAAAAAAAAAAAAAAAAAAAAGCTCATAAGCCACAGCTGGCATCTCCTCAACTCACACAAACATCAACTCTGTTTTGTCAAAGGTAGCTAAGGTCAAACAACACCAGAGGCTTCTCCAGGTGACACTTTCACTCCTGTGTTTCTTCCACCCCTCTGCAATCTTTCGATTTCAACTTAGAAAGACCTCCATGGCTGATCTGTTCACTACCTGCTCAGCCCAGGATTTCCCCAGACTCTTTTTTTGGGGGGGGGGGCTCACCTCTCCTCACTCCACATTCTGTTTTATGACTTTTGCCTTTTGTTCATTGTATAGTGGTAGCTCTATTTTTTCACTGGCAACAGCTGATGGTTTCTGTTATAACTGCTGATGGAACAGTATTGAAACAGTAACAGTACAAGAATGGAAACAGTTCTGTAGGCCCATGGAGTACTGTCAGTGTTTTGTTGAGGCTGTTCTGACTTATTGTTTTGCATAGGAAAGTTTTTCTTACTGTGTGTATTTTAATGAATCATAACTGCATGCTGACATCAGACATGTTACATTCTACCACCCTAAGTGCTATATAATGCCATTTTGTCTCAGTGACCTATTTCACGAAGGACATTTCTGCACACACCATGTTATCGATCTGAAAAACCAACACCTCATCTGACTTATGAAGACAATGTTCCTTTGTAGAGATTACTTTCTCTCTTAGTCTGTATAGGTGCTCCTCTGTTCTGTATTCTACATCTGTACTCTCCCCTCCTCTGCTCTGCTGTCACAAGCCATTTTCCCCCTAGGAACTATTAATGTGTGAATGTTATTGTCCTGGCGTCTGTTCAGCTCATCCACTCACAGCTGCCTGTACCACCTGATGATCAAGAAATCTGCAAACAGTGGTTTTACAGGCAACTGTAAAAGAAGTACATTTATCACTCCAAAGGCAGTACAGTGCCAGCCAAGAACAGATGTGGTCTGTGCTGTTTGAGGTTACAGTTGTGTGCTCCGGTGTGGACAACATGTTTTCTCATTCTTTCTTCTGCTGAGTCAAATGTAACTTCAGTTCACACAGGCAGCTAGTGTTAACATCTGATGGCTGAAAGGAGATAAAGTATCCTACACCAAATAAAGAGGTAAGAAACGCTTTACTCCACTACCTTTTAAAGATTCAATAGAAACCTGGAATAGCATGCTTTGTGATTTATAATGCCCAGTGCTTGAATACATGCTCCTTCCAGTGCTCTGCAAGTTGAACCAGTGATTACAACAGCATCTCCTGTTTCAAGCCACAGACTCTAATTTCACTACACAAAATTAGCTGCTGCTTCATTTGCAAGGTTTGACAAGTTCCACTTCACATGGTGAGATGAGGGCATTTCAGCTCACTGGTGCAATTACACAACAGTGTATCATCCATGTTGATCAGCAATTAACCTTGAACAGGGTACTTCCTGCTCTCTCAGGGAAGCCACACAGTGATCTTTCATTTAGTCCAATATCATTGAATAATTGGTTATTTTGCAACTGTAGATCATTTTTGACACAGTTTGGGTCATCTAATTTAGCAAATGGAATCCTTGGCTATAAAATATGAACATGCAAAAGTTATCTGTGTGCTTTTGTGTGTGTGTGTGTGTGTAAACGAAGATATATATTTTCACTGTGTGTCCCAGATCAGTGAAAAACAAAAGGTGCTTTATGTACATTTTGTTATAAATATATAGTGCATTTGCTATAAACATCTATTTTCTTTTAAGCCTTGCCAAAAGCTGGTTATAATATGCCCCCTGAGCAGCTGCTTCTTCAAAGCGACAGTGACTCAGTATTGGAAAGAGATAAGCTTGGCCGAGTGGTTTTCATGGTAACTTCAGAGGAAGGAAAGAGTTGATAGAAAGAAAAAATTTTACCGCTGATATTTGATGATGGACTCACAATGTAAAGATACTAAAACTTACAAATAGCTCCTTTAACACGAACCCTTTTTTCATGGGTTTAGCAATGGGATTGTGAGTCTCTTGTCAGCATGTGAGGCCATTAGCACATGGCATAATCCATTAGTGATGCAAAGTAATACTAAGAGCTCAGATACCCTTTCAAGGTGAGTTCACAGTTTGCTTTTTAATATCAACGTGTCATTTCATTTCATTTTAAAAAATGTTTGTACATTTATTTTTTGCTGGTTGTAAGTAGGAAGCACCAGGATGGTTTGATATAAAAGGAACTTCTCAGTACTTTTGCATTTTTGTTTGAGCTTTCTTCCTCTTCTGTACTGGGGCTCAGTGCGTTATCAAAACTCATTCATGTGGTAGGCCTCATCTCAGCACATGAAAATACTACATTAAGTACTACATGTTGTATGTCCAAAATGTCCCCTTTCTGTGCAGCATTTGGATTCTCACATAGACATGATCTGTAACAACTTTAACAAATGGGTATATATAGAATTAGATAAGTCAACTGAAACACATGTGAATGCATATACAAATCACTCACTCTTACCACTGGTCTGTTCTTCTCCCTTGTAAAAAGTCAGTCAGCTTGTCCTGTAATAAGCCACCAAGGAGAATGAAACGTGATGATTTTCGATTTTTACTTCCTATAACAGCCAGATCAATTTCATAATAGCTGCTGAGACTCTGACCAGGACACAGACCCAACCATAAAATTAAAGAAAAAACTGGATCCTGAGGGTAATGTGAATCCAAAATGGAGTTTTTACAGTGTAATGTCACTTTATTGTCTCAAGCTGCCATTAATTTTCATTGCCAACAACCATTTGAGGGCACTTTAGTTTTGGAATTTTACATGCCAGTAGCCTGGTTGCGTTGGATGAGCAGGATGTAGGAACTGTTATGTGCAACTCATGAGAGATTTGACCATTTTGAGCAGCTCTGTCATTAATTCAGAGTAGTCACTTGCTTTTGCTCTGGTAAATTATGAATGAGAGATTTAACAAATTATATGATGAACAGTGTTGGGCAAATAACTCTGGAAAAGTAATTAAATTACTGATTACTGATTACTCCTTTTAAAAGGAACCACGTTACTGTTTTGATTACTTCATTTCAAAAGTAATTAGCAATGTTTCTAGTTTCATTACTAGTTACTCAATTCCCTCAAAAAGCAAACAAACAAACAAACAAAGCAAAACACACACACACACAAAAAAAACAACACACAGAACAACCTCTAGCAGGACAGCGGAGTGAGCCCACATTGTGTAGCCCAGGATGGGTGCTCACAGTGGGTGAGAGGAGTGGACAGACTGGCAGTGGAAACGTATAGTTACCTGGCTTGTAACTATAATCTAATTACTATTTTATAAATTAGAATGTGTTACATTATTGTGTTACGATACAAGTAATTAAATTACAGTAACGTGTTACTAAATAACATGTTACTGTCGAATAATGATGATGAGAAGGGTCTTTTTATGCTCGATCACTGTTATTCCTGTGAGCATGCAGTGATGGCAGAGCTCACAGAATCTTCAAGAAAGCAATAAATGTACACTCTTAATCTAAAGCAAATCAAATTCAATAGAGATAATTTGTATATTTAAGTCAAATCACATCTTTGTATATAGGGGGACCTGTCAACGTAAAGCCACACAGCTGAGACAGAGGGATTTATAAGGCAACAGCGAGCTGTAGAGCTGCTTTATGAGCTGGCAGCCGTCTATTGTGGGCAGGTGCTCAGCCATGTTTTTACTGCCATTGCTGTCCGCCTCCCACTCCTCCCTTTCCATTCCTCACCATTCGGGCAAATCCTTGAGATCTCATCAAGGACAGTGGTAACTCCCTCTTATACACCTGCACAATGTATATACAAATCCAGGGATGCAAAAGAGCTCACTGATACATGCTGATTTAAATCAAAGTGTATGTTTCTAAAAGAACTGACAGACCTGAGGTAAATAAGACATATGCAGCCAGTCTTACCGGGGTAAAGAGGTTGTTGAAGATTTTGCTTCGATAATAGATTTCAAATTGCCAGGAATATTATAATCAGGTGCTTTTCAAAGCCATGTGACATATAAAACAGTGTCTTTCTCTGTCACATGAGGCTTCCTACTCTACAATTAGAACATCACTTGCATTTCTACTATGTCCTTGGCAAGAGTGGGTGAGCGAGTGTGGAAAAGGATAATGTCTGGATAAGGTTAAATATAGCTGACATATTTATCAAATGAACTTAATAAAGCTAAGAGTTAGATGACACAAATGACACCATTCTTAGTCACATTCATTAGTCACAGGGAAGCAGTGAGCACACAAAATAACACAATCTGCCCTCTGATAACTCTCTCTAATAAAGATGCATATCTTGTTTTATCTCTTTAAAGCACAGAAACAACTTCCATAATGTCAAAGTTTTCTTTTAAAGTGAGATTTCTATGATTTCAGCTGAATGCACCATGACTACATAGAGTAACTGTACCTCTACAGTACTCTGACAGTAGTTAAATGAGGTTAAGAGATGCTGATTCACAGCAGGGATGTAATAATAGTGTCATAACTAAATCTCGAATGACTCAGCACTGACATCCTATAATTCAAATCATGCATTTGCTTTAATGATGAAGGAGACGTCTACATAAAGTTGTCTTTCAGCACTGTTCACTTAATTAAGGAGACACTTTTAAAAGGAAATTAACATAAGATGAACTGTAAATAGTAAATCACAGAGCTAAAACTTTACACCCAAGGAAAGAGTAAGGACACTTATCACCCTGTTAGTTTATTATATGTGGGGTAATTTAAACCAATTGCCTCAGGTCCAAGATTGTCACCCTCCGTGAGGAGGCTGCGTCTGCCAAATGAGGTGGTAGGTGTTTCTGTACACTCTCAATTGTCTGTGGACAGGCAGCAATATAAGAGTTATTACTCCACTTGGTGGGTTGGCTTCTCAGTCGAAGTTAGTTGAAATGTTTATGAGTCCCAAAGAGAGTTTGCCTTGCGCACCTAATGAGCACATACAATAATGAACACAGCTCAATAATAAGTAGCAAGAGAAGAAAAAAAACCTCATCATTTTAATGATGCTGTGATCCCTTTTGACATATTTTTTCATTGCTTTCTACTTAAACTGATTGATGCATTGCATCGTATATATCTCTGGTGAGGAGTGATGGAGTGAGACAACAGCGAAGGTAGACTTTGGCTTTTGATACTCCTTTATCAACAGCACTGTCTTTAATGAAATATCTTGCAAACACAACAAAAACACTAACAGCACTATTTGCAGTGTTGCAGGTGCAGGTGCAGTTGATAAGTATGATATAGTCAGACCCTCTTCTCTCACAAAATTGCACCGTTTTTGTCATGGATGCCAAGTAGTGCTCACATCCCATCGCTTACTCCACCACACACAGAAAATCCCAACACAAAGAACCTCCTTTGTACTTGGAGACACTGAAGGTTTTGCAGTGACTTGCTCAAATCTATGTGGAGGACAACTGAACAAAAGGTCCAGAACTCAGCTGAAATTAGTGGGAAAATGGCAAAAGTCAAACAGGATGTTACGGTGATAAAAATTCACTTCTGTGTCTATTTCTAATATTTTAACTGTAACCCACAGCCTTCTTCAGCAAGTGAGCCTTGCTCAGCTGTCAGATGACTGGAAGTCAGATGGATAGAAAAAGCTTAAGAATGAACAAGTTTAGATTTTTTTTCATCACATGAATGCTATCCTGAGGTCAAGGCAGAGCTCAGCACACATACATGTGTGTAATTATCATGAGACAGGATGCATGTTTGGCTTTTATCATTGCTAAGACCTAAAGTGCAACCCACACTGAGGAGCTTGTGGTGTATGTAACATGAAAAAAACCATCTGCCCCTCTGTGCTGGGTCTGCATGACACAAGGACTCACTTGGCTCCTGTTAAGTATAAAAAATAGCCAACAGCCTTGACTAAAGAATCTAGCCAGGAGTGAGACCAAGAAGCCTTCTGCAGCCTGGCATACATGATGGCCTTAAACATAATTTATATAAACAGTAATCCCTCTGCTGGTGGTATGGCAAGAAGTAGAAGTCTGAGAATGAGCCATAGTTGACTTATACACAAACATTTTTGTATCACTCAGCTGGGGGCCTCCTAATTTGACATTTTAACACATTTTCTTTTGCTTCATGTCAGGGATCCTATTCCACTAATAAGATTGGAGGAAAAGAGAAGATTTCAATCCAGCAAACTTTCTTCCTTTGTCTACAACACCCTGCTGGGCCAGCGTGAGAACCCCTCAAGACATTACAAGACAAGATTTCTTGTGTAACCTTCCCCTGTCTGGTCCTTGTAAACCATGGAAGGATGTGTCAGCCAAATGGGCCCCATTGGCTGTCTCTGGGGGGTCAGTTTGCTAAGTAGTAAACCTGTGTTCTGTCAGGTGTCATTAGGGTCCAGCGGGACTCTGTGGGGACCTGTCACGACTAGGAGTAATGGATGTCTTCTTCACTGATTGCTAGCAGGGATGGAGTCAGCACAAACAGCAAATTAGAAGTGACATTTTGATGGAGGCAAAGCAAGAGGCACAGCTGGCCACACAAGTTAGATGGAGGAAAGAGACGCTCAGAAAGCTAAAGAAAATAAAAGGAGAAGAGATAAGAGGAAAGAAGAGAGGGCTCCAAATGCAGCCAGACTACATCAAACTCTTTAAAAATTATGGATAAATAGTGAATATAACATGCAATTTTAATCTTGGCTCTTTGGATGAGATGGTATCTTCAGCGTGGACACCAGAGGGCTGCCCAGCACAGGCTCCTACTCATTTTTTCTCCTTGAGCAGCTGACGGTTGTGCTCAGTGTGGCAGTGAGAGTACTTGCAGAGATAGGAACATCATTTTCACTTTTCCTGTACTGATTCTCAAGCTGATATTTAAATGGATAATGATAACAAATATATTGAAAATTTAAAGTAGAGAAAATTGTATATGTGTATGACTTTGCCCTAAAATGTTCACAGTGTACACAGTGTTAAAGGAATATTCTGTCATAAATTTAACCCATGTACACATGTATGAGTGAGTTCTGTTTCCGTCTCTTTTTAGTAGAAACCAGGCAAAGCTAGCAGGTGTCTGATGCCTTGTATTATGTGCTGGGACCCTATTTGTACTGTTGACGAAGTTTGGTGCTGTTCTGAGCATTATCGGTGGCTATGAGTGGCTTTTTTGAACGCGGTTGGCCCTTGGCTACAAAGACAGCAGTATTTTGCTATCATGCAGTCTTTGCTGAAGTTGCTACAACCAGAGAAGTTTGCGGTCAGCAAGATTGATCTCTCTAGGGGGGGTTCTACTCAGTCTCATGGTGCAATAGACCATTGCCTGAATGTATGCCGGAATATTCCCTGAAAAGGTTTGGGTTAGAGCTACTATGACTCAAAAGAAAAGAGAAAAAAAAACACTTAATGTTCTGAGTTTGTTTGTTATTCAGATGTATTTGCTGATGTCAATCATGATAAGAGAAATGTCAGACAATGGAACTGTTAACTACAAAGTCATCTCATGTGGCTTCACTCTCCCTTGAAGTAGGGGACCAAGTTAAGATGACTCACAATGCAGTTGCTCATACTAACCAGAGTGTAACAGCTACAGCCTTAACGGAACCACTGCAGTTGGTCCACAACCCCTGTTCATGAGTAGAGCATCCACAAATCAAGGTGCATGCTGCCCTCCAAATGTTTGAGAAGAACATGCAGCACTGTATGCAATAAACAGGGAACTGCATACTATCATCATCCAAAAGATGAAGTAAGGTGGAGGTAACATCACAGTTTTATCCTCTTTTGCCTCAGGGTCAGGACATCTCACCATCATCTGGAGGAAAATGAATTCCCAATACAGGTATGCTCGCTGGATAATGTCAAGGTGGCTGTCTGCCAGCTAAAGATCAGTATAAGCTACGTGATGCAGCAGGACAATGACCCTAAACATCAGAGTAAATCTACTACAGAATGACATCAAACAAAGAAAATCCACCTGTTGGAGTGGCCCAGTCAGAGCTCAGACCTTAATCCTGAAGAGATACTGTGGAATGACCTCAGAGAGCCACACACAGCACAGGCATCCTGTCAGTATGATTGAGCTGTTCTGTTCAAGAATGGTCCAGAATTCATCCTCAATGTGGGGCAGTTCTGATCAGAAACTACTGGAAAAGCTTGTTTGAGGTTATTGCTGCTAAAAGTACGTCTGACTGAGCATTCACTTACTTTTTCTACTGAGAATGTTTAATGGTTGTATTCAATAAAGACCAAAAAATTTTAAGCAGATGGTGTTTGCCTACATTTATGACTTGAAAATGATGACATCTTAAGATATCACAACTCCATGTAATTCCCCATCATTTTTCTTTACACTGTATGAGAAATATCCACTGCATATTCTTCCAAGTTCCAAGTCGGTGTTGGAGGGCAGCAACATTCATGCATTAACCACAACCACCAACCAAGCAACAATCAGAGCATCATCCTAAGTCACTTCAGGCTATGTAATAACACACAGACGAGACAACATCAAGGGAATCACTCTGTGTCACTCAGTAGCCTCGGGGTGAGATGAGCACAGGAGATGACATTATGAAATGGATTAGATTTGAGACCAATTAAAAATGAATTGCTCGAAATGAGCGCTGACCCTCGCCGAATTGGATGCCAGTGATCTCATTAGGCTGGTTTCTCACTCAGTGCGAGCCAGGAGCTGAGGAACAGGCCCGTCTGACACACTGTCAGAGAGGGAGAAAACCCAAAGGGCTGCTTCCTGCAACAGCTGAGAATTATGTCTCCTTAAGATATGTGGCATGTATGTGACATACAGTATGTACCCGTGCATGTGTGGATGGACAGTCTGTGACTGTGTATGACTCTGTGTGTAGGAGTGTACGAGTGTGGTTACTGTATGTGCACCTCGGCGCAAGTGCACATTATTCATATATCAAGCTCTGCATATTCAATGCTCTGTGTGAAATGGTGCCACCTCTATTTATTTGTGTGTCTGTACATGTGTATATATCAAATTGCATGGTTTATTTGCCAAATAGCAGCTGGTATTGGTTCCAGCTCCCCCGTGGCCCTATAAGGATAAACTGAATAATGAATAAATGAATGCATGCAATAGATGCATGCATGTAAATGCCAGGACAGTGTTCATGCATTATGTGTCTGCTTTTCTTCTTCTTTTTTTTTTTTTTTTTTGAGCAAAAAGCTTTCATGCTCCAGGTCTGATAAGTGAACAAATGCTTTCATTAAAGTAAATATGAGAAGTGAAGGATTATTAAAAACAAGACATATTCCAATAATCAGTATGTATAAAGTTGCATATTAATAACACAAAAAGCACAAGCATTTACTGTATTATAGCTTGGTTTTCTGGTCCTAATATTTTGTCGCTCATCTGTGTCCTCAGCTGAATCACAACTGAGCCAATCCCTTCCCTGTGTCCTCACTCCAAAATCGTGTGCAATTAGCTACTTGCCATCTCAGCAGACTGTGTTTTGATTGGTCGTTAAGCGTCAGAGGCCTTCATTAGTGACAGTGCTTTTATCACACTGAGGAAATTATCTGATGTGAAGAGAGAACAGCAGAAACAAAAAAAAAAAAAAAGGAAGCTCAGAGGATGAAGACAGACCAGACTGTACAGATGGTATTGGAACTGGAAAGAAAATGTCAAGTGAGTGATGGATGAATCATACAGTATGTCTGGTATTCAGCCCATCTCTCTTCTTATGCCCCAGTGACACCCTGTGATCTCAGGGTCTAGGGTGCATTGCATAGTTCCCTTCTTAATGGGTTCCCTCACTTAGAGAGGACATGCTGTTAATGTTTGATTAGTCTTCCTTCTTAGATCTGAGTGAAAATTCTGTATATCTAGTAAAAGTAAAATCCACCCCAAATCAAAAAGAAACTCAGATATCCACAAATGGTTTAATAATATCTTTGTTTCAGTGACAATTAATGAAGTTGTGCAGATACACACACATGTCCTCTTTATTTTGGGGTGGATTTCTCCCTGAAGATTTGTGGAGTTAAAACCAGCAGGGGTTCTCTGTGGATATTTCATATGGGACTAGGACTGACGGACATGTCCATGCCCCCTGGGAACACACTTAATGCACTTCCAAGGTTGTCTGCTCTCGCTCTAAGTAGCACATAGTGGCAACAAGCCCTGACAGCATCACTGGCCCAGCGGAACCTGAATAAGATGGTTCCTGCTCCGGGAAGCGTCAGGGCCATTAAAAATGGATAGATCAATATATAAGAATACACGCACCTCCGGCTGTCTATGCTAATCCAGAAAGCAAGGAGAGAAGCATAGGAGAAGAGGTTGGAACAGAGGGGGGACAAAACGAATGGACAAGGGAGTGAGAGTGAAAGTTTGCAAGGGGAGAAATAAAGGAAGGTAAAGACTGGAACATGGGTGAAGGAGGTAATAAAGAAATCTACAACTTCAACCATCTTCGAAGGTGAAAATCTCTTCCCTCAAATGACTACCCTTGGTTGCAACCATATACTGTAAATGGACGTAGCCTTTGTGACGTAAAGGTTTCTGAAGAGTGGTTTTCAAGCTCAGAGTTGGCTGGTGTGGGCATGTTGCCTGTCCTTGACTCCTGGGTAATACAAAAATGGCACATGTGGAGACTGTGGTACATGCAGACTTGTGACAGGCATACACTCACCTGACAGTTACTCAGAGTGGCACACATTCAATTATGCAGAACTTTTGAGCCTTAATGAAATTCAAATGGATATGTCATGTAAAAATGCACCTCCAGTACAGTTGCTATGAAGAAGAAATTAGCGATTGAGCCCGAAATCGGTTTCTGTAACAGGCTGTAAACATGTTTATTCAGCTGCGATGTGTATGTTAACATGGTATTGTATGGGGATTGACTCACTTAAGAGCCAGCCTCAAGTGGCCATTCAAAAAACTGACATTTTTTGTAGACTACTTTGTTGTGACCTCAGCCATTCTGTTAGGAAAAGGAGGAGAAAAGAGAAGGTCATTTCATTATATTATATTTCATTATATTCAAGTGAGCATTGCCAGACATATGTTCTACTTGTAGTGTTAATTATAAGATGAAGTTGGAGGTTAGATTGTTGAATATTTTGGGCAATTAAAAACAATGAATAAGTCTAAATGTTTTGTCCATGACAGGGAAGATTGTGTTTTTTTAAATGATTAATTCCTAAACAAGAAGGTAAAAGTTAAAAATACTTGTATAGAATGAACATGTTTGACCTTTCACAATAAATCATATCTTATATAATAACAGACTGTAGCTCTGTTTCATTTAAATGCCCCCACTTGTTACAATGATGAATAATTTCACTACCATAAAATACATGCATAATTGCATGTACTGCCAGGCCTTGTATCATAAATTTAGATTGTAAATGTGTGTCTAAAGTGGGTTTAATGCTGAAGGCATTACTGTAAGCATCTGGGTGTTGAAATCTGATGAAAAATGTATCTCCATAAACATAATTATCTGAACACCATCATACCTGCTCAGATGTAATTTCTTTTGCTTTAGACTGACCCCAATTTATTTCCTGGCATTGGTGTAGAGTGACTAACCTGATGATGTTTTCACTTATTCAGATATTGAGCACTGATGAAAGACCCTACTGACAGGAGCTGTAAGAAGAAATAACCTGCGCATGCGTGAGAATGTTAACCTCATAAAAGAGAACTGAACTGAGGAGTTACGTATGCATGTGCCATCCCTCTCTTTTCCCATGTCATGAAAAATAAAAGCAGTCTAAGACCCTTGTGGCTGCTTCAAACTAGACCATTAAACAGATTATTCTATGTTCATTGGCTTGTTCCACTAGGGTGTGACTTATACGCGCGTTCAGAAAAGACACAAATAGGGACATTTTCTCATATGCCGTCATTTCGCCCTGGGTATGTTTGTGTGTATTTATAGACAAAGAAATATGACACTGCTTACACATTCTCCATCCTTAATGTTGGAGCGCTCAGTTCGTTAAAAACTGGACTCGTAGTGTAATAGCTGCACTAGACGCATTAACAGTGGCTTCAGAGTTCACACAATGAAATGTTGTTGCAGTGCTTGTCTGGAAGGTGCTGTTACTGGAAAGGCTACATGAGCATTTAAATAAATAGCTGTATCCTCTCTGGGGCAGGAATGTGTGCAGCAAATTTCAGGCTGCCTTATTATTATAACATCTTGTGTACAAAGTTGACTTTTTAGACCTGAAGAAAGTTAAAGAGGGGCTATGCAAGATTTGCACCTCAACAGTTTCGGAGCAATTGTTGTGGTAAAAAATGGGCAGATTGGAGGCTCTCTGCCTTCCCCCTAGGATCTCTTGGTGGAAAACCACAAATGCGCTATGACACAAACACGTCAAGTAACCTGTAATCTCTTGTTACCGTCACCTACCTCGGTAGACATCGCTCCATGGAATGCCTTCTCGCCCGGCTTCATTGAAAACAAATGCATATGGCGGGGGGGGGGGGTTAGCAGTCAGTTTTTACAACAGTGAAAATATGCACTCAGAAACTTTAGGGGGAGAAAAAAACAACAACCAAAACAGTGAAAAAGCGACTGACTTGCATAGTTCCCCTTTAACCGGAGAGAAAAATCAAAATTTAAAAAAAAAAAAAAAAAAAGTAGAGTTCATCCTCTGGGGAGCGTGTGCCCAGTAAATGTTATGCCTGTTTGCTGGGGAAATCATCAGCAGGTCAGGGATTCACCCTCTAATGATCATGAATATCCAGGGCAGATCTGAGCCGTGTTGAGGCATCCAACGTCAAAGCAACAAAAATGGTGAAAATCTTAAATACACTAAAATAAAACAGAGAGAAATCAAAACAAAGCAACAACGGGACTATTTTGACAGTGCAAAGTACAGTTATTTTATCAACGTCCTTTGAAGAGTTTTTTTTCCCTTCCCTCTCATTACCACTGCTGTTCTAAATGTGCTCAGTTACCCTTCCTCATTATTTTAAAAAGTGATGGCAGATTCATGTTAGACAGAAGAAGTTACACAAAGTCACAGTGTCAACTATCTGCATCTTCTGCAGCTTCTTATGCTGTTTGCCCTTTCTTCACAGGGATGTCAGCTGCATCCATTATAGCTTCAATTTTTCATCTTCAAAAATCTTCATGTTCAGATTAGTTTGATATTATGTTAGTTTGTTGTTGTGAGACGTAGCTCCTATGCTGATCTCTGTTTGACTTGGACTTAAAACACTTGTTAAACAATAACGTCATAATCTAATGTTACTCTACAAGTTTGTTTTTTTGTTCAACTTCTTGATTTTGTTTTCTAGATCTATTGCAGCAAACAGTGAGGCTGTCCAGTCTGGAGTCTTCCAGACCAGTCATACGAAGTGGGTAATAGTCATTTTACATTTTCATTACCTCATAAATATTCCTTGCACAGTTCATGAATATCTTTCCCTGTATTAATAGTCAGTAAAAGATCAATTAACATATCAGTCAAAAGGCCCAGAGAGATTTTTGACCAGCCATGGTGCTGAAGTGTGGTGGGAAGATCTTTTTCTGTTCTTTTCCTTCAGTCATAATCTTCTCTTAATGATCTTGTCAAAATCTCTATTTGCTTGCCTGCTCTGAACTTTGGCCAGCTGGGTCAATTTGCATGTGAATTATTAAATATATTTCCAAGTCATTATAATTCCATGACAAAAGCCAAGCCCTATTGAGCTAAACCATGATCTCTCTTGATCAGACTGGTATCTAGTGGGTTCAAATAAAACCCATATTTTTATACTTGAGGGTTACTGAGGTCAGGTTTTCAATAACTGTGCTGTAGCTGCAGTGACGCAACAACAACATTGTCTTGAACTGACATCCTGTCTGTTTCATTGTATTATTTCAGGTTATAATCTAAAGGCCATGAAGAATAGGGTCTGGAACACCATTTATGATTCTGTCAATAATTTGTCTTCATACAAAAGGCTCAAGGCTGTGCGCTCTGCTATGGCAGTTTGTCTACCTGCTGTACAAACATACTTACAGCAAAACTATTTCAAAATAAACAAAAGGAGACAATTTATTAAAGGTTTCAATGTGCCACACTTTTGAAAGGAAACCCACTGAGTTCAAATATAGAGACATCACAGTGCTTCAGTGAGAGAACACCTTTAAACAGCAGGTAGAAAGAGATAGATCAGGTAAAGCAAGCCACTCTTATAATGATGACATATGAAGACAACTTGTTTCAGTCACTTTCAAATAGAATCTTTCAAACTGTGACTTGTGACATATCATTACACTTAACATTACATTTCGTCATATCCTGCCTTTGTCTGTTTGTTTTACAAGTTATCTGCCTCCCTATAGAGCAAAAATGAAGGAATACATTTTTATCTACTCCTCTAACAGGGTAACAGAGTTATTGCTAAACAGTTTTAACATGCTCATACAATAGAATGAGAGTAAGTCTTAACAATCAATATCATTGCAACAGAACAGATAGACAGTTTTAATTTTCATCAACTACAATGGTGCATTCTCAATTATTTCTTGAAGACATATGGTGAGAGCTGAGAGGGAGCCAGTGCTATATGCCTGAGATTCATTGTTGGTGCAATGTTAAAGTATGGTATAGCTTTAGCAGGCAACATGACTTCACACCCACAGTTCTCTGGAGAAGATTCAAATAAAATGTTACTTGTTTGTAACTCAGAAGGCAATCTGATGGTTATGGGTTATCTGCATATAAAACTTAAGTTTAACTTTAAAAACTGAAACACTAAAAAAAAAAAGTGTTTCCTTAAAGTGTGTAGGCTGATGCGCACCTAAAAAAGTCTTTTGGGAGCAGGTGCGTGGGAGCATGAATCCATAATAAAAAGAAGAAAGAGATATCCTGCAGACTGTCCTATGACTTGCAAAAAACTTTTAATGTGACACAATGTTTCGGTCCTCAGACCTTTTTCAAGCAGAGGTCTGTGCTTGAAAAATGAACCACATTATTTTAGCTACAACACCTTAGTTGGACAGTTTGTAAAATGTGTATTTGCTTTATTCTATGTGACTGATTTGATTTATGAAGCTGTTCTTTGATAATAAGTTCATTATGAATTAAAACAGTAACAGAGGAATTGTCATTCATTACAATGAATGTGAAAAGCCCTGTAAAAACAGAGTGCTGTGACAGAGGCTAAATTGTTTCAAAAGAAAGGATTAACAGGATTAAAGTAAAATATTTATGAGGATACCTATTATGTCGGACAAGTTAATCAAGAATTGTCCTACTGATAAATGATGCTTTATGATTGATTAGCCATGTCTGCAGAAGTCTGAAGGAAAAACTTTCAGCTCGGGCTTCATCAGGCTTCATTTTCAATGAAATGACCAGAGGAAGTACTGAAACAAGTATTCATGCAGATGCAGATCATCACCAAATTGAACAGGGCTAATTCAGTGCATTTCACCATAAACACACAGTGTAACCAGCAAGAAGAGGTGTTTTATATAAAAAAAAAAAAACAAAAAAAAAAAACAACAAACTCCAGGCCTGCCAAACCAACCCTGAGAGATCTAATAAGTATGGCTTAGTGGCTATAGCACAGGTACATAACATATTAGCTGTGTCTCAATTCAGGGGCAGCATCCTTACTGCATTTGAAAACCAATGGGACAAGGCTGTCCCATTACAAAACGGCCCCTTCAACAAATCTTTTCTTGGGCAACAAAAAAGCATACAAATCCTTGGATCCTTTGTTGCCAAACCTCTCCCAAGATTCACTGTGCCTCACTTATGAAAGCAAACAACACTGGCACAGAGCCACTTTTACACGTGGGTATTGTGTTTCGGCCCATTTCAATAGCTTACAATAAAACTTTTAAAACCACAAGTTTTAAAATGTCAAGTTTTTGTGAAAAAGTTGTCAACATTGCTAGGCAACAGTAGCCCCCTTTGTGACGTCACGGTAACAGCTGGGGATGCTGGTGTTGATCATAACTTCAGTTCACCCTTCAGAGTTACCAAAAACTACAAAAGAGCACACTTTTGTGATTCACGTCCTCTAAAGGATAATAGGTATAGTCTGTTCATTGACTGTAAACAGTCGATAATAAAATAAATAAAATAAATACACATGCAGAGTATGAGTGCTACTGTGTATATGCACAACAAAACTTTACTGTGTTGTGACTAATCACTGATGTGCGTTTGTTCATTTCATAATGAGTGTACTTGACTTTCCCTGTTAAAGAAGGTTGAGAAATTCTGATACACAATTAAAGGTGACCTTGAAAGTAGAAAAAAAAAGCTCATCATTGAAATGTTTTATGTAGACGTTACTTTTGTACCAATGCAAGGATTGTAATACTGTGGATTTTCTCTGAAGCTCCCACAGGGGAAGGGGTACTATCAAGTTGTTCAGACAAGATTTTTGTCTGAACAACTTTTCAGGGCATAACATTGCATAGTGGGGGGAGACAAAAGCTATTTATCTAATGTCACAAACTCCACCTCTCAAGTCCACAAATTTAAGTCTATTGCTGCGTCCCAATACTCGCACTTCCCTCAAAATCGGTCGTGCGATGCACACTACAAATTGAGGGGAAGAGTTGCCTGGAAACCACTGAGCCATAGGCTACAGCAAGCTGAGTTAAGTTGGTAAATATTTCACAAGTTATTAGTGGTGCAACGGATCACAGTTTATTCGTGATCCAATCGCTCCCCACAGATTGGCATGCAAGTGGTCCGCGGATCGATCAATGAAAAGAAAAAAAAAAAAAAAATTGTCAATGAGGGGAATCTATCACTTGAAACCAAGCGGTAAGGTTAAGGGAAGAGAATTGGGATTGGGGCTAAGTTTAGAGTTCTTACCTCTAACCTTTAATTTATGGCTGAGGAAACAAAGGGTTGGCAAATTGAATGGAACTTGCATTAAAGAATCATTTTACAATGTATCAGTAAGGCTGTTCTCACTTTATTCTATGGATAGATGTGCACTGCTGTATTGTACCTATTGCATCAGTCATACACTCCATAAAGGATTCTCTCTTCGTGTTATTTCCATAGCAGACGCCCCTATTGTGATCTCCCTGCGGGCTGAAAAAAGTGTCTTTTTTGCAGATCTCTTGCTTTTTACCTCACCTACTGTCTTTTACAAACAGGAATTCACTTTGAAAATGCCAACACAAAGGCTTTTTGGTCAAAGAACATTTTTCTAATTTATCTGTGGTTTAGACTAATTTGTATTTTAACGCCCTGTTGTTGATGATGGTGATGATGATGATGATGATGATGTTGATGACAATCACTGTGTATAACAACCTTGGCAAGGAGAAAGCCACCATCATCATCAGCCTGACCTTCACAGAACGAAAATGAGATACAATAGCCTTGATTCTGAGCACACACTTGCTATCAAAGCCCCAGATCTATTTTGAGTGACATATCATTCATGTGGGAGTGTCAATGTGCAGATTGTAGGTGATGCAAGCAGCCTGCAATACATGCTTTCAGTCCTTTGCTCGAACTGAAGATTTACAAACAACATAGGCCTCCAATGTGGTTCACTGATTGTGTCCATTTGCCATAATTTTCCCCAAAATTCATTATGCAACAGCAATGTAAGCACCTCAGTAAAACCAATGTGAATATCCTTGTCAGTTTTGTCAGTTCATCAGCTCAACACAGTCAACAGCAATCAGAACAGACACTTCACACAAAGGTTTGGAGTTATGCTGCATATGGCTTCTGTGACCACCAGAGGGTTTTGGAAGTGCTTCTGTTTTGTTTGCATCTTCAGGGATTAGCTGCACAAGGAGAATTTTGATTACCAAAGTCATCTCACCACCATGTACATCATTATCTATTTGTGAACATTGACACATGAGTGATGACTGTATAACATTAAGAGAATATTTTGGATTCATTTTGATCTCATGAATATTAAGATGAGAATTCTTCTGTTTTATATGCACGCCTCGTCAGTGCTCCTCCTAAGGAAATGCATCTGAATCAATCACAATAGAGATTTTTTTTGGAAAATATCTGCATTTGCAGATTGAATGACCTAGTTGGAAATGTTTTATCAGAGCTGTCACTGACATTCATAAAAACATGAGCAGGTACCATACTGCAACAGAGAGCTGTGGCTATTTTATCCTGGAGTATGCTGCACAATGAAGGTGGCAAAAAAAGACAGATTTTTGGCCATCTGTCTCAATCCTCTTAGCAGATAATAACGTTAGCTGTTGTTATTAGGCATTACACCAAGCCAATTTTAACAGTACGTGCTCTTTACGGGGTTAGAATGATGTCCACTGGCCATGCCTACAGCAGAAACCTGAATGATTCAGAGAGCCTAGAGCGTGAAAAAGGTGCTACTGTAGTACATTAGGGACTACACTCATGTATTGCCAATGTGGTTGTTGATATTTTAGCAACCCACCTGCCAACAATGGAAAGCATGTATTCATTTATTCAGCTACCCCCCCCTTAGGCTTCATTTGGGGTATTAATTGAAATTAGTTCTCACCTAATTCCACTTTACGGTTCCTTTGAGGTCATTCACATTTTTTCTTACCTCTGCTTTTACGACAGCAGCCTTTTCACTTGTTGTTACAGATTTGTTTCTTCTGTTTAACCCCAATGTCTTTCTGGTCAAACAAAATGTTTTTCATTGATTTCAGTGAAAGCCCATTAAAGATAAGATCGCCCATCTTTGAATGGCATTTAGGATACGACCTTGAAGATGGCTCTATGAGGTTTTCACATACAAGGTTTTATTTTTGTGAGTCAGTGGCACAATGTGCATCACAGTGCACACACATTGATTACGCAGTAAGTGATTTGTTGAAGGCCATGAAAATTACATGCAATTTAAGTGGTGGTGACTTGTATCTCATATGGTCACATTTTTTTATCCATTGCGCCTTTGACTGTACCATAGCAAAAGTTCATGACAGAGAATATCCTGGTCCAAATTTACCAAACAACACAAATGCAGCTAAGCCTGCGAGCTGGTTCATGCAAGGGGGTTGGGTAGGGTGGGGTGGGGAGTTTAAGACTCTGCAACTCTGCTTAGTGGATCAGAGCCAAGGTGGCAAATATCAATCATTATAGCTGCTGTTGAAGGAAAGTATAGTGTTATATAATAACATACATAATACAGTACTTGTGATACGTATACACTAAAGTGCATTACTTACTGTATAGATGGTTACAAATAGTACAATCGTGGTAGAGAAGAGACAGATTGCACTGAGCTGACAATACTTAACTACTTGAGGGAAGTAAATGTTCTCATCATTTAGGTTCACCAGAGCGAAAGTGGAGATAGGTACTACACTGGGGATGAACAGCTCTGATAATTAGGTGCTGAGTCATTAATCTATGGACCAATCCAACAATCCTTCGCGTAACTATTGAGGCAATCTACTGCATGGAGCAAATGGGTTGCAAGAATATGTTGGAGAAGAACTTCTGGTTCCCTTTATGTGTCATTTATACAACATGTCATTGAAATTCTGAATAAAGTTTATGTCCTTCTGGTTTGGTTCTTACAGACCAAGAGGTAACTCAGAGGGGAATGTTTGATATCATCTGTTGAAGAATTGTAGAATGCAGAAGAAAACCCACAAGACTCTCTGTTTTTCTCTGATATGTTATTTTTACATCTCTTATTATTACATCTCTCATTATTTTTTGTCATGTAAAAAAAACAGCACTGAGACAACAAAGACTCCTTTGTTCGTTACAAGTCCACTCACACGTGATACAGAATTTGAATGGGCTTCTACATTATTACGTCTTAGCTGGTAAATCTTTATCACACTAGAGGCTATATGGAGAATATAAAGAGAAGATGTCCCTGACAGCATTGTGCGTCCCTTGACCTTTCACTCCAGTGACTGAAAACATTCCAATAATATATCGCCATTACAAAAAATGTATCAAGGGAACTGAGGGTAAGTGACAGGACACAGCCCTTTTGCCCAGATAAAAGGGTTTTGACTAAATACAGAGTAACTGAGCCACTGTTTTTCAATAATCACTCATGTTGTTTCGCTGATGTGGCAGTTTGATGATTATTATTATTATCAATATAATTTTTTAGTGCTCCACTCTTGTTCTTCAGGTTTATACTGGAAAACACTGAGAAGGGGATCTAAAGAAAGCCATTAGAAATCAACGGATGTTTTACAAAAGACATTTTACACTATTTGCAGTAATAAACATTTTAATAATAACATTACAGGAAAAAGGGGATTATCAGTTTAGACACAACATATTATTATTCACTTTGATAACAACATCATGAAGGAGACAAAGAGAGGCAAAGTTGTGATAATAAGCCTCTGGGAAGACACATCTTCATGGTAAACTCCTAAAAATTGCTGCCAGCTCTGTATCTGTGTGCCAAACACTTAATGTTGAGGTTTGCCCTTTGGGAAATGTACAATTAATGAAAGGTTACATCACTAAAGACAACAGCAGGTGTAATGGAGCAGAAATTGTTAGAAATGTTCATGGTTGGCAAAGTATAAGAATAAATGCTGCTCTGAATAAAGCTTCTGTAAATCACACACAGTGTCTGAGTGAAGAACAACAAGGAGACACTGTCAAAATAAAAAGAAACACTTAAACAGCTCACTGGCCTGGAAATGTGTAGCTTTTCAATTCTAATTAAATTCCATCTAAGTATTTTTCACCATAAATCAATGAATGTTAAGTAGCCATTCCTATCAGATCACTCACACATTAATTATAGTCAACCAGTATTTCTATCACTTACTCTCATTTAACAGTTCTAAAATTGCACACACACTTTATGATTGGTTTATATGTTACACTTTAATACACCACCACTATTATTGCAGGGTGGAGCTAAACAAATTTACACTGACAATGAAATCAAAAATGTTAAGGTTAATCACAGTCAGTAGTCAGTTTCTTCAGCACATGTGACAAGTATGATAATGATGACATGATGAAGGCTTTGGAAAAGAAATAACCCACTGCTGCTGTCTGATGGCGACCACCACAGTGTGGGTGTGAGAGTGTTGTGTGAAGAGACATCAGTCTACTGTATGTGGCCAAAGTTCATTTAAAGTAGCTCCTAATGAGAGTATAGGCTCGTCTGTTTTCTGGACTCTACCTCTGAAAGGAGAAGCTCCACCTTGCACTCACTGAAATTTCTCTTTGAGGCTGAACCTTCTCTCAGTTTTTTTTTTTTTTTTTTTGCCATTTTCCTGGTTTTGAAGAGATGTAGCACAAGTGCATTTATACTCACTGGCAAATTAAATATAGGACACAGAGGTGAGTGTGTACGTGCTTGTGGTTGTGCTTGTGCACTTACTTTCACATTGATTGGTTTTAAAGAAAACAGCCATGGGATCCAACTTACTTCTAAGTTGATAAAGAATTTTGAGCAAGGATTTGTATCCGAATATGATACTGCTTATGATGATGCCTCACACGTTTTTTCTTCATAGTCAACATTGGAATCCATTCATAGATACTTTTAATTCACACTTAGAAGGCACAAAAGTTAAGTGTGTTAAACGGGCTAGCTAGTTAGGTACTACTTCTCCTTCTACTACTACTACTACTCTTACATAACATGATATGACTCTTGTCTTTTCCCACAGTTTATTATGTGTTGTGTCATGTAATATTTACCATGGCAGGCAAAAGAATTCATTAAGGATTCAGTCCCACTGAACTGTTGTTTAAACTCTTTTGGGCCATGTGCATTTGTTTTCAACGAAGCTGGCGAGAAAGCAAATCCGTGGAGTAGTGGATATAGTTATTTATCATACATGATGTTACGATGTGTATATTTGTGTAGTCTTATCTGTCAAAAACAAGAGATTACGGGTTCAGGGCACGTGTCACGGTGCCGCTGAGATGGAGCTGGGACACTAGGTTGGAGGCACTGATGTTGCAAGGTTGGTTTTCGGCCAAGAGACGCCTGGTGGAAGGCAGAGAGCCTCCATTCTTCCCCATAACAAGTTACAAGTCATGTATTTAACCATCACAATTACTTAAGATGAAAATCCTGCATAGTTCCTCTTTAATTAGTCAGACCCCAGTTCTCCCCTAATGCACGTTATGCTGCCTTTGTGGAAAGAAAACTGTAGTTAACATAGCATGTGCAGTTGAATCAAGCCATGTCAACCTAAACAAGATAAAGCTGATTAAAGAGTAATTGAAAGACTTAAATGCACAACTTGGAGACAGGAGCAGGATTCAGAGGAAACAGTCTTGCCAATAAGTTCACTGCACAGGTAGGCAGTCAATGCTACAGGCAGATAAATCTGGCACAGAGCAGATAAAGTCAAGGTCAGAAAAACTTGCTCGGATCATTAATTAATCCAGGAATCTTATACTCTAGGGAATAATGCTGGAACAGTTGATTCAAAGGACAAAGACAGTCTGACACAGAGGAAAGGGAAATACAAAGACTAATACACCAGGGAGGAAAGAAAATCAGTGCTGGATTGATGATCACACAGGCGGGAAACACAAACCCGTTACAAGAGGAGAAGTGAGTAAAACAAAATATAAAACAATGCAAGAATTACAAAGAAAACATGGCATGACAGTAAAGGTGTGGTTGAGAAGTTGAGTGCCAAATGCTTCCTAGTGTACAATCAAACTAATAAGGATACATCTTTGGATCTCTTCAAAATTAGAAAGCTAAATGTTCAGTTTCTAAGCAGTTTATCAACTTGTGCAAACCCTGATCATGATAACGAGGTGAATTCAGCACTGATTCAACACTGTTTGGCATCATTGTGCTTAATTATTGCGTTTTTGTTCTTTTGTTTTGTTTTGGAACCAGAAACGCAGCCCCACATGGTGATGAATCTACACAGAGCCTCTCTTCTGTTGTGTTGGAAAAAGCGGACCCAAAGCTTCACAAGCCAACTTACCCGCTCGCTCAGCAGGTAGGTTCATGGCTCCATCCCCAAGCCTCTCTCTAATCTCCCAGTAATACAGCTTGAGTCATGATAAAACAGCTCTGATGGAGGCAAATCCTGTTATCCAGAGGGGGGCTGGTGGTGGAAGGAGTGGCAGCCTTTGTTACAGGTGGTGGATGAGTTCAAGAAATGAACTCAAGTGTGGATTTTTAAGATTAAACACACCAGCAAAGCATCTAAGAGGTGACACAAGCACTGCGTATGTCTGCATGTCCTTGTGCACATATAGAACAGACTTTTTTTTGCCTCTCTGTCTTATTGTCTCTCTTGCTGACAGGCCCATGTTTCATACATGAAAGCCTAAAAGCATGAGTAGAACACAGATTTTTAAGCCAAGGAGGTTGTGTCCTAATGGAAATGCATTTCAGCAGCAACACCTCATCTTCTATATTGCTTTTTCATTGAAAAGAGGAGTTCTTTGAGTAGAGGTATACAGCTTTTGTAGCCTTTTGTTCCAACAGTCTCATTTTTCAGAAGGACACATTAGCCCTTTATCCTTTAGAGAAACGCTGGCATATTATTTCTCCCTTATTCCATTTCATATGAGTCTCTTGCATTCAGATCTAGTAAAAAGAGATATGTGGAAGGTATTATGTGATCCTTCCTTTCTGTGTAAAACTAGGGGTAGGCCATCGTTTCTTGTACATTTTAGTTTTGTTTGTTATTAGTTATTTTGTTGCAGATGAATTACTAATCACAGATACTGGAGTCCATTAAGCATGCAGATTAGTGGTTCAACGGATCATTGTTGATTCGTGACCCGTTCGGATCGCTCTCCACAGTTCGTGGTCACAAGTGGTCCACGGATCAGTTGATGAAAAAGGTAAAAGTTGTGCATGAACACTTTGGCGCACCACCCCAGTCAAATAAACAGACAATTTAAAAAAAACTTGTATCCTTGAGGCGGCAGCTCACAAAGAAGCTACAAAGAAGAGAACACAGTACCTACTGCGAAACATGGATCACACTCGGCTCTGTTCTGGGGGTGCTTTGTTGCACCTGGCACAGGGTGTCTTGAATCTGTGCAGGGTACAATGAAATCTCAAGACTATCAAGGTATTCTAGAGCAAAATATGTTGCCCAGTGTCAGAAAGCCCGGTCTAAGTCACAGGTCAGGGGTCCTCCAACAGGGTAATGACCCAAAACACACAGCTAAAAACACCCAAGAATTTGGCCTTCTGTGAGTCCTGATCTAAATCCTGTTGAATATCTGTGGAAGGAGCTGAAACATGCAGTCTGGAGAAGGCACACTTCAAACCTGACACAGCTGGAGCAGTGTTCTCACGAGGAGTGGACCAGAATACCTGTGGACAGGTGCAGAAGTCTCATTGAGAGTTACAGAAATCACCTGACTGCAGTGATTCCCTGAAAAGGTGGTGCAAGAAAATATTCAGTTAAAGATTAACTTAAGGGCACCATCATTTTTGTCCAGGCCAGTTTCATTGGTGTTTTTTCTTTATTTGTTTGTTTTTTAACAATTCTATTGAAACACAATTCAAAAGCAATGTCTGATTTTTGTTAGTCGATTTTCATTAATTTTTTATTTATTATTACTGTTGTTAGTTTTAAGTTATTTCAGGAAGCGCACCAACAATTTGGTCCACATCTGTATGTTACTTTTCACCTGTTTGTCAGGTGTTGATGGCAGTGAGAAGACTGAAAAAGACCCTGAACAACTTTTTTTTTCTGGAAAGATGCAAAAAATTCTGCATTATTATATCATGAAATTTATAGTCTGTGAATAAACCAATGTACTGTATGTAAGTCGAAGAAACAGACCAGAGACCTATTTGTCACCTGTTCAAGGACCAACTCTGTAATGAAATGTTATGATGGGTTATTGATTTTTTATTCTGATAATATGAAAATCCCGAAATGAACCATTATCTGTTTTACATGGACCTATGATGAGCTACTGAGGGCAAACTGGAAAATGCTAACAACTTGACAAAGTCATCCTCAGCTTGGCAAGAAAGTGTCAAGATGTGGCTGATAAACAGAATAAAGAGAAAGCGGCACTTGAGATTATCTTTGGACAAAGTACACTTCCACAAACTACTCTGCACTTATGGAAATATTTCATGCTTAAAATTGTTCTTGTATTATTCAAGATAAGGACCATGTCTTTTTGAGAATGTAATATACAAAATATAAAATGTTGCTTTTTTAACTTGGGGAAAAAACAAACAAACAAAAAAAAAACCTAAATGGAAATCACTTTACTAAGCCCTCAGTAGTGTCTGCATGTACTCCTTTGAGGCTCAATACAAACACAACCTGACAACCTTGACAACCTTGACAACCTTGACCACGAAGGCAAGGCAGCCTGTATGTACATGTAGCCTGAGAGGTGAGAAATGCTGAAAGCACTCACTACAACAATGGCTGCTCCTCTAGCTTATGTTCTTCAAGCACCGGGTAATAACTGAGGGCTGAGGTGTTCTTGTCTCCTCTGGTGGCTGTACAGTACAGAGTTCAGGGAAACATCAGTGAGAAAATCAACCTTAAAGTAGGTTCCAGTTATGATGGTAAAATACCTTCTGGATGGAGCAGGAGCAGGTTATACAACTGAATTCATCTAAAATACATTTTGATGAAGTGAAGATGTGTACTGAAAGATATTGCATGTGTATTATGTCAAGAAAAATAGTAAGAAAGACAAACAAAGGGGGGAGGAGAGAGATAACTATTCCTAATCGAGCCTGATTGCACTGGCTCAGTCTGTTCAATTTCTGTAGCTGGAAGCTCTTTGATAGCCTATGATTATCCAAGGGCCCTGCCATTCACTGACACAGGCTGCAGGCCAACCAATTAGCCTTTGGCCTACAGAAAGCATTGCTCCGGCTGGTTTTGTTGTGGTGTAGTTATCTACAATAGCTAGCAGTGAAACCCCCACTTATGGTGTCAAGAGGCTGTTTAGGTTCTTTTATACAGCCTGACACCACTGATGAGCTATGACTGCCAGAGAGTCATGACCACAAATGCAGAACAAACAGGATGATAGCACGCCTTGTCAGTCAGCTATCCCCCTGTCAGTCTGATTTATGGTATGCAGAGTAAGGACTTGTTGTGTTATCTCTTAAAGTCTTTTATAAGAATGAATTGACTTGAATTGATTCCTTTACCTAATTTGAAGGGAGTATACACACACACACACACACACACAGTGTACTGTATAGGCCTGTATTCTGAAACAAAGAGGGGCTGCATTTTGAGACTGAAATATCTTCAGATAAATCAGTGGGGAAAATGGTTTATCACTTTAATCCAGTTGTGGCACAAAAAATGAAAAGCAGCTTACATTAAACATAATTGTTTGTATCATTTGTGATTTTTCTTTTTACAATAATCCTAGATCAAATATTGGGTTTGTATGCGTGCTGTTTGATGGAGTGTGCTTGAAATGAAAATGTGTCACCTGTTCCATAATCCTCGACGGGAGGGTATATTAAATGTTAATCCCGCACCATTAAAAATGCAGACAACAAGAGGAGCGGAAGGGGATGGATAAATGCTGGAGGAGAATGAGAGGAAGCATTTCACAATATATGACTTAATTCTGAGGTAATAATGACCTGTGATGATTGAGCTATTGTAGTGTTTTCTCTCTCTCTCTCTCTCTTTTTTTTTTGATCCCAAAGCTCATACGCACCATCACAAGTATCATGTTATTAGCTTCCTCTTTTGACTCTGCGTCCGCCGAGAACGTCTGAGATTAGTCTTGGATCGGCGCTCAATGTTGCTCCCTTCTGTGGCCAATTTGTATTCACTCGACAGCAGTCTTACAAGTAACGGCACAGAAGAAACAATTAGAGCCATAAAAGCTGATAGCTTGGGGCTCTGCAGACCAACTCTACCATTACTGAGTTATTAGATCGTGAGGGTTGTGGGGGGGTTGGGGGAGGGTGGCTTTAAATGACGGTATGGGTCTTGAGCAGACAGAGATAGGGATTGAAAAGCAATACAGGGAGAGGAGAGGCAAAGGTTGCAAAAAAAAAAAAGAAAAGAAAGAAAAAAGAGAGAAGAATAGGAGGCGTGAAGAAAGGTGAAGAAAAATGAAAATAAAAGACAAACAGTGCAGAAGTGAAGTGGGGCTTGTCTAACAGTGGGATATACTGGGAATATGAGGCAGGTTGAGATGAGGATAACATGACAGATCAAGGGATGAACTAAGTGAAGCAGCACACAAGTGACTGCAGACAAAGAACAGCTGTTGAGCTACTTGTTTCACATGAAAACCTCGGCAGAAAAGAGAACAGAGAGTGGAACAAAGTAAAGGAGGGGAAGAAAGGAGAGAAGACGTTGTCTGCAGACTCTGCGATGTTCGTTTTGTTTATTTGTTACAAGTAAATTAAAGATGCACTGTAGTACGTCTAGGGTCTGTGTTTTACCATGCAGCATGTGCATCCTGTTTTGTGCGGGCCTGGCCTTTCTTTTTCATGACAGCAAAATACAAATTAAGTAAGAAGCCTTCACTTGCTTCTGGGTGTCTGTAGCTACATTATATGACAGTATACAGTACACAATCAAATCAAATACATACACTCAAAGTTACAGTTACATCAAGTGCCCTCAGAACTGTTTGCAAAGCTGCTTCAATGGCAGTAATGGCACTAGGATAAAGGCACCAATGTCTTGAGTAGTCTTCCAAGAATAGGCAGCAGTTGGAGTTTGGGCACATTCGTTGAGCAGCAAAGTTAGAGGGGCTTTTTCAAGTGTCCCTCGGTCTTAGATTAAAGTTCCATTCTTCCCCTCCATAGTCCACATTACTCAACTCACAGTTTGGGGCATTTATGACTTGAATGGGCAGGAAACTCTCCTGGTTGAATCATGGAGTTGAAAACAATGTGTACTATTCAGTGTTTTTAAGATCTCCACCAACCTAATCTACCTCAATTTCAGCCTGCAATTTACTCAAAGCCCAGAATAAAAGAGCTAATAACTACAGGTATGACTACCAAAGTCAATGTGAGCTAATTTGTTTGTTTCCTTTTTGTGTGCACACTTAGTCAAACCTGAACTAAAAAAAAAAAAAAAAAAAAAGTAGAAATAAAAAAACTGTCAGTGTGCGTTATTCAAATAAACAATTAGCCATGACACATGCAGTACTTAAAGTAATAGATTGTGCTTGGATGATCATTACCTCAAATTTATTGTGATGTCAGCAAGCTGGCTGTCTGATGCTTGTGTCACTTTTCATTTTTTCCTCATGGTAATGCAGGTAATGCATGGAGTAATTTGTGGTGAGTGATAGGATGCCATTACCTTTTTGGCTCTCCATCATGCACACCCTTGTTTTGCTTTCATACCATATGCCCACAGCAGCAAGAGATGATCGGGTTCAGGTTTCTTCAGCTGTAAATGGAGTGCTGCCATAACAGCCATTACCCTGTTGTTCAGTCTTCCATGTGATACTTCACAGCCTTAATTACAATCCATCGGCTGCTTGTTGGAGAAATACAGACCTCCCAATCCAGTTAAGTATAAGGGGTACAAATTGTGATTACTTGATAATAGACACTGTTAAGTCTGCTCCATTAACCACCACCATTTGCATAAACAGGAGCTTGCTGACCATAAATTGCAATGGTTTTGCTGAGCTACTATTTGCTGAGGGAAAGATCTTTTGTGCTCTGCATTCACTGCTGTCACCTAAAATAATGTAGGTACTCTAGATTGCCATGGAGACTCTGAATATGTAGGTGTGCAACATTTTGTCTTTTTGGTTGAAAATACTTTATTTTACTTTACTTTACTTGAATTAGTTTTCTGTTTCTTTTTCTTCTGTTTGTGCGAAAGGACTTGGTCAGGTGTTTTGATGTCCATGGGCAGATGTCACTGTGATGGCACCACTGCCATGTAAGATACAGACATGAAACATTACCAAGTTTCTATCTTGTAGGAAAACAAAAGTTTCTTTGTTTCAAATCTGCGAGGCAATTTACAACCACACATCTCCTGCTTTATTTCTACCTGTTCAGTTGGCCTTGCAGCTCTCAGCCTCACCTTACCCTCTGGGACAATCTGGAGGAAAGCTTAGAGTAGCTCATTTTAACAATGTTTGGCTTCACCTTTTATTCCCCATCCCCTTGTGTCCTGCATGCAAGCCGAGTCAAAATAACACTGCTGGAAATCAGGTAAAGGCAATATCCCAGGGATACAGTTAGGGACACTGTGTGTGGTGTTTTAACTCTGAAATAGCAGTTCACCCTAAGCACAGTACCTGAGTACAAGAATGTCTCTCTATGGGAAAGAAAATCTGCTGAAACAAAGGCATACATAGGTAGACTTTAAATGAATTTATTGAGGCTGTAAGAGTGGTTTGTTTTAAATAAATCTAACAGAGCTGTGTAGTTTCCATTATACATTGCTCTTATAGGCTTGTATATTTATCAGAAGCCTCAGCAGTGGTGTTTTAGGACCCCAGTTCTGTCCATCCACTTTCGAGGACGTTAATATCTGGTAGACACTCTCTCTCTGTCTGCTGTTCTCACTCCCAGAGTTCACCTGGGCCTGACTACATCTGCCTTTTAATTGCCTGTGTTTCAATCCCTGCAGTGAAATTCAACACCTCATTAAAGCCTTTGGCAAAACCTGAATCCTTCAGGGAAGAGCAGGCAATTAAAGGGATTTTGGCATGGAGTTCCTGTTGGCTGATTTATTGATTGGCAAACTGTGGTTGGTTATTTGTGTGTCTCACACGCACCCTTTTTTATTTTTGAGAGGTATGTCTGTCAATGCTGTCATTTATTAAAGCAAAATGACATCTAGTCAAGTCACGAGGTTGTGAAGTATGGTGGGTTGTCTTGTGGAATACTTAGCATTTAGCCTAACAAACATTTAAACAGGGACATCTCTTAACTAACATAGACCATGGGTTTCCTGGATTGTATAAGCAATATCACATGAGAGGGAGTGATCTGTGATTGTCCTCAGCACTCTGACCGAATACTAGCTGTGCTGATCTTTACTTGAATATCACTCCCTCTCAGGTGATACTGGTTTTATACAACAGTTCTACAAGTGCCCTATCATCGTGTGATTTACTTGTTTAATTTGGCTACATTAACACAAACAGTTGTGTAACTCGACTGTTAAGCAACAAATAAATGTTTCCCTGACCTGCAGACTGGCTTGTTACTTTGTCAGTATGTTATCTCAGATGTGTGCTTCAGAGTCCAGGCTTATTTCCATCCCACCATCCTCTTCTGATGACCAGGACCAGACCTAATTTGATTCAAGCATTAATTCAAACATTTTAGAAAATACTTCCCTTTGTAATACAGTAGATACAGAGATATACAGTAAAGTATAACAAACATTAATATTACATTAATTATTGGTCAATGCCCAACCTCTAAAGTGTATCAGTACTGTATAAATATTCATTGAATGCCTCTCGACCAGCAGACATGTTTTTTAGATTGAACTTTAGATACAGATTAGAGAAAGAACACAACCTCTTCTTGCCGTCTTTTGCTCTAACAGTAACAGAAATAGACTATACAATAAATTTCTGGGTCCCCAGCATTTGTTTTCAAATCCCTTCCATCCCATACTGAGGCTTTTTCATAAATATAGAGTCTGAAATAGTGAAAATCCCTTAACTGGAACCAAAAAAAAGAATGAGAAACAGAACAGCGTGCTTGTGAGGTGGAGAGTATTTTTTGTCGTGGGTTGTTTGCTGTTCCTGTGAGTCTGCAGCTCAGGCTTTAATTTGCGCTGAACCCTGGCAAAGATGATTAATGGAATTCCTATGCACTCGGATCGGTTCTCACAGGTGATTTAAAGGTACAATAATCCTTTACGATATTGCTCTGTGGTTTCCGGGCCATTAAAATAACACCAAATGTGTCAGAGGAACACAAACAGTTCATTTAAAACAGATTGTTGGCCTAGCGTGTGACTGGGACCCAGACGCTAGGGAGCTTTTGCTACGATGTCACTTCTCCGGCTGTTTGCATGGAAGAAAAATGGAAAACATTTAGTGTGGCTCATATCTCAAATTTCCTGGATAATCCACACACTTGCACATAAAGCATTGCCCACTAGAGTAGCTGACCGTTCCTCAAAAGCTTTGTGCTCTGGCATTTTTGTATGTTCTTGCTCGAGCAGGGAATTCTGTAAAAACGTGTCACACTGCAAGCAGTAAGTGTTGTCCAGGGTAAACAGGTTTTTTGCACAAAGGAAAATACAGCATTTTTACATTGTCATAAATTGAAAAGCCATTACTCTTTGCCAGCATGCAGTGCTGTGCTTGTAAACACATCAAGGCTCAATGTAGACATCATACACCATCTGGGCATTGAAGCGTACATGCTCAATGTACATATACATTTATTTATTTTCATTTAAAAAATCTTTTAAAGTTTAATGAGTATGTTAATCCCTGGACTTTTTTTTTTTTTTTTTTGGCAAGTTTTCAGTCCCCTTAGATTATGTTTATTTTGTGAGATTCAAGTTGCAATTTGGTTTTACTTCTCTCTCTGTTAAGCCCACCAGTGCAGTGTTTATGATATTTTTCATTATGTATTGGATTTCAGCTATTAGGCTACTGAGGACTAATTAATATTTAGACATGATTCGATTCAGCTCTATTATTTAGGAGCGCTGGTGCCTCTTACTGCTGTATGGATTGCATTAATGCATTTTTAATCGTTGTGTCAGATGTACAGACATTAGAAGAGAGTCAGCAAGGAAAAAGGCCACAACCCACTGCATGTCTCATTTTCTAAACTTTGGTGTAATCTTGGCACTTTAAAATACTCTTGTGACTGTTACAATACATGGAGTATAATTACAGTACATCCATACATACAGTCTATACAGTATAATAATAAATAAATTACTGCCACACAAGCGTGGTAACTCTGTAAATCAGTGGGATAAAACCTGTATCCCTCTGCTCTCGCACATCATGGAGTTGAAGAGAAGCGCCGCGTGTCTCACACTTGGGATCTCCACTCAATTTCAGGAATCAACATATATCCTAATTAAAGCACTTGCCACTGGTCATAATATTCAGAATCATTTACGTTCATCATTCTTCCTCTATGCCTTATTTTTCCTGCTGGGAATGATAGCAAGGCCTGGCAGGAGATATCTTCGTGGTGGGTATACATTTGTAATTCCTGTTTCAGACTCAGACTGAATCTCTGCCAGGCCTAGTTCCTGTTTGATCTATAAAAAGTGGATGGAGACGAGAGCTCGAGAGTGTCCCACTGAGATTCATTTAAGCCACAATGATACTTTGCAAGTAATTAGGAATCTTTGTTCAAGGCAAAATACATTTTAACTTCACGTGCCATTCGTGTTCAGGAATTCCACATGCTGGTGTTCAGACCTTGGATCTAGGAGAATTCTGTATAATCTGACAGGCGATGCATTTTTTACATTATATTTGAAATAATTGAAGACATTTTCACAGATGACTACTGGAATGTATTCATTGTTTACACTGGCCTGGATTCAAGACATTCACATGATATCTGAACGCCTCATTATAACGATACCACTTTAACTCGCAGCCAGAGACATGTTCTCCATACATGTAATGACATCACATAGGCCTTTACTATGTCACAAAAATGAATCTTCACATCTTAGATTGTGTCTCTTGATGATACTGACATTATTGGCCAAACTTATACTCTAATATCTCCCATTGTTTTTCCATTCATGTAACCGCCAGCTACATGAATGGAAGCCTTACAGTAAACCATGTTACAAACTTAACCATAAGTGTGTGTGGGGATATATGTTTCCCTCTGGATTTAAAGTCTGTGTATGAAGTCACTGTTGAGAGTATTCAGTATTTCACACCCATATAAATCTGTATACTCGACTTGACCTGACTTCGACTTGGTTGCTGCTGATGCCCCTCCCTTACACACTCACTGCCCTCCCACACTTCTCATTCTGAACTGTGGTCTGTGCACTGAAGAATACTGAAGAGACCTACTGGGGAATTCAGGGTACACGTTAGCCTGTTTGCCTGTGGATATTACTTCAGATTTCTGCTGCCAGTGGACTCTAATGAGACTCACTAATGCATTTTGATAGTTAGAGAAGATTTAATTTAATTTTTTTCCAGGTCACTTTTTACAACTGATAAATGATCAATAATGTATTTCTGTGAAAATAATACACTCTTAATGTTCAGTGAGTGAATTGTTAGGAGGTATGCTGTGCTGTCATCCTTATGAAACTAAACAGTGCTATAGTGACAATCAATCACACTTCTTTAAAGGTGTTTGAGGCTTGTTCATGTACTCACTACTAGCATACTGTACAGTTTTATAATGTAGGTTTATCCACACTGGACAGTTTGCACCCAGCTGGATGAATTCCCTCTGTGTGGCCTCCACTGAGTCCATTGCAATGAATTGATTTAGCTTTGAAATGTTGCAGATACAAGTCCTCACATTGACTTCCACTAAGAGCCTGTCACACTGTCACACACTGTGTGACTGGCAGAAATATTTTCTAACAGTAAATAATATTGAGTGAAATATTGATTTATCAGACAAGTCTATGGGTTAATAGACACTAAATCCCACTAATGACCAATGACAAATGAGCTGTTAGTCTTTCTCCTGCTTAATCGGATCTCCAGCATTTTGCTGGCTAAGCTGGCTCCCTGCTGACATACAGTATTTTGCTTCATTGCCACTATTTGTTTTTCTTTTTTTTCCCGATAATCAATAATCATTAATTCATAAATCTGAACTGCCCTTGCAAGTAGCCAACAATACATTAATATTTGACAATAAATTTAAGTTAAATTTTCCTCTGGCTCACCTTTGCTCCAGCACTATGTGGGAAAAGTAAATCCCTCTGCAAAGTAGTGGTGTAAAGGGAATGCTACAGGTTGTGTGCTTTTGGCTGTCAAGCACTTAAAACACTAGACACAGCTCTGAGAGAGCGGGCTGAGACAAAGCGGCTCAGTCAAAACAAAGACATTCTGCTAAGCCATTCTCAGACTGGAAGTCCTCCTTGTAAACTCTCTCAGACACCAAGAACACACACACACAAACAGAGTTACTCATTGTACACTAAGTAAAAGCACTGGGGTAGTTTTGTCGAGTAGGAAGTAAATGCAAAACCAAAAATCAAAAATTCTTTTATGTGCAATTTTTAGTAAATATCAGTTATGTGTTTCTCAGACTTGTTTCTTGTGGCTAAAACAGTATTGGTCTCTCTCTGTATTTGTTGGAAATTAATTAATTCTGCAAGCAGACCATAATTCAAGTACATTCCTCTTCAGTTGTCATTTATTATGAAATGTAATTATGTCACCGAAGCCAGAATGCCTTCCACCTTTGTCTTCTGAATGAATGAAAAACAATACTCTCAGATTCTTAGAGGGCAGAAATATGCCAAGATGTAGTTTATTGCAGATTACTGTTGACCTAAGATTGATGTGTTTACTTTAAGTTTCATAGGTGTTACAGCAGCTGTATGAGAAAGGGAAAAAGTGCTACAGTATGTATACACAGGTACCAATTTTTTTTTGTGCTACTTCACTGGGTATACGATATGTAAATGTCACCATGATGTAACCCCCACTGAGTTTAAAAAAAAAAAAAAAAAAAAAAAGTTAACAGTTAGCTCAGCCTCACAAAGAGCAGAAACAGGTGGACTCAGCTAACCTCTGTCTGAAAAGAAACAAAATCAGCCAGCAAAGCACCTGAAAAACCAGCTTATATCTTACATAACCTGTATTGAATTCATACAAAAAGTGCATCATGGGCTGCTCGTCTGAGTGTGTCTTGGCCAGCCTCTCCATCTGGCTTAGTTTTTATACTGACTGACCAGTGAAGGACTAAAATAATAAATAATGAGGTTGGATGTGCTGGTAAGTGAATCTTGGAACCTTCTGAAAGAGCCAGGTGATTTCCTGCTGTTTCCCCTCTCATGTGAACTTAAGCTAACCAGACTTTCTCACAAAAGCACATTTCAACAAAGGGTTTGCTTTAAAATTTAGCTACTGACTTTCAGCAAAGTGAAGGTACCCCGAAGCTTCTGGTGTTGCAAAGCATGACCCAGACTTGGATATAGCACCACTACTCAGACCCAGTTCATACTTGCAGCCAATTCTCCCCAGTGACCTCTTGTAGTATTGCAGACAAAAATCCTCTGTGGAACTGTAACCATTTCCTCATAAGAAACAGCTTTCCTCAGGGTTGGTTTCATAATTTGCTTATCACTCATGTGCTATAGTGTATGTGATCTGCATGTGCCAGTAGTATCTCATCCTGACTGAACTCTGCTTGTCACCCGCTCGCAACACCATTCATTTTATTTTACGGCTCAGTGTGGTAAAAGTATAACTGCAACTTCAGCCTGGATGCCACCTGGATCAACACATTTTATTTGATATGCTCCACTATAAATAAGTAAATGACAAATAAGTCCTGACAAGCAAAAATTGGAGGGACAGGGCATGTCACTTTAGGAGACGACAGCGTTGCACTGACGGGTTGGTTTGAAATAGATGAATGCTCTTGGAGCTCAACCATGGAATAAAACCCTATAATACATCCATGAGCTCAACTCATGGCTCAGCTCCAGTGAAGGTAGTAATCCTGAACATAACATGCATACAGCCACAGAGAGCAGTGGAAAAATAGGTCCAGGACATTTCACATAACTATAGCACTGCACAGCTTTAAAGAAAGGCATCCCATATGAACGTGGTTTGAACACAGGAAGGGTAAAATTGTTCATAAAGCTCTCATAATACCTTTATCTGACGAGTTGGATACAGTATTTTACATAAAGGACTAGTTTCTCATTTAAAATGTGTCCAAAAGTTGAAACTAAATTTTTGCCTGGTTATGATTTATTGTTGGGGATTCAATATGATTTCAGGCGCTAAAGCCTTTAATTAGAACTAGTTTTAAAACATCTCAAACAAATTCATGCTGAACACAAATGAACTATAATCACAGCTGTAGCATTTACTTTTCAGATCTTCATTGTTGGTCACCATTTGTATAAAGCCATGGTTAGAGGACTTGCATTAAGTCCATAACATTCATGAACAGGATGGCCATCAAGCCCAGAGGCATGATGGGACTAAGACGACTGCACATTTTCAGTGGGCCACATAACGTGGAAGTAACCCGGAAGCCAGAAATGTTTTTGGCATATGTGCCAGGCAAGCAAATTTAGTAGGACTGAGTGGACACCATTTTTAGATCTTGCGTCATGTTTTTGTAACACATCCACAGTCCACACTGAATAGGAGGAACCATCTGCAAAAAAAAAAAAAAATCAAAGCCTGTGTGTGTGCTCATTTCTCAGCTGTGTACTTCATATAAATATTTTTTCTAAGGGAAGACTTCTACCTCTGTGTTATTGCTGGTGAAATCATAATGAGTACAGGTGGATTCATATCTGGTTGACTGGGTTTTTGCAGCTCTTGATTTTCAGACTTCCCTTCAGCTGTCTTTTGGAAGAAAGAGACAGACAGACAAACAGAAGGTTAAACAGATGCCAGATGTTTTAAAGCGTCTCCAGTGTCTTTGTGTGTGTGCATTCTTCAATTGAAAGCCCAATTCCAAAACTTGCAATGCCAGCAAACATGTCCAAATTGAACAGAATATCAATAACCCACCTCTTAAAGAAGTAATGGCCACCTCTGCTCGCTCTGAAGGTGACTTTGTTTTAGTAATGGCTGTCACTAGGACCAATGTTGAAACTTGAATTGATTTGCAGTTATATTTTCTCCCTCTTGCGCTTAAAACCCATGCATCAGTTATTGCTGTATATGCTGATGCCAAGGTCATTTTGAACGTAAGAATGATAGAGTCTGACATTAGCCCCATTGCCTCTGAATGGGCAGATGCTTTGCTTCGGAAAGTAGGTTGCCAAGTGTCTGCTTTGATAACCCATCGGGGCTGGCTGAGAGGAGTTGGCAGGCTTGTGGTGGGAAACTCCCTGTGCGTTTACTCAATGTAGATAGACTGTGCTGCATTACCATTTAGAGCACAATGAACACACAACACTGTCCAGCTATATTTCACACAGAGGCACACACACATCTGCTTGGCAGTGAAAACACTCCTTGAACATTTAACCTTAATACAGATACTTGGGGAAGGTAGTACAAATGTTTATATGGACATGCTATGTTTTGATTTACCACTGACGGCAAAGACTACTACTAAAGACTAATACAGGGTTTGTGATTTTAAAGGCATGTGAAGCTTATTGAGGCATGAAAACAGACATGGGCAGCTTTTATATATATATATATATATATACATATCTATATCTATTTCTATATCTATATCTATCTATATATATATATATATATATATATAGATAGATATAGATATAGATATATAGATATGACCCTCTCTGTTCTCTGTTCTAACAATCCACTCAAACGTTATGTAAAAGTTAAGCAATGAAAAGAAAAGCGTTTGCCTAGTAATATGGCCAATTGTGATTTTTCATTATCCTTAGCTCATGATAGCCCACTTGCCAATCCACAGTAATTTTATTCCATCTGTCACTTCCAATAAAACCTTAAAAGATTATTGCCTTTCTCCACTTCTAAAAAAAAATACCCATATATTATCACCTCTGCAGTCTCACAGTCAAGATGGTGGTGCATTCATATCAGTAGTCGTTCTACTCACTTGGGCTACATAAAAACAGAGAGAATTTGGCATTTAGGGTGTCATGTCCATTAATCCTGCTACACTTGTCCATTGTACTATTGTCAGGTTGGTTCTTTTGCTGCCTGTCGAAGTTCGTTCTTCTTATTTTCTTGTTTCCTTCATTATACCTTTCTCTCTTACCCTAGCTCTACCCATCATGATCTTTTACACCCACTCCCTCACTTCAGTTTAATTTATTTCAATTCTTTATTATTCTCACTCATTTGAAACTTTCCTCCTGCCCCCTTCGTCTCCACTCTGTCCCCCATGTGGTTGCTGACCTCCTTTGCACCGTAGGTAGTTGCAGTGAAGAGACAGACGTACTGAGATCAACAGCTGACTGTTATAGGCCTGGGCCTCTATGATGCTTGTGCAGCAGGAGTCTCTGTTATCAACTTTTCATCCCGACAGTCAATTCAAATTCACATTAAAACACTGCACTGTTAAACACTGAAGACACTGTGGGCAAATATAAAAAAGAAGCAGAGTAGAAAATGTTTTGCATGCTGTCCATTTTCTGTGAAATATCTGCAAAACATTCACTGACAATAGTACTTTCATTTTATTCTTTCCCCATATCTACTGATGAGAGCTAAAGCAGGGTTTAGGCAAGTAAAAGCTGTAGTTGGTGTCACAGGATACAGCGTTTTTGCTTTTTCAATATCTAACAGAAGTCCTTTTCTGATCCTTGATTGTTTTTGTATCCTAAACCTGGGGCCACAAACCTCAGTCTCTGTTGTTAAAGTCCTGTTTATCTGGATCCACCATGACACCTGCCTACAAAATGCCTATGGTTCAAGACCTTATAACATTGCAGTATAAAAAAAAATCTGAAAATTTGACTGTTACAGTAATTGCACGTCTCTCTCAACTGACTTGGCAGTATACATATCAACATTTGTACACATGGTATATTGAAATTTCATTAATGGGACATTTAGAGAAACATTGTGTGTGCACTTTTTTTTTTTTTTTTAATTCCAGCTCTTTAAATAACTGTGTTCAGCTGCTTACATTTTCTGTCATCTGCCAGCTCCAATGTAAAATATCAGTATAACAGCTATGAACAAAGTTAATATCAAGTAGTATGTGAACAGTGCTGACACAAAAATTCCTTTGACCCTCTCTTCTCAATTTTTCTTTTTCTATCCATCTCTCTCTCCCCCTGGCAACCTCTCTCGCACACACAAGCACGCACACACACATTGTCCTTTCAACATTATTCCAACCTAAGCCTTTTAAAAGCAGTATTTCTGGGCAGACATATGTGCTGCTGTGTGCTGCAGGCTGTGACATTGAGATACAGATCTTTTGTTGTGTCAAATTAATTAGCTGGGCATAGTGCCTGCACCACACAGTTTGACCCTATGTGTGTGTGTGAGTCCATATGAGCAAAACCTTGTTATAAAATGTCGGGATGCTTATCTTTTGTGTTCCTCGACTTGGTTTACTCAGTATCTGCAATTTGAACTCGCTATTTCTTCCTAAGGATCAGCTCTCTTGGCCTCATAGCGTTCACTGCTGCACCGACATTCTACCTATAACATATAATGTACTTGTACAGCTCATTTCAGACGTGTGGTAATCTGTGAAGTTTTCCTGGCATTAACCTCTACAACAAGGTTTTTGACTTCATTCTCCATTACAACAAATTATAGAGATATGTATACCAGTGTTCACTGCAATAAGTTTTTTGGTTACCACAGAGGTATGAGGCTTGTGCATGTGCAATATCAAAGTTCTTTGAATTTTCAAGTGTACATCGACTTCCAGGATTTTTAATCAAATGTCACTGAGTTATTTTGATAAATACTCACGAGGTCACAAATTAAAGAGAGGCTGGAAAAAAGGTGAATTAAATTTCTATAGAGGTTGCCGTGTAAATGCCAGGTCACTGTGATAAAAATGAGTTTGCTTAGGGCATCATTTTTATTCACAGCACTGCTGATCTTTTCATATTTCCTCCACTTGCGCTCTCCAGAGAACCTCAAGCCTGTTAAACACATCTCTCATTTCCGTTCTCTCTTCAAGATCTCTTAAGTTGACAGAAACAGACTTATAAAAACTAGAATATATTATCTTGTAAGAGTAATTGTCATAATCACGGTGTGAAGTCTTGAGTGATGGTTAAATTGTTTTCTGAGGTCACACTGACATTGACCTTTCACCAAAGTCTAGTCAAAGTGTTACAAGTAAGGTAAATGGTTGAAATAATCATGATACAGCCCCCTACAACAAGATTTCTGACTTATTTATTTTCCGTTACTTGGCACCCATCAAAACTGTCAGTAAGAAATCCAATGAATTATGTATTTATCAGTCTTATCAGACTCATCTTCTAAAAAAAAAAGAAAGAAAGAAAGAACGAACGAACGAACGAACGAACGAACGAACGAAAGAAAGAAAGAAAGAAAAACAATAATAACAACAAAAGAACCCCAAGAACTGTGATTGGAAATGCCATGCACTTCAACTATGGCCAGAACAATGGATCAAGTTCGACTTCCCACTGGCCTGTCATGCCCCATCCATATCCAGTTAATCCTTGTTGGCTCATTTTATGATGACCCTCCAGTGACTGTCTATAGTAGTGAGCAATGATAATCATGGCTATAGCAGAGGGGAATGAAAACAACGACATGGATGAGGTGGAGGTTGTCTTTTATTTGCTGCAAAGACCCAACTGCTCTCAGTGAGGTTCAGGTAAGACCAACATTATTAGAAAAGCTCAATAATGGAGGCAGGCCAGTGTCACTTGGATTTACAGGGGGCACAGCCAATCATAACCAATTTCATCATACTTGTTTGTAGTCATCTAGTGTGTGACATAGGTGTGTGTTCTCTGGGCATGTGCTTGTGTCTTTACCTTCTTGTCTTTATAATAGGATGCATGCTGAGCAATGCGCCAATCCCTCTGGGAACAACATTTGAATCTTTGGTCTGACCCATCCATCTGTCTCTTGCTCTGAGCAGACTAGGCATGTTGTTAGCTCATGATTCATGTTGAATATTATAATACACAAACCAGTCACATTACACTAGATTTACACCTGTTTGCCAATGCAATGATGTCCCAGCAAAACACTAGAAGCGATGCCAGAAGAACAGCTGAGCCCTCAAATAATTCTGCTCTGGACGAAAGCATTCATGATAAGCATTTGATTGAGAATGCATTTAACAAAAAATACACAAGGAGGATACACTCATTCACCAATTTGCAATCAAAATGTCGATCACTTGCCTGTGCCAGTGGAATACACAGAAGACCAAGGAATCAAAATGTAAACTTATGTGCATGGTTATGAATGCTACACATGATGCAAGATCTTTCTTGTACCTTTCTCTTGTTTATCCCAACACTCTGTATCTGATCTGACAATTAAATCAACCACCATATTGCTCTTGTGCATGACACATAATCTTGGAGTTGCCTTTTTCTTCTTTTTTTTTTTGCTTATCTTTCTCTGCCAACACAATCTGTCACGACAGCTAATTTCTGAATCAGCCTGGAGCAACACAATATCAAAGAGTCATTGTCACCAAGATGCCTGCACTACAGGGAAGCCACCTCACTGGGAGAAACCAATCTTATGTTTTTTAACAGACCGATAAAGAGTCCTGAAGTAATTGACATTCTTCAAAACTTTCTGTCTTTTACGGTGTGTGTGATGGTGGACGAGCAGCAGTAGGGGATGTATCTGCCTCTGTGACTGATAAGAAATGACTTTTAGGGAAACCTTGTGTGCTGACCAGTGGTGCTGCAAAGTTATGAAATGTTACTCCATCACACAAACATATGCACTCACAAGAAATGCACACATACAAGCCTTTGCCAAATGGAATGGCTCACTGTTAGATTACATCTCCCTCTGATCTGTGGGGTGGGGGTGGGGTGTCATCCCCTCCCATGGGCTGGGCGGTAAACAAAAATCACAAATGCTACACTGTCACACGACAACAATTGGACGACATATCTGAGAGACCAAAGAGGCAAATTATTCTGAATCTCTCTGTTTTAGATCAGTATCAGTCATCGTTGAAGTGATTATAGAGCACAGATGGATGGGAGAGAGAGATGAGGTCAGAGACTGGAGGAGAGATTTGATATGATAGGAAAAGAGAAAAAGATGACAGAGTTCAGTGAAAGCATCTGGGTTGATAATGAATGTAATCTGCATTTAAATGAAATCAGGCTATATGGGCATTCCTCATGTGATTTTACCAATTATGAGTAAATAGTTGTGTTTGGAGAGATTCCTAAAAGCTGCTATTGGAACAGGTGAGGGCACTGAGATGAATGTAGGCTACCTGCATACACAATTGTATAAAAAATTATTTAAAGAATTTAAATTGATATAAAATGTGAGGATCAATGATCCTTTTAAACTCATATTAAGTCAGAAGTGTGACAGTGGATTACTGTCATTTAGTATATCTGTAGCTACTGTACCCTAATCTGATAAATATCCCGTTTCTCCAATTACTGCATTGTTGTAAAAAGCACCAGAATTTGCATTTATTAGCTTCAGTTCTAGTTTTAATTGTGTGAAGTGTCTCTATCGATGAAAGTTGCAGTAGCTGACAGCTATTTCATCCAAAAAAAAAAAAAAAAAAAAAAACTGCACTCATCTCAAACAAAGAAAGGGGGAAAAAAGGAAACATGTCTGCTGTGCTGAAGGTAAAAACCTGAGGGGAACCACTTCACGTAATGAAAACACACTCCTCTGAGCTATAAGTTATTTATTCAAAGGGAACCAGCACTGATGCATCGTGTTGACTTTTCAACTCAATTCTTTCACAAGGACAGAAAATCCTGTGATTCTCTGCCTCATGCATTTACATCAATATATCAATATTTCAATAAAATACTGTATAAAGAAGCATGTAAAGAAGTTTATATTTATGGACAACGACACATATGTATTTACTTCTCTGTCTACTTTACTTCATTGCATCAGTGCTGTATTTTTCTTGTGCCTCTTATATGCTAAAGAAAAAACTAAATCATACATTTTTTTTCTGAACAGCTAAGAGGAAGTCATGAGTGACAGTCCACCGCACTGAGGCCACTGCAGCTCTGAGATGTGGACTCCATTTTTTTTTTCTTGCTTTAGTGAGAAAGGGCAGAACAGCTTTATCAGGACCCACACAACTTCAATCTGATGAGACACTTGATGTGTAGGATGTTAACACCCAGATATTTAACAGTTTTTGATACATATTCAGGAACAGCAGCTAGATCACCATCTTGATACAGAGTTGTTTTTTTCTTTTCTTTTTTTTTTTTTTGGTGGATGCTGTGGTAAGTGTAAGATAACATTAGATTGCAACACACAGAAGCAGCATGCAGAGTGTAGGCTACAGGGAAATAAAGTAAGTTTCATCTAATAGGCAACAGAGCCTTTACTGCAGGTTACACTCTTGTTTAAAATTCATGAATATGTAAATTAGCCATGAATTTCTCTCCCAACAACAATAAATTCATTAGGTCCCTTTTTATCTTTAAAAAAAAACAGTGTATTAATTCTGCTCTTCTTGTATTAAGAACAACGAGCTTTTTTGTTGTTTAATTATTTATTGTAAATGACTCCCTAATTGGTTTTTTAGCAATGGAATAATTCAACCACTTATAATAAATAATGTCTTAGCCAAATCAAGAATGGAGTTTTTGTTTCATGCTCTTTTAATTATCATGAGTAATTCATGTTTGTGATACATACTCTAATTTGTTGAAATAATAATGATCATCCTCAGCTGTCTGCGGAACAGAAAAAATGCATTTCACCCATTTCATAATGTCAATAAATAAAACAAGTTTAGTCCACATACCATGGATTATGAATGAGAGGAGAAATCTTTGTGACCAGAATCCAATTCATTGTGAAGATGACTTGCAGAAAGTCATTATATACCCTCTGTTTCAATTTCATTTTCAATCTTTCTTTACTTTTTAGTTATTTCCATAAGTCAGATGTTATTCATTATAGGCACAAACCCAAATCTGACATCATTACAGCCGTTTCCATCAATCAGCAGCTTGTCACCTTTTTGACAAACCCACTCACTAACTGCTTGTTCCTGTGATGTAGTGAAGAATGAAACATTATTCACTTATTGTCAGATTCTCCTGTTAGGCCTGTTACTCAGCCATTTGGTGTTTTGGCTGGTGCTTATCATTCCCCAGAAGTCACCTCTGTACTCTCATCACCACAGAAACAAATTTTGAGTGAAGAAAATCTTTTCGTCTTTTACACACTTCGGTGCGAACACACAAAAATAAAGTCTTTGTATTTCTTGGAATTTGTTCACACTCAACACATTTTGTCTAATACAGTTTATAAGATGAAATGCATGTTTTCCCCTCCTAGCTTCTACTGTTGCAACTCCCATACAGTGTTGTACTGTAAAGAGCTGTTTTCAGCATTACCCCATATTAACTGCCCTTCTTTGGGCATCTACATATCACCCCTGGAGGTAATGCTGACTTTATTTTATTGCTCAGTCTTTCTCCATCACTCTTGAAAAACATGTTCTTTCTTCATCAGAGCCTTAGTCTGTCTCACTGTCTCTGCCTGTCATCCAATTTCTCTTACACATTCACAACCTCTCTCTTTCTCTCCATCTTTACTTCTCTCTCGTTCACATTATAGCTCCTCTTCGTTCCCCGCTCTGTGTAGCTGTCAATCAGTAAGTTCACATCCTCAGCCATCCTCAGAGGTTCACACAGAGAGGTCACTGTTGACAGCTTTGTGCTTGTTATCCAGAGCTGATACTGGGGACAAATTAAATCCCTGCAGTGATGGGAGTTGGTCAGAGGCTTCAGGTGTGGCTGTGTAGACAGTGAGGGTGGTCATATAAATCTATTGCCAGACAGATCATTTGATGGACGTACCAGAAAAACCAATGATCTTTCCCAAAGCTCAACCATGCACAGGTATTGTACAAATACACAGTATACAGTCCTTTAACAACCGGAAGAAAACATTCTGCACTATTTGAGATACTATCTAAAGGAATACAGCACTTTATTTTCTTTTTATTTGGGACAAAAATACATTACTGATGCTTGAAGGCTATTGATTATTCATTAGTTATCACGAATCATTACTCAAAGTAATTATTTGATGTGGAGTCCAACACTATTATCGATTTTTTTGATAAAGAAAAAACACATGCAGTTGGATGGCAGCATGCATGTTCTTCTCAGGAGGAATGGGTCAAAATGCAAAACTATTTACTAGGGGTGAGAATCAGAGAATAACTCACAATACAACACTATGTTCCCTCAAGTGACACCACAATACTTGATACATTTGATGACTGTCACAGTATCTGTGTAACCTAAGAAGGAAAAAACCCAAAAAGGCAAAGAGCAGATGTTATGTATCATTCACTTTGCTTTGCATTGTGCTGTCAGTGCCACAATCTGTCAGCCGAGATGAAACCAAGCACTTAGTCTTAGCTTAACTCTATGACACACTTTATATTAAGTCAGTGGTGGAATTTTTCACTGCTATTTCAAGGGTGCATTATCAAGAAAGAAGCATGTGCCAACATATATAAGCACATGAAACATGTAGCTTACACTCAACACGCACAGGCAGAATGAGCTGAAAATGCACTCAGATGTTAGGATAAGGCAGGTGGAACATGACAATACAACCTTAGAAGGTCAGAGCTTCTTTGCGACATGTTGTATAACATCATCATGTATCATAGATGTCTCTTGCATGAGGCTTGCTACCTGGTGAATCCTTCACAGTGTTTCCATTGATCACCACAGTTTCATAAGAAACTGAGGCTTTATTCACACTTCATCATGCAACATAAAATATTTGACTCAATACGTGTGCACACTTGCATCATACAATATATTCCCTCGTCAATATTTTGCCCCACACCTGCTATCTAGAGGAATGTAGCAGAGGTGTGAGTAAAATATAGAGAATCGACTAAATTTGAATTCTATAATTAAATTTCAAACAAATGTGTCACGGTTTTTAATTGTGTTTTGATTAAAAACAACATAAAATCTAATTCATAGACTGTTCATGAGCCATTTTTAACAGCCTGATAAAAGCAGTTTGTCACGGGTGAAAACAAGCACTATTGTGTCTAGGCCTGTCACAATTATTACATAATTGCCTGATCCCAATCATTTGACAACTGGAAGAAACTAACAGAAATGTCATATTTCCATCACTATTTCCTCATAGTTCTTTCCACTGTTTGAGGTTTGACTGGTCCTCTTTTAATGACATCATCACATTCAGCCCCCACCATCTTCTTCCTCTATGGTTAAATGACACGTGAGTGAAGCGCCACAAACTGTTTATCTCAAGGCACTTAATTTCTAATATTCAACGACTGCATTTCAATAACCCTAACCCTATTGACATTAGCATCATGGATTTAACTGCAAAGCCAACAAATAGCTCTTCTTCTTCATGAGGTCTACTGTATTATTAAACAATGTTTAGGCTTATATTATAATAGTGGCATAAAATGCCCTAGCCTAATTGTGGCTAGGGCTGTGTCTATGTCAAACAGTATGCAGTTTCATTTAAAACATGATGATAAAGTGGACAATTTTTGGGTGACACTGGATCACTTACAGTACTGCTCACAAAGTGGTGTCGGGGCCAAAATCTATTGAGTTCCTCTGTAACAAGATACTTCTGTGTGATTTAAAGGAAAAGGCTGAGAGTGATGGTAGTTCTGCCCATCAGAGTTGTTAAGATGTCATACTGTGAATATCTGCCCTTTGCTTTGATTTACCTCCCCTTCTATCTTAGAAGCAAGTTTGTTTTGACAGCACTCAACAGCCTTGTAGCTGCCCTGAAGTATCTGATGAAAACATTTCTCTTCCCAGAAGGAGGATGTAGCACAATCCAATAAGGTATGGGGGGACTTGAGGAAAGAAAACAGGACAGAGAGCAATGGGCGCACCATTAAGAAATAGCCCCTAAACTACATCTGACAATAGCCAAGATTGCACTTGAACCCAATTCATCGAGGTAAAGTGGCCATTTGAGGAGGTGTGGTGAAGAATTGGTGTCACTGGTTTGAAAGAGGAGAATACAAAGAGTGTGAGTTGTTGTTTTTTTCCATGTCATTCCATGTGCTCACTGCTACACGTCAACACTGTGCTTAAGAAAGCCACAGGATAAAGAAAAGCAAAACCCACATATATGCACTTGCACAACTAGCCAGATGTATGCAGACTTATGCGCACATATGCCTACAAAAGGAAGACGCTGAGTAAGTTTCACTTCAGAAAGAGGGTATACTTAACCTCATGTTTACCTCCTGATAAGCTTAAGCTGGCAGGGATGCCACATTCAGACTGGCCCGCTCAGCATTTCTCCATCAAACATTGCTACCAGCTTTATCTGAGTTCACTGCCAAAGTGTACTTGCAACATTGATTTGTCCAGTTGCTAATGACCAGATCCTAGCTGAGTAAAGGCAATATGGGCACAGCACTAAGACCTAAATCTGGCCAGCATCTGCATCACTTACGCTCATTTGAAAGAATTTAACTTGTGCTGCCAAACCTGCAGCCTTTGACTCATGAATTAAGTCTAATCTAGGATCAGTCTGACCCAGCATAATGAAAGTCTCCTTTCCTGCAAAATACGGTACATTGACACAGTGGTACTTTTAGTCAAATGCTAACATTACTATGCTCACACTGTACTCATCATTCTCAAGTGTTCATGCTCTTTGTTGTTAAATACATTCTTCCAAGTTGGGATACTTCAACCTAGATCAAAGTGGTGGACAGACATATCAACATACTTGAATTTAAATGATCTCACATGAATTAATAAATGATAATACGATGATAAAAAGGGTGAATAATTTGTGGTCATGTGTGTGTATTACTATCTGAATAACTGTGTACTGTTCCTTCACATACATATGCACATGCATCCATTTGCAAGCACACAAATTGCTGCTATGACACAAGCATCCCTCCATTTTTTTTTCTCTATGCAAGTGTATTCCCTTTCATTTCACAGGCTCTGAGGCATAACAAAGACCACTGGAGCTAGTATATTGGCAATCACACAAATCTGCCGTCACCTCAATATTTAATGAGCTGAGCAAATTAGCCATACAAAGCAATCTATTGAGCCTTTCCTCCCCACTTTGCTGATACACACGCAGAGAAAAGCACCTCACAGAAAGCCTATTACAGCTGAGCCAACACTTCTAACACTCTGGACTGGTGAGAAGTGTATTATACAGACACAAATTTAGAGAGCTTCACGCACACACACATACACACAAATAGGCCAGGTTTGCTGCACACATTGCATTACACCATATGTTTTTGCTACATCCTATCATCAAACGTCAGTTCGCCTTAACAAAGTACTTCAGAAACTGAAAACACTGACTTAACCAGCTCTCTTAATTCAGCTGTGTGAAATAGAGCTATTCTAAGAGATAATGACAATGGTTCCTTCAGTCAATCAAATAACATGAACCCTGATTAGTGATCCATGTGTGATGATGGAGCTCTGTGTTTCGTGACTGTTAATTAAAATGCAGCCAGGGCCTTGACAAGCCTCTGAATCATAGAGTAAATTAATTAGCTTTTTAAAAACCTGGTTAAAGAAACATTTAACGGTGTTATACACACTGAGAGGAAATGGGATTGTGTTGTGTTTCAAGGTTTATTAGACAATTGGTAGCTATAACATGCACCTACTGAGTGTGAACAGCCAAAGCTTTATAAGACTGATCATGCAATGAAATTGGTCCAATCAAGCCCTGGCTTACAGCCTGAAAAAATGAAGTTTATTTAAATTGGTGTATTTAGCAAAACTATGGTCAGATACCTGACTACACTAATTGAACACTGACAAAAATTGGTGCTCATAATTGTACGACTGAGCAACTCAAGAAATCTAATAAACACAATTTAATCTCTCTGAAATCAGGAAATGCCTTCATGATTATGATAGCTAATTAAAAAATCACAGGAATAGCAGAACTGAAATAAACCTTGATGGAAAAATTAGGTGACAAGAATATTTTCTTTGTGCCAGACTGTGAAGCATAAGTTGTTTATGGTGTTTTCTCCATACTGTTCCTCTGTGTGAGCCTCTGTTTATGCAAAAATGACTGTGTGTCTAAGTAAGACTGGGGCATCTGGCAAAGAAATTCCTCTGTTTAATTACTATATCCCTATCTAAACAACTACTCCATTTCAGTCTTCAGTGTAATCCCCACACTCACTCAACTAAAGCTAATTCACATTGCTCAGGGGAGGTTTCTCTCCCCCTGCACCACCCGCTCTCTCAATTTTCTCTCACCTTTTATAGCATCTTAGGCATTGGGACCATTCTACAACAAGTCCTTGAAGTTAAAGGACAATTTTTTTTCTTTTTCCCATGCCCTAAAGCAACACATGGAAGTGTTTTCTGATGTGATGCCCCTTTCTGGAGGATGGTTTAAATATAAAGGGTAGTAGTGAATTTATTGAGTTTAGGGAAACATTGTGGTTTGGGTTGGGGGCGTTTGTTGTCATGGTTACTATGACAAACACTTGATAGAGATTCAGAAAATTAATATTTGTGCCAGAGGGTTTGGTCATACATCATATGCTTGGAGGGAATTTGCAGAAATGACTGATGTGGTGTCTATGGACAGAAAAAGACAGAAATAGACAGAAACGAAGAACACAACGAGTCCTTTCACTTGCACTCTGATAACTGGTGATTACAATCAAAAAACATGTTGCCTTGCAGTGGATACAGGTACAATCATCTCAACCTTTATGAACAGTGGGGGGATTGGGGGGATGGGGTCACTGTGTGAAATACAGGGTTGTGCTGTATTCACTTTTTGATGGACCACTCATTATCATTCAACTTCAGGGCTGAGAGTGAGTCTCACTCCGCCCCGTGATGGAGGACTGAATGTTGAAAAATGTGCATCCTCCACCTCAGTGTACCTGCCTTTGAACAAATTGCACATATTTTTCAAGGATGTGTAAAATTATATGGCAGAGGTTTGAAACTTCTGGTTTCATCACTCTGTCTTTCTTTTGGCCTCCGCCCTCGTCTTCATCTCTGTCTGGCACTCTTTTCTTTCTCTGGCACCCTGTTTCCCTCTGCGCCACCCCAGTTCTTGGCGGTAGCCCTGCTCGCTGTCTCACCCATCTGTTTCCATTCATTAGGACAGGATTCGCCTCTCTGCTCTTCTGACACCTTTTCACATCGGGCTGCACAATGTAATTAAACAGGGTTTGGAGGGAATGATTTCTGAGCTGCAGCTAGCTCCTTCCTCTTCCATCCACTTTAACACTGCCTCACTTGTTCTCATTGGGTGGAGACAGCAATGTGCTACTTTGATGAGGCACTGTGAACTTTCACCATGTAATGCCCCCACCATCTCATACATGTGGTACACTTCTTCTGTCATAGAACATATGGCCTTGGTCTCTTGACACTCAAATTGCTTCAGACTTCTTTTTGATGAGACTTTGAAATTCTCCCTTACAGTAAAAAAAAGTTTTTGTTTGGCTGCTGTTGTTGTTTTTTGTTTGTTTGCTTTTTCAATACTCCATTCATGTTAACAGATTGATACGACTTCTGCCAGTGTATGCATGATTACACCGCCAACATCAAATCCAAATACTTTTCACTGCAAATCCATCAGTGGATATACCCTCATCACTGACATAATAGTGGGGAAGGGACAATGTTTTATTTTTGGCTATAAGAGTTGTATATAATTTATTAATGTATAACTATCTGCTAAATGTATTAAAGTGAATTAAATTTTCACTCCAAGATAAAGGAATTGTTGTTGAAATAGAGTAACGGTTTATTAAAGTACTGAGGTGAACACGGTCCACCCACACAGGTGTTTTCAGTTATTTTGCCTGATTTGCCTTCTTGTGACTGTGTGGGTGTCTGCACGAGTAACAGACATCTCACTGGCTTTCCTTTAATTTCTTCATTTTTTGCAGTTGTTAATTGCTACACCTGTTATGGCATGACAAGTTAATAGTTAATATATAGTAATTATCTCTACAGGGCTGCTGGTGACCACCCTGGTAAACTCCACACAACCTGACCAGTAACTAAAACCACGTGCTGTGCATTATTTATTTTTCATTTTTTTCTGTTACAGCTTCACATAATTTGTGAAAAAGTTTTTTATGCAATGCAATCAAATTGTAGGGGGCCTGTGTTGCATTTGAACAGGGTCATTTTATAAGCTTACCATTTTATTTGGGAATATGGAAATTGCTGAAATACATTATGAACAGATGTAATACGACACTGGGTCCCATTTAATGAACTGATCCCAAGCACCTGTTGTGAAGAGAAGCTTTGTGGCAAAATCTAGCTTAATGCTTTTCAATATTTCAACAGCTAAAGTGCTTATACGGTGCTTATTCTTAAACAAATGTCTTTAATAACAACATCAAAATGGAAAATCAGATATTATTTCATGCAAAGCATATATTAACAATACACGGTGGATGAGCATTGGAGGATTATTGTGGGTACAGCTGCACTTTTTTGCTTAGGCACCTTTAAGTTAAGCTTATTGTTGCAATGCTACATACATGCTTTCTCTATCAGTAGCCACAATTCACAAAAGCTTTCACATTTGCCAGATATTCTTTTCTTTAATAACTTCAACATTTGATGTTAAATTATTGATTACAGTAGATGAAGGTACCACATTATAAACCTAAACCTGATTCCTGGCATCAGTGCATACATTTGCAGGTTGGTAGCTGCCAACCTGCATTGGTATGAGCAGCACACATACCAAGACAGTTTGACTTGATTTTGTCTCAGTTGGAATTAATAAAATGATAAATGGTGAGAGTAACAATGGCTAATTTCCATTTAGCTGCCTCAGCCTGATGGAACTGTTATTATGCATGCTGATTCGCTGTAAGACTGTCATGATTGACTATTAGTAACACCTGGGTTCTAGCTGCAATGACAAATTAAGAGCTTTAGTTGGTCTTTTATGGTGAAGTCTCTGTTTGACATAATATTTAGTTTGAAGGAAAGTGACTCCATCATATCGTCAGAAGAAGGAACTCGTGTCTAAAATGAGATATAGATCATGTGTAGTGATTTTTAACCAGAATTATGGACACACTATCCCATGTTTCACTTGTCAATTACATAAAACTGTTCATCTGCAACATTATGAGACACCTTCCACCCAGCCAAACCACACAAGCACAAAAACACAATAAGAGTGGTAAGAGGGATAGAGCTGTAGATGTATGAAACAGCAGAGAAACAGAAAGAGAAAGAGAGCGCTGGAACTGGGACTGAGTTAGGGTGAGTACCTTGCCAGGGATCCACAGACAGACAAACGCAGAGAGAAGCATATTTGTAATCAGACTCTGGGCGTTGAGGTGACTAGCGGCCAATACAACAGACTGGTGAGAAAGACTCCTGGGGTAGAAGGGCAGCTTGTGACTGTAGGAGGACTCTCTGACTTGATTTCTTCATCAGCAGGAGCCAGGGTCCCCTGACACACGGACACATGCAGCCAGCATGCACACATAATGACAGATATGCATGCATAGGCACATAACCACACACACACAGACACACACACACACACTCACACACATTTGATTCCAAGTGAGGGTCTGGGACCTTGTGTCTGTGAGGCAACCCCTGAACTATCCATATGATCACTTGGATATACCTGACCTCTTTATTATTTTATTTCATTTTCTGCTCTTCTCTTGTGTCTGAAGAGCCCGTGGTTTATATACATTTCATTGTACCTAATAGTGATGGCCAATTAACTATTAACTGCATATTCTCGGTCAAAATAAGCTGCAGGCAATAATGACCTTTTGATGATCCTATGTGTCGCTCACATGCTGCTGTTACTGTTTTTGCATAAAAGAGAAAAAAAATGCTTGTATCTGACTTGTTGCTTAATAATTCAGTATCTGAAAGAGAAAAGCACATCATCTTCTGGCATCTCACATACTGGGTCAAAGTTCATCATTACAAGGTGGTACTGTAGCGTGAAACTGAACCAGAGAGAGACTGTTTTATCTACCCCTAAGTGCCTTTTCTCTTCTCTGGTGGGTCCAGGGACATGTATATGTGTGCACGTATGCATATAGTTATCCCAGGGTTTGACCTGACGGTTGGTTATCTTCTCTCTCCTTTGGCCTCCCTGTCACATACAGCACAGGGAGTGATGAGTGGCACTGGGAGTCCCTCAAGTAAACGATAAAAACCATACATTATGGATCCTCACGTAGGTAAACAGGACCCAGTGACCTTTTGGACCAGTGGAGAGGGCAGCAGAGAAAAACTCCCACAGCAAAAGGGGAAGGTGCTTTATTTTTATTTTTTTAGTTTTTTATTTCTCCAGTAGTAGTAGTATGTGCACCAAGAGGAGAGGAGGGACTGAGAATATGGATTTGTAGCTGGAACTCTTTCCACTGCCACTATATATATACACGTATATATATATATATATATATATATATATATATATATATATATATATATATATATATATATATATATATATATATATATATATACATACACATACATACACACACACACACACACACATAGACATATTTATATATAGTTTTTTTTTCCCTTCAGTGCCATATTTTGTAAAAGTCTCAAAAGGTAGAAAGGTAGTACAATGCTTCATTGCTGAGTCTCTCAATGCATGAGGGGCCAGGATGTGTATTCTGGTTAGGTAGTTTAGCAATATCTTATGCATTTATTCTGAACCAATGACATTCTGTGATAAAACACAAAAGCAATAGTCTTTGTTATGTTATTCAGATGTTCAGAAGAGCTGGGTGAGCTTTGTACAAACCAGAGAAAGGATTGGCGTCAAAATTTAATGGGACCATGAACCCAGAAATGAAATTTTGATTGGATTAATGTTGAAGTTCGTTTAAACAGGTTTAAAGCGTCATCAGTTTCTTTGTGAGTGATGTGAAATTACAGATGATGTATGCCAGGAACAGTCTCTCAGATCTCAAGATTAATATGTGCATCTATTTCTAGCATCCACAACAGAAGCTGGATTTCAGTTGTCAGTCTACAAGTCCCTGCTGGCTTCCCATTTCATGAACATAGTGTGTGTGAGCTTGTTGGGATGCCTGGTCACCCCAGCAGCACTCCTGGACCTGGATCTCTGTAGAGAATGGCAAGTGCTTACCTTTATTAAAATGTGATGCGAGCAATTACTGTAACTACAGCTGCCTATGCTGCTGATTTATTCATGAATGCATGTTGAGCTACACAGCATGTCGGTTGTAAAGACTCAAATTACAGTCAATAACAGTTTATGATACATACTTAACAAACCCTGACCTTGTTCTCTACCTCAGTTTTCCCCCCTGTGAACAGCATTGTTCCTTTGCAAATGTCACTCAAAAATATAGCCCCATTTCTCAACTTGTCTTTATTCCAAGTTATCCAAGCAAGAAAGCAGAGAACTGTAAAACTCCTAGAGGAGCTATAACTGGAAACAAAAAAAAAAAAAAAAACGAACGTGATGTCAAATACAGGTGCAACTCATCTAAGGTTTTAAAGTGGACCTGGACAAAATCCACATGGACTACTAACCCAGTTGCTAAAGATACACTAGTTTCTGGAGTAAGTTTAGAACAGTGGGCCCCAGATTAGAATTATGGGTTAAAGAAAAGAAGCTAGCTGTGGGTATTTGTCATTGTCATTTGTGAAGAAGCCCCACATCCCGGGGATTCATCATTGTTAGGTCAGACTCCAGTGGATGCACCCCCTGCACCTTTACCTAACAAAAAAGAAAAACAAAATTAATAACCCCCTGATTTAACACGTCTATAGTACTTCATGTTAACTACTACTCATGGATGTAGTGGAAAGTGAAGCCACATCTCAAATATTAAAATAGCATCTATGAATATCCCTTGGGCATTTTGCAGAGCTTACATGAGGGAGTACCCTCTCTCATTTTGTCAGGGGCACTTAACAACACACACATCCCAACAATAATCCTACAATGGAAATGTAGTCACCTGTGAGCATGAAGCAACCATCAACACACCCCCTACTCAAGCTAGTTACTGTAGAGATATAGTGCAAAACATTCTATAGCATGATGTCAACACTGTCACTTTGACATTAGCCATGATACACAACCAAAGTGCCAAATACACAGTCTTAGAGAGCCACAACAGTCATTACCAAGGTAGCGTACTGTTGACTGTGGGGCTAAACTAGAGCAAGATGGCCCGTACACACGGTGGCACCAGTATGGCCAACATACGAGAAAAGAAACACACATCCAGCAGACACTGTGCAACATTAGTACTCTCTTGGAGAAATGAGTCTGGGCACTTCACAGATTCATTTTCAAACTTTTGAGGTCTCATTTAGTCTGTACCAGTTCTGGAGACTGTGAGACAGAACAGTGTTCACCAGCCACTTCAGCTCTGCTGTTGTGACGCGCAGGAATGGACACACTGAAGACGCTGAAATCTGAAAATTGGAGCTCAACGAGCACTTTTGTCTTGCAAAGTAATCTGCTCGTTTCTTTCATCCCTCCTTCCTTCAGCTTTGCTTTTCATCCCAGAATGACCTTTATGAATAATGAGGTGCTCCAAAGGTAACCGTGACAACAGGTCTACCTTGGAGGCGGCAAATAGGCACTGAGATAAAGTAATTCAACACCTGACAAGGAAGTGCTGTGTGTTCGCTTCATCCTCTGAACAGAGGGACGGAAGTCTGCTGATTAACGCTGACAGTCTGAAGAGCACATTGTGCCAGTGCATTAATAATAAACTCACTTTTAGAGAAGGTTATATAGCCATGAAAGGAAGGTAAGATGTAGGAATGAAGGATGAGCAAGGGATGACAGCAGGGTTAAAAGATAACTTGGCTTGGTTTCACACACTTTATTTGCAGTGCTTGTCCTATTTAAAGGTCTTAGGAAGAAAAATTACTAATTTTTGGGGTGCTAATTAGCTAATTTTTTTCAGCATAGAAGGATATTTTAGTATGTACAAAGTGCATAATTAATAAGCCAAGAAACTTAAATGGCTTCTGGGGTGTTCAGCATTAATTGCCTCTGCAAATTAACATATCCGCCCCATGATTTCTCCCACTGTGACTTTAACACTCCAGCATACTCAGTGAGAGGAAGAGGCCTCCTTAGAGGGGGACCAGAGAGCTAACCAACCTAAAAACTTTAAAGCATGAGTCACAAACTGTTTAGTTTTATCCTTGTCCATCAGAATGTTGTGTCGAGTTAAGGTCATAATCTATTTCCTATTTCTTGGTTTTATTTAAAACAAAATGCTTTCAGATGAGTTTTTGTGTCTAAAGTTCAGGTGTGTGTGGATGTCAGTGTGTGATTTGACATGAAGGTAGACCCCTCAACAACATAACAGTGATGTGGTAAATGAAGCTGCTGTAGCACTGAAATGTAGGCTATTCAATTAACATATGAATAGCAATGAGGAAGAAATGAATGAAAATTAATGGTCCTACTGCCTGTAGATTCCTACAGCATATCTCAGATCATGTGAGGGCAGGCTTCTAACTGCTTTCTGCACTGTACACTTCAAGACACACCGACTCCCAAATACTAATGCCTATACTAATGAAGTACTTTATAATGGTATACATATTTTAAATCTACATTTTTGCCTAGATTAACACTAATGAAAAAGTATTTGTTTTATTACGTATGATTCTGCAAGCACCACTGTTTCTGGAACCATAGCCCCAAAGTAGTTTGGTCTTATTTGTATCTACAAAGGATTTATTTTTTGCATATCTCATGTACTGATTTGTTAAATAAGCCACATAACTCTTCAAAGATATTCTAATCCATTCACACTAAGATATCAAAATATTTACTGCAATGACAGTTTGGGTTAAAACTTGTGTTTTGAACTATGTGTGCCAAATGTGACAGGCCAATGTGCCAGCTCAGTGGGTGCCATTCCCCCAGTGTCAGATGACCAGGTTGTGAATCATTGATCTGAGCAAATCAATAGTCAGCATGTCCATCCCCCCGTCCACACTCAGTGGGTTGCCATCTGTGTGTGTGTCCATATCCTGTCCGAAGTCATTGCAGGAGCCCATCAGCACACACCAGGTGGCTGCCATCTGGGTCCTGTCGCTTAACACACAGCATGGTCTCTGTGTAGGAGAGTGTTGTATGTATGCATGTGTTTTCCAAGATAGAAAGTGACCATTAAATGTCACATTTGTGAGAGTGTATTAGTAACTTGGTGATTGTGTTGTGTGTAAGTGTTGCTGAATTGGGTCGGTGCCTGCATGTGAAAACACAGGATGTGGTGTGTTTGTGCAGAAAGGTGAAGACCCGTGCCAATGGAGCTGTTCCCCAGTTCTGAAGAAGGTGGGGTGATAATAAAGTGACAAGGTGTTTGTAGTCTTGGCATGCCACTATGATGATAGCTGGCAGTGAACATAGGCAGGACCCAGCCTGTGTGCGTGTTTTGCACACAGTGTATAAACATGGAAGTGTTGGTGCGTTGGTGTGAGCTTCTGACACATCTTGACTATCCTCTCTTTTCACTCTTCAGATTCACACAACTCTCATTATGTGTGGGCTTGAGTCATGACACTCATTACAAGCATTGCACATGAACTCATATTTTGCTACTGAAAAGGGGACAAACTTATCTCCAAGTTGGTCAGTGAGTGTTAATTTAATATTTTTGTGCCTTAACTTTGTTTCAAAAGGTACTGGAATGAGAAATTCACACACTGCAATTTCTGAACTCCCTGATGTGTGCAAGGCCATCCTAAAGCTCGCCCACTTTAAACATGCTGTAACATGGTGCACAAATACATTTTTGGCAATTAAAGCTTTTAAAGTATGAGACTTAGATTTTATATTTTTGTAGACCTCAGATTGGCTCAGCACCTGCATACACAGGAAGATCTATGAAGCATCCCATGATTTGTATCTTCCCAATGTTTCACAGTACAATTTGTTGCCCTCACTTGAATTTCTAAGTGAGGCTTTACTTTTTACACACAACTTCTAACACCAAGGCTTGGATTGATAGATGCAACCCAGAGCCATCTTTGACCTCACAGACAGTACCCTTCATCCCCTGCACTCAAACTTAAAAAAAAAAAAAAAGAAAGAAAAAGAAAAAGAAAAAGGTCCAGTCAGTGATGTAACCAAAGGAGGATGGATTGTGCCCTGCAGGTTCTCCTTTAATGATGCAGTGTTGGCACAGTCCTATGCATAGGTAAACTGAAAATAACATTTACAGTAAAGAGTTATCTTTATTGCCAGTACGTGCATCTACTCTGCATCACACCACTGTTAAACCCACCTTACGACTCTTTTTTTATGTCCCTTTCCTCCAAAGTAAAAGAATAAAGCCTCAGGGAGTTAAGATCCACAGCAACGTGCTCAGATGAGTTTTATCTATGGCCAGTGTCTTCAAAACAGGTTTTAGACCATTGCATAAATCAGCTCTAGGCATGCATAAATACTACTGAGAGCTTTCACCAAGCCTTATGTCAAAAAGTAGATTGCAGGAAAAAATAAATTAAACAAAATATAACTTTATTTTAAGCTTGGTATATTTAGGTATAAAGTTACATCTGTAATGTATTTGTGTGTATGTGTTTAAGAAAGTAGAATTAATGTATGTATACGCACAAAGCCATAAGTTGTGTTGTCAGTAAGAATCCAGCTCCTGGATATAATCTGATTTCCGTGCATGTTTTATAGGCAACCCAAGAGCCATCGTACACACCCTCTCTGTACGATTTTCCTCTCTGCAGCATCTATCACTGCCACAACCAACAAGCACAATGCACCATACACACCCCTGCTCTGTTTACGTATATGCCTGGCTGAATACATACATGTACAGCGCATGTGTCCATGTGAGTTCAGGTGTTTTCAGATACACGCATTAACAATCATGTACATACAGTGTGCATGTGCAGGTTTTGTCCTACATCCCCAAACAGTTGCTACTACCTGCTATCAGGTTAACAGTTAAACAGGACGCACTGTGGAGCAGAAAAGTAAACACACTGTGAAAGTCCCTTGGTAAAACTAGCAGTGGCCATACATCACAGGAAACTGACCTGGAAAAAAAAAAAAAAAAAAAAAGACAGATTTGGGTGCACAGGCGAGGCTTGTTTCACCACAAAATGAAAAGGAGATGAAGCTCAGGGGTGAACTGTGATTACAGCATTTTCTTTGGGTTTCTTTTTGAGTACACAACTTAAACAATAACATACAGTAAAAAACAATAAAATACAGTTAAAACACTGACAATGCTACTCTTGCAGTGATAGTCTCATATAAGCGAAGCACTATAGCATAATGATGATAACATGCAGTCTCCTCAGTGCACTGAGCCATTACATTTTCACTGCTTTAATGTTGGTTCACCCTTAGGAGGAGTTACGCTGGCTTTGGGGTTCTCAGTATGGCAGTGTTGGTCAGTTTGTCTACCATTTTGGTTCTCTAATAGGCTTCAGTTTCACTCCAGTTCAGCTTCAGTTCTTTTTGTCCCCCCCCCCATTTTGCTGTTTTGAGTTGTTTGGGTTATTCTGTCTTTTCTATTCAGCGTGTCTTTGTAAGATGACCTCCATTTACATTTCCATGGCTGAGCAGGTCTGCCTGTCCTTCCTACTGAGTCTAAGAGGATTGTACACTGCCTATCTGTTTTTCTAAAAAAAGAAAATGGCATGCGGATACTTCACATGCATATATGTACAATATGAGTGGCTGTTTATGTGTGTGTACGTGTAGTCAGTAGATACTTTGTGTCATTTTTTTCCAGTTTCACAAGCTGCTCTACCCTATGAAGCTGAGATGACAGGGTCGCATGTCATCTCTCCTCTCGCCCTTCTTCAGGTGTCAAACTTGGACAGGAAGTCAGAGGATTTAAGCCCTGTGCTTCCTGCCATAGTATGACTCAGTTATCGTTCAAGCACAGCTGTTTCTGCTAAGAAGTGTTGTCATACCCCCTGTTGCCAGTATCATTTAGATTTAGGTATCTGTCACACATGCTGATGCACTTTTGAAAATAAAGACCGCAGAGTTCAAAGAAAGCTACAGGAAGTGCTGTTGTTTAAAATTCTGACCTTCAACTACCATGAGTACATTAAGGAAATTTCCGTAGTATTTTGACAAGGCCCATGCACTTAACAATGTCTGTTTTTGTTCCTGGAAAATTACGTTTCCAATGATTCACCACTGCTTTACGTTTGTGCTGAAAATAGTTACAGCAAATGTCCAAGACTTTCAAGTTGACATTGTAGGCCTAGTGAAGAAAATATGACCGTGACGCTGTACGTGGATATCAAAGATTATGTCCAAAATCTGACTGGCATTCATGCATAAAAAGCAGCTGATTACTCATAAACACATGGAAAAGTGAGAGAACAGTAAACTCTAAACAGTAGACTATAGTAAATTAGGTAAACTTCAATGGCAGGGGCATCAGGGAATAAAGGGCAACAGCGTTAATTTAAGAGATATGTAACATATTTCTTACCCTTTTGCACTTTCAATTTTAGAAACATGTTTTGTTAACTTGCATAGGTCATGGTGTCAGGGATGAAGCAAGCTAGTACGTTAGCAGAACAGAGCCAAGCAGAAAATGTGGCAGTGTTGTTTCTTTCATTTAGAAATGCCATTACAGTTAACTATCCTCTGCTTGAGTTTGCTGAGCACAGACTGTTGCCCTATGACACACTCTCATATGCCATACACACACAAAACTTGCATGCAATGTTTTTGACAAAGTGATTGTCTCTGATTGGACAGCGGGGAATCACTGACCGAACAGTTGCGAACAGTTCGATGGGTTTCTTTTTGTCTTTCTCGTGGTGCTGAATAAATACGGAGGCATTCAGGGACAGCTTCAATGGCTAAACACAAGCGTTTTTCTCACCTCTACCTCCTTCCTAGATCAAACTTTTCCTCAGGTGTTGCCAGCAGCCCTTTTAAGGCACAATTTGTTTCTTAGCTTTAAGTGAATGGTTATCATTATCAGTATCAGGCAGGTCATTTAAAACTAGCACAAGGTTAATTAATTAATCAAGTTTAATGGAGGACCTTGAAGTCCCCCATGAAGAAATATATGTTTTATAAAGGCCTTAATGAATGTGACTTCACTGTTTGCCAGGAGTTTATTGATCGGAAAACCTCATTCTTTTTAAAGGTCTTAGCAAGTCACATTTTTTTCTGGAACTACGTGGGATTAACTTGTCCTCTGTTTTATACCAAAGTAGATAACAGGTAATTATAGGATTTGGGTGTTGTTGTTTTTTAAATCTAAATATGAAAACAGTTAAAGACATTTTATTAAAATATTTTGTGACTTGTTAAATATAAGGTATCATAATTTTAACTGTTTTGACAGCTCAACTCATTGAACACATTATAATGCCCACAAGTAATTGTGTATCCAAATACCATTCCTCAAGCAGCACAATGGCTCTTAAACTCTATTTGCAGTAGTTGTTATGGCATTTCATAGAGTGCTCTTGGGTAAGTGATGTAATTTAGAAGTCTTAGTCAATTTAACAGCTTCAATTAATCCTCTGTGCTTGAGAGACTGTATTACACCCACACATTCATACTTAAATTAAGTACTTATATCGAGTAAAAAGTATATGATGGTTGTATTCTCATCCTTATCAAAGATCTTATCAGGTGGTTCTTTTTGTTCTCTACAGGTGTCACCTGAGACCGTAGACTCGAATTACAGACAATCTGCATGTAAGTCCTTGGGCAAGTAGATTGTGGTAAAGCAAGGATTTAGCCATTATTACACTGATTTTCCTATCAAATGAGACATATTATGCTGTACCACTGCTAAGTTGCATAACATGAGCTATTGGGGTCCTGCTGTAATCCACCAATGAGATTTCACATGGTTTCCAGTCTCTCTGTAGTAACGAGATCTCTGCGAGATCTGTGCAAAACCTGACGTCAGGTTTTACCATCCAATTAGGACAAATGCCCAAACTGCAAGGGATCTGCCCAAACCATGCCCATGACGCCTGCCCCCAACCGGCATCTATACGGAAAATCACAACTGTTTTCCTCCCTCAAAGAAGATGAAAACCATAGGCCGACCGGTAGCAATGCAATGTAAACAACACATGGGTCTCCACTGAGCAAGCCAATCAGAGGAAAGCGGGGGGAGCAGCAGCCAAAACGAAGCGTTTCAGGAAGTGGCTGCATAGTTTCTAATGCCCAACATGTCTCCTTTAACAACAGAGGAATATGGATGATGCACTGCACATTTGCTCTAAAATGAATGATAAAGACTTCCGTGTTGATTCCTGTGTTTTCTGATTTTAGTTCACCCTTTCACACATTCAGGATATAACTCCATAACTGCAACAGATGCTTCATATTTCTGTGCCATAAACTTTTATGACCATGTCATTTTTTCAGATGTATTATTTTTACACAAGTGGAAGTATCACATTCATGTAATTCTGCAATGATACTAAGATGTGGAAACTTGTGTGGCTGTCATTAAAGCTGTCAGTAGCAATTATCCATACCTAGAGCTATTAAAGTACCTAGTGTCAAGACGTCTGGTACCGAGGATGAGTGGATTAGATGAGGGCTTTTCAGATGTTATGTGGTCATGTTGATGTGTTATCTCTGTGATAGCAGGATGCTCTAGTAGCTCTGTTTGGTTTTATGGTTTGTAATTATGGTGGATCAGTGCTGTTGTGAATCCTAAGACGAGTCTCTCAACAGGGCTAATAAAGTATTTTATATCTTATCATAAGGTGCAATTGGATTTTTTGCAGTCACAGCATTTGTGAAGACACCATAAAGAGTCTAATGTACAGTTTAGTTTTTGCAGCACAATCATTTACACTTCTGTAGCAAAGCTGAAAAAACGGTACAAACCTGCACTTAGTTTTTACCATATTATCATACAACTAACGTATGTTGAAATGTTGGCAAATCTCCAAAACCTAAGACTACATTATCATTGTGTCATCCATCATGCATCATCCATATGCATTTAGTGTTAGTGCAGTACATTATTACTGCTGCACCATAATAATGGCTTAATCCTTGATTTACCACAATCTGCTTGGCCATGGATTTTACGTGCAGATTGTCTATAATTTAATTTTTTATGTCCAGCGGCAAGGTTTTTTAATATTATTTCTTTTTAGATGTCTGATCTTGAAGGGTAGGAAAAATCACTCAGATGTTCCTACACATGCAGTTTAAACAGAATCACTCAAACTGTGTGAAAGAACCGAGCATACTGTCTCAGCACTATTAAGCAATGCCAATGTTGTTTGAGTTAGACAAATTGGTTCTCACTTCATTGACAGAGGTGCCATCAGTTCACAGATATTTTGCAGATTTTGTAAATAGCTAATTAAGCCCTGATGGTAAGGAGACACACATCATCTTCGTTTAATCCACTGGCAGGCACTCACTTGTTTCATAAACACAAAAGAGCATCCCAGCGTGAAATGAAAAGGTGTCCTTACTGGTAAATGTTTAGTTTATATTCCATATTAGTATGCGGAGCATAATTAAAAATTAAAGCAAACTACCTGCACGTGGCCTGTCACAGTGAGTGTGCTGATGAAGCCGCAGTAAAGCATTGATTTTTAATTAGAAATTCCCAGGTGTGATATGAGCCATAACGTGAGCCTGATTAAATATGTTTTCTGATTTCAGCATATTTATTTTTCGTACCTTGTCTTTTTAAATTTGACGCAATTATCATTAGTATTAATGAACATAGTGGTTATGACAACATATAGCATGCTACTGTATAAAGCATTTGATGTTGCTTTAAGGTCCTATTCATTCCGACTGCTCATCCTTCATCTTGCAGTCGTCTAATACAGTACATTATTCTTCTGGTTTCTTTACACCCATTCCCCTAATATGATTGTTGAAGTCTTGTGATAAAAAGGGGATCGGGGTAATGAGAAAATCATACTACGCCATCTAGCAAACACTATACATCACAGTAATCCACTTCCTGCATTATTTATGTCCTTATAGCTTTGGTGACAGTGCAGTGCTGGCGTAGCATTTAACCTATACGGTCCTTTCCAAACAATGGGCTCACTGGTTTGTTAAACCAACATGTTGTTTCCATTCCACTGTTTACTCATTAAATGTTATTTTTTTGTTTCTTCTTTTTAACAACTCTGTCTGGTCCTATCAAATGCTCAGCTGGTTTGCACTTTGAAAAGCTGTTAAAATGGCCATAAATTTCAAGCATGTGGCTTAAAATGGGGTAGGCTGTAACTTCAACAAATATTTTGTATAATAGTTCACTATGAATGAATCTGTCCCTCTGGATATGTTTATTTGTGGAAGACAAACAGGGAGTTGTATGATGTTTTGCTTTGCAGGTTTGTATTAACAGATCCTGACATGGACAATGGTAATGATCAAAAGCTGTGGTAAAGGTATATGATGAAATTCATAGTAGAGTAATACTACACACATATATTCATTTGTTCCACATGGGAGCTTTAGAAGGACAGGTTAGGAGAGTAGGATTGTGACTGATTGAACAGCCTTATGTCGTTACTGCATTGTTTACCAGTGTTAAATAAATCATGCAAATCTGAGCCTGCCACTCACAGTGCGAGTGTAGCAGGGAGCAAAAAAAAAAAAAGGTCTTTTGCTGATTTCCTTTCACTAACACATATATCCATACAGGCAAACACATGTGCACACATAAGCACATGCACAAGTGCAGTCAGCTGGAAAATCATTTGGTGGTGATGTGCCGTGTGTGCAAGGAGAGGCAGGTTGGTAGAGAGACACTGAGAAGTAGAGTGAAAGAAAGCAGCGGCTGCCTGCTTAAATGCTGACAAATCCCTGACACTTAGACAGTCTGTTATGGATGGATTAAAAAAGTGTTGATTCGAGATCACAGAGGTTTGCAAAAACAGTGCAAAATCAAAAACGTATGTCCGGTTTTTAAAAAAAACAAAACAAAGTGGCCTGTCTGCTTTTGTGAGCAAATAAGTTTGTGATGTGCTGTTTTCCAGAAAAAAACTATAAAAAAATACATTGCTTAATGAGAAAAAGAGCAGAAAATACACAGAAAATGGTCTTAAAAGGATTTCATCCTTTTAAGACCATTTAATCACTAAAGCCTTCCATGAAATCTGTTTTTGTTTGTGCTAGGGTTTTTGTTTTCTAAAAGTTGGCATATGAAAAAAAAAGACACCTAGTCAGTCTCACGGCAGTTTGTGGAATAGTCACGAAACGCGATCTATTAATTTTGCAAACATGGATGCAAAATTTAAATAGAAACATTTACACACATTTAGTTGATTGGTTTGTGTGAGGATGTGTCTCTTTTCATTCAAAAATATGTTTCCAATTGAAATTCATTCATTTGAAAGTCATGCTGACACATGAAAAAACACACACAAAATCAATAGATTACATTCTGTGATTATTTTACTGCACTGATGCATGATAACAGGTGACTTAAACAAGTAACAGATATTTTTTGTTGTTTTGTTTTTACTGTGAACATCCAGAATGTTTCCCCTCACAAAATAAAAGCACAAATCAGTCCACTTCTGTGGCTCAAGCTTTCCTGGGTTGACTCACAGCTTTTGGGACTATGACCCATTCAGATGGCTGCCAAAGTGATTACTATGAATGTTGTGGAAGCCTATCCAGTGGTTGTAGAAATATATTTGTCTGAAGCAAAAACGGTGCAAGGAGAGCTAAATATACATTCATTAAAAGCCAGGTTTAAATAACCATATCACTATTTGAAATGATACATCACACACACGCTATTGTTGGTCATCACAGTGTAAAAATCCCCTCATTTGCTGGCTACAGAAAATCACCCTGTCAAAACAAGTCTTTGATACAGTAGTGTTGTCTCCCCTTTGTATGCTCTTCCAGAGATTTCTCGCCGTAGTTTGTTACAGAAGGCATGAAGCAGAATGGTGATTTTGTGATTTTTAATTAAGGCCGTTGGTTATGTCTTCGGCTTGATTATAACAGTGTGGCACAGCTCTGTTTGCGATGGAAGAAAGCAGCAGCTCCCTCACATCGCTTCTCATTAGAGACACTCCCGGGGCCTCATCAAAGATCTCCCGCCCTCCCTCCTTTCTGCCACTTCCCTCCCTCACTTCTTCCATAATGCGCCGTTTTCCCAGTACACCGCTCCCTACAGCTCCAGGACATGCTTAACAAACACACCAGCAAAACACTCCTCCTGATGCTAACTTTTCACCATTTTGCTCCACCACAGAAAGAAAATCACAGCAATTCTCTGTCACATACAAAGTTCACTGTGGCTTCTTTGCCATTAGAAGAGGCTTTCAGTGATGGATGTTTGATCTGTACATCATGAAACAATATCCAGTCTCTTTACTCATGTACAGTAGTTCTAGGAAAACTGGCTTAGGGGAGAAACGGATATACACTATTGGATGATTGGCATCACAACCATGTTGTTTAGAGATGCTAAAACAAAAAAAAGAGCGATAATCTGCTGATTAACTTGTTTGTGTCATCACTGACAATGCTGCGTAACAGACAAATGATTGCTTCTGAGTGCTTCTCTTATTAACTGTTCAATAAGGAGAGACTGACTGAGAGGATTTGATATCTTTATTAAGAAATTGCTCACTCCCTCTTGTTCTCTGGTTTCACTGATGCATTAAAGGTCTGCAGGGCATCAAGTAATGCCTTGTCTATCTATTATTAACCACCTCAGTGCCAGTGTAGCATTACAGATGTTTCTTGCAGGGTTAAAGAGCCCAGTTGACTTGAGAACAGTTAAAATTTTGAGGTGGTGAATTAATTCAGTAACTACAGTCACATCCAGCTGAATGGCTGAATTTTGTATGTACAGTTAAGATGAAACTATTAACTACCATTTACAAGATGATTTGTTTCTAAACAGGTTTTGTGTCTTGAATCAGAAACACTGACAGACTAAATAAGATGAGGTTCTGTATTTAGTCTGTTCTTCACACACACCCACATGCATGCACACACACGAGAACATGGTCAATGTGTAAAATTAAGGAAGTACTTAAAAGATGGAGCCAGCTGACATGATGCCTGCCCCTGCACTGATGTGCTACAGTAAAATTATTGTTATTTCCAGTTACTGACATTACAATTGTTTAATGACTTCCCTCCCACTCTCCAGCTCAGTGTATTTTATGTTGAGTTCATTCCCTGCCACCTTTAGAAATAATGATAGATCTAATTAAGGCAGTTTATTTAGCGTAATGTAGGTGACACTGTGAATTGGAAACACCACTGTGCTCCCTTGTTTGCTTGGAGAAAACTGGGCAACCACCTGTGACAAGAGGCAGAAGCAGAAGCCCACAGATGGCACCCACAGCCATACACTCGGGTTATACCCAGTCTTGTTTGAAAAAAGTAATCTAATAATCTAGCAACAAATGGGCTGAACTGGCAACATGGCAGGCTGTAAATGCTGTATAATAATGTTTATGCCAATTCATTTTGAAAGAGCAACAGCCAATGGGGAAACTCCAACTGTCACATGCCATTTGGCTGACCAGTGGTGGAAATATGATCACTCAGTCAGTCACTCAGGGGCATTTGCATTTATGTGGCTGGCTCTGCTGAGGTCCAGCAAAAATTGTGTGACATATGCTGGTTATTCTGACATACTCTTTTTTTATACTATATTACTTTGTTGAAGGGCTGGACTTCATTCTTGAATTCTAGCATAAACATATGATGCTGTTGTTAAACACTATTCATGCCATTAGGAATGGCAAAGCTGTGAAACTTAAGATTAATTTCAAAGACATACAGTTTAATTGCTCATTGTTAGTAAGATTATGACAAATCTGAGCCCCAGCTCCTCTGCGGCCAACAGTGGACTCAAAAAGTTCAGTAAAAATCATGATTTATTTTTCAGCTCATGAAGCTGACAAAGTGGTGGCTCAGTTCTTTTCATTTTTTACTTTGCAGAGGGACAAACTCGTCATGATGGGAAAGGGCAGCTGAAGTATTATTTTTTTTTTATTATTCATGACTTCAGTGAGAAACATTAGTTATTGAGAAACATGGCTCATGGAATAACACCAAAGGGCTTCAGAAACAGTACTTCATTCTGCAGGATATATGTTCCCTCCGTTGACTTCTCCACCAAAATAAAAAAAAAAAAAAAGCTGGAAGAGGAGAAAAATCACTACCAGGACTGATTTTTCCCACTAGTTTCGTTTGGTTTGACAGGACACCACGTAACAATTCTACATAGGTCTTACCTGCCAATGGCAAGCCCATGTCCAAACGTACCACATGAACAAACATCTGTGATTGGAAAACACCTTGATACCACCCACCAAGCACCAAATGCACCTGATGTATGTTTGGGGGAGACTCTTAAATCTTGCCTGTATGAATCTGAACATCAGAAAAGCTGAGAACAAAGAAAATAAAAACACGGGACAAAATAGATCATCACACCATAATTAAATAAATTACAACAATGAACACTAATCTAGACCAAAACTAAGATGGCTACGTACCATCAAGTGCGTCTTGAACATTTGTGTCAGTTTTCACCCAGATCCAGAGCTATCGAAACATTTTACGACTCATTCATGCTGCATGAGCAGATATTCAAATCTCTATGGGCACATGAGAATAGTTGAGGTCACATGTGAGTTGTAAGGTCACGCTGCAGTCGTGTGAAAATTGTCTGTGTCACATGATTTTAAGTGTGAAGTATTGTGAAACCACCAGGGAAGGTATGCTGGAAAGGCACTGATAGCACCCATACTTGTTCAGGTTTTACCAAAAACAGCCTCTTAAAACTCAAGGGCAGAAAGAAAGAAAGAAAGAAAAGAAAAAAATGAATGTCCAAGCCCACATAGAGTATGCAGCACTTACTGTTTAGGGAATTGTCGCACAATGTGGCCTAATTATCTTCCATTCGGTAGTTTGGCTATAGGGTGAGACAGAACAGAGAAAATTATTTGGAAAAGGAGGAGGGAAGTTGCGGGCAAATAGATGGCAGAAAACATGGTAAGCCATCCTTTATCCATATTCTCTCTCTCTTTGGCTCTCTCTCTCCTTCTTTATATTCCTGTCTTCATTCACAGCAAATTGCTCTGAGACCCTTTAAAGCTCCTCCAGCAGAGCTCTCACCTGGGAACTGGCCCGGGTCTATGATCTATGCCTCATGCACTTCTAACTTTAAGTGTGTTGCCATCAGCTTGGCCAATTAAGCTTCTTGTTCCCCTGAAGTCCTGCCTTCCTCCTCTAACACTAGTCATTGGAAATGAAAATAAGGCAGAAGGTTTCCCCAATCCCCAGACGACAGAGGTGAACAGTCTCCTCAGGTCGGTGGCTGCTGCTGGACGTATCAGGCCTCTGATTTGTGGCTAATCTGGATTTTACAGTGTAAAAATAATGCAACCCCAAAGAACACTGCCAGATTTTAATCATCTGAAGTTGATAAATGTCTTGTCCACTAGCCTTGTCACTGCACGGTGTGCAGCTATCACAAGTCTAATTATGAACAATCCCAGGCCTTGCATGGAGAAGGGAACATTACAGGACACTGACATTAACCTCTTGAATACTAAAACCTTTACAGGTAAATTGCAGTCAAGCGCCGAGGGAAAGATGAGGTGCAATAAGCATATTAAGCTGCAGATTTTTGATGGTGTCCTCTGACACTAAGTTGGAATTCCATTTGTCCTGAATTGACCATCTACAGCTCATTTTAAATATAAATGTGAAGAAACAGACATGGGCATGGCCAAAACTGTTGTATGGTGAAATAAAATATGCATATTTCATTGATCTCAGCTGTGCCTTTGCTGAACTGTTGAGTCAGCTGAAGAAAAGCAAGTTAGGGAAACTGAAAATAGGCCCCTCCGAGGGCAAGATATGGTGGTCTGCTTCGCTCTCTGCTGATCTGTCTACAGATGCTTTAATCTAACTGCATCCTGCTGCTTATGAGAGCCTGGAGTATTAAATGTCTCTCTGTAATATAAGAAGTCGCTCCTACAGTTGTGGTCAGTGGGTGCAAGTTTAATATCATGTTTTCAAGGAAACAAGACTAGTTTCAGCCTCTTCTTAAGTGCTGCTCTCTTGTTCTCTTCTTACACAGTAGCAGAATTTTCCATGAAGCTGCTCTTTAGATTTAGAAAGAAAGAAAGAAAGAAAGAAAGAAAGAAAGAAAGAAAAACAGCCAGTGAAGATTTGCAGTTACTTCCAACTCTGAACTGCTGAAATCCAGATTTTACACTCATGACTCTGTCTGGCAAAATCACCAGCCACATCATTAAAAGGAAATGACTGAGTTGAGATTTCAGCTTTATTTACTTTTAAAATGATCATTTAGAGAGAACCTAGTACTCAGGGGGCAATACCAGCGAGTCTCTTCTGGAGAAGGTTGTTAGATCTGTTGCTAGTTGGTAAAGTGAGTAAAAAAAAAAAATCCAGCTACTATGGCAATTAAGTTGGACACACTGCTCATTCACACTAAATCATTTTGAGAAATCAACAGCAAACGAGGAAAGTTGGCACTCCAACTACCTGACCAGTGGTGTAACCTTATCACTTATTTGGCTGACTAATAGTATAACTCCATAATTCACTTAACTCTGTCACTCAGAGATAATTACATTGATAGAGCTGGTCCTGCTAGGCACATAAATATCAAGTGCACCATATTACTGTTGTGATTATTAAATTGGCCTTCAGAGACAATGTGTTTAGTTTTTTGTTAATGCATTAGATTTTTTTAATTGTCATGTTATATTACTGTAGTATTAGCATTAAAAATGTCATTTACTATCTTTAGAGGTGTCATGGTTTGATCGCAGGGGCTTTGCAGAGTTCAGTGCTGCAGAACATCAAAGAAAGTCAATCATATCTCATAAAAAATTCATAGACCTACATTAGAAGTCCCAGGTAAGAAATTGTGGATTATCTGGAGATGAAAATAGTACTTCATGAGTCAATGGAGACCAAGTGTGTTTGGGTTTACATTTATTAATTCCACTTTCATCTTAATGAGTTGTAAATGTGCAATTACGCACCTAGAATTCTGTGCAATTTTACCACATTGTAATATCACACATTTTTTCAGGATGCATAGAGATTGTTATTCAGCTTTCAATAACATAGACAATGACTTTAGAATTTACATTAACCCTACTACTTTATGGGTTACTGAGCTGAAGATTGCTAACCAGGGTCAAGCAATTAGTTGAAAAGGATTACCTTTGAATAAAAAAGACTGACTAGTACATCAATGAGCTCTATTTTTACACTCAATCAGCACTGTTGAAAATAAAGATAAGGCCAGGAAAGGTTGATTTAGGGAGAAAGTACATCTGATATAGAAGAAAGTTGAGCCTAATATATTTTCAAAAAACAAGGCATTGATTTGTTGGATATAAAGAAGTCTATTATGAGTGCTTCTCTTTGGTTCAATACATGATCTTTGAGTAGACAGGACCATTGCATCCTGCTGTGCATCATAAACAGGTGTTTTTATAGAAGCGGGGCTTTCCTTTCTAGAGCTCTTCCCAGCAAAATAACTGTTTTCCTACACTGTAGAAACTACACTCCTACATTGTTTTATTGTCTAGATAAAACAAACTGTGTCTGTGGCTTGCCAAACAATTCTGTTAACCCTTCTAACTATTATAATATGAAGCTTCTGAAATCTACACTGCCAAACTTCTGCTTTGTTTATTTATTCTTTAGAAACAAACATATTTTCAACACTGCATGTGAAAATGTCATGTTTTCACATGTAACAGTTCAGGCTTGTTTTAGATTTATACACAAGCTGTTTCACTAATACAGACAGATGTGCAAAGTTAATGTAAAAATCTTAGTCTTGATAAATGTTGATGACATTCACCACATCAGTAATAATCTAATAGAGGAAAGTCAGCGAACACATTTTGTATTTCATCTTTAATGGGACTGGTGGGCAAGAAGGCAATATGGAAGAAGCAAGAGCTGTTACCATAATTCAAATCATATTATTTTAATGCTACTCCTGTGTGAGATCCTCACAAGATGTACCATTACCATTTTTCAATTCAGAGTACTCATGTTCAAAAATCTTATGTCCACAGACACATGCTATCATGGTGCAGGGGGAAATTCAGTTGACCATTTGTACTGTAAAAATACAAGCAATTATTCTGGGCAAAAATATGAACGATGTATGGTTTTACTAAAGTCTACTTGTTCCTTGTCTACTTGCTTTACTGTCTGTTGCTCTCACACACAGGTACTTTTCCTCAGAATCTGACAGAAGAGTTACTGTACAGAGAGCATCATGTGCACACCATCAAACTCTCTATACCAAAGACTACAAGAGGTTGATGTTGCAGCATTTTGAGGACACCAATCACAAATTCATAATTGGCTAAGCTGTTCATCATAATGTAGGTCTTTCTGCTGTTGTTATAATGAAACCTGTTGTAAAAGTGTGTGTATATATATATATATATATATATATATATATATATAAATTTTAGTTGAATTTAATAAAAGAGGCTCTACTGGTGTCATGTGGAAAAACATATTAGTTGGCGCAATATAAGCTTTCCTTTACATGCAATATCCCATTTATTCCCTCCTCTTGCCTGCTCCCTTTGCTGTGATGTTCATTTGCACCCTGTAATTAACTCAGCATATCTCTGTCATGATGTGGAAATAAACCGCAATTTAGCTCAGAAGGCAATTTAAGTGTGGGTGCGGCGTGTGTGCGCACGAAGGGGTAATGGTAAAACAAACGATAGCAAGAGGTTAATAGGAAGAGAATTAAAAGTGAGATTAGACACTGATTAGCTGGTATAGAACCAGATGAAGTGGAGAGAGAAGTAGAGAAAGGAGAGCTGGGAAGAAGTACTGAGATAAAGGTGTGATACACGTTAACTGACAGAGAGACTGGATATAACATAGAGCCAAGAGTACAGATGAAAGCAGGCATGGATGTAACTTGTGCAAATGGCATATTTATGTATACAAATTTAGTTGTGCTATATTTGCAGAGGAAGAAAACATTGTTCTTTTGAATAAGTGGACAAGATAAGGACGATGACATCATTAATGTGCAACGGAAATTGGTGCTTGTGGACATCATGTCTTCTCTGTCTGTAATGAAACAGTCATTGTGTAAAGTGATGGCTGGACCCAAACACAAGACAACAGTCCAAGACAGGAAAATGCAATGCAAGTGCTTTCAATAAAACAAAGCCCAAACAAAAACGCAAGAAAGCCATAGGGAACCAAACACAAGAGATCCACCTCAGAAAAAGCAGGAGCAGCAACAAACAGAAAATCTAAATGCTGAAAACACAAGGGCACCTGGGCACACAACAGAAAACTTCCTCAGTAACCAGCAGACGAACTGCCGAAGACAAGTGGCAGCACAGAGACTAAATACCCCCAAAAAGAGACAAGGTTAATTCAAATATAAGTGAGACACATGAGGGCGCGGAAGATAATCAAGGAAAGGAAGGAATCGAAGGAAATGCACGATAGCGAAAGGAAGTAAAAGTAACATGAGACACACAAGGGGAAGTGACCTGTCAAGGGAAAACATGACACTTCGGTCTTCATTTCAGTGTTGGGGTTGGAGGTAAAATGCTCAGGAATATGAAAATAATTCACAATAACAATATAATCATGATATCTATGTAGTGCACTTGTTGCTATATTCAGGAAAAGGCCCTCAGGTCTTTCACTCACATAAGTTTTTAATTACCAATAATAATATACACTATCTGATGTCTTTGGTCTCCTTTAACAGATAACAATTAACATGAAACTCAAAGTCATTTTATTATTCACTGACAGTATTCACCCAAATATTAAAAAAAAAAAAAAACATGAAATAGGCCTAATATGTATCCCTAAATCAAACTAGATTTCAGTAACTCTGCCCTTTGAAAAACACACAGACACATACGCAAACAACTCAAATTTAAGTGACCTTCAAACAAAATTAAACTAAAGATGACAGTGTGTGGGCCTCACACTCAATCTACTCACAGCTAAACCAGCATATCATTATAAACCAGAGTAAGAGTCCACATTACAAGCCTGATGTAGAGTAACGACGCGGTGCAGCTCAAAACTCATAGCAGCTTCACTCAAACAAGGAAAAGAAATCAGCAATACCTCATTCAGGTGTTTGAATCCAGTGTGCAGGGATAATGGTGTCTCGGCTTCAGAAGAGGAGGAGCAGGATGGAGGCAGAAACAGAAGCCACAGGTGCACACAGCTGTGTGTGATGCAGGTGTGTGCACACAGGTGCAGCCCAAACCAGGTGAGGAGCAGGAGGACAGGACGGCGGACGACGGGCGGCGCAGACCTCCAGTGTTGTCCAGGAACAAGGAGCAATATCTTCATGGTGTCATTTTAGCTCAAAACAGTCTCTGCTTCATTTTCAAGGTCTCCACGTCAGAAGCAATAAACTTAAGCGCCACTGGCGTTAGCTGACTGAGCTAGCCGCTAGCCGGTATCCAAATGTCCATTCACTTGGCCAATGTATGCTCAAGAGACATGTTAGGCATGGTAATGAGCCAATATAAAACATGCACAACTCTGCAACACGCAGCAGTAGAGCTGCTCCAAAGAGGAGCAAAGATATTGTTTACAGACTCGAATAGTGAGTTTACATATCAACCACACACTTGTTTGCACTAACTCTCCACGCACGTTTTTTTTCTGTCGCGACTCAAGCCATACTGTCACTACCTGTTTCCACGCGCACCTTCCAATTGAACACCTGAACCAATGAACAGCTCGTATCACACATACCACTTCCTTTTTACAACAATGAACTCTTCAAAATAAAAGAAAATTCGTAACTTCATCTCTGCACACTTTTAAACTGATTTATAACATTTTACGCTTTAAAGTTCACTTTAACATTTTGACCATAATTATGATAAATCTTTTGACCTTTTTAAACTCAATGCAATCATGTATCTGTCATCATCATTTAAACTAGTGGTGGTTATTTCTTAGCCTGGTTACATTTAGGCCCGTTTGAAATAGAAAATAGAAAATATTAATATTGATAATGCTATCAGGAAAATTCATCTGTAATTTCTTATTGTGTGTTATGTCTATCGTCTAGCGTTTTGGCAAATCAATTTGACTTAGATAGGGGTGTAGTAAAGTGGAAAGCCTGTAACCATAACTGGAAAAAACAGTAAAAACATCACAATGAAAGGACACTGAAAAGGCAGATGAACTGACAACAATCATGGACATTATAACAAAGATTAAATAATATCAACATTTCAATTTTTAAAATCATGGTTTGTCCACAAAACTGGTATATTATGACACCAGACTGTAGCTTATGAAGAGTCAGAGTTTTTCATTCATTTATGGTTTTCATCACCCGACACATGCTTGTATAATATGTATGTACATATATATCCAAAGCATGCACAAACAAACCCACTTTTTTGTCTGACGGAGCATGGTGTAAGTCTGAGTCCTCTTCATTTCCTACTTCATCCTAATAGAGACTGCTTTCTCCTGCTCATGTCCACCAGTGAGACAGGGAGCAGGATCAAATGAATCCCACTGTGCAGTAGTTCAGTAGTTTGGAATAAGCATTCTCAGGTTGACTCAGATTTGTCAGCGTGAGTACTGATGAAGTCTTCATTGTGGTTGAGTCACTGAGCCCATTAGTGGGGGACTGAAGGTAATTGACAAAATAAAGGAAATAAAAAAGATAAAGAGCTGTATTTTCATGCTGGCAAAGGCCCGGTGCTAGTGCGAATGCTGGGAGGCTGGCAGTTGTTTTTTGTTGTGCCCATGACTGGTTGGTAATTTTGAGGATCTGAACAAACCTGTGGTGAAGTTGTGTCTCTGCAGGCAGTGCAATTGAATTTTGGACTATACTTCTGCCTGTGTACATTCTGTCTTAGTGAAAGTAAAGGTTGTTCCAGCATGAACAGTTGACAGCCCACTGTAAATTTATCAAGCATGACAGGATGTTTTGGTTATTAAAGAAATATTTTCCAAGGTATGCTTAGTGTTCAGATTCTCTCGATGTATCAGTACTGTTAGCATAGCTAGCATCTTTTATTTGTGTATGCTGTTATAACTTTTGCACTTTCACACGACCCTGTTGACCAAAGTTAGGGCTTGGGATAGGTTCTGTAGGGAGACGATCTAAGAATCCCTCCCTGTCTGACGCAGACAGACTGTGAAAAGCAACAAGGATAATTTGTAAGAAAACACAACACTTTTATCAGTTGTCTAAGTTGTCCAGTTGTTGATAACAATTTTTAACATAGACAATGTAAACGATAAAGAACTGAACTGAGTAAAGCACACCCAAATTACATTGGAGTTGGTGCCTACACCAAATATCAAAGCTTTAATTTGAACTCTCACTCTGAATGCATTTGTAGTCATACTGTTTCAATTTGCAACATCATCTATATTTGCATCCTTGTATTGAATGAACATGACAGAAAGTGAAAAAATAAGCTTGAATCAAACCTCTTCATTTACTCATTTTCTGCCAAGTAGTTTTTTTGTTTTTGTTTTTTTATCAAGCACATCTAAACACAATCAGCCCCAAAGCAGGTTTGTTCATCTGGTTCTATGCATGCAACCCTCTTGTTTGTTTTGCTGTTATCTTGTTTGTTGATGGGTTTTCTTTTTGTATTACCAGAACAAATTTAATTAGAGCTGAAGGAATACAAATCAGTGTTCACCCACCAAATGCTATTTGGTCTCCTAATAAAGGACTTGGAGAGAGGAAGGAAAGAATTACAAATGTGTTTTCAAGAGCTGGAAAGAGAATTGCTTGAGGAATGTGAGTCTTTTAACAAATGAATGTAATTTTACAAACTGGCCCACTGTCCTTTTTATTCCCAAGATAGGAATAAAATAGACAGTTTTTTTTCCTTGTAATATTCAGAAAATGTTTTTGATATCAGAGCACAGAACCCAGTCAAACCCAAACACATTCTATGATATGCTTCTACTTTGTCTTTTCCTCGCTTTTAATTCACATACTATTTTCTCTCCCTTCAACAGTCTCATTTAGTTTTTCTTCCCTTCCCTTCTTCCCTTTCTCCCCAAGCTTCCTTTCCACCTCTCCAGTTCTAATTACCTCTGGTTTTGGACCCTTTCTTCTCCTTTGCTGTTTTGCTCTTCTTCCTCCCTTCTCTCCCTTACCCCATTCTCATGCATACACACAAACAAACACACCTTGAACACCCCCCACCTCCCCACCCTCATATGCACGCACGCACACAAACAAACACATAATTCTCCCACAGGCCAGCTTTGTATCTTAATATTAATTGGTCCACTCTTACTGCTGCTTCATGGGCCCATTAATAAATTATTTCATGGCTGAGGGGTAAAGGGGCTTCTGTTCCGGGACATCAGCACATAAACAGGTATAAGCAGGCTTAGAAAGTCACACCCAAATACATACAGGCACATCACACATGCCAAACCATGTATTTAATATGTGGAAATATAATGTGAAATATATAGAATGTAAAACAGCAACATCAGTACAGTTCTTAATTCACTGCAACCTTTTCACCTCTTCTGATGGAAATTAGCTGCATTCATTCAAACCTGTATTGAGAAATTCAACACCACTAGGGGCAAAGAGCCATCAAGGTAAAGTCAGAGACAAGCCTCTGACATATTTGTAAAGGCTAATTTGTTAAAGCAAAAAAAAAAAAAAAAAGACATACTTCCTGCAAACAAAGAGCAACATCAGGAACCCAAATGGAGTCTTATTTCTCACTATCTGACAAATGTAAACATAGCCTGTCAGGTCCAAGCTAGGTCTACATAGGCATGCTGTTCCATGCCAGGCAGTTGGTGAACAGTGTGGCTACCTGTGGTTTTGTATGTGAGGTTGACGAGAGCAGTGAGACCCAACTGTCCAGAAACCAAAACAGCTATCCGATAACTGTGTAGAGCTGCAAAGACAGGTAGCTGTGTTCAGCTTTCAGTGTTATATCAGCTTCATCCATCTCATTCTGTATGCAGACAGATGTGACCCTACTGAAAACAATTCCACCACTTACATGGGCAAGACAAACCAAAATGCAGGTGCCTTTTTAATATTGTGTGTGTGTGTAGACAAGATATACTGTGTAGACAAAGATATTGCTGAAACTGCTGCTCTGTTCCGTGCTGCTTTGCTATCTGGGCTGTGTAGACATTGTGTTCTTATCACAATTATTACCTAATGCAAGTTATAATTTTCTTAAGTGGTAAAACAGTTTGAGATCACTGAGCACCCAATTCACTTTTGAACAGAGGCTGAAAGCTCATATTTATGTTTTAAATTCTTTGTCGTAAAGCTTTTTAACACAGCGATATTACAATTTTGTGGATATTATAAGAGGTTGATTAGATGTATATAAAAAAGATGTATAAAACTATGCACAACACACCCTGCTGAGCTCCACTTACTTTTAAGCCATATCTTTTGTTTATCTTTTTCTTGCTGCCATCAATTCCATGTATATCACACTGCCACACTCAACACTTAATTGTGAAGGGAATCAAGGGTTTGCTTGTTCACACCCCTACTCCCAACGTGGTTTGGATGTTAACAGAGTGTGGCTGAGTGTGTTTGCTTGTGATGACAGAGAGCCTAAAAGCACAAGGCCTTATCAGGACAGGCGGCAAGTGAGACACAGTATTGTTACTTTGTTAGTTGATGGCAAACAACCTCAAACAAAACCAGCCAACCAGGGACTCTCCTGCCCATTATCAACAGGAAATGTGCTAGTGTCAGTTCATGATGTCAATGTAATGTAAATATTCAATGTAGAGCTGAAGGATGTAATGGGCTCCTTGATCCTTCATCTGGCAATGAATGCTTATCTTCAATCAAAGCCTGATAACAAAATTGATGATGATAAAATTATACTTATTAATAATGAAGGTGCTGATTATGTAATATGAAGGCTTTACATCAAAACAAAACTTTAGTCGACACTGAAGAAAAAATATTCTTGCGATAAGGCAAAGGGACACACAGTGAATATTTGATAAAAAAAAAACCTGTCATTCAAATCAGAGATTCTGGGTTAACCTTGTATTGAGCTTAAGTGAGATTTTATCCCTTGGAACTAAAATAGATTCATGACTACAGTACATGGACTTTGAGCTGCTTCTCTCCTCAAAGAAGCTAATCTCAGCAGTCTTTTGAACCTCCCCAACCAGTTGTTTATTCTGTTGACCTGACCTACAGTCTTCACTGTGTCTCTGAGGTGGTCGATCCTTTGATACCAGACAAAAATACTGACTGACTGACTGACTGGTTACTGATGCTTTCTTTTGCCTGAAATGAGTGAATGAACCAATAAGTGCATGGTAAAGACAGATCCACTGGGTATATCTGCTGCTGGAACATGAGATAAAATGGTCTGATGTTGGCTGTTAGTAGCTTGTAGCAGAATGCATGCATTGAAGCACAGGACATGCTATGGAGAACAGTGGGGGGTGGGGGTCAACGAAGCCAACAAGAGAGCAATCCATGGAGTGGTGGATAACAGACGCTGGGTGGAAGGCAGGGAACCTACATTCTCCCCATAACAAGTTACAAGTCATTTATTTAACCCTCACAATTACTCTGAAGCTGTTTGATTAAGGTAAAAATATAGCATAGTTACGGTAAAAATCCTGCATAGTTGCTCTTTAAATACTGTTGGTTTTTTACTCCTTTTTTTCCTTCCCCCATCTCTGTATATCTTTGTGTGCTCTTACACAGGAGAGTATTTTAGCAAGCATGACTTTGTCTTGGAACGTCTAATATACAGCCTGGGTGCTCTGAGCTCTCCACTGTGTGTGTGTGTCTGTGTGTTTTCTGTTGGAGTCCTCTGTCTTCTGCCAAAGACATTCAGCCCAGCTGAGTTCATTCAATTCATTAGCTCCCTACTAACGTACCCTGCTAAAACAAGCACAAGCGGTGCATGTTGTTTACTGTGTGACAGTAGGTTCAATAAACAACCTGATGCAGCAAATAATCACTTTATCTCTGACATGTTTTGTCTAAGTCCACACCTTGTGAACTGGTGATCACAACTGGAAGGAAATGAGTAACTTTCTGCTTTCACTTTCATTTTTTTCAATTTGGTTGGTAGATTCAGCAATTTTTCAGACCCATTTAGTGACTCTTATAGCAGACCATCGTCAGGCCTGCGTTGAGTTTTCTCTGTTTTCTGCTCTGCTCATTGGGAGGCAGAACCATAGACATATATAAGACTAGATGACTCACCTAACACTGCTCCCCAATGACATGGCATCGCCACATGGCGTTACAATAGCTAACGCCATGTGGCTATTGTATACAATAGCTATATACAGTCAAAATTTCATCGAGTTATGAGTAGGTTTTTGTGTAGATGACTGGATCACCCACCTTGCAACTGTGGCCAGAGTCAGAGTGAGTGGACCGATGCAAGATGGCTGCCCGTGAGTTAGGTCTGTGCGTAGTTCGATTGACCCCCTTGGGCAAAACAACTCATTTAATCCACATGGCAGAATATACGCATAAATGAGTATTGTCTGAAACAGAAACAGAAAACCATGTAAATAAGATCATCTTGAATAGAAATATGACCATATCAAGATAGATTAGCACCAAACACCTAGTATACATACAGACAAACTATGGGATGATGGTCCCAGACAGGCTTCTAGTCTTCTACTTTCCATTTAAAGTACCAAAACACTGAACACTGCTGTTTTATTGCTACTGTATTCATTTTACTATCACCCTGATGTAAGGCATTTCCCAGAAGAACAGTGTTTACGGGATCCTAAGGCCAGTGGCAGTTGAGGAATTACTAAAGTCTGAAGAAATGAAAATACTATGGAGAGAGACTTTTAAGTCCAGGTTTATTGCTTTTGTCCACATTATCAGCAGAATTTTCAGGAAGCATAATCTTTTTAATATTATCTCCTGCTCTCTTTTCACCTCCCCACCATTTCCCTCAATAAATTTGTACAAACCACCCAATTCTGAAACCCAAACAATCTGGTTCAACGCTCTACAGAGAGCATAGGCAATATAGTGGGGACATTCACTGCTGTGTTTTTCTTCTTGCTCTGTGTCTACAAAACCTCCCTCGTCTTTGTGTGACTTTGTAACACTGAGTCAGGCAAAGCACTGAGTATGTAACACAGAGAGCATCTTAATCTTTACATTTTATTCCTAACCCAAACTCTGGGGTCTTGTTAGACAGCCAATCTCTCATCATTGTGGGGCCCTCACCATCTTCACCACAAGAGTCTCCTTCACCCACTGGCACACATGGAATTATACTGAATTTTGTTGGTGCAGTTCAACAGCAGTGGTGCTAGCAGACAGGCGTTTTAGTTAAGTGGACAGAAAGAAGAAAGGATGCTGCTGGCAACCCAGTGCCTCTGTATGAAATGCAAGTCAGGTCTAGCCAGTGCCGTGCTCTGGCAGAGGACATCTCACCTAATAAAGTTCTAAGAAAGGAGGCCATGAGAGAGACAGAGAGGCAGAGGGAAGAAGAAAGGAGCATGAGGCCAAGGGAGAGCCAGGAAAAAACCAACAGACCAGAACATGCAAAGGAAGTAGAGCTGAGAGCCTGGGGTGAAAGAAAGAGACAGGGCAGAGAAAGTAAGTAAGGAGGCTGGGGCTAATCAAGGCTGTTTCTGCATTTCAAATCATGCCTCTTTGGTGAAATTTGATGATTTTTATTGATAATTTATTTAGTTTTTAGTGGATCTATTATTCATTTCCCCTGCGGTTGACTTTCAGGTAATCGCAAAAGCCATACTTTCTGTCGAACTTTTCCAACAACTTTTCAATAACAGAACTGAGAGATAAGCCAGTCACATTGGTGATTGTATTAACTGTTATCTAGTTATTAGCACCATCAGAGAGCAAACATACTTAGTGCAATGTTCTCTGTCTGGTCCATGCTGATGTGGACTACATAGTTTATACTGATTGTGCATGTTTGTGTGTGTGTGAGTGTGTGAGCACATTTATGCATAGAGTGTGCAAACAGAGGAACAGATAAGCAGGCAATTCAGTGAGAGTGGGTATGGGACTAATTGGCCGGTAATGAAACCACTGGCTTAATTACTCACACAGATATTTAGCTTGTCTGAAGCAGAAATCAGGGTTGGAAAAATCCGTCCAAGGTCAGAGACGTACTCTGGCTACACTGCAGAGGCTACCATTTATAATTTATGCATCTATCTATCTATCTATCTATCTATCTATCTATCTATCTATCTATCTATCTATCAAATCATGAATACTACAAATTTGTTATTAAAAGTCCTTGTGTCTTCTTGATCCAAAGGATTTCCAATCTTTACTGAAAAAGAACACAACAGGACAATGACTGACTGTAAATTGATAAGATTTATTAACTAGACTACTAAGTATGGTGTAAATGTCACATCTAATAACCATCAAAATGACAGTTATAATGAACTACATGATCATTTGGCAATGGTGGTGGAGAATATGTTATGACTACTTACAATAAAGCTATAAGGCTAATGATTACAATGTCTATGAATGAGATTTGATGATTATATATTGTCATATTTCCACATCCATCCGGTCATGAGAAAAATGTTGAGACTGGGCCTACCCTGTAACTGAAGACCCTTGGCTGGAATTCAAGCAGTTGTGGTCAGTGATCTTCAACAGCAATCTCTGGGTGGGATTTCCTGGAGGCATCATCCGTTACAGCGGAAAAGGATTCTGCCCGGTGTCTCAGTGTGGTTTAGCTTTGGCAGAGTGTCTGTCTCTGTCTTGGGCACTCCTGATTTCGATATAAATTTCTCTGCCGGCAGTTGTGGGTAAATCATTTTATCTGCCTGCATCTCTGTTGGATTGATGCAAATTAAACTCTAATGCTTTGGCTTTGGCTATATAACTCTAGCAGGGGTTATAATTCTAAGCGGCTTCCTAACACAGATGGAAACAAAATGGGTGGACAGATCAAAATACTAAGTAGTTTGTTTTATGGTCAAAACGATGAGCTGTGAGTAAACCTAAACCTGATTTAAGTTTGTAGGTGGGCTACACTACATTTAGTGGTTGTTTATTCTAATGTTTATGAATAATTCTTATTTATCTTATTTGATAACCAAAAACATTATCATTTGATACATTATTCATATATAAATATCGATTACTGCCACTTTAATAAAATATGGCAAAGACAAGAGAAAAGTGTTGCACTGTTTTACTGACTTTACTGTATTAAGTTGAATATGTATGATTCTAATGGATATTGATCTATTATATTGAAACAAGGACATTGTGTTGGCACTTGTGGGGTATTGGGCAGAAATCCAAAAGGGATGTTTTTCCTGTTGAATGAGAAAATATATATTGATGTTCCAAAAAAGAAAAAGTTTAGAAACAACACAAGGTCAGTGTTTAATTTTGTACTAATAATGACTACCTGAAGCAGGTTGAAATAGTTTAGTGTCTGCTGAGTGTGGAGGCAGCACAGTGGTGCAGTGGTTAGCACTGTCGCCTCACAGCAAGGGTTCAAACCCACCGGTGGTCTGGGGCCCTTCTGTGTGGAGTTTGCATTCTCCCTGTGCATGCAGCTTCCTCCCACAGACCAAAGACATGCAGGGTAAATTGCCTGTAGGTGTGAATGGGAGTGTGAATGGTTGTCTGTCTGTATAGAGTGCTATAGGTGTACCCTGCCTCTCACCCGAAGTCAGCTGAGATCAAGGTCTTCAGGATTACTACTTGAAATGTAGAATTACTAAAATTTCTATTTGTCCAAGCTGTGTGCTGTATCATCTGCCCAATGCTAATAAACAATGTATGGTTGGAAGATTTGCCAACAAGGAATAAAGATTATGGAGAAAAATAGCCAACTCCACCTTCAGCTACTGTACTACAGTATGTCTGATCATATCCCAATGAAAGCATTTTACTGACACAGCATGTAATCAGAAGTTCTCTTCCCTGACCTTCAGGATTCCCCCACATCAGAGTATGTACATGTACAGTTAAATGCTCTTTAAGCACACTGAACATATTCTGTAGCTTTTCAAATCCTTTTCTTTTTAAATGTTTCCCATAACACATCTTCTCTTCACTACAAGAGAATAACTGAATGAATATTATTTAAAAAAAACAAAAAAAAAAAAAAACATGACGCATGTAGGAAGATACACATTTCTGAATGAACCTGACATTTAATGCCTGCAGTGTTTTTTTTTTGTTGGCCTATATTTACCAGAGAAAATGGCATTATGTGAAACGATGAGCATAAAAGGCCCCTGTGGGAATTTATGTGCTTCATAGCCTCTCTACCAAGCTCTCTGGCTGTTTCACCCATTTATTTTAGACACACACACAAACATATAGTTACATTTTCTCGAGATTTAATCTAACCTTAATCATTCATAGCTACTTACATGACCCTGATCATGACCCTGACCATAAGCCTTAACTTAAAACATGTCTACACCTTAAAACCTGAAGAGACTTGCTCTTTGTTCCCATGAGGTAAGCATCTGCTCATAATGTGACTATGCAAACATAGCCCCCACAAGATGAGTTGGACCTGGAACCTGGAAGCCATTATTTGTAGATCTACCATGCATCAGAACAGCTCTGAATGTTTATCTAAAGTTCAAGAGTTTTTTTTTTTTTTTTTTTTTTGGTCCTTGGTACTGATAAAGTAATTATAGTAGGTGGTGTTCATACAGATAGAGATAAAGATAGCCGTAGCAGTGTGTTTATCTCAGACTCACTGCTTTGACCACACCCATCCTTGGCCAGCTGTGGCTCAGATAGCAGAGTGGGTCATCCTCGGACAGGATAATGAACACCTTATTGGCCCTGATCTGTCACTGTGGTGTGTGATAAAGCAGCACTCTATGCTTTGCTTTTAATGGTCATTAAAATTAGAAAAGTGCTATAAAATGCAGTTATCCACAGAATCTTTCTTTACACCACTACACTACACTTTTTGGCTTTTTGCATTTAACTGATAGGAGAGTTGAGACAGACAGGAAATGGGGAGGCGGGGAGAGGGGGAATGACATGCAACAAAAGGGCCACCAGATTCGGGATTCGAACCTGGGCTGGCTGCAGTCAGGACTGTAGTCTCAGCATATGTAGCCTTATTACACCACTTTTAATCACATTTGTATTCCTACAACTGAGCAACATGCCATTAGGGAAAAATATCTTCACACATCTCTCTCATTGCAGCTAAATTTAAGGAAGTGATTTAATCAGGACTTAATTCAATGCCGGGTCTCAATATAACAAAGGACTTCTATGCTCACATCGATCATCTTGTTGATAGTGCTGCAGACTCAGTGTGAATGATACCCAACTGTATTGCCTCTATAAGATAAGGAGGATAAAACATTAATCGTACCAGTGTTAAATGGAGGCTGGCATAAATCCCAAACCTGCACATTAAAAGCAAAAATCTCAATACTTGGTAGGACGGTGCTTCACCAAACTGGTGGAATCTTGCTTAGTCTGGAAAGATAGTTCTCAAAAGAAAGTCTCATAACAACCCCACGTTTGTCAGCAGCCAGACTGATAAAGAGTCATAACTATATGGATCCATGTATTCCTACAGCTATCTGCAGTAATGGCTTATTGAGATTCTTTAGGGACGAAATTCATCACCTCAGTGGCACCAATTTATATATATGATCTACATTTAGACACTGTTTAAGGACATCTTCCCCTTAATTAATACTTTTTTTTCACTAGATATGATACTGTTATTAACCATCACAGCTGTTGCTAAGAGTGAGGAGTGGTCTACCTGCTATGAGAAGTTCTTTGAGAATGTTTTCGTTATGATTTGGCACTTAACAAAAAAAAAAAAAAAAAAAAGAAAGAGAGAAAAAAAAACACTGACTTGCAACTGCAGCACTCAGGGATGTATTTATATTGTTATTCCTCTCAGATTGACCTGGCATAACAATGAACTGAAAGCAAAATGGACAGGTATTGTCTTGTTAAGCCAAATGTGATTAAAGCTGCTTCCTGTATGGGAGCAGTTTTTGTCTCTGTTTTTCTGAGTCAGAGAGTTCCTGCTTGACCTTGCCTATGCGGCACAGACTAATCGATAGCTGTGAGTATTACAGCAATGTGAATCACTTTCATTCCCGCCAGACGCCAAGAAACATCAGTATTCATAAGTAGAGGTCATATTCCTTGGTATTTTGTAATCCAAAATAAAATTGTGCTATTATCTGGCTCATCCTTTGTTCTTTTACCTTCGTCTTTTTCCATCTATCATTCAACAACTTCAGAGGCACATAATAAAGTTTAATATGGTCTTATGGAACAAGTCAGTGGGTGCTACCAAATGCCACAAACTGCAACCTCACAGCAACACCAAGGAAAATATTAGGATGCATCATCTTGGAACGAATGTATGTAGATAGTTTTGTGCCATCAAAAATCCATCTTTACAGAATTTCATGGCAAGCCATCCTGAGCAAAAAAGACTAAAAAAAAAAACAAAAAAAAAACACTTACATTACTTTATGTCAAAGCTCAAGGCTTTCAAAGATCAGAAAACTGCTGCTGATACCAGCCACTCAGATGCCTCAACCTGTGCTCATTGTAAAATCATCATATATTTTTTTATACAAAAACAGGTGTTAAATGATAATGTCCTGACAGTGTAAAGCTAGAAGATTTTCTCATAAAACACCTCAGGTCATGAAAAGTCAACACATTTTACCTTGTGCGATGGGTTTGTAGGTTTGTAATCCTCAACCTCATAATCAAGCTATGAATTGTTGGACAACCAGGATTATATCACTTCCGTTTAGTATTTGAACTGCGTGAATTATAAGGGCAAAAACTGTGATTTAAATGTTTAATATTTAAGTGTCATAAAATTAACTTAACAGTGTGTTCAGAGCAGCACAATCAATTGCTGTGGTCAAACCGAAGCAGAGCACTTGTCTTTTCAAGGAGAAACTTGAATGTCCTCTATACAGAATTATATGTCCTCTGTTCAACTCACTGTAATTGCTCTCAGAAAATCCCTACACAATAGACTCTCCTCACTGAGATATCCAAGGTCATAAACTTGCACAGTGATCTCACTTCCCACAGTGATAAATATGGTACAATAAACTCTACATCTCTGAGAAATGATTTTTCAATACAATTTAACTGCAATTGCAAATGTATTTCCATAGGAAATGTAATTGCTGGCAGCGATATCAATAGCAGCTATGTCAACACAAGGTGGAGGTGGTGGACAGAGGGAACACAGAGCACACTCTCTGGTGGGACAGACCGGATTTAGGGAACAACATCACTTTAGTTTAGGCTTGGGGAACAATTGGGTATGTGTACAGCACATGTTAAGATGAGTGTACGAAGTCACTGTTAACTGTCTTAACTGTGTATTAGACCAAACCACTAGTCACTTCAAATAGATATGATCAGATATTTTGGTGCAAAACAAATTTGCCGATATTGCGCATTCTTTCATTTCAGAATACAGATAAGGCTTGGCAATGGTAGAAGCATCATAAACTTAGTGATGTTTCTATTTACTGGTGTTCACTCTCATTAGGATGATGTCTCTACTGCTCTACTGTGATCTATGAAGCCTGTGTGCTTCCAGATTTTCTGCATTTCTATGGAGATATCCATGAGCTTGTTATAACAGACCATTTCAAATGTTTATCTCAGATTTTATCTTTTTTTATATTTACATTTATATTTATATTTTTTGGGCATTTTTGCCTTTACTGGATAGCATAGTGTAGAGAGACAGGAAATGGGGAGGCAGAAGGGGGAATGACATGGAGCAAAGGGCACCTAATGTGGGATTTGAACCGGAGCTGACTGCAGTGAGGACTATAGCCTCTGCATATGGGACGCCCACTTAACCCACTGTGCCACACGGCGCCCCAATCTCAGATTTTATCTTAATCCCTATTTACATATATATATCTCTTATCATGGAATATAGTATGGAAGTAAACAGTCATAAAACAGATGTGTGAAAGGAAGCCACGGGAGATGTGAACTTTGTTGGATATTCTGGTCGTCGGGAGTCCTTTATAGTAAATCGTTCTCTTGAGACCTTGAAATATTTATCTGAACAATTCAACATTTTACCTTCAGATTTCTGCCCATGGAGGAAGCATTTAAAGAAGCCACAGAAGAGCAGCATTTGATGAATAATACAAAAAGGACAGTCGTAAGGATGTAGAGTTTTCCCCCCTTTCATACTCAGTGTGTCTAGAATAAAACTCATAAGATCTCTGGTGGCAGAATATCAAACAAATGGAATTCACTCTTCAGGCATCAGAGGACGTTTTCTCTGTAAGTTTGTCACTCCTTTGAGAGCTATGCACATGTTGAGGTGTGTGTTTAACACAAACCTCTCATCCATGAGATGCATTGACTTTCTCTTGAGAAAAGAAAGGATGAAAGTAGAAGGAGGCAGAGGAAGGAAGAGAAGATCTGAGATGTAGTGCTGTACGTGCACACCTTGACATGTGAGCACTTAATCAGATTCTTTCCTCTAAATCCCATGTTTGTATAAACTCATGTTGAGAAGCAAAGTCTTTTTTTGATCATAAATTCTCCAAATACCAAATATGGAGACGATTCACAAGCCATCTAGATATTTTCATCTGATGTACTGTGCAGCCATAAACAATCATCATCATTTTAGGTTTGAATAATTTTTCCTTCTAAGAAGTAGTGGAAAGGGATAAATACTGTATGACATGCTGTCATCAGCGTGGAAAAGACTTTTCTTTTTGACTGTCGAGTTGAAAGACCTTAAGGGATTTCATCAAGATGTCTTAAGATATTGCAGACTATACTTCTATATACAATATTTATAACAATGCAATAACACATGAGCAAGAAGACAATACAAGTAAGTAAAACAAATAATAACAGCAAAGCCTTGACACTTGTTCTTGTGAATGGATCGTGCTTGTATAGGTCTTTTGTGACACTTTGAATCCGTTTGAACAAAACACTATTTGTGTTTTTCAACACCATCAGAAAATGCTGGATGCTGGATAATAAATCTGTTTTGTGACATGGCCATGGCCAAGCTCTGGTTTGGCTTCCGAACAAAAACAGCAGAAGACTGTGGTCTAAATGAAAAAAAAAAAAAAGTTCTCACAATAAAAGAACAAAGGGCCAACTGTGGTCACACTACAAAACACTGGAAACTTTATTGATCCATCCACCCACTCTTATGACCTTCTATATGTATAGGATTTGTCACTGGGATAAGTACAAGGTTCCCTGACTGTCTTGCTAATGTTATGCACTTCAGTGCAAACAAACAATGTATCATTTTGTTGCCCTTGCTGAAATGATTGATGGGTCTTCCCTCATGGGAGGACAATTTCTGTGTATATTTGGTTCATTCACAGAAACAGGAACTCAAGAAGTTGCTAGGAGTAAAGCCTTAACTGGGATATGCTGGGTCTACTTTGTCGACACAAATGTTTATTGATTCTACGGGAGCATCCTGACGTCATGGGATTTCTCTGGAGCAAAGCTCGATACTATCAATAATGAACCCAAGCGTGGCAGCAAAGCCCTTCTCTCCTCTTCATACAAGTGCGAGATGGCTGGAGTCACAGGCTCAGTGAGAAATCCCACCTCCCCAGTGTCACAAACCACCAATGAAGGAGAACAGCGCAGCTCTGTACAATTCAGCAGACACCCATCCACCCAGCGCTCCGCTAAGAGGCAGCTCAGAGTAGAAAGCACACGTTAATTAGACTTCTATCTGTATATCTTCGCTCTGCTTAAAGAAGAGAGAGAAATGGAGACGAGAGGGTGAAAAGAGAAGAGGAGCATCACATCTGATACTGTGTATTTAAGCTGGCAGCTGTTTTTTTTCACTCTCTCTGCATTGTTACATTAACTATGTCTAATAAGGAAAATACATGACAAAAAAATCAAACGTAAGTGGAAAATGATGATGGAGAGGGCAAATTGCTTGTTTTATCTATGTTTGCATTTCTTTTCCTCTTGCCATAGTCTATTTATTTCTATATTCTACTAAATTCAATTCATGAGAGTGAGCAGTCATGTCTCAGATGGACCTTGAAGGTTATTCTGAGTGGAGGAAGCTCTCTCACCAGAGGTCAAAGGTCAAACCCTACAGCAAATGACTTGAGCTAAAATAGCTGAAAACCTCAACAATGTGACACCTATCGCTTCCTCCAGCTCTCTAGACTGAAGTAAGTAAGCTAAACAGAACCAGTCAGGCCACAAGAAGGTCAAAAGCAGACACATTTTTTAAGACCTGGAGAGTATTTTTGTCCCATGTCTATTTTTGCTGTGGAAAAATGGAAATGGGAGACAGTGAGACAACAAAAGGCTGTGGGAAAAATGATAGAACAAGGGAGAAACAGAGAAGCAAATTGCAAAGCACACATAGTGGCAGTGATAATGTCAGTGCTATTGAGAAGATAATCACACGCCCTTGGAGTGTAAATGAGTTCTGATTACTGAATTTGTTGTGACGCGATGACATTGTGGTGACATCCTGGGCCGAGGTGTTAAAAGATGGGAGAAATCTATTTGTGTGAGTTCATTACACTTTTACACACATCTCACAAATTAGGCATGCATGAGCTGGCAGCCTTGGCAGTAAAGTCATTAGCAAGCAAGTGCTAAAATTTGTTTGGTAATTTATCAGTTCCAAAGAATTCTCATTCATTGCTGGGCGCCTTGCATCTACCACATGTGCTATCTATCAACTCCACATGAGGGTCAAAGCAAGACAAAAGACACACAAAACTGTTACAGAAACTGTTCACCCAAAAATCAATTACTACCTTGCCATAAACAAAACACCTGCGATGTTCACAAGAACAGACAAACATGAAGTCACCTGCCTTTATTCTGGATTATATGTATGCAATGCCATTCATGTTTTTATTTGTTGCAAACATGTTGGTCTATTAGTTACATATAATGAATGATAAAGTGTATAATTATTATCTTTAGGCACCTGTAATTACCCCCCTGCTGTTGTGATGTATTTTCTAGTAAGAAAGGTCACACCAGGCAGCATCTCAGTCAGTCTCAGGAGACCCAACTTGAAACACTTTGTCAGCAGTGCGTAAGTCTGCAGCTAAACCTGTTAAGTCTCTGTAGCCAAATGTGACTTGACATGAATGTTTTCTTTCCAGTGCTTGAAAAGGACTTGAAACAAGTTGTTGAATATTTCAAAAATATTCTTGCCCTGAGTTAGATTAGAAGATCAACATTGTCTGCTGCCACAAGCCACGTAGCTTAGCCTATTTTAGCTTAGCTTAGCATAGTTTAGCACAAAAACTGGAAACAGTCTTACTTATTGCTACATTATATGTTGCTTGTTTAATCCATACAACAGTGGAAGCGTAAAAACAGCACAGTGAGGTTTTGAGTCTTGTCACCATGGTGACAATAGAGACTCCAGGAAGTTATTGTTCAGCCAAGGTAGCAGCTCTGTATACATAACCTCCTGAAAAAAGAAATCAAGAAAATGTATGAAACATGAGTAAATGAGCTTAATTACTGAGCTATGTTTGAAAAGTTAATGAACGTTGGAGTAACAAGTTGATGGATTTTGCCTCTTTACCTCTGAACAAAACCGTGCTAGGCTACCTCCTTCCTGTCTTTAAGCCAATTTTAGCAAACTGGGTGCTGGCTTTAGCTTCATATTTAGTTTCATAACTCTCCACTGAATAAATCTTTTAAGTATATAAATATTTCAAGAGCTTCTGCAACAAAGAAACCATACTACATTTTTTTTTTTTTTTTGGTTTCATTAATGTTTATTTATTCCTTTCAGAGTCAAATTTCAAATATATTTTTCCTCTAAAATACTTCAGTACATGACAGAGATATACAACACCCAGCACTGGTTGCTACCCTTCTCCTCTTTCTCCCATTAAAGGTGCATTTCACATCTTTTGTTCCAAAGTGGATGAATACATTGACTGCTGTGGCTACTCTGTAAAACCTCACACTCCACACTTGTACTGTCGCTGTGACCGATGCACTCTTTTCCAAAACTTACTCAATTTAAAGACAATGCTTGTCACAGTGAGTTTCAATAGTCAAGTGAGTCCTAAAAGGTAATTTATAATGTTTGAAGGCTTACAGTATCACTTGCTGTTGTTTGGTGAAACAATTTGATGCCACAGAGCACAGTACAGACATAAAATTGTGTTGGTAAAATGTAAAAGAGTCCACTGTGACCCTGGGACTCAGTCGAATTTGCAAAATGTGGATCAACCAGGTGGAGTTTTTTAAGATAGCATCATCAGAGAAACATCAAATTAAATCAGCGCCTTCCTAATCCAGACCAACACTGTTTTGAACCTTCTTTTAGGAAATCAGGGCAAGGATCACAGCATTTTGTGGAAAAGGTCATGATGGTCTAAACCAAGGCTATAATACTGCAATAAAGTAACACTTCATGACCTCAGAGTGCTACCAGCACAAACACTGATTGTTTCGCATCATCTCATTTCCAACACAACAACAACAAAAAAACTCTAACCAGGTGTCTCACTTTATGTACTGTTCCCAGGGTAAATGCCCAATCTATTGCCTCGAAGTTGCTCAGCATATTGGCAGCTTTTAATGTTAAGCAGGGGACAGAGGCTGAGTGTGTTCAAACAGTCTCTTACAGGTCAATTCTAATCAACACAGGACACATAGTATACAGTAGGTGAAAGATTAACAGTCACTTTGTCATGCCAGTTGTTATTTACCTGCATGATGGCAGACATCTGTAAGTGTGTTTGTATATGTACTGTATGTTTGTGTGTGTGCAGCTCTACAGGGGCTCAGTAAACACATGAAGAGAAAGCAGAAACAGCCAGTGGAGAATAAATAACACTATATATGTTTTCAGTAGACCACACTGAGTCACAGTGCTTCACGTATTGAACCTGTGCTAGAAGGTTGCAACTCAAATAGATTTCAAATGAAACATTATAGAGCAGATTGGTTTTCAGATTGTAAGTAGATTAACTGTGTCACCTACCTGATAAGACAAAATCAAACAGTACAGGTCATTTCCATAACTAATTTAGATGGTAAACATTTACTTAGTTGTCTTGTCTTTGCTTTGCCTTTATCTACATCATTTAAAATTGGACATTACGTCTCTAAAGTTAAATCAAGAGGGACTTTCCATTTACTTGGTGTAAAGTCTAAATGGTTTTTACTTTTGGACAATCCATTACATTCTCATTCTCTTCACATTTCTCAGTCAACTAATAAGGCCATTACGTTTGCTGGTTAAAAACTAAAGAACTGTACAGGTATTGGGTTCTCTTCTAAGTAACTGTAGACGTTTGATTCTCTTTATAGGTTTCAGATTCATTACATGTCTGGCTCTTGAAGTTAAGTCCTTCACATTTCTGAATTAATATTCTAACTGGCAGTTGTGCTACAAATCCTGACTGTGCTTAACTGGAGCACTGTATGATGATCAGTATGTGAAAGATGTGTGTTTGCTACCAAAACATGTCATCTAAGACAGGTTTTGTTTTAAAGCTAATACAGATTATTTTATTTTGTTTTATTTCAGTGCTTCTGTAAATGTCATTTTATTAGCTGATGATGATAAAACGAAGCTTATGGTAGCCTATTTTTTCCACTGAAATGAATATCACTTGAATTATCAGTGAAGATTTCAGCATGTACTTTTATTCTGGAAGGTATATGCAAACCTCACTTTGGACCTTCTGTAGTTATGGCATGATCGTTATTAAAATGGTTTGTTTTACCATTATTAAAAATAAATATGAAAGTTGATTGATTTACATTCTGTTGAAAACAAAGCTTCCCGTTTACATGGTTATTTATACGGAAATCAAGTGCTGCTTATGAGAGTCAAAGTTGACTGGATGTGCCAGTATGGAAGTGTTATTTATGTTGGCTTAAAAATAAAGGTCCTCAATCATACAGGAGTGGATGAATACAATTACAGTGACTTTCTGATGCTGCCATACTGCCTCATGTCCCATATTCTAAGCTTGTTGCTCGGTCGGGCAACAATAATAATAGTAATAGAAAAGCTGAGCAATGAATTGTATTTGAAAGTGTGTGTGTTACATTTGGATATTCTGCTCTCAGGTGGGCACAATAATACTTGTGTTGTCATTAACACAACCACAGCGAATGTGCTTGTGTGTGTCAGTTTTGGAAACACAACAAAGGTTACAGGCAATATATATCTAAACATTTCCTCATTATTGTGTCTGTTCATTTGCAGCTGTCACATATCCAAATGCGATGACAACAATGGTCTTGTCCCCGTTACTACAGTCCCTGAAATATGAGGCAATATGATGCATGGTCTGACAGTTAGCATGATGAAATGTCATGCACATCAATGCTTAATAATATCTCTAAATGCCTTTAGTATGGGTAACATACTGACCTACAGTGTGCTGCTCTATAGTGCTGGATAATGTTATGATACTATACAACTTAAGCTTGTATACATACCGCATATAGGCCATTCACTTAGCCATATAAGCGGGTGGAATAAATGCATAAAACAAACACTTTTTGCTATGGGGTGTTTAAGGAAAGTGACAGGAACATTTTGAAAAGACTGAGAATTTGAAAATCTGTTAAGCTTAACCTTAGAGTACTGCGTATGATGAGGAAGATACATTTACAGGAAAGCATGTCACTCTGATTCCTGACTAAAATCATTTGTATCAGTCAGGTACAACCTGCCATCAGGTGCCTCATCAGACCAACACAAAGACATGATAACATATAGAAACCATTTCTGCAGTTACTTGTTTACAGTAGGTTTCAAAGGGATTCCTTTGTTTTTACACTACTGCCTGTAGCATTTCAGTAAGATTTGTCCAAAGTGTCTTATACACATCTGTGGGGTACAAAATGCTGGCACTGATGTTGTATGGTGTTCTACACATACAGTGACCATCAGTGCCAGCTTAACATGGAAATGAACTCCCACACCAGACTTGGCAAATCAAATAGGCACATCATTTTTGTATTGTTATGTACTGTTTATGACTGAACACTTAGTAATACAATCTGAATGGACCAGGTTAAAGAAAACAAAAGTGGACAAACAAAAAATCAAGCACAGTTATAAACACAACATGACACGACAGACAGAAGTACATGAGGTGTTGAAAAGACAGATTCACATGAAATGCGTAATGATCAGTAACATAAGCGCATTAGTTACTTGTGAATATGTCTAGATAAAAGTTGAAGCTTGATGCAGACACACTATTTCCTGAATGATGAAAATGGCCACATTCATAATCACACTGGTAATTATGAATCGAAGCTGAAGAACAATGCGAAAAGTAGCCAGTATCATGTAGTTTGTAGCAGACTGAACTGCGATCTTAATGCAATTATAAACTATTGTATACAGATCTATAGATATGAGTATTGCTTAACTTTAACAATCATATCTATGTGATTATGAAAACTGTTTACACTACAGACATTCAACATTAATTAAACAATGACAGAGAATCTGATAAGCAATCCACACTGCACACCGGCCAGATACTGACAGTCTTCTCCAGATTTCACTTATTAGAACATGAGAAATTCTTACATGACATTCAATAACCTGTGGAGAAAAATTGCTCTCATATTTTCCACTGAATTCCAGGCTATTTTCGGCCTCCTGTGAAAACACCACTTTTCACATTTCCTCATCAGAGACATGTCCAGCTACTTTGTTGTGGTTGATGACTCCAGACATCTGAGTCATGATGTCTGGTGACGGGAAGATTATGAAAAGGGAGCAGAATTATGAAAATTGCATCTATGATCTGTGGTTTTCCCCTTCTTTGTCACTCCCAGACAAGACATGCATTTGAGGCAGAGGGCGAGCTGAGAGCCGGACTGTGAAGTCGGTGAGAAGAACTGAGTGTGTGTGTTCAGTACTGTATTTTTGTGCGAAGAAAAGTTGAGGTTTTTTTTTTTTTTCCGGGTGGCTTGGGTCATCCTCTTATTCCCTCCACATGCTCAATTTGGGCTCTGGACCACAAATTATCTTCTCTTCCTCTCATAAATATTAATATAATACTTTATTATCCATTGCCTTTGACCCTTATAATGCCAAAAACAAAACAAAACAAGAAAGCAAAATATCAAAAACATTGAGTAGGTCTGACAAATTGCAACATCACATAATAAGTAGAATAAAACCCAAAGGAACAGCAGAGGTTGTATAAACGTTGTGCTTCTTTAATTTCACTTTGTAAAGTCCTCCACTGTCCTCGTTGTGTTTTAGTTTAAACTTCTGTTATATTTAATATATATATATAGATAAATGTACACGTATAATCCGCACTGAGGTCCGTCCCTTGTGGCAATCAGAGGGTAAGCAGAGGCTACCAGGAGCACCCTTCCTTTTCCGGCCTGTTTCTGATTTGTCCTTTCCTCACCATTCATTTGCTTATTCATTCATTCACTGAGCAGTTTTTTTTTGCCATCTGTCTTTTTGTCATTCAGTAGCTCCCGTGGTCCCAAAGGTTGGGACAAGAGAGATAGTTTCTGTAAAAAAAAAAAAAAAAAAGATTTTCACCACTTTCTCTCTTTTGCTTTCTTCCCGGAATCCCTGTTCCCTTGTTTTATTCCCTCAGGTCCTTTGTCATCTTTGGTAGAGTGTCTGACACTTTGGTGTGTCTTGGGAATCGGGTGGAGGGGCCGTCAAGGACTGCGATTTGAGGGAGTGGAGGCACATGAGAGGGTGCGGGTATATACGAAGAGGGTTGACGAAGTAGAGGAAAAGGTGACAAAGTGACACGCTGACATAGATAACGTGAGTATAATAAGATCAATAGAGTGTTAAGTTCAAATGTTGTGGATCATTAAGTATGTTCACCTTAAATATGGTGTGAGTGTCAGGTGGCTATATTGAATGTCTGCGGAGGGGGTCAAAGAAAGAGGTGAAACTAGACAAAGGATTGATGTTACCATCTATCTAAGCAAGAAGTATGAAATGGATGCATGGAGGATAGAAAGACAACAAGTGAAGACAGGAAAGTGGAGGAAAGAACAAGGGGAGGGGTAGAGAGAGAAGTAGAAGAGCGTGAGTCAGGGCAGTGTCTGTCAGCACAGACAGGAGATGGTCTTGTTGGGAGTGCTCATCATCTGTACAGCAGTGACAGGAAGCTGGAAATGCCAAAGGTCAGCCAGCTGGCCAGTGGAGTGAGTGTGATCCTCCGATCAGAACTGAAACAAAATAGGAAACACAGCTGTTTAATTGGTTTCTACATTAAAATAACAGTTGGCTAATTTGTGCTACATCAGCTATTAAAGTCATATGCATGTGCATGTGAGGAAGATTAACTCTCCACATACATTTTTTTGAATTACTCATACAATTAGTGGTGTGCTGTGCAATTAGAGGTTTACACTGCAACCATCCCTTGTTATTTATTACACTTTACTCACTGCACATATTTCACATGCATTTTTTCTCTCATGAATTTCATCTGGGGCCATCACAAGAAAGAGAAGAGTAAAGAGAAGGTAACATATTCAGTCAGATTAAAGGTATACTTTTATGTTTACTCCTCTGTGACAATTAGCATACCATTTCTGTCTTTGTCCCATTAAAGCACTATTTTATATATTTCATACAGTGCTACCAGTGCCAAAAGCAAGAGGGAAGATGTAGAAAAATTGATCTGAAAGGATGAAGAGAGACTGAGTGGGTGGATGAGTAAACAAATAACAGAAACAGAGAGATTCACCAGTGATATCCCACACATTGCTGTGGCAGCTTTGAGAGTTTAATGAGTAAAATAAGTTACAATTGATGCCGTCATCAGCACTATATGATGGGTTGTTTTTCTGGTTTTATCTGCAGCTTGTTATTGTTTTTGCACAGTGAGAAAATCCAGCAGACACATATTTTATGTGGTCATTTAATTGCTCAGAGCCCTGACAGATACATAGGCTAGATTCTTTGTTGCTACTCTTTTTTTTCTTGTGTACAAACACTCACTCATCTTATACATGCATACAGAATAGCTCTTTAACACATGCCAAATTACACATGCAAGGCGCAAAGACAGAAAATCGTAAATAAAAAGTAGGTTTTGTATTACAAAGATCAATATGATTTCATATCAAGGGTCCATCCTCCCGGCAGAAAATCAATATTTATAATAAAGCTTTGATCCATAAATGCATGAACACTCCCACACACACACACAAACACACATCCATTCCTAAAGTTTGCAGGTGACAGACTGAAGTGGAACATGGCACTTTACATCTCTCTGTCTGTCTCTCTTTCTGTCCTTTAACCCATCCTGCTCTTGGGCTCTCATTCTCTCTCTTTCTACACACACATCATGTAAAGGAGCAGTTTCTATACAATTCATCAAAAATCTGTCTGTTATGTCATTGAGTTAAACTGGAATTAAAAAGATAAAGGATTACTACGGACATGTGCATCACTTTTTGTGTGCGTGTGATGTGGATCAGTGTATGTTATTGTACAGGCAGAGGACAGCCACTCATATAAATCAGTGTCGGTTCAAAACAGTCTAGCTACCCAAGCTGTCCATGATGACGTCAAATCTGCACGATGCCTCCTGCTTTAGATTGGAGTGGTTTATGTGTAAATATCACTCCTGGATTACTTTTTCACCTGTGTGGAAAGTTCACTGGATATGATGAAGCCAAGGGCAACGTGATACAGAAGAGCAATAAAGAGAAAAGAGAATTCGGGTAAGAGTAGAACAGTCAGAGAGAAACTCACCTTCCACCACCTCCTCTCCTCCTGCAAACACACTCAACTGAGCTGAGTGGAGCTCTGAGAATTTATGTAGGTGGAGTTGCACCAAACGTGTCACAGGCAATCTTCCTTCATTAGTGGAGAACCGCAGGATAACAGTCCCCTGTGCGTGCACACAGTTAACCTGAAGTAACTGTGAGTGCATGTGTGTGAGAGGGCATACACTACAGTTGTCAGATGTGTGCATTTGTGAGCTTATGTGCGTCCTTGCAGGTGTATATATCCATACATATATACTAAGACTCCACTGAAAATGCTTCCAGGTGGATGCACATGTATGTCAGGTACTCTGTATGCAGTGTGTGAGAGACACAGGTGTTATATAGCATATAAGGTGTTTGATGCTGCCAGGCCTCTCCTTACACATCCATGTGAGATGTAGGAAGCATCAGCAAGTTCTCATTGGTGCATACTGGTTCACATGCATCCTGAATATCCTTCTGTCTCTCTTCTAGTCTCTCCCTCTCTCTCTCTTTCTCTTCTCATACATACACAAACACAAAGCCATATGAAAATTTGCTGATCAAACCTGCAATTGCTGTCATGTGCTGCTTTGTACTTTTCTGTTTTCTGGCAGCGATGGTAAACACCTACTCGTATGAAGCTCATCTTAACCAAGAACTTTGGTTTGGACTCAGATGAACCTGGTATAAAATGGCTTGCTCATATATCCAGTGCATCTTGCATTAAGCGCTGCTGAAGGTGTGCTCTATCTGAGTTTGCATGTTCCTCTAAGTCACATTCTTTTTAAATTCATTATACATAACGAACACGACATGAGTTTAATCCTTGTCTCATCCTAATTCTACCTCACCAACTCCACGGTGGCAATAATCTGTTCTCGAGACAGATGCATTTGTGTTTCTTACAGTGGCAAGGACTCTTTAGTTGCCTGCTTGATAATTACCCATCTGTCTGTGCGGTGTGTCTCCGCTTGCACAAAACCTGCAGGACACAAATGCATGCACACTCAGAGAGCTGAAGAGCTTTCCTTCTTCCTGTTTATACCTTCATTCATTATTCACTTCATCCGCCACTGTGTTTGCATGCACATATGTGTGAGACTGCACACATCCACGTGCACAAACTTGTAAATACCCTCATACACATGCTTCTCGTTTTCAGGCTTTGTGAAAGTAGAAGCAGGTTGCTAATAATTCCTTTAATCTTCGCTTGTTTTTGTTGTTTCCACAGCTCCAATGTGACCTAAACGATGTTCTCAAAACATCTCGCTCCTTAGACTCTCATCGTGCTACAAAAACTTGCAACAATAAGGTTCCTGCTCTGTTGAGGATTGTTCCCTTTTTACCAGTGGGAAGTGTTTTGGGGAGTTTTTCCTTATTTGAATTGACTCTATCCTCAGATTCTCATCTGCTGCATTTGATTTGTTCGACTATATGAACAAAACTGTAGACCAAATTAACTACTAAACAACCAGTTATATAATCTACTCACATATTGTTCCATATATCTGATTCTCAGTCAGTCTCACAGTCTTAAAGTGTCTCAATTTCTCAACAGTGATGGCAGAGAGAGAGAGAGAGAGAGAGAGAGAGAGAGAGAGAGAGAGAGAGAGAGAGAGAGAGAGAGAACACAATGAAAGCAATTTACTGACATTTATGTGAATATGTATGTGAATTTTGTGTGTGCACATCTTGGCTGGCAGAGGGAAGCTCTTACTCTACCTAAGGCAGGTTTTAGTCACATATTCTCTTTCTTCTTGGTTCTTAGACCTATCCTTCTCCCTCTTTCTCTCCAACTCTTTCCTCCCTCAATAAAACCCCTCTGTCTGTCTCACCCCTGCACAAATGCACGCAGACATGCACGCAAGCACACACACACTTACTTTCAGTCACTCTCCGACCTTTTTCTCTGTCTTTTCTACATACCCATAACCCTCAGGCTGTTTGAGCCTCCCTCCACATGCTTACATGGGCATGCCCTCATAGGCTGAAACTCATGGTTTTGTCTGTCTAGTAGTCTATTCATGGGCTGATAGCTTGATTTGACTTTAGAAACATGGTCAGTTTATGGGGTGAAAACAGCTCCCGCTGTCAGATCTCTCACTGTGTGGATATTGCTGTCTTACACATTACACTTCACTCCTGGTCTTTTTCCCCCTCTAAATACTTATCATCACCCACTTCTTCTCTGTCCTCCCTCTCCCTCTCTCTAAAGGGCAAAGAAAAAGCTTTTAAGGATGAAGAGCAGTGTGCAGAGGTAAACAGATAATTGTTCCTAATAGAGAACAGAAGGTAAGAGGAGGCAGTGGGGTTGTCATGTGGAGAGTTAGAAGATGACAAGATAAAGGGGAATGGGAAGTAAATGAAATGATGGAGGCTTAGGAACGAAATCATGAGCCTTCCAGTTCTTCTCCATGCCAGTGGTGTAAAATTGCATACAACTCCCACACTGCACAATTCTCTCTGTGCCACATTACTTCACTTCCCAAATACGTAAGAAGACTTTTAATTCCTTTTCTCCTGTTCCTCTGAAATCTCCTTCTCTGCTGCCCCTCAATTAATTTCTTTTCTGCTGAAATCAATTCATTTCAGCTCAGTGTAATTCGGCTCCATTTCTGCTTCTCAGCAAAGCGCCTTACTGTCATGTTTGCTGAAAACAACAAAGCTATCAACATTTTGAAACCATTAAGAATAATATTGCCTTCCTTAATTAAATTCTTTTGAACATAGACAAACAATGAAGGGAGTGGGAAAAGTCCATCACAAGTGATTCTTTGGTTTTGTGTGCTCACAACTTTCCACTTACGCCAGGCTGAGGGGGAACCTGAGCATGACATGAAGTGTGACTCAGACACTTGGATATCTAGTGCTGCACCAATTTGCAGCCAAAGAGAATTTTTTTAATGTATTTATTTCATTGTCTATCTTACCTGTCTTACCTGCGCTGGCTACAGTGTTCTCCTGTTTGCACTTCCCTATGGTGATGGACACATCGTCAATGGCAATATCCCCCTCGTAACTTGGCCCTCGAATTCCTTCAAACACAATCTGTTCAGGGAGGAGACAAAGACAGAGATGGATGATGGGTGAGTGTATCTGACAATATCGAAATGTTATGATAAAACGTTAACACTAATCTTGCAGTATAACAGATAGAGAAGCATTAGTGTGTCCTTATCCCATTATGTCCCATTTGTAGACCAGGAACTATGAAATCAAACAAGAGATTGCTCTGAAAAGTTTCCAGACGACGTCTCCATTTTAGCCACCAGCCATCTGGTTTTGACTGACAGCCTAATTACTGTGGTGTACCAAGGCACCAAAAGCCCATTGCACCCAGCTAATCAAAAACCAAGTGTATTCTGTCTGGAATATCAGGAGGGAAAAGGAAAACAAACAAGAAAACACTGTTGCTCAACAATAACAACAAAAGAAACTCTCACAGCTGTAGTTGTTATTGGATATAACTGCAGACATTGGTTCTTTGTATTGTTTAATTTAAAATATGTCAGCCCAGTGTTTGCTGTGTAAACATGTCTGAAGAATTTTCAATCCTACAGTAATCATTCACACACATATTTTCTGCTACAAAAGCCAAGTAGCTTTTGAGCAAGGCACTTAACCCTCAAGCTGTTCCGACAGAGCAGAGATATAAGCAGGTGATGCTGGTGGGAAAACTGCCTGAATTCTACCTGCAAACCATTTCTGTGTACACACAGGTTAACAAAAGAGCGAGCAGGTGCATACATCAAATGGTAAATATGCATGAGTGGCCTCACTTTACAAACTCCATCTGTTAACACCGATGTGCTGTGGTGGAGTATTAACAGAGTACAGAGAGTGTTTAACCTAAGAAAGAGGCAGAACAAGGTTTCCATCAATTTATGTGTAAATATATCAAGCCAGGGTGCCAGGGTGGATTCAATTAACCCGCAGAGAAGCTCAGCCCAACCTCATGAATGGTCTAAGTTAACGGAGGGTGGTGAATGGTGAGGCAAACACCACAGTAACCATCTCTCACTGCCAAGGAATTCCATTACCCATGTTTTAATCTCTGACTGTTGTGGTGTTAGCTCCTAACAGATGTGTCAGTTTGAAGTATCAAACAAAAATTCATGGGGCAGATACCAATAAGCCATTTATTGCCATAGACAAGTAGCCCACAGGAGCAGACTGTGTGCATGTGAAGTAATTTATATCATTTTTCTCCTCAGCAGTGTAATCATGAAACACAGAGTTAAAGGTAAATAAAGAAACTTAAAGCGGAAGAATTATTTAAAATTTCATACCGTGATTCACTTGGCCTATAGGTCAGCTGATCCCAGTAATGCCCAGAGTTTGAGTGGTAACTAACACACACAAATACACAGGTGGCTGAAACCATTTTTTCTCTCTGTTTCTCTATCCGTCTCTCACTCTCTCCCCCTCTCCAATTCAGTTACATCCAGAAAGAGGAGGGAAACATAAGAGCAGTACCTCCTCTTTCCAACTTGCTTTCTAATTTAGTCCCAGAAGGAGAAACAGTCTAAATAAAATAATTAAGAGAACCTTGAAGCTCACTGGGTGATGTGGTAGAGGGAGAAAGAGAAAAAATACAACGGCATGCTTTTTTTTTTTTTCCTTTGCTCATTTTTGCAAAAGGGTTATTAGATTTTTAGGTAAAGCGAAGATGTGAAGGAAATTCAGGGACAGCAGAAGAAAGAGGCTTAGTGGTCAAAAGGCCATTCTCATCTAAATTATAAACACCATGGTGGTGTTTATTCACATTGTGCCCGTGGTTACCTTTTTTTTTTATTATTCATGTGCTTGCTTCCTTAAATTATACACTCTCTCATTATTGTGTCGCTAATCAGCCCAGCACCCAACGTGATCCTTATAACCAACACACATTCATCCAAACACACCTGCAGTGACACTGGAACCTTGCATGCTTCCCTCTTTACACCTGCAACCATGAGACACCAGATTATTGTATAATTAGAGATGATGAGAAAAATCATTGGGAGAGGGAAGCTCGGAGAAACGCTGGCCTCGACACAGTACAACAGCACAAACAGCCATCTCCTTTAAGTTACGTAACGACACAATCATATCAAAGATTATTGAACAGAATGGCACGGCAAAGCAATGAAATATCTCGGTCTGCAACAGAGGATGGCAAAATAATAATTTCATGGGTTTATCTTCCTGGAAAGGCTCAAGGAAATAGGCCTGTGCCCTTTCCACTTAATGTTCACTGCTGACAGATCGGGCTGAAGTGAGACCTGCCTGTGCCAATACTGTCTTACACTTAAACATCACTGCTAGGCACTGTGCTAAACTGTATGCACAAGTATATCGCAACAATTTCTCTTGGTAGTTGCCTGATACAAAGTCACTGAAGTTTTTTAAGTGTGATTTCCATTATTGATTTTTTAGATACAACTTTCAGGAAAAAAAAGTATACAGGATGCAATATTTAAAATGCCTTTCTACAACAGAAGGCACAGCACTAAGAGGTGGAGGTTTAAATGTAAAAATCGGGTCATAGGCTACTAAATGCTTCTATTATATCTACTCTGTCTGATATTTAACTTTGACATTTACTGAATACTTAAAACCATAGACTTCAAAGTCTCTTTTTTTCAAAATTACATTTAAAATTCTCTCAATTTCCAGTTCATGTAGTGTGAGACTGCGTAAGGAAGTCAAAGTGAGATAGACAGCTTATGCATGCATGTGTGTGTGTGTGTGTGTGGGGGGGGTGACGGTAGGATCAAAGGGTGTACAGTAAAGTGTCAGGTTGGAGTTGTGAATGTGTCGTTTTGTCAAGCCTTGTAACCTTTTAATGTTCCCATTGATGTGCTGTCCACATACCAGAGGGGACACAGCCGCGAGAGAGTGAGAGAGAGAGAGAGCGAAAGAGAGAGAGGGGGCAGAATACCAGTGCAGAAGAGACATGCTGCAGTGTGAGGCAGGCAAATGTGGGTTGGCCTGGTTTCCAACAAGCCCCCCAGGTACCAAACACTGCGAGGAACACAGATGGCCTCTGGGTAATCCACAGAGGAGCGAGTAGGGACACAAATAATCCACTACAACATGTTACCTCCTTTTTTTTTTTTTTTTTTTTGTTTTTTTTGTTTTTCCCATTTTGCAACTCCATTGATTTCATCGTCTCAATGAACAACCAGAATCAAGGCCAGTAATCATTTAAATTTTTAGACAGGAATGTGATTGGCTTGACAGAAGAATAGGACAGATGGTGGTTCATAACAACAGAAATCACCACTGATGCTGATTGTCAATGTAATAGCGAAGACACTGTGAACGGCCAACTCTAACAAAATACTTCTGTTTCCCTCTGGATGCAATAAACACAGATCAAGAGCAGAAAAGCTCATAAAGAGGTTGTTCACATTTCACAAATTTACAACTTGAATATACACATTAGTAATCATAGCCAGCAGGCAGTAAACAATTTAAATTCTAATGCTTTCTTATCAGTTGGCTCTACCCCTGTTTACAATAACAGCCTTGTATTAATGCAAGCCACTGGCTGGGCTACTGTTCTTGTTTTAGAGAGGCAGGAAGGATAGCTGTTCTCAAAGACATCATTACTTTTGTTGGATGGAGCACAAAGACAGGAAATGCTGAGCCGAGTGGCAGTACCTCAAAGACCTTCAGTGTATGCAGTGAGCTGTGCACAGGACGGGAAGGTTTGTGTTCTCTGTGGACACGCTCTCAACATGAAGCGGAAATCAAACAAGTGTCAATATACAGTCACCCCCGCAGTCGGTGGAACTAAATAATGTCTAATTCAAATGCCGAACTCCCGGGAATTTAGTTGATTTGGAAATCACAAGAAAGGGGAGATCGGAGACAATGGATAATAGGCACAACAAGGCTATCTCTGTTTATTTTTCCTGGGAATTCGGGTTAATGGTTTCTTCAAATGTACAGAAAAAGAGTCAATATTAAACAGCAAAGGAACAGGCGCAGACACTGTTCTATACAACATTACCTGGACCTTAATTACACTGGGTTCGCACATCAACCAACTTGGAAATACAGGCCATTGAAGTGGGAAATTAATATTGATATTACTGCCATTCAAAATGAACCAAACCTCCCAACTTCTCTGAAAAAGATCAAGAGAGACACAATAATGCCTGTAGACTAGCTGAGACTCAAACTTAAAATGACACCCGCTCTCAAAATGTTGAAGGTTGTTGTGCTTTCATTTTCAACAGAACATCATTTGTATAAAATACATTCATTAAAGCCCCACTGTGCAACATTTCATGTTGTCTATTCACAAAAACTGATTATTTCATTCAAAAGTATGTGTTTCATTAATTAGTAATTACTCCCATCAACAAACTGAAGTGGTAAGCTTTGAATTTGTCATTCATACATACATAGAGCTGGCAAGCTCAATGCAGGCTGCCATGTTGTGCCGCCATCATTTACGTTCAGTGGGTCTCTGTGGGACAGGGACACACCAGAGCAGTAGGCTCTGGGAGAAATGATCGAAGTGGTGACTATTTGAAAACCATCACCGCGGTGTAGTGTGAGACCGGATGGAGGATAACACTCATGGTGCATTCACGTGGAATCAGGCAGACAGCAAACCGGATGTCATTTTAGTGGACGAGAGACGGCCGGTAAAGCGTGGGTGAGATAAACAATATGCCAATTCACCATAACAACATATGTCAAGTGTGTATCGTTTTGTATTTCTGACAGACCACTTATCCCGTTCCATGTCGTCCCTCTGGCCTCTGCCCAATTCCACATGAATGCAGCATAAAGAATACTATTCAGTTGGAACCTAACCGCTAGATAGGAGAAATTTTCACACATTATGTCTTTAATTTTGATAATTTCCCTTTGTATATTGCAAATGTCCCATCTGAAATGAAGGGCAACACTCACAGGATTACAGATTAAACTTCATGTTGTCGTAATTGTACATAATTTATGATTTAAATGTGTGTCACACTGCAGCTGCAGACTAGAGTCCCTCTGAGAGATGGTGACCAGTGATTAACCTGCAATAGCTGTCTCATGTGAATGAGTTCAAATGCAGGTTACACGTGAGCTCATCAGACTAATATTAAATACCCCTCTTCTGTTTCAAAGAGGCATAAATAATTCACTGTGACAAAACAATTTCAAGAAAACACTAGTGACTAATCCTAAACACTTGTTAAATCTACTGTGCAGGATTCATGCAATGACTCATGCACACTGGACTCTGCATAACATGGACACTATGTGGATACTTAGTTTCCAAAGGTGGTGAATCTTTCCATCATATACTGGACTATAAAGCAGCAACCCACCCCGTGATCTCCTCCTTCTTCTCCTCCTGTCTTTTCAGTAAATCTATCCTGTTCCATCACTCTCCTATCATGTGACCCATTTTGTAGACAAATGAATGATGAATAACAAATTTCAAGTGTTGTTGACCTTGTTGTCTTTGCCAGCAGCAGCCAAAGAAGTCTGTTTTCTTACTTTTCATTACTGTTTTGACCAAATGAAGCATAGACTTTTTGTTTCCTGTTTCCACTGGCACAGCCATGTCCACTGTACACAGATGGTCATGTCACATGTAATTTTTCATTTATTTAATTTGTTTGGATCCTTTTAGATTGTGTTACTTATCCATAGATCCAACAAGCCATAGAAGTTGGCAAATTAGATCTAATAGAGCTACTCTTTACAATTCTAACTTCTTTTTGACAAAAAAGCTAAATAGAAGAACACAACAACATTGTGCCGGGTAATTGTCAACAGCAGGCAGCTCAATCATTATCATTGATTGTAAGGAAACCAGCACTCCCTAGGGACTTAGAGAGATAGAGAGAGAATGAGATACAGACGAGACCTGGGGAAAGATGGGGCAGCTGGAGCAACAAGATCAACAGAGGGTGGTGGTCAGAAGGGCAGTGACAACTGAAAGAGAATAGGAGGGATGGGCTGAAAGAGAAATCTGGAGAGAGACAGACAGGTATGGAGACAGAAATGGTCTTCACCACGGATATTTCATTTCTTCAGGCCTGTGGGGAATGCGATACATAGAAAAAAATAGTAAGAGGGGAGTAAATGTGAGAAAGGAGGTGAGAGAAAGTAACAAAGTATGTTTATCAGCTTACCTCCTCCGGCTGGAGCTAGGATCAAGGCTGCGTGCGCTCTCCATTATTTAACAACCCTATTTGTTACCTAGTGGTTGTGTTGTGGGTAAGTGACAGAGAATGTGTGTTTTAAACAGAGAGCAAACTGAAGAACTGAAATATCTAAACAGTCCATATCTTCAGGTTCTAAACTATTTGGTGCTTTTTATCTGTGCATCATTACTACAGGATGGTACAGTTTTTTCCTCCAACCAGACTACAGCAAAAGATTTTATTGATTAGCACATGTTCACTCAGAGACAGAGCTTGTAATAACCTAACAAAACTGATCCTAAGTGGAACATGGCTGCAAACTTTATTTGACGGGTTTGACAGATTTCCAGGGGCACATCAGGGGGAGTCAACGAAAAGCACAAAAAATGGATGCATTGGAAAATGTGAGAGTGGTGGACATACTTTGCGAAGCCACACTTGTATCTCTATGTGATATGGGACACTACACACTGAGCAAACAGCGCACTACATGCATGAATATGTGAAAAGACCACACACAGAGGAAAAATAGGAGAAAATTTGTCATATATGAGGCAACCTTCAGTTGCCAGGGAGACAAGCACTCTCTTCTGTGCAACCTTCCTTGTTCATCCATCCAGCATCATCTGCCTTTGCCTGACTTAAGATACAAATGGGGGTATTGTATTACTGCTTTATTGATGCTCACATCTCATTCTCTACTCTTTTGTTTACATTTCCAGTTTCTTTGTCTCTAAAACACCCAATTTTGCTCACACACATGTGTGCCTCTATATCACAAGTGGGCTGGATTGAGACTGCCCATGGGCAGGGTCCAGCTCTCAAATGAAAAAAGAAAAGTCTATATCAATAAATTTGAGGTCAAAGAGAAAAAAATAGTTGAAGTTACATACTTTTCTATTTTTCCACAAAGATTTCACCCTCTCAAAATTCTCAAAACCATGTTTTGTGCAGTTTGTCGTTTGAGTCCAAGTAAGCATTTGTGCCAAATTTAGGGGATTTCCTTAGAAGTCTGGGAGATAAAATCATGTTTCATGAGGTCACCACACCATGACCCTTCACAACCAAAATCTTGTCATTTCATCCTTGAGTCTTAGTCAATTATAAATGCCATAAATGCCAAATTTGAAGAAGTTTTCTCTAGGCATTACTGAGACATTGTGTCCAAAGGATGGGATGTACAATGGACAGAAACCTAAAAACAATATGCTGGCTCCTTCAGATCTGGCTGTCACCTGCGCCTCCATAAATATTTTGATGGAGATGTGGGTTGGATGCAGTTTTGAAATGACCTGGACTTGAAACTGGGAAAAAATTTAGAGAAAGAAAGACACATGCAGTGCCAATGCCCCCCAGCTTCATCTACAACAAGGCGTACTGAGCCGATGAGGACGACTGACTACGAGACGAAACTGAATTAGCCTCATGTGTAGAAGATCAAATGATTCCTGTGCTGTACACTGTGTGAAAGAGCATCAAACTTTGCAAATAGGATAAAGTCTTAACAGCTTCGATCACAGAGGAGCCCTAAAATATACTGTATGTGCACTGTTTCAGACTTCATTTTCTCCTTAATGCTGAAGGAAACATGGCGTTGCAGAGGAATAGTTAATGAAGAGCAAACGCAGCTTGCAGCTAAAGCCTTCAGCCCACATTCATCATGGATTCAATTTCCCCTATGCACGTACAGAGTATCTGGAATCATTACAACACAACTAGCAGGCATCCCCTGCTCATAAATAACCCTGTTAATTGACCTGTCATAGCTAATTGCTGCAGGGGATAGGAGACTGGTATGTGTGTGCATGTTTCTTATTTTTTTTAAGAGATCTTCTTTATCTGTGCATGTGTCTGTATCTAACACAGTGTTTATGCATGTGATTTTGTTTGTGCATGAAGATAACAGAAAGAGATAGATACATGGGCAGTCCATGTGCGTAGGTGAGTGTATGAACAGTTGGATGGTTGAAGACTCTCTTTACTGAGTCTGTTGATTTTAGATGCAGTAGTCATTAGCCTTGAAACAGGAGGGTGTGAAACGGACCAGGGCAAAAATCGACCTGACTGGTCGGCCTGTCCCAGCACTGTGCCATGGAGAGAAAGAGGCACGGAGAGGAGAAAAAATAATCAGAGAGACAGAGATCGAGAAACACACACACAGGAGGTTTGATGTTTGTGAAACAAAACCATCATCTTTCTTTTGCACTCTCCCTCTCCTCAGTTATAAACTTCCTGACACGGATGCACACACACTCACAAATAGACAATGAGCGAGAGAGAGGGAGTATCATGTCCAGTCAGAAATGAGGTCTGAGTCATCTAGTTTACTCGGCCACATCCCAGCAGGGAAGAGCTAACTGCAAGTGAAGCAGCCGAAGAGCTGATGGGACCTCAATGATGTGTCAACATACAGAGCTCAAACACAGGCTCACAACAGGACTGTTGTGTCTGTTATTTCCTCCATGATTTACTGAATGTGTTTAGTTGTTTTAGCTAAACTTAAAACTTGTGGTGAATGTAAGCTCTATACCAAGGGGTCACCAACTATAGTGGTTGAAGGGCTAGGATGTTTCTCGACAGATACCTTGGGGGCTGGACAGTCAAATAAAATTAAATTAAATTCACATTTTTCCCTAATAATTTAGTTTTTGATATTTACTGGTTTTTTTTTCTCATTTATAGCCTTTGTCAGTCAGGCCAGTCAGCCACCAGGAGGAATATAAATATTTTGACTTGATATTTGTGGGTGTTGTGCCCATCACTGGCTTTGACACAAGGTTATGGACAAATAAAATGAAAATTATCAACTTCATCAGAGGAACTTCAAGTATGCAGCACTGCCTGTTGCGCAAATTTGCTGTGGAATCTCAAGCTACTCATGTTGATCTCTCTCTGATAAAGTTATTTCAATCTCTGATGTTTTTCAGTTGCTTTAATAGAGGGGACTGCAAGATATTTTCTTGTTGATGCTCACAATTTCGGAATTTAATCGCAGGCCGCCAGTTGATGGTGACTGCTCTATACAATAATAAATGTGTTCAGACAAATTTAATGGAAGAGACGTTTGCATGAAAGTGTCATTGTAAAAGCAGGCTGGGAGCTGGCCAAGGTGTTAGCCAGGTGTCTCCTCAAGTTCAGTGGTTTTCAACTGGTTCACTTTTCTATATATATTCTAATAGACCTCACAAAAATATTGCAGTATTATAGTGTTAATACTTTCCTGTACTGTTAAAAACATGTAAAGGAGGAAAAAAAATAAAAAAACAAAAGTGCAACCAGCACTAGAAACCTAGAAACTTAATTTGAATTAGAGGCGTGTCATTTTTGATGACTTCATGCTTTCATGAGCCAGCATTTTGCTGGACACAACACACTGAGGTTTCGGTTCCTCTCTGTTGCCCTCATTGCAAGAAACCCCATATTTAATAGTCAGTTTTGCCTCATGGAAACACTTTGGTTCAAACAACCGAATTTCATACATGAAAACCACAAGACTCTTTAATAACAATAATTTTTTTTATCTTGTGCGTATAATTGATTGGGACTGTTCTTCTCTGTAATGTTGAGGTGGTGCAGTAACAAGATGTCGTAGTGCAACATGAATACATTTTTATCAATGATATTCTGAAGGTTTTTGAATGCTGACTGAGAAACAGCATAGTGATATCTCATCAATTCCTAATCCAGGTGAAAAATAACTGGTGTGGACGTTAATACCAATGTATCTATGTGGTGCAAAATTAAAATACACATGTTCATTATTTATTTTCATTCAGAGGTCATGGGAGTGCGTTGATACATGTGTATGCTGTTCTGTGTGAAAGCTTGTTCTCCACCCTGAGATCAGCATATTCTTGATGAAGCGAATAATCCTCTGGTTACGGTGTGGATAGGCTTGGTGCTGACATTCAGCAGAAAATGAGCTGGATGTTCACTCAAAGGCTCCTCATTTATCAATAACTTCCCTCAGTACTACAACTGCAGCACAAGTTTAATAAATGAAAAATGCAACCCAGTCTCTCATATAAAAGCTTGGGGTTAATTTATGTACATCACATTTTTCATTGCCTTCATTAGGACCACTTTTTTTACGCAAATGTGTGTGTCTTAGTGAATAAATGTATGGAAATATATTGATTCCAGTGGGCAAAAGCTGTTTACATTCTAAGACTGTGGTCAGTTTCTGCTTCCCATGTATTAGCAGGTGCTCTATCAGGGCAGGTGCTCACCAACAGGGGACCTGAGATTGCTCTCTACTCCTCCTGCTTAATTGCTACAAAAACCTTTGTTTCCACCATGGAAGAGAAAATGAACTCTGGCATGTGTTACCTCTGACATCACCATATATAAGGCTTTAATGCTGGGGGCTCATATCTAAAGTCACTGGTGTTCTCTGATTCTTTAGAGATTCAAAAGCCACTATGGTAAATTTCCTTTGAAATATTCATTGGGTTCCAGGCAGAGTTCGATCCCAATTCTTTGTGGAATTCCCATGATTCCTAGCAGTCACTGGAGTATAAAATGTCCCCTGTTCTAGTCTGCAGCCTAGACCTTCCTCTTAGGGAAGACACAGTAGAGAGGAAACAGGAGCAATATACAGTAGGAAATAAGAGTTGACGGGGGAAAAGGAATAACATAAAATCATACAGTCAAATTCTTTGTTGTTGTTTTTTTTTTCCCTCTTTTCGTCTTTTTAGAGGAAGCCAAAGCAGACCTGACAATGGTGTCAGCACGTGGTGGAAATTAACTCTCAAGACGCAAAGCAAGCACTGGAGGCAGTTCAGAGGCTGACTTCTTTCAACATCAAGCAAAGTATAGAGTACTCTACAATTGCTCTCAACAGTTATGCCACTGTATGCAATGCAAGACATCTCAGTTGCAGAGAGTAAGTCTGCAGGACCTGAGGGAGCTTTCCTACTTTCTCTGGGAAGCACAAGCTCTTCAGTTGTATCCACTTATCTATTGTTCATTTGTTTTTCTAATGAGACAAACATTCTCCTTAAACACTATACTGCTTGTTCAATCGTTGACGCTCAAGCTTTTGATGCTTTAGTAATTGTCTGTGTTGGGAAGAAAAAAGAAAAGTAATCACCAAGGCCTTACCTGGAAGGGTCCACTGGGACTGATGTCAAAGAATGCTCTCTTCCAGTCCGAGCCTTGATCACCAGACTTCGTCCATACTACGGAGTCCACAGAGGCAATGCTTCTCACTCTCAGAAGCACATTAAGAGTGCCTGTGAAAAGTATGCACAAACACATTACCACAGACACACACCGACACACACATCCACACAAACACAGAGATTATTAGAAACTGTCAATGAGCTATGGTAAGATTGTAGCAGAGCTTATCATTACTGAAATATACAGGGCAAACATTTCAGACATAATCAACTCATAATTATCTCCACCAAGGACCAGGAAAGAGCACATCATGAAAGACTGAACAAACAGTAGACAACTCATACACACATTCAATCAAACAATGAATATACTTGACTGTGTAATCAGCTTAGATGCAATTAGTGAAACAATAATAATGTGTATCTACCCGTTTACTAACCACAGTAAGACATGTGACCACCCAATGATAGCACCTGAATGTACAGACAATGTAATTAATCGTTTATAGACACAAGAGAGACAGAAGGTAATGGACTGCAACCACCACCTTTATCCCAGTGGAGCTGCTCCATGTTGTAAAGGCCAGCAGCAATCTACAAGTCACACCCTCTGCTCTGACAGTCTCTGGCATTAAGTCAGCATCATCAAAGATCTAACTGTTATCTAGCTGCCAGTATAAAATTCTATACAGAGAGGCTTTTGTCTATGAAATCTATGGAATCAAACTCTAAGAGAGAGAACACATTGTTAGACCATTGTTTGAGCGCCATACACTTCAAATTACCTTTATTTCTACAGGCAAAAACATGACAGCATCATGGGCTCACCTTGGAAATAGAAACAAATGCAGTGGGTGATGGTCTAACGTCAGATACTATATATGGGTGACATTTGGGTGTACATTAAAGGTGTGAAGCCCCTTGGATGAGCAGCAATATGACACACATATGGTGCAAGGACAGCAGAGAGGAGTAATGAAGTTGCACAGAAATAATGGTGGAAGGTAGATGGTGAGGAAAGATTTTTAATTAAATTACCTTTGATGATTAACCCTTTTTTTGTTTAATACCCCAGGCTACACTCACTGCCATATAATGTTTGGAGTTTAAATTTTAAAAACAATTGCAACAAATGTGGAAATGAAAATAAATAAAAATCTGTTGTCTGGAAAAATGAAAAATGACTAGAGAATGACACCATTTGGACCATGCTGCAAGTTGATCCAAGTAGTCTCTCTGTCTCTCTCCCGGGTCTCTAAGGTGTGAGAGAGTCGTTCATCTTCTTAATGATCCCCAGCCAGCTCCTAATTGGAACATTAACCAACCACCAGTCTCTTAAACAAATACACAGGCAGGGGTCATGGTATCTCTGTGTTATACAACTGCTACATAAACTGTATGTGCATGTGTGGGCATGAGTTGGCTCGTAGATTTATGCTTGGGCATAAGCACAAATGTTTATCATTAGGCTCCATGCATGCATCTCATTGACTGAGGTAATGACACTCAAACCTTGAAGCAGCAGCCTGGTGGTAATTAACTTCCTGCTCTGTCACATGAGAGGTGTGACTAAGGAGGTGTAGAGGTAGGTAAACAGGAGAAGTTGGGTGAGATGTTTTCAATTTGTGTGTGACAGAAGCAAAGGAAAGCAAACTGTCAGTCCAGACATCACGCATCATCCAGACTCTGATAGTAAACACACTTTAGTCTGGTGCGAATTTAGGAGTGCTCAAGAACATTCCCAGTTTCTCATACATGTGAAACACTGAGTTAATCAAACAAGACAGAAGCTAAACTGATGGATTTTATGCTATTCTTAATTGGAGCGCCTGTAAACCTTAAGGGAATTTTTCTTGCAGAGCATGTAATAAGAAGATTGATGTCTGCTTGATATAAAGCTGAGGGAAAATGCCAAATAGCTTAGCATAAGGACTGGAGACAGTGTTGTCTGCAATGGTCCTTCAAGATCAATGAAAACACATTCAACTATTTGTTGTAACAGGTCGGTAACTAACTGAAGTAACTGAAACTTTCAGCTATTTTTAATTACAAAGCTGAAACACCAAGGAAATTCTGCGATGTCTGTGACAGTGGTGGTGACCTTCTCATCTAATTCTCTGGGAGAAAGTGAAGAAGCATATTTCCCCCAAAATGTCAAACTATTGCTTTAACAGCAGAGCTACTTGCATGCTTATCTACAGTTTGGATCATGTTATATGCAGAAACAGCAGAATGTTCATGCTAAAACAATAATGTACTGTTATAAGAACTGTTAAAGACACACAGAGAATCACATGGAACTGCTCAACACATTAAATGTGAAAGGATAAGGGTGGCACTGTTATATAATGGAAAGAAACACCGGCTAATTCTGGTATGGCCAACTTTCACCTGCTCAGCCCACTCTCTCATTCTACCTCCACATATCTGAACCTCATTGTCTCCTTTTTCACTTACCACCCGTTCATTCTCTCTCTCTCCTCCTCTCCCTGATGTACCCTCCCCATCATCGCCCACACACACACACACACACAGGCACATGCACACACACACACACGACAGAGGGAAGAGCAAAGAGGACTCTGATAAGCAGTCCATTGATTGGACTGAGGTAAAGCAGAGTGTGTTGGTAAGAGTGTCAGAGAGGCAGAGGAGAAGGCACAGCTCTATCAAGGCTACTTGTCTACAGAATCATGAGTGGAGAAGACAGCGGAGGTACATATCCACACACAGACAGCAACACACACACACACAATGCTATACTTGAACTTAAATGAATTGGACTATTTTTCTTTTTCTAATTGGTTATCCCATCCCCCTGTCCTCCATCTCTGTCTTAAAGGGGTCCCAATAAGCCAAAGCATGTTATTCAAACTTCTGAATATTCAACCATTTCAAGGGCATGAGAAGCATAGCTAGATTGGTTTTAATCAAAGTGTCTGAGGCAACAAAGTGATCATCATGTTTTCTTCAAAATGAGAATCTAAATGGAAAAACTCTGAAACGAAAGATAACACTTGCTATTTGGTTCAAATTAACATAATGTATTATGTCAGAGGCTACTAACACAGCTAACAGCCACCTCTTGTGCCACACAGACTTGTAAACATTCATACAGAGGACTTGTTTAAAGTTTGTCTTTTAATAAAAGTGTTATCCAGAAAAATACACGAGGTCTACAACTTTTACATAACCTCAAACTCTTCCATCACTCTGAAGAGAAAATAAACCAATGATTCCAAGTAAGCTTGCCAGTGGCACTCTGCAAACCTAAGCCAGTCTAAAATACAACCCAGTGCCAAACAAAACCAATTAAATGTTGTTTATGGTTGCTGCCAGCTAGCCCAAAGAGAAACACATTAAGGTGAACAAAACAGGGAGGTCTTCATTTGCCGTGCTGGCCTAGTACAAGGCTAAAATCCAAACTAGTCCAAGGGCATCATGCTTTCTTTCCTTAGTCTGCAAATTCCCACAAAAGGTATTTTCCCCTGTTTTCTACTCAGATAACATCAGGATTACAAAACAGCTAACACGCAGTATATGCGGGGCAGAGAGGGGTAATATCTCGTATCTCTAAAAATTGCAGAGTGTCTTGCAGAGTGTCAAAGTGCTTAAATGCTTTCAACATATACAACCCGTTTAACACTTTACAGCACTACACAGTCAAGGACATTAAAACTCATGAAGTCTGATCAAAACAGTACTTCAGCTGAAAGCCCAGCCTCTTGCATCCTCTCAGTATGAACATTCCCAGGCTGATGGACTCTCCACCAGCTCTCTGCTCCAGCTTTTTTTCCTTTTCCTTCACTTCTATGTCTCCTCATACTTGTTGGCCTGTTTCTTTGTCTAAGTCCTTCTGTTTTGTCCTATACCACCCTCTTTGCTCTCATGCTCTTCATTAACCCTCTCTGTCTTTCAAGCCTGGCCGACCCTTATACTATCCTGTCTCATCTCATCTCATCTCATCTTATCTCACTGACCCTCCTTCCCGTGTCTTTTCCTCATTTGGTCTCTTTTCGTCATTAATAGTCAAACTGTTTCTTCCCGGCATGTGCGTGAGCTTTGCCAAGGTAAGGCAATTAAAGCAACAACAGATTGGATGACACTGTAAGAAGTACAGCGTAAATTGAAGGAAGGCTTGTAGTAGAGCTGGGCGTAACTGGTAACAGATTGTGCTAATCGTAAGCAAGCACTGTGTGACTGATGTGGCATTGTCTTGTCTAATTGCTTTGCTGTGAAATACCTCAAAAACCTTAGGAGAAATTGCACAACACATGCTAAAGTAAGTGTTGAAGTATTTATCATGGTAATTCAGAAATATGTAGAAATGTGTATGAAATGATGATAAAGATTAATTATAAAAACCAATGACAATAAAATCACTGAACTGGGCTTTTTTTTTTTTTTTTTTTTTTTTAAAGAAAAAAAGAAAATTAATATTCTTTTTATTTTAATGTTGTGGTTATGTTCCACTACTAGGGGATATAGAGACAAAAAATAGTTGACTAAATTAAAAAAAACAACAACAATAAATGTTGTAAATGCTGAAAATTTGTTCTGTTTACAACTCTTTAAGTATCAACTAGGTACGTGTGTTTAACATCATTTACAGTAGGGTGCTTTGTGCAGGGAAGGCAGTGACGGGATTTTCTAGCTCATTCGCTGGGATCAAATAACCAAGACAGTTAGCTGAAAGTGGCTAAAAGGTGACAGAGTTAGGTGTTAATCCACAAAGGATTCAGCAGCACCTCTTTTTTTTTCCATTATCAACATTAAAAATTGCGGTAGAGATTCAGCATACATTAGCTTTATCTACCTATGTTGTATTTCCATGTTGTAAATGGAAAGAGATAAGTTCTGCACATGGTTCCATGTAATAAAAATATGTGAAAGCTGAAACATGAATCTGTCTATGCAAACAGGCTCACGAAATATTGTTACTGCCTGCCTGCAGGTGAGATGGTTGTGTTTGACTCTTTGTGTTTGATCTATTACAGAATATAGATGAGGCACATCACTCTCTAATCTGCTGCAATCGACTGTGGGGAGGATGTGCAGGTAGTGTAATATGTGAGAAAAGCAAACTCGTAGTGATTGAGTGACTTTATATCAGGACCTCCTGATATCTTTCTCTCACTTATACAGTTACTGTACAGGATAATTACATAATGAGTACACCCACACATGCACACAAATATTGTGTCTTTCTATACAATTAGGTGACAGAGGAGGTCAGAAGGGAAATTAATGTCAGAGTGAAACCTGTATGTTTGAGCTATGTGCACATAAATCAGTGTCTTGTGTTTGTGAATAAATGTGATGGTGCCTTTACCATATGTTTTTTTGAGAAAATCCATGTGTGTGTGTGTGTGTGTGTGTGTGTGCAGGTGTGTAGGCTACAAGATGTATGCATTCTTGTGGTGTGACAGAGCATATTATGATGAACAGCTCCCCCAAATGACTGATTGTGTCTTGCCACTGCCATAAATCACACACCTACTGCCCCCATCATCCACCTCCAAGCATGCACGCACGCGCACACACACACACACACACACACACACACACACCGAGAAATATACAAACAGAACTTTTCTAACACCACACTCACCACCTGCCCCCCACCCCTTCCTCACACACAAATGCACAAACACCTACAATGTTGTCTTTGACAAGCTCTACAAGAAAGGGTCAAGCACAGAGTTCAGATTTTGACAGAAGCCCAGTGATATGAAAACCCTGATAGCAGTATGTGTCAGCATATTCTCCAGTGTATGTCCAAGTGTGCCATCCTGTAACTGCGGATGATTTTATGTGGTAGAAGATAATGTCCATGTTTGTATTTATGAGCATCATTCTCTTGTCTGTTACTCACCAATGTGTTTGCCCTTCATGTGGTAGTAGAAGGAGACACAATATGGTACTCTGCCGGAGCCCTTGGGGCCTCTGACTGAGGACACATTAAAAAGCGGAGACAGCAGCCGAGCCTTGTCTCCCTGAACACGCGGCCGCGATGCTTCGATGTACATGTAGTTACCTGTGACCAACAAAACAACACTCTATTGTCCAGAGTTTTGAATGCAACACAAAAAAATTCTATCATGAGTCTATTTATGTCTCTAATTATTTACATTACACAGGATCAGTCTCTGCTACTACACATAAAATGGCTCCTCACCCTCCTTGGTTCCACTGCGGTCAGTCTCTGGGCCAGTGTTGGGTGATCGCTTCGGATTCTGCGTCAGGTGATTCTGTCTCGTCCAGTCAAAGACGTCACTCCGGTCTTGAGAGAAACCACAGATCCGCTCATCTTCAAAACCACACACATGGTCTGGGATGTGTGTATGGGGTGGAGGAAAAAATAAGAGAGAAAAACACATTTGATCAGTGGCATGACAGGTAGATGACAAAATACAGGTGCCATAACCTAATGTTTCTTTTCCTGCCCAATTCTGCTAAGAAAATTAATGGCACTATGTACAGCAGCTGTATAGTCTCTAACCTCTGCAGTACACTTCAAATGTGAAGATCAGACAGCCAGGCAATTACTGACTAAATGATAGGGACATTGTAGGAGGCAGGGTATAAATGTGAAACTTTAAGTGGATTCCACATACTATGCATATTCTGATGTACAACTCCTACATGCAGAAAATTTCACAGGCAACTATAATTGTGCTAGGCTATTTCAAAAAGAAAAATAAGATAAAAAACATATTTAATAAAGCTTTACTGCTTCATGATACATCAAAATTTCAGACAAAACAAGGCATGTGGTCTGGAGATATTAAGGAAAAAAGAGCAGCACGACAATAATGAGGAGAACGGTTGACCCACTGAACCATGTTTTACACTATAGCTGTGAAGTGATTCAAATGAAACATCTGTTACATCATCCATTTGCAAGACACCAAGTATCCAGCAATGCAACAATCAATGATCAAATGATGTGGCACAATAATAGGCCACAATAAGCGGCAGCAACCACTTGATACTGTATAGGTGAAGAGCTTCTTTGTAATTTTCAAGCAGAAGGAAACATGCAAGTGCTACTGATAAAAATAATATCAGATTTTCAAAGGCAAGGTCAAACAGATGAAGTCTAATAATGTCAGTGCATGGATTGTTGTGGAAAACATTTTTCCTCATTTATCTGGGAATGCATGAGCCTCTTCAGAGTCCCAACACAGGGAGTCATCTGTACAGTTTGGGAGGGAGTGTGTTGCTCATGCAGTGAATTCAGATGCACGGATCTACCTTTTCCCATCTGAGTGACTCAAGTGGCTCTTTTTGAATAAGATGCAGACTTCTAACAATAAATATTTGGAGGAAGGTCAGATGTGTCTTCACTTGATCAATAATCTGTTTTGGATTTATTTCTATATATTATATCTTTTCATTCTTTTTTGGATTTTGCTTAAAATGGAATGAAGGACACACTGTACACACAGACAAAACAAACACAAAGCATGTTTTGAGGAAGGCTGATAGTTTCGCTTTGTGAGTGATTTGCTACTCTCCTTGATGCTGACATTTCTTGTTAAGACAGACAGAGGGTCATCTCTCTGTGGTGGTGTCACCTTCATTAACCCATCTTGAGGGCTCCGTCGGCATTATCACCTTGCTGAAGAAATGAAAATTGAAGCAAACCAGTTTAACAACTATCTAAAGCTAGACAGAGCCTGACAGAGTCAGGGAAAGCTTCCCTGGACGCACAGTCCGCTGCAGATGCATATGGCTTATGCTCCCCATGAGAATGGCTTGTGTGTGCTTCTTTTGTTTCAGGGAGCTAATCCATTACTATTCACACCCTGCTCCAGTACATGCGCTCCTTTCAATTTGTACTGTTGTTCTCGCAGTCTGTTCCAATCTGCTGTTGTTTTAATTGCCTCACCCTGGCGGAGCCAACTGCCACTCCTGCCAGAAAAATGCTGCGTGTCTCTTAATGAGGAAAATAGACAAGATGCAATTGACTGAGAAAGAGAGAGGGATAGCAAAGGAGAGGATGAGAGGCGAGGGAAGAGCAGGAGTTAGTGCACAAGGGCGAGATGGAGAGAGATGGGGCTGACAGAGTGGAAAAGGACACAAATTTAAGATGAGACACATACATAAGATAATGTAGCTTCATCAGGGGAGTTTCAAGTTACAAGCCCATATGAGATGTCTTCAGTGCCTTTTACTAATCACATAGGCATAACCAGTCTCATGTCCTCCAATCACGACCACACTTTCATGACATTTAAAATGTCATTGCTTTCTCACATCTTACTGTTACCCCACTTTCCTCCCTAGCAACAAGACTTAATAAAGGCCAAGGCTGGGCTGTGGCAAACTTTGCCTTGACAAACTTGTGCTGACATCGCTTGCAGCATACAAGCTAAATTAGCTTTCATCAGAATTCAACGTGGCTTCGTAACTTCACCACCGTGTCATCAATCAGGTCACAACAACAAGCTGAAGATTGTGAAATGTGGAAGAGCAGAGGTAATTAAGTCTCACCTGAAGGCCTTGGGTAGGTGTAGGCTGTAAGACAATTATAACAATATTGATTACCATTCAGGGATGAGTACCACCCAGCTGTTTATCCAGTTTTGTGCTGTGTATATTCTGTCTATATGACACAGAATGACTTGATACAGAGGATGTTTAATGAAAATGGCTTTAGATATATGCCTTACGTTCTGAGTACTGGATTATTCGACTGATGTTGTTCCCAGTGCTGTAGGTGGTGATGGGGCAAAGTCGGACCTCATAGGACAGCGGGATTCTCAGGTCTGATATGGTGTGGGATAGCAGCACACCCTTCTCCGGCTCCTTCCCCTTGAGGTCTATTTGCTTCACCATCAGGTCCTGTTTGTTCTAGATTGGTACAGGTAAACACACACACACAGGCAAACATACACATAAGATGCAGAAATGTTCACATGAGTATACACAAACACACCAATTAGAAGTCATTCAACCTGGACATGTGATATTTATTGTTCTTACAGCATAACACATCATATAATATGTCCAGTAATCACAAAACAAAGTCACACTCTGTTCATATCCTTTTCTAGCAGAAATATAATTTGTTAAAATGTGATTGTGTCTTACAAACTACCCCTATGTCAATTAAATAAAATCGACAGTGTACATTTTCATATTTATTGTCAATCTTCAATGCAGCAATGGCGATTCTGGGGGTGGCCTGACCCTAACCTTAACCCTTTTCAGGGGTGGCCCTGGCCAGAAGTGGTGAAACAGGAAAGTGTGGCCTGAAAGAGGCCCATGGCGAAGCAGAGGAACAGGTCCTTGAAAGGCTGATCCAGGCCAAAAGGATTAAAAAATGAGTTTTGTTTTTGCTCACCAGCCACAGCTCCCCACTAGACCAGTGTCATACACTCCAGCCATTCCTGCCATTACAATGATAAGAACCCCAGTCAGTACTAAATGTGCTTTTTTATCTGAAGCAAATGTTGTGTTTTCCCTTCATGATCTTCTCAGAGCACACCAGAATGCTTCATTTATGTGTTAAAATCACAGTTTTCTGGGGGGATGCCCCCAGACCCCCTACAGGGGTTTAGTTTGTCACCTTTTTTACCCCTTCTGAATTTGCAGGTATGGTGTGTGTGAGTGAGAGAAGGAAAGAGAAAATACATTAAACAGTATTATTATTATGGAAAAGCTAAGACAGCTTTATGACGGCTTTAGGACCTCCAGCAGGGATTCGAACCGCGGTCGGCTGTGTACATGGCATTAATCTTTGCTATGCCATGGCCACCCCACACTAGCTTTGTGTCCCATCTTGACCACCCCAGTAAAAATGTCCTGGATATGCCACTGCAATGCAGGACACTTTTAAAGGTGGGGCTGCGTCATTCACATTGGGATTACACTGGGTCGTGCCATGAGGGTGATACCTTCGGGGCTTCACCTTGATGTGAACCCAGCATTGAGGGGTGTGGCTTTGGAGAGAAGTCTGTGCGACAGTGCACTTGTATGGCAACTATCTATTTGACCATAAATAAAAGTAGTCCCTGGCAATTTTTAAGGCCTGCATTTCAAGTTAGAGAAAACAAGACAGAAACCTCAGAATAAAATGAATAAAAAAGTGCCTCTTTTAGAGAAAAAGGTGCAAACAGAACCTTGAACAATCTATTTTGTTTTTAAATACTTTTTTGTAACTTTATTTCTTAGGGTGTTTTCACACAAGCAGTGTTTAGGTCAGCCCAGTTGAACTTTGGGCCAGAGTGTGGTGTGTTTGGGTCAGTGTGAACACGAGAGTTGCTTTCAGGTGTGCACCAAAGTGGCTGCACTGAGACTGCCCTGAAGGGAGTCCAATCAGGAGTTATGTAAAAATTATGTACCATGCATCTTTTTCGTCATGGAAATGTGACACTCTTCCAGTGGTGCGGAGTTTGGACCAGAGAGAAAACAAACATGTGAACGCGAACCGTATGAACTGAAAAATGAAACAATGTCATTTTCGTATCTTCTGCACACCCTTTGTCTGCACCAGTTACATTTTTTCTTTTCTTTCTTTCTTTTTTTCTTTTTTGTTCACACCACTTTTAATAGAGCCATTGCTGTGCTATTCCACCCACGGAGAGAAGGATCCATTAGCTGTGTATCTGCCTCTGATCCCAGCTACTTAAAGACCCGACAGTGAGCTCAATCTAATGCATTAGGTCAGCCACTCCACCGTAACACCTTAGTACACCCACAGCATGCCATTATCAGTTTATGCATGTAGCAGAGGTGTGTACTGTATGTGTATATTGTGGTTGATGTCCAGTATATGTTTATGCGTTGGGAATCCACTCGTGTATGCATAATGATGAATGTCTACAGCACAGAACTGTTACATGGTAAGTAATCGGTGTACGACAGGCACATAATATCCACGCAGACACATTTTCCCCACTTAAGAACAATTGAAATGATCTATTGTATACGACTTAATTTGTTTTATTCATTTCATGCACGTTAGTTATGGCAAATATCTGGATACAAAAGATTAAAAAAAACAAAAAAAACAAGTATCCCTAACAAAATGGAAAAAAAAAAACACTGTTGCTGTTTTGCTTCTACTCATCTCCTCCATCTAAAAGGTAACTGTTTAGGAAAGCAGACAGGCACTTATGCATCCCATAACTTCCCTTATAATTGTGACAGAACTGACATTGCCACACTGAAATCTGCTTTTCCTCGTATTCTCTGACACCCAAATTGAGGTGTACTATTCCCATTGGAGGTGTAGTCACTACCACATATTCAAACGCAGCTAGACTGAGCTGATCATTTCTATTGACAAGACCATGGGGACTCCTGCTAAGGCTGCCAAGAATTTGGTATGACTCCAATTATTGTGCGAGCCCCACATGGCAGCCACAGCCCGATCCCTGCAAGTTTGTGCTCTGTAACATACTTGGATTCAAATCCTTCCTTCTCCACCAGGCACTATGCCACTAATGGCTGTTAAAGCCTCTTTTCTCAGTGCCAGTCTGGCTGTTTCCATTTCAGTTGCTCCAACTTTTCACCCTCTCTTGCCAGTCATGGAACATCCAACTTTGTATGGCAGGTATCTTTCAGTGTAGACTAAATAATCTGTTTCTAAACATACACCTCCCTTTCCCCACCTGGATAATGTTCTCTCCTCTGACTCACCTTTACTCAAACTTTTCTTTAACAACACTATGTGATGTGAAATATCAAAGGGCTTTAAGGGCCTTTGCACACTGAGCTCCTGTTTGTTTACACTGTGGTTGTGTAATCTAGACATTTAGGTTTATCCGTCATTGTACTCCTTAAGCTACAGTTCTGATTAGCAGTATGCTTTCTATATGTCTGAAAAAAAAAAAGAAACGGGGAGATTAAAAAAGGACTTGTACAACAGCACACTGCCTCTTTTAATGAAAAGGCAGCAGAGTAACATTTTGGTTCAAGAGACCCTCACGTCAAAGAAAGGTCACAGGGTTTGTCATATATATTTGATTTCTAAGGCTCTAAGGTGTCTTGCTGATTGAGGTGAATGTGTGCTGTTAGCACTATTAGGACCTTCTGAACAAATAATGAATTGATTGATCAATTGATTTAAAAAATAATTATATAAAAATCAAGTAATAAAATAACTAAAATGCAGATGATGTCTTTCTGGGGTTCTACTTCTGTACAGTACATCGAACCAAATTGTATCCACTGGGTCTGAAAAAACAAGTCCAATTGTTAACTACATCTGCAATAAATTTGAAACAGCACATTGGGTTGAAGCATTGAACCAGTCTTTTCAAATATTGGAATGATGAGCACAAGAAGCATTAAGAACAGAGCAACTCATTAAAAAAAATTGAGGGAATTAACTGTGTAGGTGGCATTTTACTGTAGGAGCTGGGTGAGGTTAAGCTACTTTTATTTTGTATAGATTTAAGGAGTTTTGTCCATGGATCTTACTATTTTTGGACTTGTCATTAACATTATCATATTTGTGATAAATGGGGTATCATTATCTATTTGCATTCACAAAAAGTTATTAAAATGAAACTACATGAGAAGTCACAACAAGACACGTTTTCTTTTTGCTGTATTTTATAACCTTATCATGTATCAATGTTATTGTTTTGTAATGTAAGAACTGTAAAGTAACAAAAAAGCTACAACTGTCAAATAAAGGTAGTGGAGTATGAGTATTACAAAATGGCATGAAACTAATGGTTACTTTCCACCAATGAGTGCAGTATCCCTCCTGTTGGAATCATCCTTGCATCAACCACATTCATCTTTCATGAAGCAGGCAATATGCCAGTTTGTTTTGGAGGCTCTGATCCATCCTTTCATCTATATTGGATTCCTCTGTGTTTTTAATATATATTTATTGTTGATAGATCAGTTGCAAAATGTGTGCAAAGATCTGTGCAGTTGCCACCATAACTCATGCAGTGTCATACTGTGTATAATATTTTACATGGCAGCAGTTACAAAGTAAAATGTATTGTGCCCTTTTAACACCCACTTACACTTACATTCCCCCGTATAAACATTTACACACTGCTCATACAGCACATGTATAATTATGTGGAATATTTCAGGAAAGAAAAGCTGTGCTCATGTAATATGCATTAAGTGTGTGTAAGTGGGGAGAGACGAGTTGATAATGCCGAGGAGTTGGAGCTTTAGAAGTAGGAGGAATGTGCTTTCTTCATGTGTGGACAGGGTCTGTGCACGTACACATGCATGCACGCACACTTGTTTGGTCTTTTTAAAGTGTGTGGGAGATAGATGACAGAAAGAAAATGAACTAGACTAAAAGCATGCACACACACACATACACTGCAATGACCTGGACACACAGTTTGGATCAATGAGGTGCTGAGGTGTGACTCAGAGGAATTCAGCTGCTCCTGCTGCAGGTTAAAGTCTCTGCCTCATGAGGTCAGTGAACGTAATATATGTGTATGTATGGATGTATGTGTATATGTGTGTGTGTTACTGATAAGGATAGGGACAAGATGAGAACGAGAAAGATATGCAACGTGTAGAGAGAGGATCAGGACAGCAGTGAGCAGTGAGTGAATGACATATTCAAAAAGGCAGAGAGGTGGTTGGTTGATAGACCGATATCGAAGTCCATCTACCTCTCTTTGACACATCTGTGTGTATCTGTGCACCTGTGTGAGTCTGTGCCACACAGACATTTTTAGGAATTTCAGCCAGACAGTGTCTTCAACTGTGTCTCCATCAGGCTTGTCAACAAAGAGACAACAAGACAAAGAATGTGTGAGTGAGGGTGAGCGTGAAGGGGCAGCCATGAGATAGAGACACAGACACAGAGTGATGTGTGTGTGAGAGAAATTCGAATTGACGTCATGAAAAGAGATGGCCCTAAAGAGTAAGGTTAATTTTTCTATTATCCTCTATTAATGGATCTCTTTGATGGCTGACCCAGCAGTCCAATGATGTTTGTGACGTGAACAAGTCATCATCTGTGCATGTGCGCAGTATGTCTGTGTATCAGTGTCAATGCTTCTTTTTGAGGCCTCGTATGTGAATATATGAGTATATCTAGATAGTGTGGCTGAATATGTGCATAAATTATTCATATATTTGATTTAATGTACAACTCTAATTTATCATGAATATTTTTAATTTCTCATATATATGATAATGGGGATGTGTGTTTGCATGGGCGTGTTTGCGTGACCGTGTCTCCGTGCAGAGAGAACCTGGGTGTAGTTTTGATATAAAACCAGGTTGGCTGCGAGCCACACAACTTCAGTGATACAACACATATAATTTTACAGCTGCGGGGAGAAGACTGGTCGATACAGAAATGAGGTGGAAAGACAACAAGATGAGAGGATGAAGGTGTGAAGAGGAAAAAATAGAAACAGGAAGAATATCATTAGGGTAAAAAATACAAATGTTTGGGATCAAACGAAACACAAAGGTATGTAAATTCTGTCCTCCAGGACAAAAAAGCAGTGTTAAGCTTTGAAAGCAGCTTATCAAAACCCATAGTTATGTTCTATTGTTGGGTGACCTCTACCAGCTGTAGTAATTATGAAGAAACAAAGCAGGAAGTTGCATAAAGAGCAACAAACTCCACGTCAGGAGGAGGGTGGGTCTGATGGACAGATAATGTTCGTTTCCACTTTGAAATGATCAGTTTTGCTTTATCAATGACTGTTCCACTATCTCGACTGCATGTTTGTTTTTGGTGCCATGATGACAAAAATCCTCTAACTTGACTGTAGTAGTTACAGTATTTTAGCCAAAACTATGACCTTTCTCTTTACCCCACCAGGTAACAAAGGTCTACACCTGCCACTGTAGTGTCATTTTGTCAGGAGATTCTTCTATTGGTCACATAAGAGCATAGAGACAAACACCTTATATGGTCATTTAGGTTGGAATGCTTGTTGAAATTTCTACAAAAAAATAAAAACAGGTTATTTAATTCCCTCTTCCCTTAATTTCAACTAACATTAATAGATGTAAACAAATCTGTAGGACAGACAATGACCCTCCTAAATTGAATAAAAAGGAATCAGGAATGGCATATCTTCTGATCTTCCCTTAGATCAGTCATCTCCAAACTGCTCCACAAAGGGCCGAGTTGCTGCAGGTTTTTGTTCCAACCAAGCAGCAGCACACCAGACTTGACTCTGTTAATCAACTGATCTCAGTCTTCAGACAGCTGATTGGTCAAACTGTGTGCCCTTGATTGGTTGGAACAAAAACCTGCAGCCACACGGCCCTTTGTGGAATGGTTTGGAGATGCCTGCCTTAGATGCATATGCATGAGAAAGAAGCACTGCAAAGTACGCATGACGACAGACAACTTGAGCTTCCTTAAATTAAGGAGAATGTCTGACATTAACCACACCACTCTGTAAGTCTGTATCTTGCAAAGAGGAAAAATTATCACATTTTAATTATCTCTTGCAAATCAAAGAACTCATTTAGAAAAATGTAGGGGTGGAGCTTGTGGAGTGAGGAGAAGGTGTATAAGGACAGTTTGATGAAGCAAGGAGGGCCTGTCAACGCTGTTAACTCCTACACAGCGAAACCCCCTGCAGGGAGAGTGAAAACTAAATTAATAAGTGTAAACAGGGACTTCACAGCCTCGCAGTGAGTCACGGAACAAACCATGTTGTCCAACGCACACACACATACACAGGAATGGGCATTCGCTATACCAGCATGTTAATGCACAAGCATTCCTATATAGCATTCATATGCATAGAATACTATAACACCCACACCCACTTACACAGAAATAAAATGCAAACATTAAACCATGCTTGAACAAAAGTTAGAAACATGTGCTCAGACCCGCAGCAAAGAGCACTGCTCTACATGAACTGATCTGAGTCCTCTTGTATCCCTCTCTGTGTCTGCATGTTTCCCTCGAGACCCTCACATCATTTTGAATGTGCTAAAAAGATAGAGTGTCAAGGTGTTAAGAGGATGAGCTGGAGAAAGTGTTGCAGAAATAGATGGGTTGTGAAATTGAGATGGTATTACATTTGAATGTTCTCGTACTCTATTTAATAGTCGAGAGGACCAGTGAGATTTGCTGTTTTTCTTTAATTTGCATCTTATTTCTCTCTTTCGCACATTCACATTCACTTCTTTGCTCACTCGCACCCTCTGCTTTCTTTCTTTTTTTTCTCTGACTCTTTTTGGTCGCTCTCTAATGCGCATATAAAAAGACATGGAGGTAAAAACCTTGAAATTAAATTAAAGTTTAACAACATTTAAGAAGCCCTAACCTGCCACTTAATGCAACTCATTATTTTAACATTGTCAGCATAACAATTCACAGCAACTATTTATCAGTGCTATTTCAGTGGCCACGGCTCACCCAACATTAAATGCCATTATGTCTCTACCAGTACAGAGTACCTCAGAGCAGGGAGGGGGGTGAAGAGAGAGAGAAGTGGAGGCTAGGGCAAACAGAGAGATGAGAAAGAAAGAAGAAGGAATGGGAAGAGACAAGGAAAGAAATACTGGGAGTGAAATCAGGATACCGCCAGAAAGACATAAGACAAAGGGGTAAGGAACAAGGGAGAGATAGAGTGAGAGTTTTCAGAGAGCTTGCAACCTAATGTGCATCTTAGGAAGGCCAGTGTTCATTTAGCATCTCCCTGAAGAGTCTTACTTAATAAGGTAAGCAGCCAAGTCCTAAAGTAGGAGGGGAATTAGCTATTCATCCGCACAAAAGCAAGCTGGCAGACCCTGCATTCCCTCTCTTTCACTGTCTCTCTCTCACACACACACACACACACACACACACACACACACACACACGCCAACTGCCAGCCAGTTGTGTATAATTCACTGTTATCCTTCCTGTCTTCTTACTCAAGACCCGTATTCTGTGAATAGCTGTTTGAAACGAAAACAAGAAGATGGGCTCTGAAAACAGTCAGGATGGGTTTGGCTGGGGTCAACTATCCAGTCTTAGAGAAGTGAAATTCATAAGATTAAGAAATCTGTCATGATGTTGATGCTGTCATCATTTGTAACGGAACTGTTATGTGTGGATATCACAATGTATATTATCATACATAGATATAAAACAGTATGCATGTATACAGTAGCACACTTAAACTACATTAAAATAAATATATAATATCTCCTGAGCATTTTTATTTTTCAGTTGGTAAAGGCATAATAAGAGTTGAGGTTTAAAAGGTTATTCCAATACATGCATATTCTAAAATCAAGTTTGTGACTAATTTAACACCCTCACAGAGTTGTGAAAATGAAGTTGCATCAATGCAAAGTCAGTAATTTTAGGACAAGTTAAAACATGAAAATACCTTGCCTTAACTCTCTCTTGATTTCATTCAGGAGGCAATGAAAAGACCTTGGCATCTGAGGCCTGGTCTTGTCATATTGTGTTTGCAAAAGCAGGAGTAAACACAATGTTGACAGTGGGGTAACACAGATATAAAATATAAAACTTAAATATTGAGAGGTAAAAATGAAGGAAAACTGCAAACACAGATCCTGGGGAAGGGAAGGTGTCATTTTTAATTCAGTGCAGGTTTCCACTGATTGACAACACACGCCTGACATTAACTAAGCTCATAAAGCTCCACGTTTACTTTAATGGACTTGTGTATGTGTGTTCTTGTCTACACACATTGAGCATCTCTTCAGTCAAGATGAATCTAAACTTTTAAACAAGGCAGGTGGCCAATGTTTGTTTTAAGTAGGACTGATCAATGTTAGACTAATGAGTGGTGACTCCCTGTTTGTCCAACATGTACATCCTTGTTACCTGTGTGTGTATGTGTGTGCGTGTGTGTGTATGCATGTCAATATGTGCAGGTCTGTGCACATGTTTAAGGAAGACTATTTTACCTTTAGAACATAAATGCAGTAGCCTATGATGCGGTCTGTGGCCCCAGGATCTCTCTGTGTCCACTGCAGATTGTAGGAGTAGTTGTTTCCTTTCAGGATCCGCACTGGGTTGGGTGTGTCAAAGTAAAACTCAGCATTGTAAGGTCGTGCTGTGGTATGAGGGGACAAAGAGAAAAAAATTAACGAAACAAAATGTCAGTCGGTCAGAGTCAGAGACAGGCAGACAGGCAGACAGGCAGACAGACAGACGGACAGATGGACAGCCAGACAGACAGACGGACAGATGGACTGAATTTCACTCACCAGAGACGTTAAAGGTGCATGTTGATGTTCCTGCAGTGTTGCTGACTCGGCACTCATAAGAGCCATTGTTAGTAGGATCCAGCTTGAACTTCATTTCTGGCGTCTCCTTAAGGTCCGGCATCGACATGCGAATGAATTCACCATTTCGAAACCATCGAATGTCTGTCAGGCGTGGCGGGTTAGACCGTATGACTGTACACCTCAGAGTCACCATCTGATAATTCCTGGAACGCATGTCCTGGAAGACTGGGTCTAATATGGGAGGATCTGCAGGGACAACAGAGCACAAGATATTAGAGACTTCATAGAGAATCCATGTAAATGCCCCCATCTCTAATCCATTTCTGAATCTATTTCCATGACAAAGGGAAGGAGATAAACTAAAGCAGATAAGTCAGTGGGAATTTTAAGCTTAGAGATGTGGACAATGCAAAATGGAGTGCAGTCATGTATGTACATCACCATCATCCATGTCTCATTTCATCTGACTCGTCATTTGTTTTCCACTGCAGCCTAAATTTCCTTGTATCATTAGAAAACATTGGTTTTTGTCAAATCCTCAGACACAGAGCAACTGTTATCGCCCAAGGGATCAGGCATTTCAACGAGGCACATACCCACCCCTGCTGCTAACCTATCCTAACCAGCAGTAATTAACCTGTCAGCAGCCATGTGTGTCTCTGAGGTTAATGACTGACTAGCTGCTGCTGCCCTGGGTTCAGCCAAGACGCAACATAGCCAAATTACTCTGCCACAAATCACCAGTCAGCTATAGTTCACCCCTGGCTAATCATGTAGATAATAGACAAGATGCTAATGGTGGTATTGCTGTACTAACGGTGATGAGATCTGGTGTTAAAGCCCCTAGAGGTGAGGCAGCATGACTCAAGTCCCTTATGAATCAAGTATATCAGACACAGATGTGTAATTATATTCTAATCTATGTTATGCCTGTAAAGCAGACAGATAGGGCTACAGACCACATGAGCTTCAATAAGGGGAGAGAAGGAAACAGAGACACATAGATAACAGGAGCAGGGGAGAATACTGCAACAGAGAGATTGTCCAACTGAATATGACACTACTGGGCACAACTAACAAACCCAGAATAGATGAAACTAACAGGAATTTACAGACAGAAATCAGAATTAAGAAAATGCACTCAAACAACTGATAGGTTTCTATGAAGTTATGGCTTCAAGTTTATACTCTATCTTATATCTGTGATTGTATCTTTGAACATAGTATTTAATTTAGTGTTTTCTTTTGTCATATGTTTTATCTTTATTATTGTATAATCCTATTATCAGTTTGTTTGTTTTTTGCACTTGAATAGCACTGGACAGTGTTATATGAAAAAGGTTTGACTGGTTTATGCCAGATGTATTGTATTTTTCTAATGGGAAATATTTTTTTGTCATTTTATTTTTTGGGAGCCAGCCACAACAATGTATCCACTTTTACATACAATGGCTAAACTCAAGTGAAGCTTCTTTTGGATCCTGGAGATCTTGAAAAAATAAATGCATTATCTCAGTGAGTCAAGCTTTTAATCTTATATTTTACTACAGACTCAGGTATACACAGCCAAACCAATTTTATATTTGGATCACAGTTTACCATTCTGTGCTTGTACTCCAGTCACAGGAACATGAGTAAGCACCTGCATGTTAAAGAGACGGGAAACAACCATAACATTTAACTTTGTCAATACTCTGAGTCTGCAAAAGCTACATTCAAACTTTTTTCCTACTTTCCTGCTTGTGTGACCAACTATTTTTTACTGCTGGGTGTCCAGTCATTGTTATGCGTCTGACCTCTTGGAGGTACTGTACAGGTACTCCGTGAGCTCACAGCAGCATCATGTGATAAAGCTGAGTGATTGGTGAGCAGTCAAAGGTCATACTGTAATCATATGGACTGATTAGTGTATGGTCACAAACCCTGCTCATGCTTACAGACACACATACGCATACTGATGGCTATCTGACTTTGGACACAGGTGGCAAGGGTAAAGGATAACAGACAAACTGCACAGTGGTAGTGGCTGTAGGGAGGAGAGTAGAGAGGAGGTGTGTTGTGAGCTGGTTTGTGAGCAGTTTATAAATCATCCCATCCCCAGTAGACTTTAGTGGACAAGTTATTACACTCCCTTACCCGACCATAAGTATTCATTTTAACAATTATGTAGTTCTCTTGGCAGTAGGTTTCACTTTTTTTTAAGCCATTGGGTTACTTCAATTTCTAGCACAACTTTTCAAATCTCCGGAGCATTGTTTTTGCATCTATTTGCTCCTTATTTGGGACAAACAGCACTGCACTGCAATGTTTCATAGTCAGGAGACCATAATCCATGTAAACAAGCCATTGCTATCTGTCTTATTGAATGCAAAATGGATTCCATCCAGGAATGCAACACTGACCAAGCCAAACATTTACAGTACACAAGGATAAAATCAATTTACATGAGACCAAGAGAAAAAGGGTGTGTGTGTGCGTGTGCATGGGGAGGGGGGGGGTAAGGTGGGATGAAGGAAGAGAGAAAGCCCTCTTAAAGAAGCAGACAATGAGGAAGACGAATGATAGGGGAAGTGTGGTGTGAAAGTGAGAGAAGTCGATGATTGAGTATGGGAGGTGGGGAGAGAATGAGAGAATGCAGGATGCAGAAAGGGAATGACAAGACAGAGAGAGGTCCTCTCTCATGGCCAGCAGTTAGCTGATTGATGATGATGAGAATGGCAATGAGGAAGAACAGCCACCCCTCCAGGAGGGAAAGTGGGCAAGTAACGAAAAGGATACAAAGTGAAAAGAGGAAGCAGGAGAGGAAAGAGTGGCAAGAGTCTGCGTAGCCACTTAATTATAGCTGCCATAAAAAATGATGGCATCCTTCCTTCAAATCGATCAGCAGTGCTAAATGGAAGGAGGCAAAACAAACCCAAAAAATAAACAAATGGAGTAAAATGGGTCATAAAGAATGACAGTGAGAGGAGAAGATAGAAATGATCTGTTTTCTCTCACCTTTGTTGACTGTAAATACTCAGAGATATCTCATACTTTGTGGCATATCCCTATCTACCAACCTGTTTCTCTTTTTCCTAAATCATACACACGTATTGTACTGTACATCCTCCCCATGCCCTCCTCCATCTTCCCATCATCCCTAAACTCTGCTTTCCTGTTTCAACCTCTCTCTTAACCCCGGATCTCTCCTTCTATCTTGCTCTCAGTCCTGCTTGTGTATCTGTCTCGTCTCACTGTTTCTTTCTCTGTCCAGAGTTGGGTGGCCACCTGGGCCATTAATCAGGGTTGGCCAGTGTGGACAGCAGAGCTCACATAGTGTTGCCCTTCCCACCCTGTCGGCATTGGCAAGCTCGGTAAATCCTTTCTGAGGAGGGGAGAAGAGGACAGAGGAGACGAGAGGAGGCTGATTTTGGCCTGTATTTATCAACCATGTCACAGTGGAAAATTGGTCCTAATGGGCCAGATATTCTCAGGCAAATGCTTACTAGTTCCAGCTTTTAAGCACAAGATGCAAAAGCACTTTATCAACTTTTTTCCTAAAATTCAATAAAAAACATTTAGTGGCTTTTTTTCTCTGGGATATATACCCATAATTGCTCCATCTACAGAGATAAACAACCCCCCTTGCACTTTTGCTTAATTGGAATACAAATAAATAAATGCAGCTACAACTGTGGTACCTCAAAACATGTAGAGATTGAATCCTCATTTTTGTCTTTATCCTCTACATTTCATTGCTGTGATAAACAGGAGCCTTTTTAACTTGACCTTGTACACAGGGCACAATGGGAGTATGTTGAAAGGGCTGAATTGAATACTGGATTCCTGTTAACATGAAATTACTGATTTGAATCAAACACTTAACAGTGCAGTGATACACTGCTGTATATGGGCGGATGCTTTAGCCTAAATAGTACATTAGTGACTCATGTACCAACATTTTAGGCTAATGGATGATTGAAGTTTTTTGGTAAACACTGTGTTTACTGCACTCACAACAGATCTGTTTTTCTTTTTATTTGTTTTTAATGCCCAAATCACAAATCCCATGGATGCAAAGCAGATAGAGCTAAATTCAGTCCAGAACTGATGAAACCTCTGGGACGAAACATCAATACCTGAACTTTGGTGTGCTCACTTCTGGAGAGATTATTTTTTGTAAGTTTTTGTGTTTGACTTTAAAACCCTGTGGTATTAATGTGTTACAGCGTGAAAGCAGGGGCACTAACATGAGAAAACACAGCAGTGTATTCCTTGTAACTGCTGAGTTTTGCTTTTACTAATAACCACTGAGAAAAGCCAATGGAGGTAGAAGCGTTAACAGATCTGTGCCAGTATTCTTGGTGGAATAAGCAACCAAGCTCCTGCAATACAACCTCCTGCTACCCATGAACTGATGATTTTGTTATAGAATGTAAGGGAATAGTCAAATATTTGAGAGCTATGTGTTAGTGTGTTACAGCCCAGCAACCACACAGCCCATACACACTGCTTTAGGTGACAAGTGTTTTTTTTCTGATTTGATTAAATAAATGAGGTTGTTAGAGTGTGATTATCTAAGGTGACAGGCCACATAACGTTTTCTGAGCTCGCTCAGTTTCATGATGCCACATGAAGGGAGCTGTCCAGTAAAGTAAGTAAAAACTCTGAAATTATCTATTACCTTAGCCAGACAGATCCTAGTCCTTTATCAAAATCCATCCTCAGGGAGTTTTACAATGACAGACAGGCCCCACTGGAGTGCTCACAAAGGGGAAAGGGTAGGCTTTTAAGAAATCAACCTTTAAGCCACAGAAGTGTGTCCTTGTCTCCTTATATTTTCTTTTTTTTTACACTCCTTACATTACCATACATTACCTAAGCTGTCTTTATGGTTGATAGCTCTGAGCAAAGTGTCAAGATTTAGTCACTACTTGGGGTGGGGAAAAAGGTTTAGTTACTTGATGGATCTCTGATATTACCATAGCAACAAAGACAGAATTTGCTCATACAAATGTACCCTTAGAGAGGACTAGCCGTTGTATACTGATTCCTGGGTGAAAATAATCAGATCCACACTTACATTGCACATTGAGCTGGACCTGTGCCTCTCTGCGTTTGATGTTAAGCCCATTGTATGGAGCAGTCTGGCACCGATACGACCCCATCATGTCCCTGCTGACATTCCTTAGCCTCAGGCGGCCATCAGGCGTCTCCATTACAGTCTTTCCTGATGGCATTAGCAGGTCCTTCTCCGTCCTTGACCACAGTATAGGTGGACGTGGTTTACCATCCACCACCAAGCACACTAGCTCAGTGTTGCCTCCCTCTCGCACACTGACTACTTGTCCTCCTGGCGGGACTGACAGCACTGGAGGAGATACTGGAGGAAATGGGGAAAAAAAATAGTAAGAAAAGCTTTAGCTGCTTACTTGTATGTAAATTTAATTAAATTCATGTAAAGTATGAATAATGTATTTGAAAAATACGAATTATCTTTACAATGACATAAGCTGCTGCAACCAAAGAAATTAACCTTGTGACCATGTGATTTTTATTCTATGGGAATCTATAGGAAATCTTATGCATTGTAGCTTGTACTACTAAAGGTCTTTTTTTTAAAAAAAAAAATCATATAATTTCAGAATTATACTTTCTCAGGAAACGTAGTATCACTGCTCTAAATGGTGTTGGTAGATGATTCTATGTTCAAGTGCAAATGAATAGTACAGTGAAATAGAGAAGACTGAGTGTTGAAGAAAAAGTCACTGAATTCTCAGTGTACAATCTGAAACATCTGACTAACGTATAATCAGAGCCACCACATTCACTTTAGAGTAGAGCAAGTTCATAGGATCATCTTGATCATCTGGCTTTTTTGCCACAGCTTGATGGAGATTTGCCTTGACAGAAATGTAAAATAAAAAAAGAAAAGTAAAATCCCACCACTGTTCTGAGAAATGTTGACGTCCACACGAAGCTCAGGGACTCTGCTGCCTGGGAAGTTCGCCACACAGCTGTAGGTAGCCAAGTCTCTGAACTTCATGTCCACAATCTCCAAGCTGCTTGTGCCAGGCGCCATATCAGGGTCGCTACGCAGCAGGATCAGGCTATCCGAGTTGAAGACAGGTGCACCATTCTTGTACCAGGTGTAGTTGACCTTGTCCTGTGGGGTGGCATCGACGTGACACGACAGCTTGAGATCCCGACCCATTTGGATGGTCTCACTGTCCTTGTTGGAGTCTGGTGTAATTTGGAAGGTCAGGTTACTCATTGCTGTGTATGGTAATGGGATAAAGAAGAGAGAAGAAAGGGTTAAATTTGTGATACAGCAATGGAGGGTTTGTCTGAGGAATGTTACTAGTGAAACACTTTCAAATATTAACATTTCTCAATTCACACATCTCAGTTTTAGTCTTTACATTTGTATGGTACTGACTTCAAAATCAAATTCACAAATTCACTCTCATTCACCAACTCACAAACTGATGGAGGAGGGGTGAGATGGCTAATACAAAATTGTAGAGGAGTGTGTGACTTAGTGTTGGAAGAATGAGGAGGGGGCAGCATAACAAAAAAAAAAAAACCAAAGGAGAAGAAAATTGGAGAAGAAAGAGAGAGAGAAAGTGAGAGGAAGAAGGCAATTGTGAAGGAATGAGAGACAAAAGCAGCCAGATACAGAATAAAATAACACAGGGATAAGGAGGAGGGGGGAAACAAAATCAAGGACAAAGAGTAACTCTCACACTGTCACATTTAATTTTCAGTTTCAAAGGCTGCGTTTCCCCAACAGATTTCCATGTTGAATACAAAACAGCTCTCTGTTTCCCCACCAAGGGGAGAGACAGGCGGTGAGGAGGAGAGGAAGGCTTGATTTAAACTTCTTTTGAGCTTGTTAACAAGATGCTTGGGTGGAGCCGTGGATATGAGGCAGTGACCATATGGTTAACACAATCCTGCAACTTTACCTGCTTAGTGTGGAGAGGATACTGGGTGCACCTTAATGTGAATGTGTAACCTGACTTCCTGCGAGCGTCTGTGTATGTGCACTCACTGAACACACTTGTGCATGTGTGTGTGTGTGTGTTTCAGTCACTGTCTTGCCACCTGTGCTGGTGTGACGATGCGTTCAGGCCCATTAAGCTAACAGGAGAAACCCATCCAACATACGTTCTCTACAGTGTTAACTAACAGAAGAGACTGTCGCTAATTGCTTCCACTCCAGTCTAACTAATTGGAGTGAATAAAGATGATTAAAGGGCCTAAAAATAGCCGGAGGGGAGGGAGAGTAGACGGCCTCTGTTTTAACGGCAGGGGAATTAGAAAAAGAGCGATACTTAACCCGCCTATTCTGAGAAGATTCACATCAGCTCCCTCTAATGATGGATCAACTGCTCGTGTGTCACACACCACATAGACACATAGCTTACTGTATACACATACACACACAAATATATATATATATATATATATATATATATATATATATATATATATATATATTTATGCACAGTTATGGTGAAGCTAGGACAGGACATTTTAAGAAACTTTGTTAGAAGTGCACTGATATAACAGGAAAAAAAATACTAAATGATTAATGTTTCCAAGCATTTTAACCCAAATGAGCCATAAGTTTCATATTTAAAGCCCCTACAAGGAACTTTCATTTTGTGTTGATTTTGGCGACCCCTGTGGACAAAAGTGGTAAGTTTCTCTTTGCAGATCCCGTCCCATGACGAAAATATAGCGCTGAAATTGAGCTCATTTTTTACTCACTAGCATAGCAACAACTCAATGCAATTTGTAACCTCGTCAAATGTGCCGTCTCCTCCCATCTGAGTGCCGTACATAGTTTCAGTTTCATCGTCCGTTGGACCACTGCCTCCCAGAGGTAAAGAGTTACATTATTTAGAAATAGCTTATCTTCCCACCGATGCCCTCATTCACTGTTGTACGTCACACAGAGACATCAGCAGAAACAGACTTTTGCATATCTAGTCAAAAGTTCCTTGTAGGGGCTTTAATAGAGTTCACCAATAAACCCCCCATCTCTTGCTCTTCTCACCCTGGGAACAATCCCACGCATACATTACTTACTCCTGACAACCACATTGACATTCTTGCGTGCGGGGTTGCCCACATTGTTGACAGCCGAGCAGTTGTAGAAGCCTCCGTCAGCCGGTGTTACCGCCCGTAAAGTCAACTTTTCCCCTCGAACTAAGGCGCTGAGGGGGAGTTGGCCGGGGTAACGTGACCATGTCACATTGGGCCTGGGAAAACCTGCAGTCACCTCACAGGTTAAGCCCACATCCTGTCCAGGATCCACCACCACCGTGTCGTTGACTGACAGCCGGATCATTGGGGGAGCTAAATGGGGGAGACACGGGAGAAAGAGAGGAGAGAGGATTTTAAGTGCAAATCAATTTTTCTGCTGTTATGCAACAAAACCAATTTGTTTTTCATGTGCTTTGCAACTGTTCTACAGCTGTGGTAATACAGATGTTGATGTCTGACAGTAAAACTGTCTCTACGCCTGTCACATCTTCCATATCTTGCAAACAAAGGTTTCTCAATGAGGTTGCAGGAGGGTTACAAGACATTACATGTGAGTGATGACATTATTTAAGTGAGAACAGGAGTGTGATGGTAATGTGTGTGTGTGTGCATAGATTTATTATGGAAGGAATTTCCCACTTGTCATTGAACATGAGGGTCATTTTTTAATAAATTATTGTTAGGAAATCCTGGTCAGTAAAAAACACTGCTGATAGTGGCAAATGTATTTACTTGATATTAAAGTCAATCCTTGTTTTAATGGCCAAGGTAAAAGTTAGAAAGACCGTGGTATGAACTGGTTGTATTTTCAGCAGTGGTGAACTCCCATATACCCAGACCCACATTGATATTTACTGGGAGGTAATTCCAGATGTCTATAGAAGATCACCATTTCACTGAGTAAATCCCAAGACACACAGGCCAAGCCTCGACCTCCAATCAAAGCACAGCACACAGTAGCCATTTATAATAGTGTTCTAACTGACTGTGTTCTAAACGATGTAGTGTGTAAACATGATTGTATTTGTTTCTCAGTGTGTGTTTGTGGTAGTGGGCCATTGTGCATTCATGTGAGGGTGTTTGAATTTCCATCCTTTTCCCAGCACACAGCAATCAGTAAAGCAAAGGTAATTCATGTCCCTGTTCCCCTGATCTCATATCGTCCCTGTCTTCACCAAGTCACTGTGTCCATTTAATGTGACTGACCAAACAGGGAAAGTACGAGATGACCCAAAACTGCAGAGGACAAATAAATAAATAAACAAATAAATAAACCTGTTGCCAGACAGAGATCGATTAAAGCCCAGCAGTTTTACAAATCCAAAAAAGGCAGAGCAGTGGGAGTGATACTGAAGAGGATGGACAGAATAAAAGACAGGACTCAAAGGGGAGAGGGCAAAAGAAAAAAGAAGATATTAACCATCTAAGAAGATGTTTGGAGAGAGGGAGAAATAAAAAACATCCACAGTGACTGTGCACTAATAACTAGGCTACATGAGCTCAACATGCATTTATACACTTTGTGCCAACTGCACAGTCACTATAAAGGACGTAAGTAAAACTGTGTTGATAGTTTTAAGCTTAACATTACGAACAACTATAGGGCCGAGTTTCTAATGACAGAGTGTGCTGGTCCATAGCAACAGCCACCTGTTTCAAACAAGCCACAGACAGTCTAAAGTGGCACATCGCACTGGTTTTTGAGCAGCTACTGTACATGTTGGTAAAAACCCAAACCAGATATAAAAGACCAAGACTGAATTTTAGACTTGCAGCAAAGCAAAAAGCTGACAATAATCATAATGCTACTTTGTCTTTGATTGGTATGGCAACTGTTGCACTAACATTTTAACCCAAATAGCTGTATGCAGTAGTTCTGTCAGGTCAACTGGAATTCTGCTGCTTTAGGGCAACTTCTGTTCCATAAAGAAAACAAAAAAGACAAAACTAAAATGCATTAGTCTTTTTCTTTACCCGGGTAATCTTTTTGTTTAACTACGTCTAATGCTACAGGGTAAAAAATGCTACCCACAGGTGGCCAGCAGGAGTTCAGTAGACTAAATGGTTGATCCATGAATAGAATAATTCCTGCGTGTGCTGTTAAAAACCTTTTTGTACATCAAGGCTCCCTGTGTGGTCACTATTACAGTTTTTCATTTGGAGCATCTATCAGAGCTGCCCAGCAGTGTAATGATGGTGAAATACATGTTTCTCATGGTTATATTGTCTGGGGTCAATGTAAATCTGAGCTCTTTTTAAAGTACTCAAAAAGCTTCCGATCACACATGTGGCACTACCGACAACATCTTGTAATAGGTTTTTCCATATCTTGCCAGGGGGTACTAATGGGGTGACAGGAAGGTAACATTGAGAGAAATGAGCTCGTGACCAAAATGTCACCTATTTAAATCCCAAGAGTGTCTACAAAAAATCTTTGTAGACACTCATCAACTACAGTAAAACACCCTGGGGCGAAGCAGTGAAGTCCCAGTTTCTCTACTGGAGATGCCCCAGTGGTTATGAATTAGTAACCTGTGGTTGTACTGTTGAGCTCTCACGTCTATATGAAACTCTGTTTCTCTAACTATTTGACCAAGTTATTACAGCAGAGAGAGACAGAAACACACAAGGTTGTTCTATTTCTATCTTAAGTTGGTGTACGCTACCTTCCTCTTTGGATTAAATATGCATTCCTTATTAAGATGCCATGTCACATTGTATGGTAATTTTCTTTTGTTTGTCAGCCCTGTAAGCTTTTATGCTATTCTGTATTGTTTAGAGTATAGAAGCATAATGACGTATTACCAAAAAAAAAAAAAAAAAAAAAAAATGTTGCCAGGGTCATTATAGAGATAGAATAAAAGCGAACAATAAACTTGGCCAAGGAAGCTTTTAACTGAACTTGTTACGCAGTTTTCTCCCTGTTATTCAGTCAATGAATTCATTTACTTCATATATGCTTTTTGTTTGGAGAATTTATCTCCTCTAGGCACAAAAACAAAAAACTAAGGAAGGGCACACATACACAGACACACACATACAAAATAAAGAGCTGGAGCTACAGCGGTAAACACCTATTTTATTTGCCAATGTGAATTCATTCCAATTCAGCGGATGAAGAAAGATGAAAGAGGCTTACACTCTCTAATAGGTTTAGATGCTTGTAGAAAATAAACAAATCCAGCCTCAAAGTCTGATCCAGATGAACCTACAATAACCTGAGTAAAGAATTACCTGCAGCAGTATGTGTCATCTGTCATCTAGTGCCAGTCCCCTCTTTCTACCATTAGCAGTATGTGTATGGTGCATAGGAAAGGAAAATGGGTCTTGCCAAAAGTGGACACTTTCATGCCCTCTAATATATAACAGTATTAGCACTCTGAAATGGTCAGAAGAGAAGGTATTTACTTGTAGAAACATTGGCCCTTCTCACAATTGACTCTAGAGGTAGAAATAACTGGGCTTGTGATACAGTATCATTACTGGTGTGATTTTTTCTTTAACAACATTAACAAATTTGGTTTTGACAAATTACGGACCTGAGGCTTGTATGACTCTGTGTCTGGTGCGCAGATATGGGGGCAGTTGTACTGTCAGTTTTTTTCTTACTTTCTAAATCCAACTGCAACTTTCACTTCAGAATCATCATCCAAAAACACACACTTGTATTTACAGCGCATGTTTTTATAAGCAGGAATATTTTTTGTTATATGGGCTCTCAAGGACAGGAAGGAGGAAAATTCAGGCTTTTATCAACCTGAGAGAGAGTTAAATCCTCAGTGAGAGACTGACCCCACTGAGTACAGGAAGCAATTCATTCCTCTAATAGACTTTACGCAGTACATCCTCTCATCTAATCTCTTTTTTAACAGATTGCAATCGCCATAATGAAAGAGGTGCACAGGCCCGACAAACTAGTTTACAGATGCATGTTTCCACTGATACAAGAATGCACGCAACGCTGTGCACACAGACACACACATGATTGCACTCTCTAAAATGGATGACAAAAATGTTCATGCAAAAACACACACATGCTAATGGGAAATCTCTTTAGCTAATCTCAATAGTGATGGCTCTCAAACTGACAAGAAATTTCACTGGTGTAACAACTGCAATCAGCACATAAATAGCACTGTCCACTCCAATTGTATCACAGCACTAGGAAAGTAAAACCACGTAGGGCTGAAGAGCTTTGTAAGTATAAAATGACCCTCAGTGGAAATTTTGCCTCTTTGTTAAATACAGTGGAATGATCAGGGCGACAGGGGATATCTTGTTGCTTAGCTCTATATGTTGTCATAATTACTCACACTGGCACATCAAAGAGAGACTACATGTTGCTTGTGGCTTCCCTCTGAGTGCATGCATGTCATGTAGACTAGAGACTGGAGGCTGGGCAAATGATAACATGTGTCTGTTTGTTTTATCCTGGCAATGCACCGGTTCAGGGTCTGTCCTGCCCCCTGTCATGAATGCTGTGATTACACGAGCCGACAAACTGAATGTTAAGATGTGAACGAAAGCCGTATGATAAATAGGAGTGTCAGTAGCTGCGTTTACATGGGACCAAAAATCCTATTTATAATTAGATTAATAGGTCAGTCAGATTCAAAATGTCTCATGTAAACACCTTAGCAGATCCGATTCACCCTGATCTGATTAAATTTCTGATCGGATTGAAGAGGTAGTCTACGCCGATTGATAATCAGCTTGATGCACATATAAATGGCTGAATAGAGTGGATTTGGTTGATAGAGTGGATTATTCATTCTGCGCATGCGCGCCATAGTATGTAGGAGTCACGTATTGACGTTTGGATGCAAGTGTAAACACGGAAGTGCACCTCTTCTTCTCTTGCACCTTTGCAGGTAGTGGGAGTGAGACCTTCTGCGCATGTCAATGAAACTATATAATCGGCTTCAGCTGGGGCCATGTATACGCAGATTGTATGTGGATTGCTTTATTTAGCATTCATGTATACACTGCATGTAAATGCAGCTACAGTATCTTCAAGTGCTGATTTGACTGATTGGTTTCACCTTTCAGTTGTTACATTCATTTGTTCATTCATTTTTTTTGTTTGTTTGTTTGATTTTTTTTTCATTCTTGTGTGTTCTATATACATATTTCAGGGACACACTACACATTTCAAAAGTAAAGCAATTAAGAGGATAGGACAGTTTTGATGGGAAAAACCAGGGGAATGAATGACACTTGGCCAATGATAAAATTAACTGAAAACCAAATGGGAGAAAGAACCGTCATGCTTGAGAAGAATTACAACCCACAGTACAGAGTTGGTCTAACTCACAGGGCATTGAACAGCTGTGTCTTAATTGAATGGATACATGATGTCAAGCACACCGTTACTAGGGCTGAAAAGCAGCACCTGTGGGCTTAGTGTCATAAACATGTCTTTCTTTTCAAGGTCAACCCTCTGGACTCTTGGATCTGATCATCGTCCTGGTTTAGTTACCACCAAGCTCTCACATACTATATATTATTTCCTGCCGTCTACTGAAAACCAGTAACTTGCCCAAGAGATAAAAAAAACAAATAAATGAAACATGTAATCTCCACGAGGAGAACAGCGCCACTTAGAGAGAGAAAGTATGGGAAGCTGGAAAAAAAAAACACAAAAGAGAGGAGGGGGGAGGAACTGAGGATTTGAGAATTATAGCTTCAATTTCCTGGGGATGTGTGGGTGATGGCAACGGTGGGATCAGCCTCTTCCCAAAGTAAAGGGATTTATGTGCGGCACAACGGTTTACAACCAGGTAACAAATGCCTCTCTCCTCCACTCACACTTTCTCATTCCCTCTATTCCTTTTCTCACATCTGTATCCTCAACATCTGTCTGTCTATTTTCTCTCGTCCCTGTCTCTAGCTGGGTCTCTTTTTTCCTTTTTTTGTCCACTCACTATGACATGCTTTCTCTTGCTATCATGCTGTTTTACAAGTTTCAGGTTTAATTCATCCATGACGTACTTTCAGAGGGTTTAGTAGGACAACATAAAAGTTTTGTTTTGCACAGAGCAGGAGTGGTGGTAACAAATGTGTCGGTTTAAAATATGGTCGTCCAGCAACAAAAAAGTTGCCGTAGATCCTCTGTCCAGACGAGTTAATTTCCCAGGGATGATTTAGAAAAGGACTGTTGGTTATTATGGCTATGGACACAATATATGAATCAAGGTGAGGAGTGTTACAGTGATTTGGCCAACCAAAAATTAGGAAATGAAATCAATCAACTGTAAAAACGACAGAATCATAAGACTTATGAAAGAGATCACGGATACCTGACTTTGAGAAAAGTGTGTGCATATGTTTGTGTGTGCGTCTTTGCTCATCAGTATGATTTTGTGCATATCAGCAACTGCAGACCTGCTTAATTATGCATTTCCAGGTGCACAGAATCTTTAGGTCAGAAGAAGTTTAAATATTTAATCCAATACTTGGATAGGAGTGTGTTAGAAACTGTTGCCAGTCAAAAAATCAAGACTAACATTTTCTGTTAAATAACTAAAACACACAAACTTTTTTTTGTATTTTACATAATCATCAAGAGTGTGTTTTCTTGTCACTCTCTTTTTTGGTTACTTTCCCTAATTCCCTCTGTTCTCTACATAACCACACTTGGACATAAATTACAGCCTTACATAAAACTGACTCCAGAAACGCAGCACAATATCCTCCCACGGAGATTTTACAGTACTAAGGGTTATTGCAGATTGTCCATTGATCCCCAGTTTTTCAAGGGGGAAGTCATACACAATAGGATTTGCCACCTATTGATCTAATCATATATATCATGCACTTGTACAACTGTCATTTTATTGTGGAGGTATACTGTGGTAAGAGTTACAGTAATCAATAAAAGACTGAATCATCTTGGCCATACTGGGGATGAACTGGCTAACCCAGTCTGCTCATGTGTCAGCAGCTTTAAATCATAATGTGTGTGTGTGTGTGTGCGTGTTTCATAGTGTTGTTTCATTTTGCTGTGATTCAGCATTTTATCACATCTATATCATGGGAGAAAAATCTTTTTGCAAATTTAGTAAATGTTTTTGCTTTGACACACAGAGCTGTCATTGAAACTGACAGAAAATCTCTGATCTATATTAGCTATAAATCATTGAACTAAACCTGGCAATTATTTTCAGTGTGATCTGCATAAACAGTTTTGCATATTTTCCTTTTTTCATACAAAAAAAGAATAATTTCTTTTCACAGATGGAAAAAAAATAATTGTTTAACTTGTGGATGAATTTTTACTTTTATACTTTATACTTTTCTCAGCAATTTGCTTGTGGTGTTTGGCCTTTTGTTCAGGATGATGGGGGAAAGATCCTTGACTTGCTTGTTGCTACTATAAAGAGGAAAAGGAAGTGTGAGGTGTGACATTACATGCGATTGGTTAATTGACTTTTCATAGTCATCTACACATTTTCCTTTTCCCCTTAAGACAAACAACAAGTCCACACTCAGTTATGGTAGAAGTTAATCTAATGCAATATAATGTTTTGTTCCATTCCTGCGCATGTCTCTGCCTTATTCCATTACCCTCTCCACCCCTGTACTCCATTGCTTTAAATAACATGTCAAGCTCTGCAGCATTGCCCCCATGTTCTTTTTTATGAGCGGCATGGGAAGAGGATTTGGCGGCTGTCGGCAGTTACTGGAGGGCATGAGCCCCGTACTCAAATCCCAGGCTGAGATTATGATATAAAAATCAATCAATCCACTCGTCCCAGCACGGTGAATCAGCGGTGATGGCATGACCTAGTTGGATGAATCTAATCTAACCAGTGACTGACGCTACAAGGACAAAAAGGAGCTCAGGAGGGAATAACAAAATACACTCATTAGATAAATATTATAGAGGATAAAAATAAAGCAGCGACTCATTGTTTGTTTTTCATTTTTTGCAATCTCTCTATCTCTGTGTCTATCTGTCTATTTCTGGCCCTGTCTTTGCCCACTATGTATCTCTTTCTTTTTATCTGTTTTCTATATCCTTGTAATTTTCCTTCTTTTTAGGGTTTCTGTCTGTCTGTCACTCTTGTCATTTCATTCTCATTTTGGAAAGCTGTGACTACAGGTGATTTTCTGAGATAACAACATTATGCTCATCTGAAAAGTGTTGTTATTTTTGTATTGCGGCTTATGTTGGTCTTTTTATGCCGTCACTATGTGGTAACACTGAAATATGTTCAGGACGACCTCTGACTTACTGACCACTTTTTTCGGGTGTGAATGTAAATTCATTCTCTATACAAAAAATTAACAGTGCAGAAATACTATTCAGTCTCCTGGCAACAGAAATATAATGGTTGACTAGCAACATTGGCTTTTGTACCTCCTGACATCAGCTGTTTTCCACTTCAACTGGCACTTTAGTGCATTCCCACACAAACAACCATTAATAGGGTCATACATGGAAAAATGTATAGATGGTGATTAAAACAGTGAACCAACTGTTATTTCAGACAATAAGCAGGTAATGGGGCGCACAGACAGTTTAACTTTGGTTGTTCATGCTCTCTACTTTCATTTTCCTGATTGGATTCAGGCTTCCAGATGTGTTTGCATTTCAAGAGGGGCTGTTTCAAGATCATTTATATTCTGCTACTTTATTTTATTTTAGGTAGTAGTAACCTGTAGAGTTCGCTTTCAAATAATACCGTTAATAGTATGAGGCACTTCTTACAAACACTGGCTGCGCTACATCTTAGGTAGCTTTCAGAAAAAAACAGGCTTTTTAAGAGGCCTAACTAATATTGCCTGTTTCAGTCGGAGGCTCAACTGAATATTAACTAAGTATGAACTTCTGTTTGAATGTGAATCATGCAAAGCTACTCTAATGGAGTCCAGATTAGAAATTGTTGGAATCAGCGCAACAGGTAACCTCTGATATCAATATATAATTATAGTAGGAATGCAGTGCATTGTGGCGAGTATGTGAAACATAAACAGGTTAATGAGGTTTATTTTGAGGAATGTGTGCAAGTGAGAAAAACTGTCAAATAAAACAATATATAGGAATTTCCTGAACTGCAACTCCCTCCATCCTACTGTAACAGTCTGCTCATACCATTCGTTACCTGAGCTGTAGGGGGCAGGTAAGGAAGTGCACACTAAACACACACACACACACACACACAGAGCACTAAGGAGTATGTTTTCTATCACTCTGTGAGACTGTGAGGTCCAGACAGATTGACTGTTCTGGCAAGTCTCTTCACCCTTATGCCAGCACCAGGCAGACACTTATTGTTGTGGAGGTTGTGTATCTGTGTCTTTGTGTATTTATGTCTTTGTGCGTGTGTGTTGACTAAGCCGTGGGGATACAATTGATCTCAGCCACAGGAATCCAAAAGGGGATGAGAGGCAGACCTGGGGAATGAGAGTGAGGAACACCTATCTCACAGTAGGAGCATTAAGACCTGTTTGTTTCACTTTCACCGGTTATAAATTTTACAACTGTACAGTGGTTAAGAAAAGACAAGTTGCTGTAATGGATAAGGTGTGGGTATATATACATATACCTATACATATACTGTATGTATACAAAGGTATAGACATTCAAAAGCCATGCATGTGAAATGTGTTTCAAATTGAACATTTCAGAGCTACTTAATCACTCTTAATTGGACCTAAAATTCACAGACATTTGACCTTTTTTTCTTTTTGTTCCCTTTTGGTCTAGCTCTTTATTTTTCTTTCATCATGATCCATTTATTATTTACTTAGCGAATGCAAATTTCTCAAGCCAAGCAGTAGCCTCTTGATCATGATCCATTGACTTTCTCTGGTCCTATGTGGTGTTTGCTCTAATTATTAACATGCCAGTGATCCACAGTACATTCACCTGAGCCTGATTCATTAGTGTCGCAGAGTATTTCAGCAAACCATGTCCATCTTTCATTTTCTATCTGATTTATTCTCAGGCTTTCATTTTCTCCTCTGTCTATATCTGTCTACAGCCACCTCTTTCTCGTACTCAGTCTTTCACAGAGATCCCAAACCCTGCCTTGTCTCCTCTTGATACAACATCACAGAGTTTGTTCAGCAAGTGTTCTATTTTCTTACATCCTCCCCACCTTCTGCTTGCTTCAGAAGGCTGCTGGGGAACTTTATCTATCATCCAAAATAGTCCTTATTGTTCATTAAGCTTTCCATGAAACAAACGACAAACAAATACCAAAATACATCAAGTAAACTTGTGCTCAGGCTAAAAACAAAAAAGAAACATTTGTCTCTTTCCTGTATATTGTGTTACTAGGTAAAATTAATGCAATTAAAAAGATAGTAGGTGGACACTGATCAGAGTTGTTTTGAACAGATTTTCTAATGCTGGCTGTATCTTCATATTGAACTGAGCAATATGAGAGTGGCATCGATCTTCTCATCTTACTCTGGGCAAGAACGCAAAAAAAAATGTGTATTACCCAAAATGTCAGGCTATGGCTTTAAGGGAGCATTAATCTTTCAGTTTTACAACCAGTTTGGAAATTTAAAGACATAATGTTTTCCTCACAAGACTGTTATTCTAACCTACAGCCTCCTTTCAGTTTAAGCACTCATTACAACTTTGCTCTTTCCACATTTTAGTTCATATTAATTCTGGCCCTTTAACTGTGAGAAAGATGGCTTTAGACACCGAACCTTAAACAGCCTTCATATCTTCAAATGGTTCTTGAGCATGTAGAAAACAAGCAGTACTCTCAGTTTGTAGAAATGACCTTTCAACCAAATACACCGAGACAACTGAGATAATCTGATGACTGATAGGAGGGCTAAAGAACACTCTAAAAAGCAATAAAGGACTTAATTATTTAGCAAGGCTTACAAGCATTAATTCTTGCTGGCATTTAGAAAATGCAGCAAGAAGAAAAGAAGAGAAAATAAATAGCAGGAAAGAGTGGTAAAAAAAAGAACAAGTAGGGGGTTTTCCCTTGTGGTGTATGAGTCTGACCATAACAAATCTGACAGGGATGTCAACAGCAACAACGTTGTTGTAAGTAACAGAGTTGCCGGGCGGTGGCGTGGAGATGGACAGAGTGGTGTGGAGTGAATTGGAGATAACAGGAAGTGTGACAACTGAATTACAGCTGACGGCCCTGAGATGAGCTCTCAGCAACAGAAAAAACAAGACAGATAGACAGTGACACGCTGGGAGGCAGGCGAGGAGATGGAGAGACCGGGAGCAAATTTGAGTGGGAAGTCAAAGGGCAGAAGAAAAACCCAATTAAAGAAAGGAAGACGAAAGAGAGAGAGAGAGGGAGATTAAAGGAAGTGAGAAAATGAGGGGATGAAAGGACAATGCTATTTCCTGAAGAAGTGAAGATGGGCGACATTTTAACAATGAGAGAAAGAGACATTCCTGAGCCAAGATACAGCAAGTGTGTGGAGGAAAGGCAGATGAGATGAAAGACTCAGAGATATTGAAAGAGAGTGCAAAGGTCAATGCAAGGAAAAACCGACGCTGTCGAAAAGGCATGTGCATGTCCTTTGTTTTCAAACAACTTACTGGTAGCGTTTGTGAGCCTGAAGGTGACTGACTCATCATTGATGTTACACACATTGCGGACGGACACCTGGCAGGTGTAATCAGCAAAGTCCTTAGGTCTTAGGTTTTTCAGCTTCAGCACCTTGGTCTCACCCTGCAGGGGGCAAAACACACACACACACACCAAAACATCAGACTACAACATGACATTAAAAAAATATCTGACCATATAATCCTTTGTGTAATTAATATGAGGGACACTACTCTAAACATAAATCTCATAGTATCGCATCAGCATTACATAACTCATAACACTGTATTAGAGAGAAGCTCAAATCTTTTTATTTTAGTCTAAACTGGGTTGTAGTCTTGTGTAAAAGTCACTTCAATTTTTGATGAGCTGCAGTGTGATAAACAGGGTCAATGACACACTGAGATGAACACACTCACAGTCCCAAATACAAACGTCATGTGATTGTATGATGCCCTGCTTATCAACTGAAGCATTTATCATCTACATATGGAGTAATATGAATGATGAATTTCAAATGGATTTTGCATGAGACCATCAGGAAAATGGAAATCATCTGATTGTCAGTGCAACCATAAAAAGCTGAGCACATCCAACCACTCCTGGACTATTCATAAAAACTACTGCATGTAGTTTTCTCTGCTTTACTCATGTAGACGCATACCACTGATGATTTTTCAGATCGAGGCTTTGGGTCTGTCTGTCTGCCACAGAGGATGATGTGCTAACGCTGTCTTAGGCTTTCCTGGGAAGAGCTCTGCTGGCTGGCTAATTGAACTCTGGGGGCTCTGCTTTGTGGCTGACTGATGCTTTGATAAGTGGAGGAAAGAGAGAGCTGTTGTTTGAAGGCAACAATTGTGCGCTCAGGCAGGGAGATCAGGCCAGGGGACTGTTTATTTAGTTATTTAGCTTTCTGGCTATTGCTAGCTAACTGAACATGTAACTGGCTGACTAATGGAAGGGGCTGTGAGTTTCAACTAGCCACATACCAACAAAGAAGAAAGAACAATAATTGCCCAAATGGTAAAATATTTAATTGCATGTGCAAACGTGTCTCTCTATGTGTTCCGTCTTTCAATATACACTGCATTTTAGGGATATCTTAACTTGCATGGCCAATATGCAATTTGTAATGATACGTAGCAGGGGAGGTTTACCCCTCAAATGCCTTTTCTCTAACAAGAAACAGGGCTTTTAAGATGAGGACTAATGTGTTTGGTGACTGTGCCCTTGTCAAGGAACAAGCTGGGCAACTGCTGCCACAACATAAACTTCATCTCAAATAAGAAAGCAGGACAAAGCAGCTAACAATCACTTTAATAGGGCACATGGCCAAAATACTACACAGACAGAGCATATGCAATTGCATCCACTTCATTTTGTAATGTACCTCCCCACTGGGCCTTGTAGATTACCAAATGTCAAATTTAGCTACACATACTAATAATGAAGTAGAACAGACAAGCACGTTGTTTAGTGCCTGACAATATATTTTTGCTCTTGTAGTTTTTGGTTTTCAAGAAGCAAACAAAAAATGATGGGGAAAAAAAGTGTTTAAAAAAATGATATGAGCGCTCAATTCCTTTCAGTGCTAAATATCAGTGTTACTGAAGCCCCATGGACACCACTTTGACATTTAGAGACATTCACAGCTTGACAGACCTGCCACACCAGCCAAGGTTAAAGCTTCGGAACAATTGCTGTTTGGAAAGAGGTTTTGTGAACAGTCACTTCATTTCATATGACCCCGAAACTCCTGGGTCAACCCCATGGAGCTTGAACTGGGTTCATACAAAAAAACTCAATGTATGAACAGAAATAGTAGGAGTTAACAAAATAAAAGCAAGACAGAGATTTAGAGTTTTTTTTTTCAAGGATAAAGCAAAAATGTAGAGGAGGAACCAGTTCTGTGGGGGAAAAAAGAGCCATTTTCTGACATGCTTTGTGAGACACAGAAAGCATGTTGCAATTGCACACCTGGCAGTGTGTCTGTGCTGTGCATGTATTCGTGTGTACCTGGGTGTAAAGCGGCTCATAGATGTCCACTCCGTTGTCCTTGCTCTGCTCAATGAGAGTGTTCCCACGTTTCCAGATAAATCTCGCAGGGGGGTTCGAGTTGACGGTGCAGCGCAGGAACACCGTCTTCTCCTGGTAGTAACTGCCACGCACATCGCTGATGGTCTGGTGCACCGTCAGAACTGGTGTGTCCAGGTCTGCAAAGCACAGCAATAGAGCAAAAAAATAAAAACATGAAGACTCAGATATTGCTGCAGGGGATGATTACTGGTTATTACACCCCAGAAACTTCTTCATTATGGATTTTATTGTGCCACACAGAAAAATAAATCACATTAAGAAACTGCAAGGTTGGGTATAGCAATGAAAACAGCCTGTAGCTTAAATAATGCTGTCGTCTTTTCTGTGGTGATATTATGTTTGGCAGTGGTGAGATTTTGTAACTGGGACACAGCTATAAATGAGGGTAAACAAATGCTGTTTGTTGGCTGAAGTGTTCACCCACACTGACCAAAGCTATCCAAACACTTGCCTATGGATCACAACTTATAGTGAACACAAATGTCCAAACAATCTGTACATTTTGCCATTTCCTTCTCTAGCTGTGTGTGTCTGTCTCTCTCTCTCTCTCATACACACAGACACACATGTACACACACCATTTAGATATATGTTTCTGTCATTGTTGCCTAGTCTAGTTTCCCTGGTCATTTCCTTCATTGGAGTGTCATATCTCCCGTTTCCTGCGGTGGATAGGATTTCAGCCTGCTGTTCCCTGGTTGCTGCCATCTCTCCAAAACTCACTGCCACTTTCTCTCCTCATCACCATCCCTGTCTCTCGATCCCCTCCTCCTTGCTCCTCGCCTCCATTTCTTACAGGGCAGAGTTGTGTGTAATCTCAATTCTTTGCAGCCTAATTGGACTGTTGCGGACTTCAAACATCATGGAAACAATTTCCAGCAACACCAGGGTAGCAGTTTGCTCCCTTTTCCTGACTCTGACTCATTTTACCCCTCTCCTTCCCTCTCACTTTCTCTTTTTTCATGTGTCAACTCCTCTCATGTGCTGTAGATTTTTCATAAAGGCCGCAGTACTACATTCATTAATACCATCAAATGTGAGCGTGGCCCTTTAGATGGAGAGAGACATTTATTGGATTTTGGGCCAGAGACACATGAGCGAAACAATGTGTGGATAAACAAGCTTGATTTTTGAGAGTGCTGTTGATAAGGGCACAGCTGTCACACGAGGGATATGTCACACACACACACAAACAAGCACACACACATTCATATGCATGCATACATACTCACATCTGGACCCACATCAAAGTGTGTCCAGCCTCAGCACAGCATCAGAGCACTTTTGTGGTTTGAAGTTCAGAGATCTGTGACAGACTGGCCCAACCAACCAAACCAGGTGTTTGACTTTTTTTTTAACCAAAGGTGAGTCACAGGGTCATGGAAAAACTGACCAAACTGTATGATGTGATGCAAAGCTGAGTGAAATTCACTGTGTAAACCGTCTGAATATCATGGGAAAAAAGAGAAGAGTTAGAACGGGTGTTGAAATGCATTGACACATCCTGGCTATATCACAGCTACATCTTTTTGAAGACTTTCATCTCAGTCTTTGGACACCGAGTCCACCAAAACAGAGTCCACCATACTCTGTTTTTGAAAAGTGATTCATCACTGGAGCTCAATTGATCCTGGGATACCTTGGACCATGAACGACCCACCCAACCGTTGGATCTCTCGTTTCCTGAAGGACGCATTTTTTCAGTCACATTTAAAGGAGCCTTTGAAATCAGCTTGTCACACTGCTGTGACATAATTGCTCTTCACGCAGCTCTACAGCTTATATGTTGTGATGCATGAGCAAATTCAAGTAATACGGAGTAAGCATAGCAAAACAGATCGATCCTGGCATTGACCATAACTCCGTCAGAATTCACTGAACACAGGAATAGAGTGTACGCAAAATTAAGCTTCCAAATGTCAAGAAGAAAAATATGACTCTGTAAGATCTTTTCATTTATTTCTGTGTGTGTGAGAATAAGTAAATATTTCACTTAATCTGTGAAATATCTCACTATCCACAGATGGATGGGCACACATTTTAGTATCGACACTGTTGTGCTTTTAACCTTTTGAGTCTATTGTGAATTCATTTACATCTCCATCTTTTGTCAAATAGACCAAATTTAATGCAGCAGTCATTGTGTCCAAAAAGAAAAAACAATCAGCAGCTGAAAAAGTCAAACTTGAGCCTCATGAAATGTGTCTGACACGGCAAAGCGGGATATTTTCAGTACTATTGTGTATGCATTCTCACAGATTTATTTCTGTGATCTGTGAAGAGCTCACCTGTTTGCATCCCTTTCATGTCCCTGCGGACACCTTCATTCATAAAATGACAACCCACTGTTTGGTACAAAAGGCCCTGCATGAAATGAGACAGTGAGGCAGCACCAGTCTCTCTAAAAGCCTCTGCCAGCAACAGGCCTTCAAACCTGCACCTATTTAAGATATCTGCCTCTTGCTTCTGCCATGTGCATGTGTGTGTGAAAGAGATCTGGCAAAAGAGCAAGGACCTTTGTATAGTTGAGTTTGTGTGCCTGAGTGTGTGTGTGCGTGTGTGTAGGATTTGTGTATGCTTTTCACAGATCACTTCCAGCACAGCGGGAATCCGAGCTGACTAATGCACCGGTAGTGAATATATGTATGTGTGTGTGTGTGTGTGTGTGTCTCAAGAGAGTGAGTGAGCGAGCGTGACTATCTGCTGTCACTCTGTCTGTTTCGTGACACTATGGTAAAATGTGGAGAAAGTGGAAAGTGACAGATTGACACAGACAGAAGCGGATACAGACAGGTACATTCTTGGGTATATGACACAACTGTAAATGGACAAAACTGTAGAGTCACTCATAGGTCCGCATAGCTCCTATACAGCTAAGAAGATTTTGATTGGGTGGATATAGTGTTCATACATGCATAATTTGGCACATTTATGGCTTTATATTAAAATACTGATGTTCACTGTGCCAGTATAAACATAGTATATTTAATCAGTGCTGAAAAGGAAACAAAACTAGCATCAAACAAACACCCCACCAGAACACACAAAACTGTGCCAGCCTGCTTTAAACTTTCAAAATTGCTTTACTAATGTCAAGAATAAAATGATGACAATAGCTGTTTTCTTTCTTTTCTTTTTTTTTTTATTTTTTTTACTTTTTTGCACGACAAGTGGGTTGTTAAAGCTTTTATAATCCAAACTCCCAGGGTGCGGCTAACTTTACTCAGTTTGGGCCCTTAAGTAAATAGAGACATGAGATGAAACTGCAAGTGTACAGAAATACAATATGAAACTTTAATGAAGCTTCTGATTTCCCCAAAGCCCTGCTTTTGTACACAGCTTAGATCAATTGCACTGCACTGCTCTCGTTAGCCACAGCTTTTAATGTACATCTACGCTTCCAAATTTCAAGCTGCATTTGGGGTATGGCATTGTTTTCTGCTAAGACGCTGCACAGGGGTACTGACACAGAGATATTTTATGGTAGTTTTCCCTCAGAGGTTGGCCCTTGGCTTGGACTAATGCATGTGGCTGAAGCACACAAAAACACCCTTGTAAAACTGTTACACTGTGATAAAAAAGTAACACCTTCTGTACCCACTGGAGGCCAAAGGATCGTGACGATCTTGAAACACAGCATATATATATATATATATATATATATATATATATATATATTCAGACAGAAGAAACAGACAACTCTTAAAAGCTGAAAAACAGTTGTGTCTAACCCTGGCCACTTCACTTTTATCTGCTGCCTTTTTTTTTTTTTAACTGTTTAACATTAACTTAATGGCAAACACCTCAGTTAATATCACACTTCATGAATAATTCTTTACTTAATTTACTTTTTCTTTTTTTTTTGATAAAGAAAATAAGGAAAACAGCAAATCTCTGGTAGCCTACACTGTCTTATCTAGCTGACATAGATTAATTCAAGAGCGGCTATTCAACAGTGTTTTGTACAGTCCTGATCCTGCCACCAGATTCTGTTGGACCAGCTGTCTGTTGAGATTCCTTTATCAACAGAAAGACAAAAACACTATTAAACATTTTACTTCTATTTGCTCCGAATACTCTCAGAACCCAATTTATCTGACTTATATTAAAGAGTGATGCAGTCAAGCCTCTTACACATCAGCATGTGCTTCAAAATTACCCAACTTGCTCGGCGTTTTCCCTGAAGGTTTGCACTGAGTTCAATTTTGGTCAGGTATTCCAATTATGTTTGCTCTTGAAAATGTTTGTTGTTTTAATACAAATTTCAAAGCAAACAAACTAGCAGAAAGAAACACTCCAGTACAGATGTTGTTTGCTTGTTATCTGAGGAATCAGAAGATTAGAACTGTGGTCGGAATTACAAACTTTGATCGTCAAATGTCTAAGCCACAAGGAAATGCAGTAAACCCAGTGGGGAGAATGACTGACAAGTAAAAAACACAGCCTTCTCTTCTTTGTTGACGTCAGGACCCTTCTAGGTGTTGATCTAGTGTATTTTAAAATGTGTTTCAAACCTCTCAACAACTGTGGAAGTTTAAATGTTGAGTGACTATACTAGAAGTGAGCAGTGGTTTAATTTCACGGCAGTGACACTCAGATGCTAAGTACTGTATGTCTATTTTACAGACTCAAAATGTGTCTGCATGGCATCAGTTCTTCATGATCGCACCTCAAAGGTCTCTCCGTAAGACACGGAGTAACCATGGCAATGATGGAAACAGAGATTTACTCAGAAGCAATCCATCCTCCCGGTCAGGGTTGACTGAGTGTGTTTTTGTAACAAGTTGACCTCTGCTGGGTGCTTTCCGCTGCTGGAGGATGCCCTGGACTCCAAATCCTCTTTGATTTCCAATAACATGTCCTGTACTCTAATAGCTCTCTAGGAGTAGACGGCCATTAGGGGACCAAAGAGAAGATGACAAGTTCAATTGAGTGTGAGCGTGCAGTGAAGGAGAATAAGGTGTGCTGTGATGCTTCTGTGGCGCACGTCTGTGAGGGTAGTTGCATGAGGGAATGTGATTGTGTGAGTAACAATATCTATGTTCAGTATCTGTTGGACAAATGTATGATCCAAGCAAACAACTGTAATGACTGCAATTCACCAAAGGTTAATAGAAAAAAAACATTATCAGTTAACAAAGAATAAGTCAGAGTGAAACTGCAGAGCAATCTTCCTTAACAGATGTGATGAAAAAAAAAAGTTCCATTCAACACACAGCAAGTGGAGTGAATAGTGAAGTTACACACTAAAGCACAGTAATGATCAAATTAATACTTTTATAATGTGGACTCATTCTGCAAAGTAATAATGAAAAAAAAAAGTTTTAACTCATAGTTGCTGCACATTTCATTTTGAAGTCTGAATACCAATTAACAATGTGTAACAATTTGTATGCTGAAATTTTCTAATTAGCACATGGTAACACAGAGCGATGAGTGAGTGATGGTTTTGCAGGTATTTGGTGAAGTCTGACTACTGAATACTGCTACTGACTACTTGTTTGTACCAACATGTCAGTCCAGCCAAGAACTGCTGGGTGATCTCACCCTGGAACAAAGTGAAAGACATTTTCATCCAGAATCTTATGAAAAGATTTAGATGGAAGTCTTTTAATAAGCAAAATCTTTCCTGGGCAAACTCATCTGCAATTGAACTGACCCACAACCCACAGAGCAGCAAAGCCGATCTCAATTCAGTTCAAAAGGACTCTGCATTTGTTGTTGGTGATTGCCTTGTATAATGAGCAAATCTGTCCAATTACAGGTTCAGATCAGCTACAACTACACCTGTATATAACCTGTGGACTCCTATCTCCTCTGAACATAGATTGAGATGTGATTACGCAGCCAAATACTCTTGTTATCAGCATGTTAAGCAGTGATGGTGGTCAACAGAATCACTGAAGACAAACACATGTAAATGCTCTTGGACAGATATTTGGATTCCAGGAAAACTGATTCAATTACACCTAAAAAGACTAAAAGAGTGCAGTTTCTCAGGAAGACAGCTGTCCACTAAAAAAACAATTTCAATATACGACAGACTCAAAGTATGTTTCAGTCTGCATTAATAAGTGATCATCCAACCAAGTGCAGAAAAAAATAGCTGTCTGTTTTCTCCCTCTATCACTAGCGTATACAGATTAAAAACACATTCTTATTGGCTATCAACACACACACACACAAACATGCGTGCACGTAGCCACACACAGGGTGAGAAAGGACTGTGCATGTACAGAGGCACGAACAGAGGCAGACTTGCTGTTTGATCCAGCTTCGCGTCTCGTCAATTATTCAGCATTCTGCTCATAGACATCGCCTTAAAGAGGGCATAAAAAATGCACGAGGCCCACATTTGGAAATATGGAGAACATTGCCTGTGTTTAAAGTGCAGTGTTCAAAAGTAAAGATTGATTTAGGTTGATTTTCTCTACTCGTTTTATTTCAGTGGTCTTTTGTTTTGTTTTGTTTTTTTTCTTTTTTTAACCCTACAAAGAGTTTGTATCTGTCCACACTAGTGGATGACTGAGTCGTAAGGCTGATGGAAAAGAGGAGGATAGGTGATGCAAGAATAGGGGAACTTTTCCAGGAAATTATATATATCTTTACATTTTGGAAGGTATGAACATCACCAGTGTGATGTGTCTGTTCCCTTTGAAGAAGGTAAATGAGATAGACATTGAGAAATTACTAAATAAAAGCAGTGTAACATATATAGACAGAGGTGATGATGTTGCATTACAGAAAGAGACACAGAAAAGAGTGAAAACTGTAGTGTTTCTACAGAAAACACAGTAGAAACACTTGTCAGAATGAAAGCAGCACTTTCCGCCTGCACTTTATAGTACTGCAGCACACACAACTGAAATAAGATACACCATGATAATATAATATTAATTAAATCATAATATGTAATATTTAATAATATAATCATTTGGCCGAGTTTGATATAGAGTCAAATTTTTCTTTGACTTGTTTTATTTAGTCTCATTTGCTAAAAAACTAATGTAAAACTGTTCCATGCATATGACTCTTTACTCTTGGTTGCAGTCATCCTTTAACTTTCATGATGACTACAAAGAATTTCAGGAGCACAGCAGTTTACTTACAGCATGTAGTACTTTGTGTTGCATCTTGTATTGTTGTGTTTCAACGACACATAGGAGCCTGTGCTGAGAGAAATTACACAGTGTGTCTTGTCCCAAACTAACACTTATGAATTTGCTGAAAATGGTGTATTTTTGTTGAGCCAGCGCGTTATGTACAAGCCTTAATTATGCTTTTGTCAGCAAAGAGCCTGGGAAATGGTATTAAACATTCATGGTGGTGTGACTCCATTATTTTAAGCCATAAAAATACTAATTTGGGCATGATTATTTACTGTGAGTGTGACAGTAGAGCTGCACAGCAGGGGTGATGATGGGAAAGAGAGTTTTAACAGAAAGAGGCATATAGTTCACTCACTAAGCCCCCGGCTAGAGTAATGCACACAGAAACCCACACAAAAGGCATATGCAGTTATGCAATAAAATGTGTAGTGTGCACATACATTCAGACATGCTTAAGCCTGCACAAAAAGCACTCACCAACAAATACTCTCTCAGGCCAAATTAGCACAGGAATCTCAGTTCCTCTACTGCAGCCCTAGAGGGCAGAACTAAGAAAGTCCTAACATGCTTTCTGGAGTTAACAGACAAAGCATAAAGGATGCCTTTCTTACACCCTCTGTGGTTATGGAGATGTCCAGGTCACAGTGCAGCAGCTGGCTGTTTCGATGCCAGGTTTAAGAAAAGGAGCATGATGAGATAAAGAGCAAAGTGTCACTGTTCCTTAAAGTTGGCATAAGAATCATGTTGAAATTTGTGGGCACAGCTAGTTGACAGATGTGAAGTGTCTAACCCTTTCATATGCGGCATATTTAATTAGCTCTGGTGCATCCATGGCACTGTGGACCATAGCAATATAGTGTATGGATAACACATATAGAAACACACACAGAGCAATATAGGGTCTACTAGCCCCTCTTAAAATGATTAAACTGCTTGTGTTTTATTGTGTTGTGTTGTGGGAGAAAACACTACACTCAGGGGCAATCTGCACAATGCCTTTATTAAAACAGCATTGGACCACTTCTGTGGATTCCTGCTCAGATACTAAAGTGGTATTCTGGCACAAGCTCACTTTCATTGTCTCCTGGTTAACAGGGGACAGTGAACAAATAAATAAATAAGAGTGAGGAGACTCCCAAGACAAGAACAGACTGGAAAACACACAATATACAAGTCTCACCACCCTTCTCAATGAGAAACTTTTAATCACCTAGTTGGACTAAAGAAATTAGAAGGGAGAATAAGAAGTTTCAGACAATGTAAAACTAAATGCAACACAAGGTAAGACAGTGAGTAATCAAGTATCATGTTGTGTAATGAGAATCATGTTGTGATCAATAATAAACAGAAAAGTGATTCTGCAAAACATTTTGATGTCACAGTGAAGCTGACCTTTAACCCTTTTTTAATAACAAAATTTCATCACTTAAAGCCCCTACAAGGAACTTTTAACTAGATATGCAAAAGTCTCTTGTTTCTGCTGATGTCTCTGTGTGACCTACAACAGCAAATGAGGCCATCGGTGGGAAGATAAGCTATTTCTAAACAGTGTAACTCTTTACCTTTGGGAGGCAGTGGACGGGTCAGTCCAACGGATGACGACACGGACGATGCTACGCTAGCGAGTAAAAACCGAGCTCAATTTCAGTACTATATTTTCGCCATGGCTAATATTGGGATGGGATCCGCAAAGAGAAACTTACCACTTTTGTCCACAGGGGTCGCCAAAATCAACACAAAATGAAAGTTCTTTGTAGGGGCTTTAAAAATTTTATCCTACATCGGACATTCATGTGAAATTTTGTAGTAATTACCAAGCAATCTTCCAAGATATGTTTACGAAAACATGTGTGGTCACAATGACCATGACCTTTGACCACCGGAACTTAATCAGTTCATTCTTGAGTGAACGTTTCTGTCAGATGTATTTCACAGTGGATGTGCATTCATACAGAAGGACAACTGAAAACATATAGCCTCCAGCCACAGCTGTGGCCAGCACTGAGGCATATTAACTCAAGTTGTCTATTGGTCTTAAGTTCTGGTATCATATCACAGTAACTGGATAATATGATCAGGTCAGAGGATGTCATATAAATAAGCTGATATGTTCAATACACATGTTACTGAGGTAGAGATAATAAGTAGAGATGTTGCAGTTGGTGTTGATGCTTTACCACAAGCTCTACAAACTCTGTCATCACCTAACAATTAGTTCTTCAAGACCCTGGTACAAGGGTGTTACCCAGTATCTTATCCACCTAATAACCAATAACTGGCAGGTCAAAGGTTCAGTGGTCCCCAGCTGGAGCTAATAACAAATCTTACCAACATGCCCTCCAGCAAGAAACTGAAACCCCATCTGCTTACTCAATAAATATTCAACAGCTCTAGCTAAACAAATCTGAATGTTGAACAGGAATTACAGGAATAAAAATAAATTATAAACCGCCTTTTATGATGATGATATTAAATTCATAGTCCCCCCCTCTGTTGTCCCCTCTGGGACCATTAGTGGACACTTCTGAGTGAGTAGGTATTAGTTCAAGTATCTCTGTGTTTCCTCTGTGTGACTATATAGTGGTAACCTGAGCCATTACTTTGGGATTCAGTATATTGCCTTTGTGACCTTCACTGGACTTTATAGGGTCAAAGGTCATAGGGGAGTCAGAGTTTTTCACACTAATGCAATATTACGTGAGTCGCCACAGATATTTATTTCAGCACAAAATGCAATTTACTTGACAGATACCTGTGAGATGCTACATTAAATTGGTGCAATATATAAGGACAGTCATGACTGGCAGAGTAAATAAATATATGTGATTAATAAGATGAAGCAAAGAAATGAAAAGCTCAGTGGTTTAAGGGAACAAACCTATACAGAGTGACTTTCTATATATTTTGTCCATGTCTCGTCTACCGGTCTTGCAGGTGTAGCTGGGAGAAAAGAGAGAATATATATATATATATATATATATATAGATATATAACCAAAATATTCTCTTACATACGAGTCAATAACTTGGCCGGTGCAATCCAGGGAGGGAGACTGAAATCTAAATATTCTAGACAGAAATTTACAGAAAGGACAAAGATGGGTCAATCTCTTGCAAAAGACAAGCTCCACCATGGAGAAAATGAGTGTTATTTTAGGATCTTTTCACAGAGGAACTCTTCAGAGATTATTAGGTGATGCTTTGAGAGAGAACAACTGCACCTGCCTGTAGGCTGTGATGGTTACTGCCTACTCTCCAGTCTGATTCCTGTGGCACTCACCACCACCACCACCTCTGCCTGCACTCAGAGAGTGCTGAGCTAGCCCACTCTGAACAAAATTTAACACTTGTTTGTGGTACTGCACTGGATACCCATTTCCTTTTTTTATTTTCTTTTTTTTGTGCTAAGTTTATTCTCTAGTTTATATCCTGATTTCTTTACATTTTTTATGTGTTTGCATCACTTTCACTTTTTTTTGTCCTCCCCTACTTTTCACTACAGGAACAAATGATTTCCCGAGGCAGGAACACTTTACAGAACTGTTTTGAACTGATTTTGGGTTGGGGAGTCTAAGTGTTTTATTAATCACTTTCTATGATTCAATTTGGACTGGAGGTTAAAAGCTTTAGATTATTCTTTTAGCAAAAAACTCCTCCTGGGTTTAAGGAAAGAATGTGTTTTCAGTCTCTTTTTCCATCTCAATTTGGCTTATTTCAATATTAAAAGTATTTTATATTTTCAGTTGTGTAGAGGAATGGATTTGTCACATTCACTCAGGTATTCATCCACATTTTTTAGTGTTTCCAATAGCTAATAAATGGCATGGAAAATATATATGTCATTATATACTGTGATAAGATAGTGCTTTACAGTGCAATATAAACCAGTCCTCCTTTTCCAAAAGTGTTTTTTTTTTTTTTTTTTAAATGAGAGACAACACCTGCTAGACCTGATGGAAAACAAATTGAAGGGCTCATCTGCCTCCTCGGCTGATAAAGAAATTGGTTTATTTCTTGCATTGATTAGCTATCTTTATCTGTTGACATGTCAGACTGTTTTCTTTTCTGTTTTCATAGACACTTTTATAGTTTTATATTTTGCAGATGGAGTCATGTAAAGAAACTGTTCTTATACTGGCAATGGCTTTCTTTGTTCCCATAATATTTTTCTATGTTTTTTTTAAATCTTGGATCTTTTCTATGTTTCATGGCAGCCTAACCCTCCAGTCTCTGCCCCTCTGTCTCCATCCTTATCCTATTTCAATTTTTCTATCTGCCGATACACAGGCTGTGAGCCTGCCCTGGGGCACCTCCCATGCTTTATAACACTGCCTTCATTACCCTGCCTGCTGCAGCTAGCCATAAATGAAAAAAACTGAAGATGTGGGAGGAGGGAAGGGATGGGTAAAGGAGGAAGTATAGAAAAGGAGAGGAAAGGGTCAAAACCTACAGAACAAGTCAATTGTGGAAGCGATAGTTAGGGTAGAGATGGAGCAAGAAAAAGGGAGAGAGAGAGTGGGAATGAGAATAAGAAGGAGGTGCAGCACAGTGAGACAGAGTGAAAATGCAGAAAAAAGAAAGAGGAAGGGAAAACCATAAAAATCTAAGTTGGAAGTTATTGGAGACTGGCTAGATGAAAAATGCCATCATCATAAAATAATATTAGAATTGGTCTGGCCTTATGGCGTTGATGAATACAGATGCTGCCCAGCGGGGTGTTAGGCTGGGGGGAGCTGGCTAATTTGAACAGCCATCCTACCTGTGAGGGCGGTAAAAAGTATTAAAGAAAATTAAATGAAAGGTTCACTGTCAGTTGTCTAGTTTATAGCCCCACATTTCTATCCCACAGCCGGTTTGGGTGTCGGACAGAAGATCCATTCGCTAAGAATAGCTACCAGCAGGGGATGGTGCGCAGTATTTATCGTTAATATCCCTAAATTGAAATACAAGGCAGAACACATAGGGTCCAGCTGCAACTTTAACAAAATAAGATGCATGTCACAGATCAAACCTTTTCTTAACTTGCATATTAAAGTTAGAGCACACTTTACCCTCATCTCATCCCAACACATCATCAATAATTGGGCTGGTGGACTGGTGACAGCTGAGTGAAAAGAGACTCGCTGAAATCTGATCAGCTGTATTGACTGAAGGCTATTGAAAAGGCAGCTGGACATCTTAATTACTGCAACGTCATGGTAATGCCATTTTATTGCAGATGGCCATTAGCAAACCGTAAGGTCACTCTGATCACAGGGGAAGTGAATGAAGTGAAAATTACATGCTTTAATGGCTCTGATGAAAGATCAGTGGTAGAATTTCTAATGACAAAAGTGGATAAATTAATGTAGGATGTAGGAAAACAAAAGCCAGATATAGCATGCAATCTATGCAATTCCAATGAATTAGTGCTGTTGTTCTAAGAGGGTTATGCTGGAAATCTGTGTGTATCATGTTCTTCTTATGTTGCCTAATGGAAAAAAAAAAACATCCTGTACCACTATAAACCATTTTCCTCTGTACACAAATACAGATACAATACAGCAATATTAAAATGCTGCAATCTGCAATAGATCCTTGAATTACAGACTTATTCTTCATGAAATGTTTCTGCCCCTTTCTTTTATGATTGGCTGCCTCCCGTTTACTTACTACAGGAAACCCACCATGAACCACTTGATTTATCCTTCATTCCAGTGTAATGGTTATTTTCCCTGAGAAAAATATCCATGTGTGCTACAGCGACCGGTGATAAGGTCAAGATAATTTCAAGCCTGTGCTGCCTTGTATAACCTTCATAGAGAAGCAAGAGTCAATAAATAAGGGATGGAAAAACAAAGGGGAAGGGGAAAAACACATTTTAGATAAAGCCAGCCAAACGATGGGGACAAGTGGACCGGTCTTATCTCCTCATGGTCTGCAGGACAGCTCATAACCAAACCATAAGTCACCCTATTGCATGTGTGTGCCCATGATGTGTCTATGGAGCTCTTGCTATTAAATGCGTCAGTCTTCTTAGGGTAACTCAGTTAAGTGCAATTTTGTGTCAAACTGAAGGTGGAAAAAAAAAAAAAAAACACATCACCAAATGAAACAAAATTGCACACTACTCAGTCGTGCTATTCTTCATCACTACATTTACACATGGCTATTTCTGTGTGTCAGGATATCTCGCCCTCATACGTTCTTCTCCATTGCTCTACCTCTCCCATTGCCCTCCCTCTTTATAAATATCTGATGGTCAGGCTTTTTGATCAGTAAAACACACAGTTTTTCTTATCTAATCTATAACCAGAAAAATGATACGAAAGCCTTACCTTACTTGACTACTGTATGTATGAGAAATTGGCATACTGCCATAAGAAGAAAAAAAAATCCACGTACCTCCTGGCCATTTTTAATGTCTGAACCGACGGTGTTAAAGTTGCAATATCACAATGGCTCAAAATCATAATGCCCATAATGCCTTAAAGATTCTTAGCCATTGTGGTGCTGTAAATGCAACTCTTATATTTGTGCTGTTGCAATGCTCCGGATCACCTCCTTTTCCTCTCTTCCTCCCACTCCCTTTTTCAACCTACCCTCCTTGCTGTTTTACCTCTCTCCTTCCTTTGTCCTCCCTTCCACAACATACCTTTGTCTTTGTCAAACACACGATATGTTTAGCAAAGCCTTCAAACAGCTCCGCTCTTAAAAGAGTTAACTATGATGTAGTCTCTTAGTGCACGGGGGTGGGGACACAGGTGACCCCAAACTGTCATGGAAACCCATGTCACATGTTATCAGTGACTCACCATACTCACCCACCGGAAACCTGGGGTGAGGAAACTGCAGGGAGATTTGCAATAGGGAGCACGGTGTTGTCTGTGCAAGCATGCATACATACAGTCGCTTAAACTCATTCTATCAAAACCTCATAATTTAACACATTCATGGAGGGATGTAAACACACATGTTCACGAGCACACACACATTCGCATAGCACAGATGCTACAGTAGATCACCCATATACTGTACTCCTAAATAAAGCATTGTGCTTCTCTTTTAACTGCAAGGCTATTTGAAACATCTTTATGGGATGCAAAGAAACATGTTGACAAACAAAAACAAACCTTTGGTCATTTACTTACTTGTCAGTATATGAAGTCTTTATCAAGATGATGGTTGAAATAAAGCCTTTGCACAACAATGCTTTAGACCAAAGAGAACCCCAGCCCCCCCACCCCCCCCACCCCCCACCAGCCATGTGCATTTGTTTTCAATGAAGCTGGTGAGAGGGCAATCCATGGAGTGATGTCTACTGAGGTGAGTAACATTATCATCAAGTTTTACGATATGTATATTTGTGTAGTCTTATCTGTTATAAACAAGAGATTACAGGTTACGGAGCTTGTTTGTGTCATGGTGCCGTAAAGCAGTCCATGTTTCTGGTGAGATGAGATCTGGGACACTGAGTCAGAGGTGCTGATCTTGCAAGGTTGGTTTTCAGCCAAAAGAAGCTGTAAAATTAGGTGTTCAGCAGCAGTGAGCACCCCTACATATTCAGAATGGTATGATCTTTTTTTCAAAACCACATTTTGCAACTGTTCGACTATGAGGTTGATAGTCGAATCAGACTTCTCCGAATCGAATCGTGAGTATGAATCTAGTATTTTATGTCTACCATAAAATCTACCTAAATCCAATGCAATGGTCCTTTAAGGAGATATATGTGTTTTTTGTTGAAACATAAGGAAATAAAATCCTTGAGAGATTTCACTGACTGTAGTTATACTTTCTTAAGAGTTATTACGCAAAGCTGTTAGAGCTAAAGAATATCTCAAATTTGGGTCAGCTAAAATGTGCTCTCCCTTCAAGCAGCCTGACACAACTAGATGGTGCCTGACATTTGGATAAATGAGGCTGCATTGTGATGGTGTGATTGTAACATGTTATATTAAGCATATGTCTGGGAAGAAATTGCAGGCTGATTGTGGTTTGTGCTCATCACCTCCATCTGCTCATCCATCTGTCTCAACAAATACAGCTGATTTGCAAGCAAACTATGAAACTTCCAAGTTGTACTAAGTGGGGACCTTTGGTAAGGCTGTGTTAAAGTTGTCCAATCAATGCTGTGATAAAACGCCTTATTGTATTTACATTTCTATACCTACTATACTACTACTACTACTATTTGATAAATGATTGTTTTTGTGTTTGAAAACCTTACAGTAGTAACATTATAAAGATCTAGAGTTTTACACATCTGCAATGTCTTCAGGAATATTTGCCTCCATTGGTCTCAGTTTGTATGATAAGAGCTACAGCAACGATTGCCTTTCACTTTATAAAACATTCTTATCTTTACCCCAAATTTGAGGATGTGATTAAATCTGCTTGCTCTGCACACACCAAAGGGGTTAAGGTAGCTGTAAAGAACAATAAGCTGCACAGAAGAACTATAACCCTGTGAAGAACTGAAGTTGCCAGCAAAGCCAGGGAATCTTTCTCAGTAGTGCTGCAGCTTCTATGGGAGAGCAAGAGTGTTTTAGAAAAAAAAACACAAATGGTGGCCATTGCCTGCTGACTTAAATCAGAACAGCTTCTGCTCCTGTACTACTAGCATCGCACTCAAGTTTGAAATGAGCAGAAAAATTGGGGGCAGCAAGAAATGGTGATCTGCATAAAGCAGCTTTCACAGCTTAGAAGAACTGCATATATAAGTCCCACTCCAATTCCATGGCAGGGCTGATGAAATGAGCCACTGGAGAAACACTGAGAACATCTGAGAACAAATCAGGATGACCGCACATCAGTCCAAGAACAGGAAGATAGAAAAAGTTAGTTTTAAGGTTTTCTCAATACTTGTGGATTTCATAGTCAGAGACCCAGGGCATGTGCTTCTTGCTTGTTCATGTCATCATCATCAACAGAATAATAAGACAGAACAGAGACATCAGCAGGAGGGCTCTTCCCCTCAGTATACCTGGCAACATGTAACTTCAACAACTTCACATAACAAATATGAGATTTACATTTTTTTTTAAATCTGGACTACAAATGACATCTAGAAATCTGGTCAGGAATTAGCAGAAGGGGCCAGTTCTTAACATCATGATGGAACCTGCTGCCAAAAGAAATTTTAAGAACCAGAACATGCTCATCAGTCAACACAGCAGTCTCCTTTATAGTTTTAAAGTTGCTTATTCAAATAAGTGTAAACAGAATTACGCAATGTTTCCAGAGGAGCCCGACAACGAGAGCCTCCATCCTCTCGGACGTGGATCCACTATCAAATAAAATCTCTCTCTAAAGCAAGTTCCACATTTGTCTGATTCTCATTCTTAGAGTAGCCACATTTTTACTTACTGCTTCTAGACTACCTCATAAACATGCAAAACAGCAGCTTTAATGATGTCATAATCAGTGCTCTTCTCCAAAGTTTGTGATCAATATGTCCCCTGATCTTTACCACCTAGACCATGCTGTAACAGTAAAACTGGCAGTACTTGGGACACTAAAAATCATTTTTCAACATCACTGTCACTGAAGGTAGGGATCAGACTGATCTTTCACCAACATCAAATTTAGCACAACAACCACATTGCTTCCAACCACAAGTAACAGATTTATAAGTCTGTGCACTTCCTGCTAGATATCCTCCGGTTTCCAGTCATGTACGGGCCTAAGCTTTTCACAATCTAACTCATGATGCCTTAGCTGCTCCTGTACATTTGCCTTAATCTCTAGTTCTAGTTTCCTCAGATGCATCTTTAATTCCAACCCAGTCCTATAGCTCTCCCCTTATTTGATGCGTACTCCTGCAACAACTCACTCTGCTTCATTTGCTCTTCTCCCCCAGAGGCTGCAATAGTATGTTATATAGATATTAGACCTGATAGACTGTGTTTAACCATAGCATTTATGATTTTTGCATGCCATTCCCCTTGCGTACAACTGACTTCAACACCAAAATAATTTTGGTCTGCTACAGAGCAAACACATCCTTAGTAGAAAGTGAGAATTGGTCAGCATCACGGTCAAAACAAGACAACACAAAAATAATGGAGCATACAGTTTCGTTAGCCAATCAAGCATTGCATTACAGAGTTCTAGCAACTCGAAATGCCACAAAAATGACACTCCAAGCCAGTAAATTGGTTACACAGAATGACAAATAGCTGCACATGTAAGCCAAAGAGAAAAGTACAGCTAACAAATTCAATCAGCATGCAGGAAACAGATGCATGTTTTTGATTGAGAGAGCTCCAAAACTGGACAATACATGTATGAACTCACTCGCCTAAAACTAAAGGACTGGGACTGGAGCCTGTATGGGCCCGAATAATGTAACAATGAATGTAAAAATGGACACAAAATCAGAGTAGGAGTTCACACCATGAGTGGTCACTGAAGCCGATTAAATTAGTTAAAATCATACATCAGGCACCCCAAAGGTGTTGTTGCAGCAAGGTGGAGAGAGAGAAAATGAGACAGTGAGTAACAGACAGCTGAAAAAGGATCTGCCTCTACAGGCTGAGGCCAAAAACCACCACAGGTGCTCGTCAATCGGATATATGATCACAGTCTCACCTACCTGAGTTACAGGTTTGTTTTTACAGAATTACAATGTGACCATGAAGTTGACCTTTGAACATTTAGATGTAAAAGGTCATCACCTCATCATTGGGTATATTCTATTAGGCATTTCTGTTAAAATGTAAGTTATGACCAAAATGTAAATTTTTAGGTCACAACGACTTTGACCTTTGTTCTTGCATTCACAAGAAAGATGGATGGACAAAAAAAACAAAAACAAAAAACAGCCTGCAGCACTGGCTGTCGCCGCCTCTAAACCACAGAAATCACCCATTCAAACAGAATCACAAAGAACCACTTCAAACAGCAATTATATTCTTATAGCAGCAGGTGCTTCAAACTCCATCACACACAATAGTTAAGTGAATATTTTTGTCAAAACACTGTTATTTTGCTTGACACTTTAACCCAGGCCCCGATGCAAACTGTTCAACTTAATATTCTTAATGGAAAATAGTGTTGCTGTTAACACTTTATATCACAGAGTTTACTGGGGATATGGCACCAAGCTAATTACAGCAGTGTCTGCCTGACTGTCACAAGCTGTTTTTCAAGCTGCTCACCCCCAGCCTGTCAGAAGTCAATCAATAAACAATACACACCAGAATGGCATCCCCTCAGCTGCAATTACAATAAAAGGCATCTTAGAGCACTGCCTGTCAATACTTAAATCTCTGAAAGAAGCATTTGTTTGTTTGCATTTTACATTATAAGATACTGCAGTATTTCAACTTTCAGCTTTAAATACTTTTTTTTTAATCTTTTAACTCAGAGGTGTCCTTTAGGATCAACTGATCAATTCATCGCTGTGCTACCATCCACAGTGTCATGTCAGTCAGAAAGAGACCTGCCTGTGCAGTGGCTACTCTCTTGAGATGTGCAATCCCATAATAATTCCTTCCTGAAGCCCTGTGTGACTTATTGCTGTATAATTGTCCCAGTGGAATGGTTCTAGGGGGAAACCAAATGACCTCTTCCAATAGAGCAGTTCGGGCATGAGCAGGAGAGAGGAGACATAATTCTTGCATAATGTACTATTTAATGGGACACCATGATGTTTAAGAGACAGAGCCATTGATACAGGTATAGACGTTTCAAATGTGAATGTGGAAACAACACACTTCAGTTGGAAAGCAAGGTACAAATTGGTACGACTGAGAGCTGTGCACTGTCCCTATCAATTAAATCCCCCAAATAAATAAATAATTAAATCCCTTTGTGCTTAATGGACTGTCCTAAAAGATTTCAGTGGTATAAATACGTCAAAAGAAAAATAAAAATACATTTACAAGACACCTTTAAAGATGTGACCTACAGCAGCCTTCTTATGGAAATAGGTAGGCATCTTCACAGTTGAATATTTTACATCATGAGCATTTAGTAAAAAAAAAAAATGCTGTCTCAAGAAAATTATGGTACATTAACTTATCTCTTTTATGTGAATATTGCAATGTGTAACATGACAAAAATCCCAGTACTAATGTAATACAAGGAGCAAGAAAATATCTCACTCACACAAATCGACCTTTTGAGGTTTTAAAAGCAGAGAGGGCTTTTTCTCTACATGCAATTCTCTTTGATGATCAAAAGAATTGTGGGATACATTTAAGTGCTTTAGACTCTATGGTTTGATTCATATTCTCTTGGACACAGAGAAGCCATTCTCTGTCGCTGTGGCTTTCTTGATGTCTCAGTTTGTTCCTCCATCAAGGTTACAGCAAACTTGTCAGTATGTGCTTCCCCCCACCCCATCCCACTCTACAGCTGTATGCTTGCACACTGTCTGCCAGCAAGGAAAATAATTAGGCCAGGGTGGCTGTCTGAGGCATAAAGATCCATTAGTAACAGATCTTACACTTTGCAGGCTGTCGTTATAAAGGTAACTGGGGAGGGATGAGTGGGGCAAATAGAAACAGCCAAGTCTCAGATGAAAAACATTTCCTCTCTCACCTCCACTGGATTTACCAGAAGGACCACTAGCAGTGACCGCACTGTATACATCCACCTTGCTAGTGTCGGGTTGGACCCCATTTTGCTTTTAGACTTTTTCATGGCATAGATTCAACAATATCCTAAAAACATTCCTCATGACAGCATCATGCAGTTACAGATTTGTCGACAGCACGTTGATGATATAATGCGATCTCCCGTTCCACCATACACCAAAGGTCCTCTACTGGACTGAGATCTGGTGACTGTGGGGGCCGCTTGAGTACAGTGAATTCACTATCATGTTCAAGAAAACCAATCTGAAATGATTTGAGCTTTGTGACACAGCACTTTATCCTGCTGGAAGTAGCCATCAGAAAATACAGCTACATTGTGCTCATAAAGTCAGCAACAATGCTCAGGTAGGCTGTGGCGTTTAAACAATTCTCTGCTGGAACAAAGGGGTCCTCTACGTGTGCCAACAAAATATCGCACACACCACCAGCACCACAACTACTGATACAAGGCAGGATGGATCCATCGTTTCATGTTGTTTACATCTTATGCTGACCCTACCATACAAATGATGCAGCAGAAATTGAGCCTCTCAGACCAGGCAGTCTTTTCTATTGTCCAATTTTGGTGAGCCTGTGTGAATTTTGCCCTCAGTTTCTTGTTCTTGGCTGACAGGAGTGGCAAGAGATGAGATGCTCTTCTGTATACTTTGGTTGTAACAAATAGTTATTTGGGTTGCTATTGCCTATCCATCAGATCGAACTAGTCTGGCTATGTTCTTCTGACCTCTGGCATCAATAAGGCCTCTTGGCCCACAGAACTGAATATTTTCTCTTTTTCAGGCCATTCTCTGTAAACCGTAACCCTAACCCACATTGAGGTGCTGCCATGTTATTGGCCTGTTAGATGTATGCATTAATGATCAGTTGAACAGGTGTACCTAATGAAGTGGCTGGTGAGTGTGTGTGGGCATGCACCTTTTGATGTCTCATTTTTTACAGTAGTGTAACCATGTACATTAGGCCAAATGCATATGTCGCTGTATTTCAAACAGCAGTCAACAAATTACCCTGGAAGTATTTAATTCTTTATAGAAAATGATGGCTTCCCTTTTCAGGGCTCATCAGTTTCTACTTTTGGGTCCAATGCACCTGCTACCAATTACCAAGATGGACTGAATCAGGGTGCATTTTTGAAGGTGCTATGGCAAAGTGCTACTCAATAAAGAATATAAGCTTCGTACTATATTTGCGTGGGTGAGTTTGTAATTAGAAAATGACACACAAAAACAGACAGAATATTATTTTAACATGATATAAACAGGAAATGTAGATGATTCATTCAGTTCACCACCTTGTTGCACCAAGATAATTTGCCCTAATTTGTTTTTTGCAGGGGTTTATTACAACAGAATAACATACTATTTGATGTGGAGTACAATAAAAGAAATTGGTATGATTAAGATGGCTGAACACATTTCTTGTCATATACTCACATTTGAGGGGACAGATGGGAACCATGTAAAACAGACATGACACCACGATACACATTCACAGTGTTTTCATGTGAACTGTAACACTAAATCAAGGCCAATGATCCCACACACAAAGGTGTGACACATTACATTTGACATACCTTTGTTACAAAATGTGAAACATGCCAGAGGATCAGTGAATGGGAATACAGGAAGGAGAAGCAAACAAACACCAAGGCCATTACATTGTTTAAATTCACAAATAATGCAAAGATCATTTTAGTTTTGCCATAATATCAGCTGTCTGTTATTGAACCTCCTTATTTTAGTCTCTCCCTCTCAATGCATTATTTCTATCATAAACACACCCAGGAGAGGGCTGTCTTTGCCTTCTGAGGACTGAATATAATGCCAAGGTCAGTGAGCTTCTATTAGGGATTTACCATAGCAAAGGTCTAATTAATTAGGCCTAATTTGAAACAGTGGTTGGATTGTCTGCTCCTTCCCTTGTAGGAGATACAATATTATGCACTGCTAGTTTTTCAGAGGCTATTTCAGGTTAAATAACACCAGTTCAGTTTTTTTTTTTTTTTTTTTTTGCCTTACTTTAGTCAGAAGCCTTTACCGGCTTTGCATGCTGTTTTTCATCAATACCCTCATGATCACGATTAGTAAAGCCACGTTACCAATGAGCAGCTTCACTGAAGCATTCCAGGGTTACGTTCCTCAATGCCTGATGAGACATGTAGTAATACAAAACCTAGGTGAAGATACTGTGACCACAGAACAGTGTTAATGCTTTTGCTTTAACCCAGGCATGTTCAAACTATCCCACAAAGGACCATGTGGCAGCAGATTTTTGCTCCAACCAAATAAGAGCACACAGTTTGACCAACTCTCTGAAGACTGAGATCAGTTGATTAAATGAGTCAAGTCTGGTGTGCTGCTGTTTGGTTGGAAAGAAAACCTGCAGCCACTCGGCCCTTTGTGGAATAGTTTGGACATGCCTGCTTTAACCCCTTTTTACCCTCAGATGAAGAATGAATTCTTCCATTTTGTTAAACCTATTATCCATTTCAAAACAATAAGACTGTAGCTAGCTAATGGATGCCATTTGGTGGCATCAATATATGCTTTCTCAGTTATTGCAAACCCTTTCCAGCCCATGTGGTGCAATATCATTTTCCAATGAAAACAAATCCCTTATCTGTTCTGTTTCTTTCTTGCTAGCAAAAGGCACCAGTCATTTCCCACATGGTGGAAAATGGCAGCAGGTCATAATAGTTGGTGAGAGTCTGTTCTCTGCCAGAGGTTGTTTATGAAGGAGGAGTCTCCACTTTATAAAGCCCCAGTACATCCAGAATTGATATTTTAGTAGTTCCATGGACTCAGATAGAGTTATATATCTCCTCTCTTGCTCTTGCTTTTCGGCCAGGTCAGCTTAAGAATTCACATTCTCAGTACCATTCACATCATAACAGTAACCTTAATCCAACCTTGTAGTCTTGACCTCAAATATTTGGAATAAGTGTCTCATGGAAAATAAGTTATGTCAGATCTAGCAGTCTACACTTGTTATTTCAATATGCCACATACATAATATGTACTGTAATACATAATATTCTCCATGAGGGTGGTTTTATTCAGTGGAAAATGCAGACTAAAGAGGCTAAATACATAAATAATTAGTTTACAGATATGAGAAAGATCTAGAAGCTGAAAGCTGTGGTGGAGCAAAATCTCTCCTTTGCTTTTTGTTCAAAAGACTTTAAATAGCCCAAAGATGAGCTTAATCAAAAATGTGTATTCATGAAGAGCACGACAAAAGCTGTCTCACCTTTTAATACTTCTCAGCCTTCCCATATCTATGGAATATCTTTTGCCTGTTCAATGAAAAAATAAGATGCACCATGGGACCAAATTTGATTTGATAGAGAGATGTATTATGTCTCTACGACAATAGTCCGACTGTCTGCTTAGCATACACACTCTAAAACACACACACACACACACACACACACTTAGGCACACTCTCTTGATTGAACACATACCACACAAATTTTTTTTTTTCCTCTGAAAAGTAGACAGACAAACTGGATGTTTCGCTCCCAAACACACACCAACACACACTTGCAAACACAAGATGCGTCCAAACATGCACACATTTAGTATCTTCTATTAAGTCAAGCCTTTTCATGTGAAAGACATTGTGTGAATATATGTGATAGGTAATGAAATCCACCTTAGTATCCCATCATATTAGCTCTGAAGTGAATCTGACAACGATATGATGATAATGTGGCAGCAGTGGAGGTGATAATAATCATATTCTCCTCCATACAAAGATCAAAGTAGACTTCAGTTGCCAGGCAGGCTCCTTGCAGTGCAGGTGTATTTTTCCTCATACTGTGAGTCAAATTATTTCATTTGCATATTTGACTAGAGGTGAGATAGTGGTAATGAGAATCTTTTAGATGCAGACAAAGAGCAAAGAACATGACCGATAGGACCCATCTATTACTGTGCATATTCTACCAGGTAATATTAAATAAAAGCTGCACAGGTCTCCCTTGGATGTTCCTATAACAACTTTTTTATGAACTGTTATCTGGGGTTATGTCAAGTTCATATACAACTATAATGAGTTTCTTCTTGGATGACATGTCTAAGAAGACAAGCCAACAGATTTTAAACAACATTAAGTGCAGCAGCATTCAGTATCCAATCGACATACATCTAGCCTAACTGTTTGGCTTTTGTTATGTGTATCACTGTGCACTAAAATCAGATGTAACCAACAGCACAATAGCAGAGCACTTCATTCAACAACAAACCGTGGATGGCTCTGTCAGATATCTAGTAGTATATATGCACTTTCTGACCAAAGCGTAACAGTTTACTGTTGAGAGAAGCCTGAAGCTGTTTGCACATTATCAACACCTTACACATAGCATCAAGGCAATCTCTTCCAATAGTGCAAGCAATGACACAGCAACACAGTATAGGATAGCAGGTTAAATGCTGAAGCACAAACTTCAAAGATACAGTGAAACAGCTTGAACCTGTCCTTTCAATATCCAATGGACTTTGTAAAGCATGTCAAGCAATTGGAGAGACTATCCTTTGTGCTTGTTTTTGATTGCTCTGAGGTCATAGCATGATTGCAATAATGCAGTTTTCTTGTCATAAATAGGCAGTGTCAGTGTTGATGTCTAAGTTCATTGTTGCAGCAGGGTACAGCTGCCACAGAGGTGTTATGTGGGTCGTGGTCGTACAGTATTAACATGAGTTAAAAATGTGGGATTCAACAATATTTCATTGTCATGCCAGTGTATCTCTTGCTGAATGCAGTTCTTCATTTTTGACGCCAAGACACCTTAAATGTTTTTTTGTGAAATTATTGAGTCATGGTGAGAACCTTATCTATCGGTGAGAATCTTATAACTATTCTAACTATTCTGCTAATGCACCTCCACAAGGTTGTTAATTAAACAAAGCATTTGCCATTTTTTGATTTCATGACTCAACTTAAAATTGACTCCTTAGTTACAATGATAGATCAATATTCTGCACATGCAGTGAGAAGGTATGTGATGAATGAATGATGTACATTTTAGAGAGGAATTATTATGAGCTGCAACTACATACTATATCTTTATTATACAATTTGTTATATGGTATATTATACTGGTATATTACAAAGAGCCTTCCTGCTCTGTGAGCACACATCTTTGGCAGATAGGGCCAGAGGGAGCTAGACCCTTAACCCTGACAGTGTTAGCACCATATTAAACTCACTGAGCTACTCTACAGCAGTCATATATCACTTAAGTGAAACGGTTTTTCTTTTAAGAATATAACCTGCCCCAGATATCTACTGATAACTCACAATGTATAAATAACAACATGGAAATTCAGGCTGGACATTCAACTATGGGCACTAATTTAACCTGCAGAAAAATAAACCAGTAATATAATGTCTAAAGGGATTAGTGCATTTTAGACTGTACAGGATTACTCAGTCTGGTCTTCATCACTGGTAACGACGAGGCCATGTCTTCTGCCTTTTTCATACAATGGCGTGCATTAGTAAACAACAGGATGGAGATAAATGGGCTTTATACTGTATGTCTCCAAATATCAAGGCACATTGTTTGGGCACATACTGTGTTCTGCATTTATAGGCTGAAGCCCATCTTTACTTTAACAGCCAAGTGAATGAAACAATACAACAAGAATCAAACTCTGCCCCTCTGCAGTTCGAATAGGTCACCCTGACAAAACTTCTTTTTTAGAGTTTAGAAACAAATTATTTATCCAGTCATGCACTATAAAATGCACCCACCTATCTTTAAGGTATTTTTTGATTATGGCTATTCCATCAAATTGTTTAGTTTTTGTTTGTTTGTTTTTTTTCATTTTAATTACACAAGGAACACATACTGTAACAACCAAGCCACCATGACCATGAGGAGAATAATGTCAGAATAATGAAAAGAATATTAAGCAAGAATGAACAGGAAGACATAACATGTTGGTGTGGACTCATGAATACTTCTTATGCACTCTACTGTTTGAGTTTTTGTGTGCAGCTCCAATTCATGGTCTGGTATATGATTGAGAGTGGTGACTGTGCATGCAATATATGCAAATATATGACAAACCCAGATGACAGTATATTTTAACAGTCCTCAGTCTACGCCTTTACATGTACAGTATCAAGATGCACTAATGGAAGGTGAAACATTAGCAGCTCTGACATCATCCTAAGCCAATATTCATTTGTGAGTGTTAATCTATCCATCTCCAGTACCCATATAGTGGATCTACTCTATATATCTTATTGAGTATATCTATATATACAGTACATCTATCTACAATTTAACTGTATATAGATATAGATATATACACACTCAGAAGTAAACTTTTTCAAGTCAAGTTTTACTGTTTTTTTATATCTAGGGAATTCAAAGCATGTGCTTCAATAATATCACTTCTTTATATGTAAAACTGGACATGGTAATAAGAGAGGAAATGATATTTAACTTTTCGGACATGTAAATGTCCGACGTAAATGAAATAGGCTGTCACATTAAAATAGTTTTGTTTTCACTAATAAATTGTAGGTATAGAGACTAAAACATCAGATGTGTTTGGATTCTAGTAGTTTTGCTGCTGTTAAAGAGGAACTACGCTGGATTTTCCTGTGGCTTTGCTACAATTTTACCTGCGGCTTCGTTAAAAACAAATGCACATGGCCCGGAGGGTTAGCAAAACAGTGGAAAAGTGACCGGACTTGCATAGTTCCCCTTTAAATGATCTCTCTGCAGTAAAATTCTGCAGAGCTGAGCTGATCACACAGACTTTGCATAGACAACTATAATGTCTGATGAAAATAGAGCCAATAATGAAGTAATGCGACATTATCCTGCTGAGTAAACCAAACAATAAAGACTAGTTTCCTGTCTGTACTGATTATGAGCTGTGGTCTTGAACTCTGCTGAGCGGCTCCACTGTGTTGCTCCACAGAACCAAACTGACCACAGTTTGATGGAGAGACAGTGATAAGAGAAATGATGGTCACACAGAATCAGAGTGGGCCTTTACAGCCTGCTCCACTGGGCCATTATTCTCTCTCCCTCTTGCTGTCTTTCGCTCCATTCCTCTCTCACCCATGTGACCCAAAAATCTGCCAAGCCCACTCGGGTTCTTTATCCCAACATACAACAACAGCTTAAAAAAAAATCATTCATTGTAAATGACCTCAGGCAAAAAATTTACAAGTTATTCCTTGGCATATGCCAAATCCATCCACCATGTTAAGTGAAAGTTGGTTAGGTACGTTACGTTTTGCATAACTGCTGAAAATGTAACAAGCAGACATGGGTACAATACTCTACAAACACATAACCTTCTGTCAGAGGAGGTTATGTGAGAGGAGAGATTGTACATATGCCTTCAATCTCAAATTTTTTGAGGACAATTGTAATTCTCATATCATTATGTGTGCACCTTAAATGCGACTCAAGTGCCCATGTCTGACAAGTTGTGTAGATTGACCAGAGATTTTTAACAACCATTTTCAAGCAATGTTTCCAGAGATCCATAAAACACCCTTCAAGAAAAAGATTTCCGTTTTTAGCCTTCTCTTTTGCTAAAATGCAGCTGACCTCCACTTTTGCTGCCCCCTGCATAAGACAGTGAGTCAGGGTGCCATGTCTGTCTACTGCTGCATGACTGCTCCTTCCATTAAGGTGAAAACATCAACTATTTACTGGACTTCATTCCACTGAATATAATGTTATAAGCAATGTACTGCTTTGAGAGAGAATGAAATAAAAGCTTCATTGTATCCATAGAAAGAAGGCATTTTTACTTGAATCAGAAGAGCTATGATTGGGATTTTTTTTTCTGAGGGTGTCTAAGCCCTCCCATCAAATGCAATAAGAAGACAAAGACAAAGGTTCCTTTACTCGCTCAAAGCATAGCATCAAACACCATGTTCCAGGATGCTTCTGCTCTGGAACAAGCATCACATCACACTAAGGACAGACAGTTATTTGGTTTGCTAAATAATCTGCAAACAATCAATTAGTTTTACTGTCACCATTCTGCAGTTTTAACCCAATAGACTTTTGGATAACTTATAATAAATTATCTAATATTCAAGAATGTTGTCCTAGATATACAGTGTGTGCGTGCACGCGCACGCACACGCGCACACACGGCTCAGGAGTGGCATAAAAGAACATGGTGTCATGGCAGAGCAGAGCAGCCAGATAAAACAAGGGACAGTGCTCAAGGCAAGCGTCACTGCACTTCACCTCACATATAAAAGTGAAGAAATGGTGTGTTCTCTTCTTAAGGACAGGAATTGTTTGTCTTTACACATAATGTTTCCACACTACACATACAGTGTATAAGAGAAGTGAGTCTGACCTCTATTGATGTGGTCTCACCAAACTTTAGATTCATTTTGCTGTGCACTCAGCAAACATCATATAACAGTGATTCAATTAATGAAGAGTTCATGAAAAGTTTATATATTTCTCCTAACCACCGATAGAGGCAACATTCCTTCAAAATAAATAACATCCTGCTGCAGAGACAGTTCTTTCCTGCATTTTCTCCAGGAGTAGTAGCAGCCTGTTTCTAAAAGATAACACTTTTATCTAGAGGTGTAAAAGTGTAACATAAAAAGTGGGTGTACTGTCAGTGATGACAATGATACATGAAATAAAAAATGAAAGGCTGGTTAGGAGGCTTCTATGAGGGGCTTTATTCTTGGTAGGTCCAATCACTAGCCTCGTTTGTCTATGTTATGTGTAGTCTAAATAGTATGTCTGCATTGAGATTGATCCTGTAGTGTGTGTGATGATGTGGTCATTTCTTTTTTGGACCTCTGTTTGTTTGGCAAAATATCTTTACAACACTGAGAACCTCACATATCACACCTCCCCTTTCATTGCTGTGCTGTGTATTATACTACACTTTTTCTCACAGCAGACTTTTTTTTTTTATTCATCACAAACGTGACACTAATAACAGGGACATTCACTGATACCTACTCCAGTCACAGCACAATGCATTACACACACTGGCTGAATGACACACCTAAATTGGCCATAGCCTTCATTAGTGTAATCAGTTACGCTTTTCCCTGACCAGTCACAATTTCAACCATAAGAAAGGTCTTTTCACAAAGTGCACTCACAGTAATCTCTTTCATTTTAGTAAATTGGGCAACAAGAGGCATTCGTGTCATTAACAAACAATGGTTGTTAAAAATGACCCTGGCAAACTGTACAGTCACGGCTCTTTCAAAAGCAGCGCAGAATAAATCAATGTGATCTGGTGAGAAAGAGGAGAGTATAAAGCGCAATACTAAGTTGGACTACACAAGGTCCCCAGTCACATCAGAATTCCTTTTGACTGCATGGAAAAATCTACAGAACATGCTGAATTTTCTCTGAGCCAAGGCAAGTGTCAGGATTACCAGGAATTCAACTTGATATAATACATTTGTAATGTACTTCTTGCTCCGTGTGCTGCAGACTAAATCAAATCACCAAACAAGGAAGTAAGAATGAAAAAAAGAACAACCATATAAACTATATATCAAAATACTCTTCATTAGGGAGAGTCCAGCATGGAGATAATGACCACTCCTTCAGAGAGAGACAGAATAAAGAAAGGTGGACAGGGAATGAATCCAACCAAAGTACGTAGAAGAAACAAATCCTGCAGAGACAAGGCAGAAAACACAAACAGGCAAAAGAAAATCATGATGAAGTATGCAAAAACAGAAATATATATCAGAAGAGCAACCAGGAGTAATAAAAAGTAACACAGAGAGAGAGGGGCATTTGGTGTCACAGGGAGAAAGATAAAAAGAGAAAGTTCAGGAGGGATGCGAGAGAGAAAGTTTGTGGGTTTTTGTGACTCAGGAGTGCAGTGCAGCGGCCCAGTGATTCACCCTGTGGCTTCAGCCTCGATCTCATAGAAAGGTCAGAGCATCTTTTAAACTACCTGTTATAGTTTCACTTTCCTTGCCTGTCTGAGGCACAATTAATTGTTTTCTGTGTCAAAGTGTGTGTGCAGCCTGTATCAAATGTGTTAACCTGTGCGTGTGCACTGTGTTTCCATACAGCATCACTGGTGCCACTGCCCATTTCTCCTGGTCCAGCCAGGACTTGCGTCACCCTGAAGCACAAAGCCTGTGTTGTGACAGAAGACTCTGGCCAATGGGGACAGACTAAATGTCACGTAGTCTTCTGTTTATGGGTGTGAAAGCATGTGTGTGTGCGCACGCGCGTGTGCACCACTATCAAAAACACCAATTCTGAAGCACTTGTATGACCACGCTAGGACCATTTCTACAGTCACGGTGCTGGAATAATAGATTACACATTCTTCTGTTGACTCCCATATCCAGTGACAGTTAGGGTGATAACTGCCAAGGCTGTGAAAGGTTTTGTGTACATTCAGAGATTCATGGTCTTATGCTGCATTGACTTAGACTGTCATTACTGACAATGCTACAAGAGGTTAGTGTCAGTTTCTTTGAAAAAGTCAGTGTGGCTGGGAAATCTGCTGAAGTGAATGCTTATTTTTAGCCTTGGAAATTTGCTTTGACATGTGATATTCTTCATTTCTATAATGTAATTGATGCACATATAGACCGTATGAGCATATACTCTATGATGCAATGAGTTACTGCTGAGTTCATTCCTTTTGAGCTACTTGTATATTAGCTGAAAAGGAACAGAACTGCTGGTTATTGCCTAACAATATGAAACTCCATTACAAAAACTTAAAAACAAAGAAAACCGTACACACCAAGGTCAACTTAAAGCAATTTAAGTCTGAATCACCTCCAGTGCATTATGAATGCAGCAGATGTCAAAGAGGTATTGTTAAACCCTGACATTCTTGAAAAGTATTTGTGGCCACAGAATCTACAGTGGTATTCAAATACCCAAAACAATCCTGCAAAGACATCAGTATCAGGGATGTCAGTGTTCATCCCCAGTGTCACAACATTGCCATAAATATTATCATTTTCAATGCTACCCCCTACACTTTTCCACTTACCTTGTCATGTCCTGAAGAAAGTATTGAATCCACTGTGAGGACTTGATCTGAGCTATGCTGATGTAAGTTGTTTTTTTCATTATTAAAGTATTTTTTCCTGATCTGTGCTCAGGTATCATAGATTGGGTTTCTGAACCAAGTCCATCCCATCAGTAGAGGTTACTTTAAGTTAAACCCCGCCTGCTCACTGTCCCACTGCCTCCGCGGTTAGAGTGCCAGGTCATTGGTCAGCTGGTTGATACAGGTGTGATGGAGGTCTACTGGAGAAAAAAGGTTGCTTGGCTGATGAGAGGATGTGGTCTTGATGTGAGTGGAAAGTATTAGTGAAGCCTCTCTAAGTGGTTGCAGATTAATGGAAAGGTGAACTGTGGAACTGAGGAGGGGAGGATTTACAAAGAGAAGAGAAGAAATAGCTTCATCTGTGTTTACTCATTATGCACGTGGTCTGTAATGGGTCGGTTTAAGGTCCTGAGAGTAGATTCACGTAGATATCAAGCTGTCAGCCATACTGCAACCCACTCTGTACTCTATAATGATTTATTCAATTGTGGTTAATAAGTAAATGCATTGTGAATTAATAAGTGAATCACAGGCAGGATTCAGAGTATAGAAATAGGAGAGGAGTGTAAAGTTGTGAAGGCCTGTGTCAGAGTAGTGAAACCAAAAACAACAAACAAAGACAAAGTTTGAAAGCAGGTAGAGAGAGAGCAGAAAGAAAAGAGGGAAGTGAATGAGTGACTTAGAAAGAGACACAGTGGTGGCGGAGCTATATAGAAACGTATGAGTGAGTGACTTATTCTGTATGTGCCTGCTATTCAAAGCAGAATATCAAATGTGTCTTTGCTCCAATCCTGAAACTCTCCACTCATTTTCTCTGCTGTCATCTCACTTTCCATCTGTCATTCACTCTCTCCTCCTCATTCTCTCCTACTGCTCCTCCTGCTCTCACACACTACACTTTGAAGTTTGAGTGTGTGCTTTTGGACATATGTGAGTATATGTGCATGCTTGAAAGTGTATCCACATTACTGTATGCATCAGAGGGTATCTTCATGGATGGGAATGCAAAGGATGTGTGTATGTGTGTGTGTGTGTGTGTGTGTGTGTGTGTGTGTGCTACATATGCATGAGTGAGAAGCAGACATTTGTGTTTGCACATGTGCGTGCTTGCTTGCATGTCTGCTTGCCTTCATGTGACTGTGTGAAGCTAAAGCTGCATGCCGGGCAGATGACCTAAAGCCAGACACTGCTGTGTTTGGTTGAGCCTCACAACTGAGTGGAGAAAGACCCCAGCTGACTCGCTTCATAAGCACACGCACACACATGCACGCACACCAAAACACACTGCTTTACCAAGCCCTGCTTGGTGTGTCCGTCTGTGTGCAAGGGAGAGGAAGGCGGGACAGAAGGAGAGACTGAATAAAGGAAAACATGGTGGATGAGAGGGCAACATGAAAGAAAGATAAATGAGGGGAGGGGATAGAGGAATGAATAGAAAGTGCAGTGCTCAGTCATTTGGGCTAAAAGAGCTAAGACGTGGAAAAAAGAAGTAGGAAATGTGTGATTGAGAAAAACAGAAAGGGAGAGCCAACATGCTTGTTTGTAGCCTGTGCAGGTAACAGCATGTTCTGCCCTCTAGTCCAATAACTGGTCTGTTGGATGCATCCAAATTGAAAAAATATGAGTGCATCTACCCATAATATGTGCATCTCTCTCCTCCTCCCTTTCCCTCTGCAAATCTAATTTCTTCCTCTTGTCCATCATTTTATTTTTGTCTCTCCCCTCAACTGTCTTATTCTTTCTCATGTTATCCTTTTTTTTTTCCCCGTAGGAAATTACAACTACCTCAAACTGAGCTCTATTCGGCTACAGTCAATCACCATTCTTCATTATTTCAGCTTTTTCTTGTACTCAGGGTTCATTATTTCCTGGAATACTTTAGTGGTCTTTAGGTAACTATTGTTTGCGTACGCACATCTAATAGACAGGATCAGGGTCCGCAATCATGTCACAGCTGGGGTAGGCAGAAATCTACATGCGCATGTGCCTCATACAAGCACACAGCAAACACAGCCACAGCTGTCAGCCTTTGGCTACAGTAAGCAGAAGGAAAACATTAGCTACATTCAACATAACCACTCATCACCTGCTTTCACGATAAATCTACCTACACAACCAACCATTACAACACATACAGATATTACAGGAGAATTGAGTTAGCAGTCTGTTACATGTCTAAGAGAACTATAGCATGTTCATTATTAATGTACAGCTTCACCATGTGAAGGGACATGCATATGCATCTGCATTTTGTACGACAACCAACAGGAACAACATCTCTTTCTGAAAAAACCTGTGATTTGTCAAAAGCTCAAGTCACAGACCAGATTTTGTAAAAATCTAAAAAACAGCCCTGCGTTTTCAGACCACTTAAATTACACTATTCTGAAAGGTGATTCTGAAATTTTGCCTTTTGATGCCAAAAATGTACAACCTAGTCCAGTGTTAAACAAGATGATCACATATTGAACCTGTGCTTTTTCTTCCCCCTGCACAGTCCTGCATGAGCTGCACCAATTCATCTGCTTCCACTGTACCATCTCCGTAGAAAGATCCAGCTATATCATCTGTGACATCTCCTGTTGGTTTTTGAGAAGGCTATTTGGAGCCTAGTGTGTACCTCCAACTGGTATGTTGTCAGCTATTTAGAGCCAGATGAGCAAAATTTTGGCAACACAGCCAAACAAAGTGTGACCAGAACGGAGATGATTTTGGTCAAGCAAGCAGTAATCACAGTGACAATTTAAGAAGGGCCAATACATCCCCTGTTTGAACAGCCTGACTCCACAAGCCATTAACAGAACTATGTGTAGTGTTCTCTTGCAAGTGCCACTAATCTTAAAAGCAAATTGAACTATTTTAACACCAATTCCTTGTGGAAAAAAAGGATCAATTCTATGTGACAAGTGAAAAGAAAAGCTGACGGGGCAGATACGAGATGCAGCTTTCCCCATCGTAGTCCAATCAGAACAGGATATTATATCATTATGGACATTTAATATCTGAAAAGCTGTACTGGGGGATATTCACTTACCAAATGACTCAAACAACATGGCCATAGGTTTTGTCTTTTCAATGGTCACACATCTGTATATCAATATATATGTAACATACACTGGCATCATATTTCTGTAAGAACGAATCCCAGCTCCCAGCTGTTCACTCTGGGGGCACTGATTATCTTTTCAGCATTAAGCCATGATAGTGGCTGCTTGTTCTCTCCCTGCTTTTCCCCTTCCCTCCTTCCCTGCATACCACCCCTCATTCCTCACTCTCCCATCTAACGGCCCCTTCACTCTCAACTCTCTCTCCCTCTATTTCTTTTTATCTGGCTAATTGTTACAACATTCTAGCACTAAAGTTGCCTGTGTAGGAAGCATAGCTGATAGCCACTGGGTCAAACGCCGCATGGGGGGTGTGGAATTGAACAAGCATTGACCATCAGAGCTGGTTAGCTTCACAGAGCTCCTGTCACAGCTACACTCACAACACAACCTGTTTACTACCCAGCCCCCTGCAATTACCAGCTCCCCAGCAGGGGCTAAGCTATACCACCTGGGGAAGACTAACACTATCAGCAGAGAGGAAGGAGAAGAAAAAGGGAGGGAGGAAAGGAGGCAGGGAGGGAAGGAGAGTCCCATTAAGGGGCTGAGGCAGGATGGTGGGTAAGTGACAAATCCTATGGGACAAGCATGAGGAGAGCATGTGTGTGAATCTATGTGTAGATTTGTGTGTATGCTAGCTGCAACACTGCATGGTCTGGTGGAAGATATTTGATGCTCAAGGAGCAGTGGCAGGATGTAATGTTGCATAGTACACAAAGAAGAGCAGAGGAAGAGATGATTTTATCAAATTTAAGGGAGGAAATGAATGTTTACTATTATAGGCTCTTTGAAAACTACCTTCTTTCTATTAGTCTATAAACTGACCATTAAAATGATTGAATCAATGGAGGAAGGAACTATCTGTGTAAATCTGGATGTAACCGATGGACACAGATTTGAAGGCACTGGGAATGAAATAAAAGTGTACAAATGTATTGATGTGTTGGGCATATAGTTGCATGTGAATCAACCTGTAACCATGACCTGGCCCCTGACTCACAGGGACAGTGGGGCAGTGAAACAAGCAGCAGCACGGGGCCCCTACAGCCAAACACTGCTTCTCAACTGTCACATTTTGTGTAAGATGGGTCCAATGTAAACATAGAGATGGGGCTAAGAAACAACAATCATTTTATTACATGTCCATATTGTAAACCACAGTGAATTTCAACTTAGGAATAGGAACCATGTTATGCTGTTACTACCCTGGACAAACTACAGAAAAAGACTGTGCTCTTAAGTGTATGAGAATACATTTTTGAAAGCATTATACTGTAAGTATAGAAATGGAGAAGGAACAGGGACCAAGGATACCAACCTGTGGTTCCACTTAACACATTTAGTCTATTTAATTCAATTACTGTGGCTACTCAAATAACTTTGTATTTTTTGCATTACAGAGCATAACAGCCTTGAATTGGACTTGTTGGCTTTTCAGTTGATTGCTGCAGATTCTGAAAATGTTCTCCACAATAGTGCAGTCTAGAGTGTGACTCCATAATGCACAGTTACAAGGCTCTGCACTTAAAAGGGCCTTGCATATATAATTTTTGTATCTTTTTGTGTGACAGGCATCGAGGGGGGCCTGTCTGGACAGCTAACACCCTGGTTCAATGGTAGTGACCCCCATTCTTCCCCCTTCATAGTAGAGGGGACATGGGTAAGTTGAGAAACAGTGGGCTAGGGAGCCCGTACTGCCTGGACTAACTGTTATAAAACTCTGGATATATTCCACAGATTCCACTTTTTTCCAGGAGTATCTGACAAGAAAAGGCAGTTTTTGTCTGATTAGCCTCACTGGTGGATTGTACACAGTGCATTAGCCATACACTGAACCAATGGTATACCAATTGTATAAGCATAAAGTGCATTGGAACTAAGATATTAGTTTTTAATGTGTTGCACCCTTATCTATCCCCCTCCCTGATACTGCAATTCTATTTGATCCATCCTCCTTTCCCCTAATCCTCCAAATATGCTTTTCATCATCTCCACCGTAAGTCATCAGATACTCCTGGAAGCCATTCCCACCTGAAATCTCATCATCCACCCAATCTGTCTTTCATCTTTCCTGCTCCAATCTTTCCATCTCTCCCCATCTTGGTCTTCTCTAAAGTGGGAATGGCTGTAGTGAAAGTCTGATGTGGTCTTGAAGTGGAAGGAGTTTTTTTTTGTTTTTTTTTTCCATCTTTCTCCCTGCCCACTTACATTGCACATCTACGCGGATGGACTTGATGGCAGCCACCCCCACCCCGTTGTCAGCCTTGCAGTAGTAGCGACCCCCCTGCACCCTCTGGATGCCCTCAATGCGCAGCGTCTCATTGTAGATGGATGTTTCTTGGAACTTGTCTGATGCGCTGCCTGCCGTCTTTGTCCATCGTACCTGCGGAGAAATTGAGAAAGATGCTGTCAGTGAAAGCGAGGTGTAGTGAAGGACGAAATCAGTCAAAGTGTAATGGAGGAACGCTGGGACAGCAGCATAGGCGACAAAAGGTTAAGAAAGCACTTTGGCATTTGATTTTCTTTAAAAGTAGTAACACAAAACATCCACAAAGTAAAACCACTCAAACAAAAATTCATGTTTATGTATGCCACTCATAATTACAAAAAAATATTACATGTTATGGTAACCTTCTGTTCAAAAATCAGGCAGACAGGCATTTCTACTAAAGACGATTTATAACCCTAAAGAAGACGACCCTAATAAGAGGACAAAAAGCAGAGTGTCATCATTCTTTTGTACCGACACATCCTGGAGTTCACCTCTACATCACTGCCATAAGATGAGGCTTTAAACAGAGACTGTTCTCCCAAGAACAAATAAAAAAAAAAACTGGATTAGTCACTTCAGCAAAAGCTAAGATGAATTATCGTTACTACTTGTTAATGTGTCATATTTATTATTATGACTATGATGATGAAACCCCGCTTGCTTTAACAAAGGTGCAATTTAAACCCTGACTATGATCTTTCCATTACTCATGCAAGTCACTTTTGGTTGTCTGTTGATGGTGAAATCGGACTTTAAGGTTTGTTTTATGTATTCACTTGAGTATAGTCTCCACATAAATATGACGACTTTGTTCATTTTTAGTCTCCTTAGTGGACACAAGTCACATGTGTCATGTACAGTACGTCAGGATATATACACTGTATACACAACAAATCTGTCCACTCTGTCCCACTGTCTCTTTATCAATACACCAGCAGTTCCACCTCAGCCAAGCATATCAATATTTTGTTATCTTTTTCCCACATGGGTTTTTTTAATGTGCAAACTTGAAATGTGCTTAAAAACACTGAAAAAAACACTGCACATTGAAGCTCATGCCTAATAAATGGTTTTCACGTACATCTTGAACAGAAATGCTGTCCAAAACATAAGCATCCTAAAACTGACTTTGAACTGTTGTTATGCATGTCTACATGAACCAAATTAAGTGAAAAAAGGCAGAGTGCATGAGTACGACAGACAGCCTGTTATTGTCACTGGGCAGGTCATTAAATTGTCTGAATTACTGGTCAAAATTATAAATGTACTTATCTTTTTTTTCCCTGGTGATAAAATCACTGTATGCTTTACAGAGTGGAAGTTAATGACACTAAGCGCCGTACTTGTGGTGTCCATGATGCTAAATTCTGGACCATTAAGAGTTTTGACAAACTCTATATGGCTTTTTCACGCTTCAATTATCCCATCAGGCTGTGGGAACACTGCACGGCAGACAGCCACATGATACTTTCACTCGATTAATCAAATGCACAAACATACACACTTGCACTTGAGAGATGCATGAAAGCCTGAAAACTCATCAGCACTGGAATGTTAGTCTCACATTTGTGTGCATGTGTGTATGTGTGTGCAATGTGTGTATATAGTCCATTAATCCCTATTAACCCTTCTGTCTGTTATCAACCTCAACAAGACTATCAACCATGTTCTGTTAAGGAGGTCAGAGAGGATAATGGGCAAAAGTCACCGATACACAACATGCATGTGTGTATTCGCCCATGTAAATGTTTGTGTGTAAAAGTGTGTGTTTCCTGCTTTCATGCATTGTATCGGTGTCCATATTCACTGTTGCATGTGTGTGTGTGTGTGTGTGTGTGTGTGTGTGTCAGTTAGAAAGCAGGTTATATGGATTAGCGGATTATCAGGGCCTGTGTAAACGCTCCCTGTCTGTTTATTCAGCTCTGTTTGTGGGAGGGATTTGGAAGAAGCAGACTGCCATTTGATCAAACCAGCCAAGGTGAGCAATGAACCGAACCCTGTCTCTCCATGGTTTAGTGACTCCAGTTTGCATGCATGCGCGTGTGTGCCTGTGTTTGTGGGGACCTTTGTGAGAGTCAGAAAAGGGGAGAGAGTGAAAGTGAGCATGGGGTGTGCATCTGTGTTCCCTGCTTTTGTATCCTATCTATTCAAGGATTAAAAGATGAGAGAAAATCTTACAAATTACGGACATTTTGTTTGCTGCCACTTTGAAAAAGGGAGAATTTTAGAGATATTCATAGGATTAAAGATCAGGGACATTAAGAATATACTCAAGTTTAAAAGAAATTTAATCGCAAGATTATGTGATAGGGGGCTTTGGAACAGGAGAAGTACAATAATAACAGATTTCAGTTAAAAGCAGTTACTTTATGTTGAGGACATTGATGTGTCCCTTTGTCATATGTGGATGACAATATTTTGTGGGGAAAAAAGTGCCTGAGCATGAAATCAGGATGATGTATTGCACTCAAAAGATTATACAAAGTCAATAGGGATGGAAGCAGTATTTGAGCTTAGAATAATACTACAAAGAGTGGCCTATTGTTAGAAAAGGAAAATGTGAGGTAAGATACATGCACAGAAAAATAAGTCTGTAGCGAAAGAAAAACAGCAGAAGTATGTGTGTGAGGTGTGTAAGTGAGATATAGCTTCTTTTTTTTTTGTTACAGAGAGTAAAAAAAGAGAATGAGAGGGAATGATATATACAGTATTGCTGGCAGCTGTGTGATGGGGAGAGAAAAAGTGCATCACACTGGGAGTTGCTCCACCAGGGAGGCAGATGAAGCAAAATAGAGAGAGGTGATATTGTGAATAAAGGGGATATTGTGTGTGATGCAGATGACAGCCAGGAGGCAGAGGGGCCTTTATCTGCCTGTGACACCAGCAGCTTAAAACCATCACCCGTGCACCCTTTCTCTGACCTCTTTTGCTCTCCCTCCATGCCTCTTTCTTCTCTCTCCCATTTTTTCTCCACTCAGGTCCCAGCAGGTAGGCCTGGATATCTCTCTCAGTCCTTTTTCTCTCCCTCATCTTATCCCTGTCTGGAAGCTTTATCTTTCTCCTTCCTTTATTTCTTTACAAAGTACAGGAAAGCCAGACACTCCCTTGCCATCCCATCAGATCTTAATGCACATCCATTTACACACGCATTAATAAATACATATTTTTCCAGACTTTCTCCCCCACATAGAGCCATTTGTTGAGTCTGAGGCTTTTTGTAATAATAGCTCTTACATTTGGTTAGAAGTGTAACGAGAGGGGAAGATTTGGGTTCCCCTGGGATCCAGCCCGACATGAAATGCAGCAGGTTTTGTTCGCTGTTTCTGTATTCAGCTGGGGAGCTGTATGCTGTCTAGGACACAGATGTTTCAACAGGAGAACAGACACAGTGCAGAGAAAAAAGCATCTTTGTTGGAGTACTGCATGGACTGAGTTAGGGAGCACTTTGTGTTTATATAGGAGGGTGGAATGCACTAAACCACTGACCAGGGCCATGTGGGCTATAAATTTTCCATTAGTGCTTACATGTTGTCTGATCATCATTTGCAATAACATACATTTGCTCCCAACCAATACATTACATTTTCTGCTGTTAGAACCATAAACATAAATATAGGCTCACAGTGGCTTGTTGACACTGATATAAATGAGCCCAGTATAGATGTTTGAGTGTGTGTGTGGTGTGGAGTCTGTACTCGTGTACCCCCTGTAGTCTGGCACTGTATTTAGTTTGAAAAACATTTTGAAGCATCAAGTGTTATTTGTTTACTATCTCTTTGGAGTTTAAGAGTCAATTTGGTTTGGTGAAACAACTCTTTCTATTTAAGGCTTGAAGATCAAATCAGTAACAGTTGCAAATACTCCTCTCCAGCAGTGCTCACACTTTTGCAAAAAATGTTTGTGATGCCATGTAATGTCTTATGAAATACATGAATAGAGTTTATTGGCAATGTCAAGTGTGCTACAGACTGACAAGCAGTCAGCATTTTGATAACACTGGCTCACAGCATCTCCAGCTGCGGTAAAAGATCTGTAGTCCATGATACAGATGGACATTTAACAACACACTAAGGTCCTAGTTTATGTACACCTTACAAAATCTACTGCAAACCAACACAACAGCCCTGCTATAAAACGTAACTCTATGAAGCTTATAATGTTCAGCGGATGAAATATTGAATGCACCCTTCAATGTTCAACCTTCGACATTACCATGCAGTTGAATCAACACCTCCCTGAGACACTGTCAACAAAAAGTGAACATTATGAGCTTCATAAAGGTGGAATTTATTGCAGAGCTCTTGTATTGGATTGCTGGATTTAGCTGTGTACTGAATAAACTGGCAACAGATTCCAGCTTCAAAAGAGGCTTCAAGGGAAAGAGGAGGAGAAGGAGAGAAAGGTGTGTGCTGCTCTAGGTGGTAAGGGAGAGGAAGGCTAATGTGTGTCAACTTTACTGACAGGTCAGTGGCCTGCAGCTGTCTATCTAAATATCTGCCCCCCCCTGCTTTCTTTTGTGTGTTTGTGCGTGTGTGTGTTTGAGGCTGGGGGGGGGGGGGGTTGTCTTCATCCCTTACCATTGTTATTCCTTCTTCTTTCTCACTGTCCCTAAAATTTTTCCTCTTTAACATCTCTTTCCTATCCCTCACACACTCACACACAACACACACTCTTTCCCTCCTTCTCCTGATCTGTCTCTGAGCCTCACGTCTTTCCTCAGAGTGACACAACACAACAGGATTGAGCAGACATGGTCCAGTGGCTGTCGGACCCCGATGCCCTGCTGTCTAAAGTGGAAACTGTCAACACTACACAACACTACATGAGAGGCCTTAATACAGAATTAGCATTTACCCTGAAAAAAGAAGGTTGATGTGGTTGTTTACATCTTTCTCTCTGTGCTAACCTGCGATCAATATTCAGCATAGCTGTCACAAATGATAAGAATAACACAAACAAACTGGTGTAATCTGATTCTGAATCATAATGATGCAGTGAAAATTTGGCCAAAGTTGAGTTTTGCCTGAGCCTAAACAATGCAGAGTATAATCCATCTACCAAGAAAGAGTAACTGTCTCCCCTGTCTTGTTGACCCAGTCTGTATCGTATTAATTCAATGTAATTTACCATCAACATGACACAAAGCACAACTGCTGAGTACAGAATACTACTATAAAAAGTTAAATCCTTCTTTGTTCAACTTCAGTGTAAGCAATGCTTAGCTTGCAAAGCTGCCCCCTCTCTCTGTACCATAGCTGCTTCCCGGGGTGTTACCGAGTATAAAGCTTTTATATTCCCTCTCAGTAACTCACCAAGAGCTTGCTAGGCCTGCCTGCTACATTTTTTTTAAACTCTTTTCTCCATGTAACGCCAGCAGAGTTGACGATACAGTGCTTTATCCATCCAACTGGCTCACTTACCGCGAATAGGCTTAAGATGGTAATCCTGTTATCAGGGAATACTACTTGGCACAGATGCAGACCCAAACACACACAGACCCTGAGACATACACAAAGAGAGGATGTAACACATGAGCGAAATGTGTGGGGGCAATGAAGAGGGGGGAAAAAAGAGACAGGGACGAAAAAGTAGTAGTGCAGGTTGATAGTAGTAGATCGAACCAATGAACAGACACTGAAAAATAATCATACCCAAATTGCTTAGCAAACTATGGCTGAATTGAATAACTGGAAGTGACAAGGTGTGGATGACGGTATAAAACTAAACAAACTTGCCTATGGAAATATCTATTTTAATTATCTGTCACTGGGAGGGGTAGAATGAGGCAGCTGAGAGGAGAGGAGGGGAAGAAAAAAAAACATCTGGTTAAAAGAATAAAAAAAACTGGACTGAGCAATAAATATCATTTCAAGCATCACTGCCTGAGGGGGTGTCACTTTGTTGATTCATGGCATCAGGTGTGGAGAGGATCAGGGAGAAGAAAGAAAGAGAGGGACATGACTGGGAACAGGTTAGAGACTGGGAAGAAAATTTGGGAGAATAAAAGTACCAGTGGAAAGGTGCAGAGGAGAGAAGGAGAGAAACAAAATTGCAAAAAGGAGAGGAGAAATAATGGAGACAAAAAAGGTTTCACAAAGGAAGCAGACATGAAAATGAAACGTAGTGTGGAGCAGATACTTAAAAGAGGCAACTGAGAGAAAAATGAGGTGGAAATATAAGATGAATGTTCCTTCATGCCAGTGAAATGGCCTTTTCATTATGTAATCTCCATTTATTAACATTTATTTTCATGTGTAATCAATAGCCTATAGGTGATTGAAAAGATTACTCAACTCAAGAGGTGGAACCTGATTTAGGTCCAAAAGAATGAGTAGGAGTTAATGTAGTCATTTCGATTAGAATAAAACTGAGCAACAGATGCCATCACTCTGTTCAATATCACTGTGCACCCCTCTGCTCTCCTCTCCGTGCAGAGATCACACAGCAAAAAGTTCAATAAAACTGACTCATTGATATTTAACACGGCATCTCTCTCCCTAACCTTGTCATCCAATATGAATGCCTTTATCGCTCTTTCTGCCTCTGTAATGTGAGACCAAGGCTGTGATGAAATTACAGGAAGCAGAGGAATCATCAGCATTTACGATAAAGTCATGATCTTAGAAAATATATCTAATGACTGCGCTCATGAGGTCACTGATGCTGATGATGGCGATTTGCATTTTGTTTGCTTGTAAGAATGGAAAGTGGCTAACGTAATGCTAAGACTCAGCAGATGTTTAACGGTGTTTTGTCTTGGAAGACATCTGATTTTTATTTATTTATTTATTTTAAACATTAAGGGAATCAATTTACCAACCTTCTGTAATGTGAAAAGAAACCAGTGTTTGTTCAATGTTTGCTTGACCATCAGATGGTTTGAGTCAGAGTGGAACAAACAGTGGCAAACATGAGCAGTGTGTCGACAGCCATCAGCAACTGTGTCAGCAGCTATACCTTACATGGTCCGCAGGTTGGATGTGTTACTTGTAGTAAGTAAGGGTTCATTAGCTGAGCAATGCACGGGGGGGGGGGGGGGGAATTTGAGATCTTGTTTTCAAGCTGTGTGTGTGTAGAGATGATGATGATGTTACTGCTGAGTGTCACAATGATGTCGGGCTGCTGAGAAGTAAAGATGAGCCTGACAAACATGCACCTGCAGCATCTATGTGGGGTGCAAACCGATATCCATCAGAAAACACGTCCAAAGGTCTGCAATACATTGACCCACAACCACTTGTTGAAAAAAAAAAAAAAAAAAAGAAGATCAGATTGTCCAAAAATGATCTTTGCAAGTAGCCGCTCTGTCAGTCCTGTGGCCATAGCTTGTGTGTGTGCATGTGTGTCGACTCTGTCTGCTAGGGAAGATCTCCAATCTTATACCTTTTTCCAGCCATCCAAGACATTCTCACACTGATATAAGCATTTGTACCTCCATCACTCCATCTGTCTATCGCTCTACGTCTAGACAGTATTGCTACTCTTTTCCAACCATTTCAGTTAACTTTGTGAGCAAAGACATACCATCATTTACACCTCATCTTCATTATTTTTAGTCTCCAAAAGAGGGTTGTCTGTGAAGTGCAGTGTGTTACCACGGCAGCAGACACTCCAGAGACACTCAAACATAGAGGCAAGGTATAGAGGAGTCCAGCACAGAAGTTGTACCCCCCAGACCCATCACCAGCAATATTAAGTGTTTTTGTTTTTGGTTTTGAAAGCTAATTTGATTTTGTCTCTATTCCCTCGCTGTCTCATGTAGTCAAGGACACAGACACAAGGATGTGCTCACGCTTTCTCCCAGACACAGCTGAGGTAGCTTGGTCCTGTTGTGTTTTTGATTTCTATTGGTAGTAAGGTAAGTGGTAAGGTCACATGCAGACACTGCACAAAAGCAACGTTTTAAAGCTCTGTGTTGGATAAGTGACTGCAGTGAAAAGGTTGATTTAGTGACTGGAGTCTTCTTCATGAAGCCAAAGGCACAGAACAGCAGTTATAACATTATAGCAAAATGACCTTCATGAAGACAGAGTGAAAGACAAACAACTTGTGCAACATGCAGGAATTCCTGGAAATTTCATGTAGGTTATAGATTTATTTGTCTCAAAATAAGCTCAGTTACCCACAACACTGGCAACAAGTTTCACTCTGGAAACGGAGACAGTCAGTCTTAACACAAAAATACTAACAACAGAGAGCATCCCATAAAATACATTTCTCTTTTAAGTTTGATTTTTTTTTCAGATAAATCAAAGAATAAAGAATAAAGATTTGTATTGTACATTGTAACAAGAATGAATCAGCAACACAGCATTGTGCATAAGTGATGTGCATTTCTTATGAAAAATACTTTTTACTGTAAATAAAGAAATGCATCATATATAAAACCATATGGCTGCTGTCATAGCATTTATGACTGGTTTTATTTAAAACACAACAAATCATACTCATGTTAAGGTTTTAATTGCTGCGGTGAAAGCAGGTGAAAGTTTCACTTCCTGTTCTCTCTTTCTAATCTTACTATAAATAGAGCTTTCATGACTACAGTGCTGTATGTTCTTCTCATTTTACTCCATTAGTATAAATCTTTGTCTGTTCTCCCATATCAAATCAGTTCTTCTTTCTTTCTTTCTTTTCTTCTTCCCACTTTTTCTGCTTTCTTTCACTGTGCTATTTGATTTTTTTTTTTTTTTTTTTTTTAGAAAAAAAATGGTAAATTGAAAAAGAAATAGTTAAGTTTTAAGTTCAACCTCTGGTTCCCCTATTTTAATTCTTGATCCTCTCTTCCCTCTTTCTTTCTGTCCATCCAGTTAGGGGTCACGCAGTGACCTTGTTTGCGTCTAGGTCGTGTTCTCACTGAGTGCCTGTGCAGCCTCGTGCTGCCACCCGATCAGCCTTGCTTTCAGCCTCACTATCGATCGCCTTCCACTCACCCCTCAAGGACGGAAATCCAAACCCACATTCCAGACCACAGCCCTCATCTCCCTCCCTCCATTCCTCCCCACTTCTGTCTTTTCTCTCCCTCTCCACTTTTCTCTTCCAGGCCTCTCTCCACCTTTTCCTCTCTTATAGAATTCATCACATACATACACACACCCACATACGCTGGTCTCAAGGTTGCAATGACCAGCAGACCCATGAATAAATAATAAGGAGGTAGGAATCACTTTCTGAAAAACCATTTACTCTCCTATTGTGTTCTTGAAGAAGCTGAGCTGTGTGTGTGTGTGGGTGTGTGTGTGGGTGTGTGTGTGTGTGTGTCACAAGAAAGCTTTGTAAGACTACAGTGCTTTGTTAACTAAAATCCCTGCTGTCCCCAGAGTTAACTTGAGCAATGCTACAAGCACCTTCTAGGTGACCTCTAACACTAAGGTTCTTTCTTTTTTTCATTCTCTTCCTCTCCCCCACCCTTTCTTTCTTTTTTCCTTTCTTTTTTCTTTCTTTCTTTCTATGAGGAATCTTAGAATATTCAGCGATGTAATCAATGAGTTTGACAGGAGGTACAGGACAGAAGAAGATCATTGCATATCATTGCCTCACCCTGCAGCCTTGAAAGTCTACACTGAAGTGCGTCAAATTTCTTACAATGGTCTGAGGTTTTTTTTTTTCTCATGAAAGAGAGAAAAGAAACCAGGTGTTCTGTTTTAATAATATGCACGCAAAATTGACTTTTCCCAGACCAAGCAGCTCCTGCAGGTAAACTAACTGTTTCTGACTTGATGTATGGCTTGTTCCACTTGGTCTGAAATGTAGAGAAGATAGAAGAGAGCGAAAGCTGAAAAGAAATAGAGAAAGAGGCAAGGGGGGTGGAGAAATTAGGAGAGCTAGACAGAGGAATGAAGGGAGAAAAAAGATCAGCTTGAAGGTGGAGGAGAGAAATAAGACAGGGATGAAAGACATGCAAGGAGCAGAAAGACGTGTGAAGAGTGAGCAAGACAAAGTGAGGGGGGCAGAAAAAGAGACAATATGAGAGAAAAGGCAGCTACAAAAAGAGGAAGAAAGAAAGACATAGAGAAAGACAGACAGAAAGAGAGGGAAATGATTAGATTTCTCTCCTCTCTGTATGGATCAGGGTGAGAGCTCCCTTTTCAATCCAATCTATCTCAGGCAAAGGTAAACAATCAGTCTTGATAAAGGATTGGATAAATCCTCAATCAGACTCATTCTCAGTAAAGCAGCTCTTTATTGGGCTGGCCTCACATGGCTAAATTGGATCCTCCTTCTGAGGGAGGTGAGGAAAGAGGGAAAGTGGACGGGACAGTCGACATGATCATTTCAGGCTGGGGAAAATAATCCTTATATTAAAAAGAATAACAACACACAGTGCAGTGATTTTCAGTAACACACCCAGACTGTGCCAATCAGAACTCATACATCTTATTCCTATGATCTTAAATAGACCCATCAAAATGTGGGGCGCCAGCAGTTCTCCCACAGCTACAAACCAGGCACAGATAAAAGATTCTGGACTGCTATGAAACATCTTATCTGATTAATAAATCATAAAGCTTTAATGTTTTCAAAAGAGTCAGTGTGGTCCACCCAACAGTGCGTGTTTATCAATAAATGTATTAAAATGTTGTCGGCACAAATTTGTAAGCGTATTGTTTCTCTGAAGGGTGAAAACAAAAAGCACTATGAGGACCTTCATGCTAAACTGGAGTACATCCATAAATAATAACAAGGCAGCCAGAGGACTTGAACATCTGTGTCTGCCAACACCTAGAGGCTAATACAAAGTTCTCAGCGAAAATGGAAAAAAATGAGAAGACATATCTCACTTTCGCTTGCTCTTTTATTGCTCCATTTCTTCTTGTATTTTAGAAGTTCAATATGCTATAAAAATGGAGATGAAACATACCACAACCAAGTTTAATAAAATTGTTTCAATCAGACTAAATAAGAGTAATTGCACTGCTTTGGAAACACTTGTGATATTCCTAATTTATGCAGTATACATGTTTTGAGTGATGCTTTTCATAAACACCAAGTACTTCTCAAGGATCAGTACTCATGGGTCACCAGGCTTCGAACTGCAACCAAAGTAGTCACATCTGCAACTAGTTCATGTATGAATTCACATATGATCCAATGTGCAAATGTTGTGAGTGTTATTCATTAGACTGTTTTAGTGCCCTGTATGTGCTGTGTTGCACCTGACAGCTGTTTTTTTTTTCTTCACTTACACTGTCAGTCTGACTACCCACATGTTCATCAGAGCACAGGTCAGACAGAGACACTGAGCTAACTTAGTACCTGTGGTTTTTGTACGAGGTCAAGACCACGTTGTGTGCACAGTATTAAGTGGCCTATTCACTGCAGACTAGTTGTTGCACAAAGACAACAAGATGCACAAAACCTGACATCACCTGCCTGACTGAGCCCACCAAATTTTGAGACAAATGTTTTGTTTTGTAGACAGTGCAAGTCCTTCCAATATTCACGCAAGTCTGTCTCTGTTCTTGATGTATCCTTAGTTCTGTCTACCTAGTCCAGACAGGGGGCTGTTTCTGGACTTTATCCATGAGGTTAGATGATATGAACGAAATTAGAGCTAAATCACAAATAATGTTTTCGCCTCCTCGCAAATCCCAGTTAACTACTGAACATGGCAGAGGAGGAAGTTTCACTTTCAAAATTCAAATACATAATCACAGGGTGCCTTGGGGGTTCACCTGGTAGAGTACATACTACTAAGGTTTAATGCTAACCGCAGCAGTCTGAGTTTGAACCCGACCTGCAATCCTTTGCTGCACATCACCCTCTTTCACTCCTTCCCCTACTTCCCTGTCTTTCTCATACTGTTGCCATAATTAAGGCATAAAAAGCCCCCCAAAATAAAATCCCCGTTCACAGTGATGAAGAGAACTGATTTGAATCTGAAGCTTATGCCAACTACATGGCCTGTTCCCAGTTTATGAGAATGACATCAGACAACCTCTGGGAAAACACTGGTGAAAACCCATCTCCGCCCCCTACCTGTCATTTCAGATAGATGATGATGCGGATGTCTCAACCAAAAAATGTGAGACAGCTTGTGTCACTGAGATTGAATATCCTAATTTGACTTTTTCAGCACTACACCTAGGTCTGATGTAAGGCATCAAATGACTGGATGTGAATTAAATGCCTGAAAATCACCAAATTATGACTCCTACAAGGAAGCATTTTAAATAATTCTGCCAAAACAGTGGCAAGCAAATGACCTTTTTTGAGTGGTGAATATCCTCCTCTGAGATATGAACTTCTATAAACTCCTCCAGGTCAATGTCACAGATTATTTTCTGCCCAGGGCCCCCTGAGCTCCCTGGTTTGGGTATTTGAGTGTGAGTAAAACACACTCTGGTATAAGAAAATGAGTCTTTATGAGCTTTTGGCCAAAGAATAAAAAACAAAAATTGCCTCAGACACCACAACTTTGTGCTACGACAAAACTGAAGGTCCATGTGTGTCAAGAAGAGGCAATAATGGAAAATTGTAGCCTAAGGATGGCTGAAGGAGACCTGGGGTGACAGGGATCGGGTTATCAATACAGCAAGTGGAGCACAGTGGAAACTCTGTATGCCCAAAGGGACCAAATGCAGAATGCTGCAGTGTGCAGCAGAAGGCACCGGAACAGAGGTCATCACTCATTGTTCACTTTTATTTTATTCTATTTTATTGTAATGTACTGCTACCAGGATACCAAGATGGTTCCTGATCTGAGTTTTCTGGCTGCAGTAGGTGATTTGATTTTTTTTTTTTTTTTCCATTTGTGTCTGTTAAGATGTCGAGGGTTAAAAAAAAGGGATCCAGATGTGGGATGATGTGTGATAAAGGTCAGGCAGTCAAATCAGTGTATATGTGCGATTGCATTTTACATCAATACACACAGTCTGCAAGTTCAGTTAATATGAGACCACACACATACAGACATGATTATCTTGCCTTTCTATCATTCTGTCTTTCCCTATCAAAAGAAGCATCACCATTTTTTATTATCTCTCAGAAATGTTTCTTTCTTTATTCCTTCAGTGCCACTGTAGACTTTCACTGTTCAATTTCCAGTTTCTATTTTATTGTCCTCACACCGCTTCATTCTGTTCTTATTAACCAATCTCTGTCTCTCCCAGTCCTTACATATGCCTGTGTGCAGCCACCTTGTAGTTGACAGCCCCCTACTTGACATGTCACCATGTCAAGATGTTGTATGTTGCATATTTGGATCAATATTAATATGCATGCATATGCTAGCACAAGTCAGTCATTGGCTAAAAAGTAGTTTTCATCCCTCCCTCCCAAAAATCTACAGGCCAACCCCAACAATTTTAGAAAAAAATTGTCAAAGCAACTTCTCTCTGCACTGGAGACTGAGACTGCCCTGCTTAAAGTCTCTAACAATCTTCTGATGGATCTCCTGGATCTGAGTGCAGCCTTTGATACTCATAACCACAGCATCCTGCTGAACAGACTAAGACATTGGGTGGGAATATCTGGCACAGCTTTGGAGTGGTTCCCTCTTAACCGTCAAACAGGAGGTTCTGTGTCTCAGTTCATAATTATGTCTCTTCATTTTCTTGTGTAAGGTATGGTGTGCCTCAGGGGCCAGTTTTAGGACCAATTTTGTTTTCATTATACATGCTCCCTCTTGGTCAAATTATTGAAAAATTTGGTGTTTCCTTTCATTTTTACACTGATGACATACAGTTGTACCTGCCTGTCAAATCCACTGGTCCTGGAACACTGATTTAAAATCATTGAAAACATTTTTTAAAAAAATGGCAAAGCATTTTCTCCAGCTAAACATCTGTTGGTGTGTGGTTTGACAGTAATCTAAACTTTGAGCAACACACCACAGAGCTGGCACAATCATGTTTTTATCATCTTAGAAGTATAGCAAAAATAAGACGAATTTTAACTTTTAAAGACACTGAGACTCTTTTACATGCTTTTATGTCATCATGCCTGGATTACTGCAACAGTCTTTTTACCTGCCTGAGTAAAAAGTCTATAAATCAGCTCCAGACAGTTCAGAATTCAGCTGCCATGCTTTTAACCAGAACGAAGAGACGGGGTCATATTACACCGGTTTTTGCCTCTTTACACTCCCAGTTTGTTTTGGAATTGATTTTAAGATCTCACTGATTACATTTAAAGCACTTCATGGCCTTCCCCCCTGCTACATTTCAGACCTTTTGATACCATATGTGCCGGCCCATACCTTGAGATCCTTGGGCAGAGGTCTCCCGTCTGTTCCAGAGGCCCAGCTGAACACTAAAGGATGTAGGGCATTTGCTGTCAGGGCCCCGAGGCTCTAGGATGACCTGCCCAAGGAGATCAGGTCAACTGAGACAGTTGTCTGTTTTAAGTCCCTTCTTAAAACATACTTTTATCAGAGAGCCTTTCATGATTTTGAGTTTTCACCTTTTTTTCTACTTTCTTTTATCTATCTCTTACTTTTATGTTCTCTGTTTTCTCTGACCTTTGTTTTTCTTCTGCCTTGTAAAGCACTTTGTAACCCTGGTTTAAAAAGTGTTTTGTAAATAAGGATTATTATTAATATTATTATGAATTCATACAACATGAAAAATTTGTGAAATTATCAAAGATAATGTTTCAAAAGCTAAACAGTCACCATGATTAAATGCCATTGTATTGATATTACGTATTGTTACATCAGTCACAGGCCTGCTTTCCTTAAATTGATTTTGGTAATTTTTTAATTTAACCTTTACAAAGATAGCTTGTTGATGTTTTAAACAAGACGTCATCTTAACCTCCATTTTCCTGTCCGATTGCATTAGGAACGCAAATATTTTCACTGTCCCAACTCTTCGCCAAAGTCCATTATCGCCTCCTTTGTTTGTCAGTGTGTGTCTACATACACACATCGACTCAACCAACATCTCTTTGCCAGAGGCAGTGGAAGTTTTGCTTGTGCACACTATATATATTTTACAGTCTGACAATGTGACCAAATGTGATCATTATTCAAAATACACTTCCACCTCCGACCCAGAGAACAAGCAATCACTGACGCAATTTCCTACATGTCTGAACTGCTCCAGGGGAATGAATTTGTGTGGTATGTTTTTCCAAGTACATTTTGTGTGATGATTATTATTCTGGCACTGGTGAAAATAAAAGTTTTATTAAAACATGGCCTGTGTTTGTTTTTGAGCACACAGTCTTTAAATATGCTATGTGTCTGTAAGTATGCTTATGTGTCTGAGAGACAATGCTACAGAGAAAGGGAGAGAGAGACAGAGAAAGATGGGTGGTTCAAATGACAATTGAGGGCTGCTGTTAGTATCGCAGGTTAAGTCAAGATTTGGTATGTAACCAGATATTGCAGCGACACACAGATAATTAGTTTGCATCTACAGTCAGACTCACACTACTTCTTACATGTACATACACATACAAACACACATACACACAGTCAATACACACATAAACACAAACAGAGGGAAACAAGCCCTAGGCTCCCAGGCCCTGTTTTATTCATGTTGATATGATGCCAGTGGACATGCACCCGTGGGGAACACTGCTTTTCTCGCCTCACACACAAATACACACAAAACACACAGCCCCTTTGCAGTCACCTCAGTTTATTTTACATCTAGCTCTGTAAGTTCAGACACACACACTCTGGTTCCCTCGCTGGAGTTCAGTCCAGGAAACCAGATGTGTCCAGTGTTGGTTAAGACTACTGCTCTATTGCTGTGTGTGTGTGTGTACGCGTGTGCATGTGTGTAAATGTTTAATTGCTTGGATATCCAGGTGTGTTTTGCCTGCTTGTATGCACATTTGCATAATATGTATATGTGTCTACAGTAAATGCTGCAGATATGTCTTTACAGAGTATAGAAGCCATGCTGTTTTTAACCAAACTAACTGGCAGCATGCAAGTCCTAGTCTGGGCTCTTGCATAATAGCATTTGTTCTTCTTCACTTCTTTCCAATGTAGTTCAGTCACGTGCTGGAAAGTAAATGTAAGCATTTGCTCTGGGAAACAATTTCACACTGTGACTTATCATATAGCCAACAGCATCCTGTATTAATTTATGTCTTGTATTATATTTATTACAGTACATGTTAAAGATCCTCTGGTGCAGCTACATAGTTTGCCTTGTTAAAAGGCAAAAGGTAAGTAAATTGTAAGTAACTGTTTATAGCTGCAAGAGCACATTTAGCCTGCTGCTCTGGAGAATTAAGCCTGTGACCTTCAAGTCACAAAGCATATTCTCAACATACTGCTCCCCCTGCTCATCAAAACAACTTGTATAAGTCTAAACCAATTGTACTGAAGGTGTCAATAACAAGGCAGAGGCCTCAGGTAAAAGCCAACTGACATCAACGCCCACCTGAGACTACTAGCACAGGGCATGGTTTAGTGCCACTGTAAGGCAAATAAAAGAGTGAGAGACTGTGACTCAGCACAAACAGAAGCAGCCTGACAGTAGAAATATGAGAAACGACTCATGGATGCATCATATAATTTATGCTAGCCAGGTGAGGGCATTTTTTGTTAGTAATCATGAAACGTGCCCACATTGCCTGCAGTCTTTTCAGTCACCAGCAAGTTTTGCCTAAACACACTTGCATGAAAAACAGGCACACCATGTTAACAAAGTCGAATTTTGGCAGATTTAAGGAGGCGTTCATGCATTATAATAACATGAACAGCTTGTGAAGACCTTGGGCCTTGCTATATTTGTGTCAAGAGAATGTGACTCTTATGAAGACATGCGCAAGCTTATATCTGAGCCCTACACTGACAATTCACCAAGATTTAAGTGGAAGTCTGCAAATTTGTAACTTCTTGAAGACAGATGCAAATATAAGTTGTGATCAGTGCTCATCAATTACATCATTGTCAAGGAGAGTCTTCAACTCTGATTGGCTGGAGGATGCACAAGTGTTATTTTCAGAAAGCTGCATGGCTCTGATTTAGTGGAATGATCATCTGTATTAATATCCATACAAAAAATTAGGGGCCAACTTGCTGATGATCATTCCATTTGACCATTTTATATATAAAAGTACAGTATGTCAGCTTTATTCTGCATAAACCAATCCATTAAATACTTGTCAAGTATAATAATATTAGTGTGTGAAAACAAATACTTGAAAGGCTTCATTCCTTCATACGAACACAATCTCTCCTCCTATTATACAACGTCCCTTCATAAAGTATGTTGGATTGTTGACATGTTGTGTTGTGAACCTGTACAAGTACTGTTGCTCAAATGCCCTTAAGTCTCAAGACTTACTCTGATAACAGAACCAACATCAATAACCAACATTCATGAACATGCTTAGCGGGTGGCTTTTGAGCTTACCTGCGGTCGTGGGTGTCCTTTAACAATACACTGAAGCACTAGTGTGTCTCCTTCTTTGATGGTGTAGATTCTCTCACTGATGTTATCATCCTTGACGTTACATGCTGCGCCTGAGTGCACGATCTGGGCATTGGCTGGAGCTGTGAGTGAACGCATGGACACACACACACACGCAGAGAGACAGGCATGTAGCCATCCAGACATACACGTATACACAAACACAGAGGGAGAGAAACCACATTGCATATTTAGTAACATCTCCGCAATAGAAATGAGGTCATTCTTTCATGGGCATATGTGTAATGTTATAGTGCCAGTATTGATGATTCAGATAAATAAATATATCACATTACTCCTGCATCTGCATGACAAAACCAACTACAAAAATGGACTTGAGTGTTACACATGCTAGTGTTTCTGAATACATGCAGACATGTATTGGAACATTTTGAGGTATGTTAGATGATAAACAGTAAAACTGATAAACCTCAAAAAGGCAGAGCATGGGAGGCCAACATGAATGGTCGATTCTGCATAGTGAGTTTAAAGAAATGTTTTTAGCAGCAACTTCACACTACTTCAGTGTGGTATTGTTATTGGCTGCTCTGTAAACTCGGCTCATAACTGTAGGATTTAACTAAATTCCTGAAGCTCATCTTTGCTTGCCAAATCTTTCAATCTGGGACAACTGTCACAACCAAGGTTTTCATCTCATTCATGCTTCAATTGAAAATGTTGTCTGGGGCAGCCAAAACCTGCAATGTCATGAACATTAAGACAGCAGGCAGGCCATGTACAGTATCAATCAAAAACTCAAATATCACAATCAAATACTGTCATGAGAGTAGAAAAATGGATCTTTCATTTGACTCATTTGAGCAAAGCTAAATGTAAAATCTTCTTACTGATCTTCAACATATTTCCTTGCACCTTAGTCAGGTCAAAAACAAGATGCACCCTGCTGGCAGCCACAGGAATAACGGATGATAGATGCATGATAGAAGCTCTCTGCAAAGGCGACAACAGCTACAATACCAGAGTCTGCAGTGCACAACACTGACCCATGAGGAGGGCTGGCTTGCGTGCAAGTAGCCTCAGATGGCTTCACCTCCCTTATGATGAGGGGAGACAGGAGGGAGGAGGGGGGAGACAGAGACAGAGCGCGAAAAGCAGCGGGTGAGGAGGGAAAGGCCAGAGAGGAGTGTGAAACCCCAGAGAGAGGCACAGGGGACAGGGCACCACAATGATGTGATTAGCATCGATTCACAGGGAGAACAAATCTTCACTGTTTTCTACAACTGTTATCAATTGAGCAGACAGAACGAAAGTGGGAGGTCTGTTCACCTTAGAATTCAACTCGATCAGACATAACAACGCAGACTACAATCTGGAGCCAGAAATCAAGTCCAGAATGAGAGGAAGCTGAGGATGTGTCTCTGTGTGCTGTCCTTTGCGGAACAAGCTGCAGTTGTTAACAGTTTAAGGCTGCTGTGAGTGTCGCTGACCACTTACATTTGTACAATTTTAATGACATTTCATAGATCAGGGATTTTTATCTGGAGGAACAGAAGGGGAAAGTGAAACAACAGAAAATACTGCAGGTCACATTACATTTTAGCTGCAAACATGTGGTTACTTAAAAACTGCCCGATTTTATCCCCTATTACGTTTGAGGAGCTACAGAGCAATTACCCACTCAGTTTTTTCATACTTCCTAAAAAACTCTAGTATGCAATACTACCTCCTTCATGTGCACATATGCATGTTAATCCACATTCTCAAAATGCTCACATACACATGGTGTACTGCACTGCTTTTGCTCTCTGTATTTAAATAGGCAGCTTCTTGATAAAGACTGGTAAATATGTGGGTAAAAAAAAAATGGACTTGATGAAAAAACCCAAAACACAAGCAAAAGCTGTAAATTTTAATTGGTACACTGCACAAAATAAAAGATGTGGTGGCCACTGAGTTATGTTAATGAAGAAAAAACGTCACAGTTAATCATAATTCAACCAAGGCTGCTTGTCTGTTAACACTTGTTCCTTTTCATCAAAGACTCGGCCTCAGATTCATGCAGTTACACACATTCACACATGGGAGCTGCCCAGTGTAATTACAGTCCTTATCTGCTGGATTCTGGGCAGATCCACTGGAGCAATTGGGGGTTAAGTGCCTTGCTGAAGGGCACGTTGATAGCAGTTGCTGTGGGATGAGAGATCATGTCTTATTTATCTTCCCTTTGCGTATACTTTTGCTCACTTTTGACCAGTGACCTTCCAGAAACATGTAAACTGTAACCTCTAGGCTACAGCTTCCCCAGTGGAACTCTCTAACAATCAATCAATGAAAACTTAACCCATGGTAGGATAAAAGGATGAAAAACACCATGGACTGAAAGAGAAAGGATCCATGGAGGTGCAGTGCCCTAACAGACAGAGAGCTGATATAAATGGTGAATAATTGTCTCCTTACAACTTATTGGCGTATCAGCTTTAGTTTGCCTCTCCGGAGAGGGAGGGAGGTCGGACAGAGCGGCTCCTGCTCTCGCCTCCGGCAGCTTGGCTGCAACTGTCTGATCGACTCGAGAACAGGAGGCTGAGAAGTGGGAGGAGGCAAGAAAGGCAAGAAAGAGGAGGAGGAGAGAGGATGGGGAAAGGAAGAATGGGGTGTGAAAGTGGAAAAAAAGCTGATAAGTAGAGGAATAGGGAGAATAAATGAAAAGAAAAGAGAGGGGAGAAAAAAGTGATAGTGAAAGAAAATGAACAGCAAGCAGTGAATTAGAGGGTATGAGACTGAGAAAGACAAGCAGCGACAAAGAGATGTATTGATGTAACCAGAGAGTTGATAAGGCAAGTAAAAACGGATGAATGAGAAGCGGAATTCCAAGTGAAAAAATAGATTTAGAAGAAATAGAGGTAGTTCCTAATAATAATAAGATAGAAAAAGAAGTAGGTGGATGTAGACAGCTAAAGAAGAGAGACTGACAGCTAGGCTGGTGGGAGGAGTAGCTGGATTGGGAAAAGAACCAAAGGAGTGATGCAAACAAAGCAACCTGTTACACTGCAGAGACACCAACTCGCTTCCCCGGTCTCGCTGCCATTTTTCTCATCTCTGGACAGAATTGTTTAAATTATGAAAATACATAACTGAAACAGGTGTTGTGAAAGTGATGATATAGATTTTTTTTTTAAACACAGGATCCTAAAAGGCAACAAAAGAATACAGGAATCAATTACCTAAATAAGGCCAAAGACCCTATAGCATATAAATCCTGGCAAAGTGTTGCCAGGTGCATCAGTTCAGTTAGTGTGGACAACAATCATCAGTCATCGAAAGCTGCTGTTTTGACAGCAATCTATCTCACTCTGATGATTCATCGATCAAAACTGTTCCTGGGGATGCTGATTGAAAATGCTGCCCATGCATTATTGGAAACTTTCTGAGACATTCAATGCACATTAGTTGTAAGTGAAACATAACTATCGGCAAATGCCTCGTCTGATTAATTGATTTGTCGCCACCTGCCATGTTTGTTTTTGTTGGGGGGACAGGACATCTCTCACCAAAACTAATGATGAGACAGGAGAGCTGGTGTCAAACCACAGTGACAGCTTGACAGAGTGCTGAGCAGCGTGTGTGTGACTGTGGCTGAAAGTGTGAATGTGTATATGTGTGTTGGTGAAAAGTGTATGTACATGCATGTGTCATTCGCTCTCCCTCTCCTCTTTCTCTCTCTCTCTCTGTGCATGTGGTGTGTGTGTGTCCATGTGTCCATGTGTGCTATACTGTATCTTGCCAGAGGAATCCCACAGAAGGTCATGAATCCTGTTGAACATGAAGTCACGCAGAGCATGATTGATATGCGTAGTTACTTTATGGGAGCTGCTCATGCATGCCAACGAGCTTTCTCAATTCACTTCATTCACAAGAGATCATTTAGATGCTTTGGTCCTTCCCCTGCCATCTCGAGTAGACAGGAGAGGGGGAAAGGAAAGGAAAGGAAAGCAAAGGAAAGGAAAGGAGAGGAAAGGAAAGCAAAGGAAAGCAAAGGAAAGGAAAGGGCTATAAGAAGAAAAGAGTGGTGCAGAGTGGATGCCCAAGAGAAAAGTCACACACTATCGATTAACTGCAATAGAGGGAAGTGTTCATCTGACCCCAAGAAACACTAATCACACCAGGACACACACAAAAACAGCCTTAAGTCCAAGTGACTCACGTTGCCTCAGCATTTATCAGGATTCCTCTCTGCAGACAGGATGGAGCAAGATCAAATGGTTGATGTCATGACCCCCAGCCTTTTCATTTTGCCTCGATTTGAGCTGGATATCAAAACGCGTCTGGGACATTGATTTAACTTTTGACCTGACCGTTAAATGGTCGTTATAAATGAAAGGACTAACCTTCAGTGACCTCCTTCGTGCTTTCAATCAACTGTAAATTGCTGTTTCCCTGCTTACACACACACAGACACACACACAATATGATAGGATTGACATACAGGTGTTTTTCTTCCTACGTACTCTTCAATGAGTCTCCAGCATATTTTTATAAAGCCACCCAAATGTTTCAATGGTACCGATTTCAATGGAAATATCCCAAACCCAGATTGTGCCTGGATAAACATTGGCAAGCTGCCTTTTTGTTTACTGGCTTGTGTTGCCTCATGTGATTCTGCCTTTGGAGCCATCTGAATTTGCATGTAAGTCCACTTTTACCCTTATTTCTTCCAGCAGATTCAAAGGTTACAAAAGAAATGGGAAGAAAAAAGTGATTTCACTGATCTCCATTTGCATGCACAATCTAATACTGAAGTCCAGACACTTAACTTCACCATAAATGGAGAACAGATATTCAAACACAAGAACATTTTGTTAGAGCAGTACAATTACAAAGTGTCATGACTTAAGCTGATTATAATTCTGTTAGCTACCACAGAGGCTGATGAATGAGGAAACTTTATGGAGAGAGGAAAAAAACATATAAAGAGTCCATGGTGATATGAACAATTTTGAATTTTTATATTTGCTTAAAAAAAACTGACAGCACTTTTCTGGCTAAGGTTGAAAAAGATCTGAGACAGTTTTGTGCAGTTTCGTCAAACTAACTGTGTGATAGATGGCTACATTAGGTCTCTTGAGTTCCCACAGTCCCACAAAGTGGCTCTGGCTATCTTGAAGCAAATGGACAGCCTGACCAAAGACTCCTACAAGAGGTGAAGACAGAGAGGTCGACAAACCATCAAACAGACTCCGCTTTGCTCAGTCTGCTCTACCCGAGGGAGGCTAACCAGCTGTGATATCAGGCTGATGTCAAGAAACACAAACTGAGCAGATGAATTTGTGAAGAGACTTCGGTGCTCTCGCTCTGCTGAAACTTATTATTAAAGTAGATGTAAAGCGAAGCCGTATCACCCAGCACAGCCTGGCAAGAAAGCAAATAAATGACTGACTACTTCTTTAAATGCAGAACAGGGTGAAGACAAGGAAAACAAGATAAAATGCTAAGTCTGTGGAGTTCTTTAGTCTGCTGAGAAGAAAGAGGAAGGAAACAGATATCACCTGTTCGAGGACACACACCACACTGAGAGGTATTGATTAAATCACCACTGTGAAGCAGAAAACAATAAGCCAGTGGTAGCATGTGAATTAATTGCACACACACACACACACACACAGACAAAGACATCAGCACCACATACTTAGAAGCTCAGACAGAAGTAACAGAGTGATGGGGCACTGTGTGGCAGAGTGGGTTAAGCAGGCGCCCCATATGCAGAGGCTATAGTCCTCACTGCAGTCGGCCCCGGTTCAAATCCCACATTGGGTGCCCTTTACTGCATGTCATTCCCCCTCTCTCTGTCTCTCTACACTATGCATGTCCAAGCTATTCCACAAAGGGCCAAGTGGCTACAGATTTTTGTTCTAACCAAGCAGCAGCACACCAGACTTGACTCATTTAATCAACTGATCTCAGTCTTCAGAGAGTTGATTGGTCAAACTGTGTGCTCTTGATTGTTTGGAAAAAAAAACCTGCAGCCACACGGACCTTTGTGGAATAGTTTGGACATGCCTGCTCTACACTATGCTATCCAATAAAGGCAAAAATGCCCCCAAAAAAAATACTTTAAAAAAAAAACAAATAGAAGTAACAGAGCAATGATGGTCAATAATAGGAAAGGAAAAGAAAGACAAACCTATTCACTCGATGAATGTGTCCATGCGTTAGCTCCCTTCCCACTGTTTAATTTTCATCTATTATTGTGTGTGTGTGTTTGTTGCACTGATGAGCATGTGAGTGGTCATGCACCCCTGGATTTCTTGGCTCATCTTGATGCATGTTTGTGATGTTGCTCATGTTTATGCCCCTGTTTGTGTGTATTTCTCAGTGCTCTGTGTGGACAAGCAGCTGGGGAAGTAAAGAGTGTATCTCACAGTGAACTGAACCTACGACATGAGGCCAAAGCCAGAGCCTTGGTTAAACTTTCATTTACAGTATCCACACCAATGGGGGTCTTTACTAGGATCATTAATTTAGCAGTGTGATACATGCTATGATATCAACACTAAGTGTGTGTATCAGTGTTTGTCAGTGTGTGTTCCACCACAGTCACCATAAGAGATCAACAAAAGTGTCAGATGACAGGAGAAGCTAATAAAAGTGGATCATTGGAGAGCAGAGGGTAAATTGGAGAAACAAAAAAAGGCTGTAATGGAAAAGAGAAAGGGAGAGGGCAGCAGTTTCCTGGCAGCACTGTAGGCTTCATATCCAAGGACAGTGAACCTTTTCTTTGAAATATTGTTCAGTATAGATTATTGGCAGGCAGAGCATAAAATCCTTGAAGAAAGGGAAGAAAGACCTCAATGTTGTGTAGCCAGTTTCATCTCCTCTATTCTGTTTCAGTTCCTGAGAATTACCATGCCTCATCTAAAGTTGAAGTTGTTTTTTGTTTGTTAGTTTTTTGCCCTGTTATTGTCTATTGGTCTTTTCTCTTAGGAGGCATCTTTCCTCTCTTTTGAAAAAGAAAAAAATGATTAAATCTGGCTAAGCAGCAAAGAGGGAGGTCAAACTGTATTCCAAGTCTGCCAATCCCTCTCATGTTTTACGCACAAACATGTCTTATTGGAAAACAATTTCCCAGCACACACAGCTGAGGCCACACAAGGCCACAGCCACATAAACAGGGAAATTTAACATGTGCATAAAATGACAGTTGCTTATGATACACACACAAAGAGGTGAAGAAGAAGACAGAGAGAAAAGACAACAAGTCAGAGGTGGGGGAATCTGGGTTATGTCTATACTGGAGGACTGACTGACTGATGTGAAATGATAGGGGGTTTGTAGAGCACGGTCAAACATGACTCGTACTCTTCTCTTCCATAGCAGTGTGTTTGCTGCGCTTTAGCGTTCCAAGGATGAGAAGATAAAGAGAGGAGAGAGGGAGGGGGCGTCCCCACAAAGAGATGAAAACCTCTCAGATCTTTCGCACAGACGGACAGAAGGGGAGACAAGAGGAGAACAAGGAGAGGGAGGGAAGGAGAGAGGGAGGGAAGATGGAGAAGAGGAGACAATAAAGAGATATGTGTGACTGGCATTCTCTTTGTGAGATCTTCATTCACAAGAGAAGAGAAGAGAAGAGAAGAGAAGAGAAGAGAAGAGAAGAGAAGAGAAGAGAAGAGAAGAGAAGAGAATATTTATTTCACACCAGCTCATCACTTTATTGAGCTTCATGGGCAAAGCTGCAGGTTATGTTGATGTTCAACTCCACAGAAAAAAAAGTTTGTTTCTATCTTTCGTCACCTGACCATATGGGCCGTCCAAGATGAACAAGCTGCTTCATAATAGGATTTTGGTTTAGCTGGTGGATTTCCACTATCTCCAAATTTTCAGAGGGAATATAATTTTTATCTGTAATACAATGAATGCTACTACAAAACAAATGTTAGAAGTCAATTCTGGTAGGTTAAAATGAGTCTACATTTGGAGGGTTAGTAGTGATGCAATGGATCATTGTTGATCAATGATCTGTACGGATCACTCTCGCTGCACGTGGTTAATGAAAGAGAAAAAAAAGATCACTTAGTCATTTTCTTGGACTATTGAGATTTTTATTCTGAAAGACGCATGCACGATTCCGCCCCAGAGCCGGCACTGCACTAACAGTAACCACAATTCAGCTTGTCCTTGAAGCGGCAGCTCAACAACAACATCCTTCGACAAATGAACGATCATCGTTCCTGCGACCAACACGTTTCAGTGTATTCACATGATCAAATGTAATGAGTCATTGTTGGCTGATGAGTTACTTAGCTCCTCTGACCTGTGATTGCGGTTCATAACATAAAATAAAATAAAAATCACTACCACAAGACTACGCCACACCTAGCACATCTTGTACAGCCACAGATGGAGTGTCATGCAGTGTCTGTCATTAATGCAATCTCAAAATACTTTAAACATTTCTAAAGTATTTATTACAATCTTTTTGTGTTGCTGAATATTGAAGTGGTTTGTTTTATCAATCCACAAGGAAAGAAAATTTCAATTTATTCTCAGGCACCTTCATTTTGAAAATTAACAATACATCAGCGTGCAGGTGGAGTTGCAGCAGCACATACCAATAGAGTTTAAAGTGTTCTGACACAACCTCAAAGACATTACAAGCACACAACCACAGACACACACACACACACACACACATGTTGCTCTAAGTGGAGCTTAGTGCTGCTAAAAACAACAGCAGCTTTCCACCAGAGGAAGATTAAACACATCATAGCTTCTTGCAGATTCTTTTGACACATTAAGTACAAAGTTACAAGTATTCATCACAAGAATTGTGGTCTAGGTTTTAAGATTGTCTTTGTGCGTCAGGGGATTTTTTTTCCTTACAATGCAGAACCAACAAGCCGCAGCAAACCTTTCTGACAAACGCACAAACTTCTCACTTTAACCTGTAAGCCTACTCCTGGGGACATCATTTTAAGACTGAGCTTAATGGGGACAACCTGATGATGAACCCGTGCTATCTTATGTTTAAGCTCATCTCTTGACTGTTGTTGCAGATATGCTTGTCCTGCACTGTGATATTTAATATCATGAGGAAAGGTATTAATTTAAAAAGACAGAGGAGGAGTGAGAGACAAGACGGAGCAGCCGCTGATTCACAAGTGGCGTCTTCTTTCAGAAAACTGAAAATGTCTGAGTGATGTTTGAGATTTGCACATTACACTTTCTACACCATCACTGCTACCAACCCCAGGGTCTCTCAAAGCAACACAAGCATCTGTTAAGACAGGAAAATACAATGAGGGCTGTGAAAAGTGTGTGTGAGAGAGAAACAAGCAGCGGACAGTAACAGCTGGCAAGGCTTCAAAAATGCTGCATAGGGTTTGCTTTGTCCACGGTGTGTGGGTGTGTGTGTGTTGTTTCTTTTTATGTTTGTAAAGCATATGCCACACAAATCACCTTAGGTGTAACATATGGTTATAGACAATGTGTCTCTCTGAAGCCGGATGGACACAAGGAGAGGAGGCAGTGGTTGTGGGTCATGCACCTCACATCATCAGTCTGCCTGACTGTCAACCTGACCTTATTCTATTCAACCATAATGCTCCAACTCACTCTGGTGGCACACACACACACACACACAGACCTTCAGACCAAGAACCACACTCAAAAAGAAAGTGTGCATGTGTATGATGTGTGAGTGTGTGCATTTTCCAGGGAAACTGCAATATAGCAGCAGGCAATGCATAGTGGTCAGTTCAGGTGAAGTGGTAGGAAGGAAAGAGGTTACTATGAAAGGATGAGAGGAGAGTAGGAAAAAAGAGGAGAGCAAGAAGAAATGCTTGGATAAAAGGTCAGAGAAAAAGCTTGAGGTATGTGTGTGTGTTGGGGGGGGGGGGGGGGGGGGGGGGTTGTAGCAGAGCAGAGCACAGAGAAAATGTGGAGAAGAAGCGAGATATTATGTGTTCTCTCTGTTTTGATGGTCATGTCAGTGAAATGGCTGAATTCAAGATGGAATAAGAGTCAGACAAATTCTGAAACAGACTTAAATGGGGAGAGACAGAGGAAGAAAGGCAGACAGCAAGGTCCTAGCAGGTGTGTGTGTCATGTAGTGAGGGAGACAGAAAAGGTGAAGAGGATAAGAGAGAGATGCAGGCTAAATGGTGACACCACAGAGAGACTGGGAGAAAAGCAAGAAGGCAGCAATTACTTCTCCCTGTAATTTTTCACAACAGCCACACTTTGGATATTGGTATTGGGCTCACACAGAAGCACCAGAGCCATTTTACTAATTGATAAATAATACTTCATTAATGTGTCACACTTCATTTCACACAGGCCTTTTTCAGCTGCAATTGGGATTTAATGATGTGCTGGCTCACAATGAAGGCGGGTCTCAACAACAGTGCAGGGAGGATGCCTGTAATCATCTTGTCACATTCAACAAGATGGACAGAGAGATCTCAGAGAGACAGAGAGATGAATGGACAGACTGATGGATGGATTTTTTTCAGCAGAGTAATACAAATCTAATGTCATTTATAAGAAGTGCACTGTTAAAAAATAGCTGGGTTTGTTGGCTTCTGTGATGACCAACAGAAAAAGCCAAATTCTGTGTTGATCAAACTCAACATATCAATGGTTGACGATCAGGATCTTAGGAGCACAGAAACAAAGACCATATCCTACTCAGCCAAATTATCCATTTTCCTTTTAAATGCCTGTCCATTAAGAAAACAAGGCAACTGGACTTCTTATCTTAGATAAGAAGTCCAGTTACCTTGTTTTCTACAACCCACAAGGTTCAGCTCTAATATTAACTTGGATGTTGAAAGTCTCACATTTTCAGTCAAATCACACAGAAAAACACACAGGAGAGCACGCACCATCTTTTCGAGAGTTAATCAGCTCCCTCCAGTCTGTTAGCACCTTTGGACGAGTCAGTGAAATGAAATGAACTAAAGTGAACTAAAATGAAATAATGTTAAAACTGTCCCCGTGCTATCCCTCCTCCACCAACATCGACAAAATAATCCTCCGGTGTCTGATCCACCTGTGTATGACCTAGAGTTGTTCCGATTCCGATACCAGTATCGGAAATGTCTCTGATACTGCCGAAAATGCTGGCATCGGTATCGGCGAGTACTGGAGTCCAGGCACCGATCCGATACCACGTAAGTTATTACATTATTATTTTTTTTATATAATTATTAAAAGGAATCTATTTACTGTTTAGCTCCAGTAGCGGTGACACAGTTCTTCTTCACCGCTCTTAAAACAGTTGCTCTGTGCTGCCGTCTGCAGCCTGCTGCTTTAGAGGAGCGAAGAAGAATTGATAACCTGTCTCCGAAACTGCGTTACCCAAATTATACGAGGCAGTTATGCTTAAAGACATCCATGCAGCTTTACCACGGACATCTGGAGCTCCGACGTGTGCTCCATGTCTTTGTTAAGTTCAACGTCACACCGCGTTGACAGAGAGTCAACATTTACCCCTCGAAGTGCGGTGCGGCACGCCATCGAGTTCCGAGGGTCACATACCGGCACATTAAAGTAAAACATAAAAATCTGCCGAAGCAATTGAGGGGATGCTACTACAGTGGAAAATTAAAAATAAATAAAAAATAAATAAATGGCTTCAATTTGCTGTATTCATTCATGTTTTACAAAGGTTTTAACCTGAGCCAGTCCTCACCATAGTGATAACATATCACAGGTTTTTTTAATAATATACTGGTATCGGTACTCGGTATCGGCCGATACCCACAGCACAAGTATCGGAATCGGTATCGGGAGGGAAAAAATGGTATCGGAACATCTCTAGTATGACCTGAGGTCTGTCTCACCAGGTTGTCAATCACTGCACAATAGACGTATCAATCAAATAGACACATCCCTAATTATTCCAGTCCTTAAGGCTTAATATCTAGTTAATCATGGATTTTTTTTTCAGATTGACCACAAAAACACAATTTAAGATGAGGACCTTCAGTGATTCACACCGTTATGAGTTGTGAAATAGAATACTGAAGGAGTATTCGATGATTGAAATTGTCAAGTTTTGAATGAGTGTGTGAAGTCACTTTGCTGGTTCACTTTTCAGACCAAAAGCTGACGTCCATTTTTTCCATATAGTCTATGCACTTCACACTTTGAGAGCATGCATTGCATGCCAATCTCATTTTTGTGTCTGCTGTTTGAGATACCTACTGTACCAGGCAGGCACACTGATGCATTAAAAACTGAAGCATATTCCTTTCAGAAGAGTATTTGCAATTTTAGATAAAATAAGGGCACAATGTGATGTGATTTTCTCTCCCTGCCAACTGCTAACTGTTTCATTCACACTAAGAGAAATGTGCAATACTGTCGAGGTGTAGGCTGTGGGGAGCTAACATCTGGTGTATTTGGCAAAGTCAAACCATGATAATTACAGTTACTGATGGTGTGTGCATGTGTGTGGAAGGGAGTAGAAGAAAAGAGAAAAAGAAGAAAGAAGAAACTGCATGTTAGCAACTGTTTTGTGAGACACAGCTTGATAATGCTGAAAAAAAAAATCTGCAGCTTTTGCCCCGTGTGACTGTTACAGAAATTACAAATGAAAGAGGTTTACAATGCACAGCCAACAATAACCTCTCTGAAAGTTAAACCATTTCTTATCCATGATGTCCAGTGTAAACAATGGAGGGAGAGGAACCGAGAGCTACAGAGGAAGGAAAGAGAGAGGTGGAAAAGATTTCAAGGATAATTGCAAATTTGTCCTATGTGATGTTAAAGACAGAATTTCAGTTCAATGTCGTGCTTTACACTTTGTGCAATCATTTATTATTTATAATTAAAATTAGAGGAGACTGACAGCTTACTGAGCTCACTGGTCACGTACAGACGCATACATACTGTATGCCATTTCTGACTGTGAGTGACTTTTATACAGTCCCTTTTAATGTACCACAGAAAGCTAAATAATTCAGTTTCCAGTGAGAAAAACTGAATTAGCAAAAAGTAAAACTTACCTGAAATAAGTGTTCGTGTGTGTGTGTGTGTGTGTGCGTGTGTGTGTGTGTAATACCCAGTACCATCAGCTTTGATGAATTATCTGCTATAGGCCTGCCCTGGATGAGCCCTTAGATGAAATTGGAGCAGTGAGCTGTGCGCTAAAACCTGACAGGGATAGCTCGCAGAGGATAACCTTGATGTGGCTGTTTGGCTTGAAAGCCAAAGATGGGTCAATGTAAAAATAAAATAAAAAAAAAAGGCAGGGTCTGCATGTTCATCATTTTAAGGTTTGCTTAGAAGGGAGATATAAAATACACTGCAACAGAAGCAATTTTAAACATTTCCTTTTGTTTTCTGGAACACTTATTCTGTTTAAAGCCACTGGGGTATGGAGCCAATCCCAGCATGCACTAAGCAAGAGGCAGAGTACGCCCCAGACAGGTCACCTGTCTATCACTCAGCTAACAGATACAAACACATTAATGGTCACATTCACACGTACAGATCATTTCCAGTTCACATAAACTGTCTTTGACCTGTGGGTAAAAACCAACATAGACAAATTCCACAGATGATGATAATAAAAATAACAATAGCATTCTTTCTGACAGGGAAAACACATGAGGGATCACTTGAAAGGACAAAGTGTAATCTACATTAGGGCTGACAAATTAATCTTATTTTCATCTTCACCACGATGTCAACATGCAAAATAAACACATCGGAAAGGTGATGAGTAAGCGATGAGTAAGTTTTATTTACAGGTGCCATGCCTTCACACTCATATACCTCATACCTGTGACATGAGCCACAGCAATAGATGTAACGTAACATAACACCACCAGCAGACTTCAGCCGGATCCCTAGGACACCACGCCTGAAATGCATCCATGCGGCATTGATCTGCATATTTGTACTGGCAAAACCTCTCGTGTTTAGTCGACTTATAATGCTTGGGGTTTGTTTACAGCACGTCAGCTTCCCACTCTTCTTCTCTGTTTTTGGTGTATTTCTGTGGCAGTGTTACAGCATCACTACAGGCCTGGCATATGTACTACAGCGTATTGAGTCGTATTCAGAAACACACAGGAACTGTGGTTAAGCAAATATTCAAGTGTGCATCACCTGAATATTTGCTTGTTCATCGCAAGTCATATCATCATCACAATACTGAACAGTGTCATCGCACATCGCACATTTTGCTGATATCGTGCAGACCTAATCTACATACACGTCACTGGTAATATTCGTCAAAGTATTGCAGTAACTACTCAGGCTATGTCTGTTGAATGTTTGAATGCATTTTAATCTGAAATTTTAAGTTCTTCTTAAAGTTCTTCTTGACCTTAATCGGGTGGTTTGTCGACAGTGAATTTCAATAGCTCTTAGGGGGATGATCATTAATCTCTCTAAAAATTATGAGCTGAGGAACTGTTGTACAAAGAGCAGCGTTATAAAACAATCCCCCCGATTCTGAATTTTTCCTAATTTTCTGATGTGTTAGAGACCTGGGAAAAAAATTTAAAAAACTATCAATCCAAATTACCTCAGACAGAGTAAAGATTGTTCAGCGGAGAAAAATGCCTGAACAGAATAAAGACTCTGAAAAGAAAGTTTTCCACTGTTCATGTTAATCTGTCTACTGTGGATATCTTAGATCTCTTTCAATATGATAAAACCTCTGTCTTCCATGACATATTTGATATATGTGATGATAATATATACAAGCTAAACTGCAACCTCCAACAGAGGGAGAACACTGAGGGCAAATAGAGATCCTGATGGATTATTTGCCAACTGATGATGCATCAGATACAGACTTAGCTGACAGGAATGAATGGTGAGCTTCAAAATTCATTGCCTGAGTAGAGACATCACATCCAATCATGGATTTAGAAAAAATATGCCGCTAGTTGAAAGACAAACTAAAAATGGACATCTGTGCTTTTTTAATGGACTGTGCGATTGTGAACACACAGTCCATCTCAGTGTGTGACAACATGTTTGTGTTCTAAGGTAACTTTGGAATTCAATTCTCGTCAGACACGAGTATTGACTGTGATGCAATCACATCTTTGAGTCTACCCACCCTCTCCTTTTCCTTGTCTGTGTCTTCATCTTTGCAAACATCGCAAACAGACCCCATACCTTGCACAACTAAGAGCCTTGTGTCGATTATGAAGAAGGTAAGAGAAGCAAGGCACAAGAATTATTGCAGCAGTACCAGTGTATTTTTTAAAACTATAGTTTGGGAGCACAGCCAGGGTTGGGAAACAGTGCCTGAAGGGTCCCAGTGGCTTGCAAAGGTTGCTGACATGTTTTTCTGAGGCATTTTCTTTACAGAATGAAAGACCATATTTCCGTGATTTGCAAAATAAGCTTCAAAAAAACAAATGTATTCTGTGACTAACCACGCATGAGAGACAGACAGTGACTCATCAACGATGAGTTATTTAACAGCTTTAATTAATGTAATGCTAACTAGCAGCTGAGAACAGTCACAAAACACCCAAGGAGGTCAGCTATGACAAAGAGAGAAACAAGAGAGGGAACAGTAATAGAGGTAGGGAAAGGGTAAGTGGTAGGATAGCAGAAGAGACAGATTAATAGTCAGGCAAAACATAGACAAATACAAAAAGAACATTGATTTTCACAGCAGCTACAGAATGAAATCTGCTCTGCTGATCAGACCACCACCTGAACTCCTGCACCGTTTGCCTGACCATGTGGCCAAACACCTCCACAACACCCAAATACTGTTAATTTATTGCGTGATTAAAACTGAAATAAGCTATCATGAAACTTTAATACAAGGCATTCATGTCATCATATTCTTAATAACTTGTCAAGTATGAAATCAAGAACAGAGAACACTTCTCTGAGGGGAAGGTCTCACACTGAGTGCTGCCTCAGTGAAACTGGTCATGGGTGAGCAATCCAACACAAGATTATAGTGTTTAATGAATAGTTGCTGTACGTGTGGAAAAGTTGAAGAGTTGATGAGTTAATACAGGTCTATAGCCAGAAAGCCTTTTGCATGTCACACACCAGGCACAACGAGATGGAAGAGCATTTCATCATTTTGTGCATGTGGGTGTACGTACATCTCACACTGATTTATATACAGATACTGTACATACTGCAAAAACACAAACAGCATTCAAAATTTTTCCAGTTTTATTTTTTGGCGCATGCACACCCACGCGCATACTCACACAAAGCATCAGGCCCTTTGAGCTCTCTGTGTTGTCATCCCAACACCTCTGTAGTTTCACTCTGGGCTTCAGAAAGAGGGAAATGGGGGGAAAAACAAGACAACAGAGTCTTTTGAAGTCTCCTCTCCCCTGTTTTGTCAAAGAACTTTGACAAGAGTGGAGGAGGAGCGTTGATGAGAGCAAGAGGAGATGGCTCCTAATTGGCTGCATGAAGAAGAGGAGGACAGGGCCAAGCAGGCTTCCTGATAAAGCGTAGAGTTGTGAGTGGCAGCAAGTGTGTGCATGGTTACAAGACACACAAGATATAACTCCACAATAAACACACCTGTACCTCCTTTTTGCCAGCCAACACCCCTAAAGGCCATTGTTTAAAATCAAATTAAATGGTGCCATCAATTCACTCCGGTGCAGTCCAAACATCCATTCATTTATTTATTTATTGCAGGACTTTTATCTATGCTCCAGTGGTCTTATTAGACAGTTAATACATAGATGTGTCCTCTAAATAAACTACTTAAACTTGTAGCCCCATTAACAACTGGGCTAATGTACAATAACATCTTACTGACTTAAATGTAGAAGCCTGACAACAGAGCACCAAGGGGAGAAAACTGCATAGTGCACAGTAAATGGAAACACACCTTTAGGGCTATTGTGACTGTGCACCGTTAGCATGTTGCCAGCTGGCTAACTTGCTCGCTAAAATGCCCTGCGAGTACTGGATTTAGTTGTGCCACTTCAAATATCTATCTCTTTTATCATCAGTGTCTATCTCTATCTTTATTAAACTTTGGAGAATGAACTGGCAGTCGTAATGCAGTATTTCATTGCATTACTAATGCAGTACTTTGCTGCAATAATAATGAAGCACAGATTGAGGATAGAAGTAGGTTGGGGGATTTCTATAATAGTCATTACCACACACATTGTTCAGAGGCATGCAAGCATACAGCAAGATCTTGTACAGGACAAGTCAGAGATACAGAGGCAACATAGAGTCTTCTCCACTGCTTTTCTTGTACCCTGTATGTACAGCAACATGAGTGATTCAATATTTTGGATCGTCTGTCAAATTGCATATTCTGTCACATGCTTACAACCGCAGCACAATATCACACACACACGCACACACACACACACACGTTGAGCAAATTCCCAGGTAGCTGCTCTTTGAGTCCTGAAACCAACTTTTCAACACGAGCATTAGAAGCTGGGAAGAGTGGAGGATGCAGAGGAGACTGAGATAAAGTGAGAGAGCAGGAAAGTGAGGTTGAAAGAGAAAAGGGAGAAGCAGGGAGAAAGAAAAGTAAATTAAGAAGTCAGGAAAGAATAGGAGCAGAGAGCGGGAAGAAAGAAAATGAAACAGGGCCAATACAGAAAGTGAAGAGGATGAAAAGGAAGCAAATGAGAAAGCAAGAAAGACAGAGCACAAGAAAGAGAAGAAAAGACAAAGACAAGGGGAGAGTCGAGAAAGCGAAAGTAGAGAGCGAGCAATGTGCTGTCACTGAGTGAAATGCCACCCGGCCTGTCACATATCTCTACAATATTAATTACACTGTGCCACACTTCTGAATAATGGAACAGCCCTATTTAACCAGGCTGAATAATTTAGCAGCTGCTTGGCCTAGTGTTTATAACCAGATCAATAAGCACCGAGTACAGGTAATGAAATTCCAAAGGGAACCTCAAGGAGGAAAGTTGAGTTCACCTGCACCGAGTTAGAGCCCATCCCCAGGACCTGTGTGTGTGCACAACTTCCCTCCTCAGTGATTATTTACTGATGCATTACAATGTACTTAAGAATGAAGTCCACTCAGAAGGCTTTGTGAGTTAGCCTGCACACACATGCCCTTTGCAGCATAAAACAATACCAACAGACTAACAACAACTCATATTTTACTCTCTTTTAATCAAACCTGCTATATATCTGATGCTGATCTTGGGTCAAACATCCATTTAAGGCATTTTATACTTACAAAGTTTTATATCAGATGACTGTGGAAGGTGAACTGCACAGTAACAGTTCAAGAGATTTACTGTCAGTGTCAGATTTATGAAAGGTATACAAACTCCACCTCCAGTAATGGTGTGCAGGAGATCTATTTTTTCTTAGACTTTATTTATCATGGGCTGTTTTACTAAGAGCAATGCTCTTTGCTATAGTAACACACAGAGTTTATTCACATGCTCTGCACAGCCACAGTCTGATCTATTGATTACTGAGGTTTTCCATTTAAGGGTATAGGGGTAAAAGTTGAGAGTCACTTTCTCCACTCAGTGAACAGCCACCTACAATTGAACAGATAACCCCGTCACTCCTCTTTTAGGCCACAATCAATTCATCCACAATTAAATTAGATTTAAAACACCATGTAAAACCCACAGCAGTGAATTAACATCTTCCTCTCTTCATACAAGTGCTGCAGTACAGCTCCAGAGTTGCAGAGTGGTCGCATTTTTGCCTGTATTAGATAAGGCAGCGGAGATATGACAGGAAACAGTGAAAGACAATCGGGGAACAGAGACACGGAAAGTGATCATTCCAGTTGGGAGTCGAAACAGCAATCTACTGGATAGGGGCCAGAGCACCCTGATTACTGTGATTTTTAACACAATGCACACAGTGTATTGTCCTTCCTTATGGGAAAATAAAGTGCATCCTTGGGACACATGGATAGTGAGCTTAATGCTTCCTTTCAGATTTTAACGTGTCAGGGACGAAGGATGGATATTTAGCAACACCTGGTATACATATTGTCACTGCAAATATACGCAGATGCACACACAGTATGGTCTCAGTAGAGAAGTAAGGTATACAGCTCTAGTCAAGATTATTCATTTAGATAGGCCAATCCCTGTGAGAAAAGTATGGTCCCCTGGGAAAAAGGTTGAAGCCATCAAGCCATTGTCCTTCCAGTGAATGTACTTTGTGCTCACATTGTATACTGTATGTCTACACACATCCCTTAGTTACTACAGCTCTGTGCATGCATACATGTGTGTAAGAATCTATTCAAATGTCTTGAAAGCTGTGTGTGGGTGTGTTTGTGAACACAGGACAGTATGTCAGCTGGGCACAGCAACTCTCTTCACAATTAATCAGCCCTGCCATCCTTTCCTCCCTGGGAAATGGATGTAAGCAAAAAGTTAAAAGACTTAATTCATGAATAAATCACACAGTAAATAATAGGTGTTTGTGTTGCCTGAGACAGTAGGCAAGGCTGTATATAAGCCAAGAGAGGGAGAAGATTTACTCTCATGTGCTGCACATGCTGGATGAGGCAAGACCACTGAATATAATAAATATGCATCACTGGTAGTGAATACAACAGGTAAAAAAAAAAAAAAATGGGGGAAAAAAATGAAGGAGCCAGATCCAGAGAGGATGGGAAAGAGGAGGAGTAAATGGGGAAAATATGAGGTAAATAAGAAAGAGAGGAAAAGGAGGACAAAGAGGAATGAGAAGGTAGTAAGAGACAGAGAGAGGGAGGGTTCTTATTGTAGGATAGATATAGCAGATTGTGGAAAAGCAGCAGATTCTATTCTGGCTTCAACTTGTTGTAAATCACCCTGGGAAATGAATGCAATTTTGCTCAACTGCTGTTTTTACATGAAATATTCACTACAAATTCAAATGGCACAAAAATACATTTTAGAGAATAATACCTAATGTAATGTAAAACTTAGGGGATAAAACCAAAGTTATTATTTTGCCTGACAAAATGTTAAGCCTTTGAAAAAACTGGACGTGGCTTGCTTACATGTAGGAGAAGGTATATGTAGTGAGTGTGATTTCGGTTTAAACACAGAGAGAAGCACACGAAGCGCAGTCACCTTTATCACTGCTTTACTTTACACGCAACACATGCTTAACACTCCATGAAATGATTAAATATTCACATGCAAAGAGAAAGGGAGAGAGATAATCACGTGCACACACTATCTACTTACTCAAGCATATATTTTTCAGTTTGCCATGAATCCTTACAAGCACTGAGCCATATCCTGTAGAGTTATTACACCTCCACAGCCTCTCACTTCCTCTCTCTGTTTCAGTTTTTCCTGGTCTCTCTTCCTCTGTATCTCTCCCTCTTCCTCCCATTATCAGCTCTTTCTGTAGCTTGGTTTCTCTCTCAACTCATCTGGAAAACACAGCCATCACTGAGGTCATTGTCTCTGAATGAATGGTCATTACTTTTGGGATAAAAGGCACTCCTGAGCACTGCTTGGAGCAACAACAACCTTGTCCATTAGCAGTCTGCCTTTTGTGGCCATTTGAACTGGTTGAGGTAGAATTCAAATATAAAGTAGTGGCATCTAATGGCTCAAGAGCTAAAATCACATCTATTGGCATTTACGTGTGTGCTGCACTGCACTTAATTATGTCTGACTATTTCCATGCGATACTCATTTAGAGTCTTTGAATTAATATCCTGTAAAAAGTTTTGATGTCGATACAGCGATGCACAAATAAGGAAAAAGGACCATGTGTCACACATCTATAATAGGAATAAATTAATTCTTCTCTGCTCCCTTTATTTTCATTATCTTGTCACCTAGGACTGATGGAGGTACTGCCAGGTTCATTCAGTTCAACTCTCCACATTGTGGAAATCCCTCACTCTTTTGTAACACATGGTTATATGAGCCAGATGGCACTGCAATGCAACCTGTTATGTATTCAAAAACACTGAGATGTATTTATGGTTCACTGTCAGAGAAGGAGAATTGTCAGGAAGTTTCATTGGAAAGTTTTTGCTGCCCGGTTGTACAAGTGAACACCAACAGATGTGTGCTCTAACAATCAGACATCATATGGCTTTAAATAGACTCTGAAGCCCACTGCATTTGTACCAGTGTCTTCTTCATTTGTGACCATCCAGATGTTCTTCACCTGACTGCTGCTAAGAAAAATTGTATTCTGAATTCAATTGTTTTCACAACACACACACACATACACACGCATGCACACACGCACGCGTCTTCAAATATCCCTCCCTATCCCCCTGCGGAGCCTGCCTTTTTCCCAATGACTTTCATTTTTATTAGAGCACTTGGCATCTGATTAAGTCCCATTTGGAGTGTTAATTAGCTAAGCTGCTCTGCTCCGACTGTCTATACACTGAATAAGGTCAAGACAACAATGACAAAACCATCAGGTTTCTTCGAGAGCAACTAAGAAGTTCAGTGACTGTGACAACAGGAGCCCTTTTTCATAAAATAAGCCAATTTCTTTTGATCTTAAAATGAAACGCGGGAGAGAAAAAGAGTGACCTGCATAAAATTGATTGAATTCAGCAAAGAGTCTGACTATACTGCCACTGACAAGAACGTCGTCACCAGAAAAAAAAAGAGAGCTTTCAGTATTTGTTCATGCTTACATATTTATTTACCGTTCTGAATAAGCTGTCAATTTTTTTTTCTAACTCAACAAGGCTGAGGTCTTTAACTACCAAACGTATTATTACTTGGTACTGTTGGAGAACTCCAACTTCCGTTTGCAACCAGCATTGGATGCAGGTTTCCTTTAACAGAGACAAACAACCCTACATAATCACATTCACTCCTATGGGCAACTTAGAGCCACTGATGAACCTTTCTGTTGTGTGCCTTTGGACTGTGGGAGGAAGCTGAACTACCTGGAGAGAAACCACACAGGCACAGGAGGAACATGCAAACTCCACCCAGAACCACTGTGCTGTCTACAATGCAAAGCATTCACCTTCATATTGTTTTCAGATTAGTTGACTTTTTAGTGCTGCTCCATGTTGTTTCCTTTCTGAACAGATCTGCGTGGTTTTCACAGGACATCAATATTGTTTCATGTGAAGTGCAGTTATAATTGTAAATTCAGTTCAAGAGGGAAAAGTTCTTTTTCATCTTGGAAAAGAACAAATGTCTTCTTTTGGTGTGATGCCTTCAGAAAAAAAAGAGCCACAGCTGCTTGGGAGAGCAGATGCAGATGCTCAGCAACTCATAGGAAAAATCTGAACAGGAGGCAGAGACACAGTCTTGTCTTCTGACAGTAACCTCAAGCACTAACACAAAAATATGTGGAAAAATGTTCTCTCTTGGGTTAATTCACCATCAGACTACATTCACACGTTAAATTCATCAATTCCAGATTTCTGTAAGGTCTTACAACAGGCAACTGGAAACCAAACGAGACATTTACCAAGTAAATTACAAAGGCTTATCTCATACAGTTTGAGTCAACAAAATAGCTTGCCATCCACTCACAGACATCTGTTTCAGTCCTCCCTTCTAGCCATCCCACCAACACTCACTTTAACAGCGCCCTCCGTTGCCATAGCAATTAACTAGACTTGTGAATATCAAAGTCACAGAGACAAGAGGCTTATGACTTTCACACAGAGAGATCACTCAGCTGACAAATGGATTAATTAAAGCTTGGGCTTACTATTACCCTGAAAGCCCTGGCTATATTATTTCCCTGATTGCAGGCAAAAACAAAATCTTCACCAATTTCCACATTTTATGTAATTCTTCAGCAGGGGGCATAATTTTTTTTTTGTAGAGAACTTCTTTTTGGGAACAAAAAGAAAATACTCATGATGCAAACCACATTTTATGGTGAGGAATGTGGTCAAGATTTATGTTAGGATAGGAGAGCAGTGATTGATCACAGTTTGGGTAATGAAAGAAAGTCAGTGTAATGTCCTCTAAAGTGATGAAAACACAGCTATGCATATGAGTGTGTTTGTACTTTAAGTGTGTGTGTTTTTTCTGTGCTTGTGCGTGTGTGTATAATAGGTTCTGGTTTTACTCCTTTTGGCTTTGCTGAGTCTATAAGCAGAGCATACTGATGAATAATGAGGCTATTACAACCACAGCAGACCACAGAGCACCGCCTGCTCTCATTCAATAATATGTGTGGGTTGCTGTGTGTACAGTAGCCGTGTGTGTGTTGGAAGTGTGTGATCCTCTTAGTCAATATGCCTGATGGACCTTGCTCTATATTTTCTTTTTTTATGAAAGTCTCCTGGATAAGCATCACAGGTAATTTAATATTCAGTTTATGGAATGAGTCCTGTGTAGAATTGGTAGACTTTGTTTGTGTCTGCAGATATTTAAAAACCTATACAAATAAGTATGAGTTTATCAGAGCATTTTATTGACCTTCCATCATTTTTGAAGCACTATTGTTAAAACACGCTATACATTCCTCATCTTCAGCCTTATCTTTCCTTTATTAATTCCTATATATAGCCCCATCCTATCCCCAGTTATGTAATTTTGTGAAGTACAGCCACACCTGTGAGGTTATCCAGACCTATAGCAATCAGCGAGGCATAGAGAGTGGTACTTGTCATACACCACTGCCCCTCAGAGTGAAAGTGAATCATTGCCCTTTGAAGTCCTTCAGCAGGATCACAGAGAAAGTGTCAAGATTATACTGCAATCCATAGCTCACGCTTCTGATAACATTACTACCAAATGTCACATATGCCAATAATAAATAAGGGGCAGATAATTACTGTGTATTATGCATTTCTTGTACGAGTGAGAGGTTATATTACAGATTCTGAGTGGTGCTACTTGTTCAGAGCACACTAGACACAATAGTGACTTAGTATCGGAAAGTGACGAGACAGGCCAGCCAGACCAGGGCTAGCTGGTTAGCAACTTCAGGAAAAAAAAAAAAAAAGGCATTGGGAGATGCTAACATTATGGTTATGTATGTGGCATAGCAAAACCTACAAATGGCTCATATAGTCAAAAAATAGATAAATAATGTGTATTTAAACTTTAATATAAAAATATAGAAACAAGTATAAGAATGTGTCCTAGAAAAAGAACAACCTTTAAAAAACCTGTTCTTGAGGAGTGCATAGTTGTGTTTAAGAAAGCCATCCAAAAAGACAGCACATCTCTAAGTGACCTTGTCACCTCCTGCAGCTTCTGATAATGGCTGCTCTGTGATCAGTTCCCCTGTGTAAAGACATCTTTACACCTCCCCAGTGGTTGGTACATCTGTCCCAGTTCTGGTTTGAGCAGCATGAGAGGACAGTGAAAGCGAAAATCCAACCTCAAAGACAATGCACTGTGACCAACAGCTTGAGTTTGAGTTTCATAGGTGGGCTTATGGGCATTGTTTTGTCTGCTGTCCTTTGCTGCAGTGGTTTTATCACTGCTCATTGTTCTGCTCTTCATTTCAATCTGCTTTTACTGCTCTGAGAAATTCAAAGTGTGACCTCTGTAATTAAATTCTGATGTTAAAGCCTCCATCTATGAGCACAGTCCCATCAGTCCAATTGTCACGTTGTGTTCTGTCATTTAAATATGGAGCAGTTTTTCGAACCTTAAAATTTTGAGTTGAAAAGCTTACTTCAGTCAGCCAGGCAGGTTGTTTTCCAATTTTCAAGTAAGATCAAAGTAACAATCATATTGATCACTCGACATTTAAAACACCCACACAGAGAAAAGAAGGGGAACGTACATTTATGCCGTGTGTGTTTTTGTTGTTGCACAGTATGCAGCTATGGGTTCACCTATTTAGGCTTAAGTTCTAATATGGATAGAGTTCATTAATACAAGATCAGATAGCAGCCAAGCAAGGCACATTGATTATAGCTTAGAGGAGGCGATTACTGGTAGAACCAGGGAGATAAAAACAGTAGGAAGGAAACTGACAGAGAAGGAGAGAGGTGTAAAATTAACATTTGTGCACAAACACCTACAGTCTACATAACAATGTCCTTGATTTGTCGTTCATTTTTAATTGACGTCCCTTGCAGATGTCCACCCACAAACACAGACACACAGACAGACAGACACAAACACATAAATAGACACACACACAGACACACGCACACAAACACACACATACACACACAGTGTGATAAACAGAGGCAGAAAGATGAAATTGCTTTGAACGCAGCAATAAAACAAAAGTCCTGGACTCCTCTATAAAGAGCATGGTTAGAATAATCTGATAATGCTGCACTGATCGTTCTGCACAAGGATACCTGCCTTGAAAATTTGAGATCAAGTTCTGCTTTAGCAAAGAGTAGTTTCACTGTCTTGGTCAAGGCTAGACCATACTGGAACTAATAAAATTACATTAATGAGTGAGAGAGATAAGTGAAAAGAGAATTAACTACATGCAAAAACTGACCAGAAAAATAGATCCACTGAATATCCTCATTCTGCCTCCCCCACCTTTATTAGCTGTGATAAAAGACTTCATTTAAAGATCACTTGTCAGGCTCAAGGACAACAGCTGAAGCTAAAAGTTAACCCACTATGCTCACAAACATCTAAAGGAGTAGTATCTGCTCTAAAAATCGAGCCAATGTACATTCATCAACACCCTGGCAGGGAGCCGATACCGTGGCGAGGCGCATTTATATTGCATCAACAATTTTCAATTCAATTTGGCACCAATAAAAAACATATTTTCTTGGGCATGGATTCAAAGCTCTTGCTGCCAAACAAAAAGCAGCAATTAGGGAAGTAGGAATCTTAAGGGGAGATGAAAGAGTATAAAATTTGAATTTCAATGACCCAAACATAAAGCATGCAAAAATCTAGTCTTATTTTATTTATTTTGCTTTTATGTAAACCCCTTTCAATGTCAACAATCTATTCCATATTACTCAAAGTATTTTATGGTGTTCTCAAAATAAATGTTTTGGTATAATCCGTGTCCATCCACTCCCTGTCCTGGTCAAGTTTTTCTTTTCTTTTTAGCCAGAAATAATGATTTATTTATGTTTTCCTACATAATGGAGCCGCACATCGTGTTTTGTATAATATTCATGAGTGTCTGTTGGTGCCTGTAAATGTGTCGTGGCAGGAAGTTTTGGACAGTTTTTGGACAGCCTCACTTCATCTCCAGGACGCTGGTGGAGGTTCAAGTGTGGTACCATCCAATGCAGAGTCTGGAGTATTTCTTAAGTCAAAATACAAGTATATTTGGGATGCCAAAAGTACACAAATTTAGTAGGTGAAACTGCATCAAGTAGGAGACGAACTGTACAAAATGCTGATGTGATTCTAGTAGAGAGCTATTTTATGAACCATGCAGAGCTTCTTCTCTTAAAGATCTAGTTTGTAATAATTGACAAGGTTTATTGGCAAAATCTGAATATACTACCCATGAATATATTTGTATAAGTGTTTAATCGCTATAAAATAAAATAAAATAAAATGTGTTTGGTTTTCGTAGACTTATATTTATTCTTTTACATATAGCAAGGGTCTTGCTTTGAGAGTGTCGCCATCTTGCACCGCCATGTTTGTACGGCAGCCTGAACGGAAATTCCAGCAAGCGTGTTTCGCAAGTTTCGCACGTATAAACAAACCAATGAAGAAGGCAGAAGGAAAGAAGATATTATAACATATAATATGGTTTAGATCTTAACCTCATCGCTACATGCTCCTGAAATACTCCCAGTCGCCCCACTCCCCCCCATTTTACACACCGGACCTTTAAAAGCACCTGTACTTGATGAACAATTAACTGTTAAGTTAATAGCAGATCTCTATCCTTTAGCAGCAATGGAAAGACAGCCTTATCTATCCAGCCTAAGAATACAAACACACACTTTTCATATGTTATAGCACAGCTGTTTTAGTGGGGAGAAGTATGTCGAGTCTCATTTGAATGGACCTCACTAGTTGTTCCTGAGGACGTGTCAATAATAAAGACTGCACCACATGGAGAGTAGAAAAGAGCAGTATATGGGATGTGCAGCAGGATGCTATTCACACCTGGCATGTCTCTTTCTGGTCTCCAAACAAACAGGCTGTAATGTGGAACATCCATCAGCTGAAGCACCAGTCTAACTCAGTGTTGTTGTTGTTGTTTATTCATGTTTACCTATGTTATTCACTGATCTACTCACTACAATTTTTTGGTGGTTTAATTGTCACTTTGGACACGCATAGGATTTATCCGTCAGTGCATTTTCATCAAGTGCACAATGACACAACACTGTAAACAAACTGCATGCACATCTGCACTGCCGTTCACCCCAACCATTGCTGATGTTAGTACATCCAGATGACACGTGTGCTACAACAAAGTCCTGTCATATATCTATTCCACATCCTGTGTGAACAAGCCTTAGGCCTAAGTAGCCTCATATTATCACTCTGTGTCATTTGATAAAATGCTGATACATCCTTCTGAGTCTACTTTAATTTACCATTTGCTCAAAGCAAAAATATATTTAACAGGCAGGAACTAACTACTTCACAAACTTTTTTCCTGGATTTGTCATCTAAGGCTGCATACAGGCTGATTTTTCTCATTGGTGGAGGTTGTTGATGCCAAATGGATGTGAATACCTGCAGACACTACTGAGCTTTCCACCACCTCTGCTATTTAAAGAAATAATTATTTAATTTGTATTTTCAATATTGCTGACATTCTGACATATTTGACATATTTTACAATTTATATTCTCCCGAAAAAGGTTATAACAAAAGGTGCAAATATATCACCGTCTATCGTCTCTAACAAGGAAGCAATACAGCAGGCATGTAAACAGAATTTTTATTTTCTCTATTTTTTATTAAAGATATTTCCTGTCTGATACACTGAAGAAAAATGCACTGCATTAGCATGAATTTAAGACAGGAAAGAGAGCAAGATAAAGAGAGTTGCATAGAACAGACAGCTAGGGAGAGGAAGGGCACAGGAAGAAAAAGAAACAGGCAGCAACAGTGTCAAAGACAGAGACAGACAGAAACTGTTCAATGTGTGATGGCGTCTGTTCCATGACCCTGCTTTTTCAACTGAAGTCTCCAGAAATACGTATCTGGGCCCAGATGATGAGCAGCTTTTCCAAAAGCGTTATTTACTAATGTTTTGTGTCTAAAATAGTTCAGTATGAGCACGAGTCCCAGGTGATGCTGTAGAAACCCCCCACACACCTCACTGCACCTCACTGCTCCAAACTCTCCTTCACGAAGTGTAGAGACGCGGTAAACAAAAGTATATTTCTCAGCATCTTTGCACCCTGAACCCCGTCTGCATCTGTCCTAACAAATCTATCCTCTCCATTTCTTTCATCCAGCCTCATTCCTCTTTCTGTTCCCTCCTTCCTTCCTCTGCGGCCCACTTCTGCACAGAGGGAACGGCAGCAGCGGCTTCAATAATTCACTTCCCCTCTGAACAGGTTGTGTTTGCATTGCAGGGTGCTGCAGGCGAGAATAGAGAGGGCGAGGAAGAAAGATTAAAAACAAGGAGGCATGAAGAATGAACTCTAAATGGATGAGGACTTTGAATAGAAAGATAGAATGAAAGTAAAAGAAAATACAGCAGAGGAGAATGCCTGTTGTGGGTAATCATGATGTGGAAAAACAAAGAGGGTGAAAAAAATAGTTTAAAAGGGACAAGTTAGCCTCAAGTGTGCTGCCGCATTCATTCTCTAGAGTAAATCATAAAACGTGAGAAAGAGTAAGATAATGGAGGAGAGAGACGAAATGTTGTCTTATCAGAAAATATATCGAGAAGGGCGTCTCATGCAGAAAGAGGAAAAGGAGGAGATGAGGGATAGTAACAGTCTGATAATGGCCGCAGCAGTGGTAAGCCAGCACCTGCCACTGAAACATTTCCCTGTTGCAACCTGTGAATACTTCACAGCCATGAACCCTGAGGTCTTTGCCTCCATATATGAGGCCACTGTGCTGTTCTTCCAAGAAAAACTACTACTACAGTCTCATTGTACTGTCATGTTTATCCATTGATCCATGCAGCTTTAATAGTGTGAGGTATGTTGACACCTTATGAAACAGCAGCTGAACACAGAATAACATAACTGAACAAACAGACTGCCAAATAATTGATTGGTCTTGATGGCAGACATAAGAACTGAAATGGCTGGTCGATTAATCAATTAGCCACATGACAGAAAGCTAATCAGGACCAATTAATCATTCAATCTTTTTTTTTTTTTTTTTTAAATCATAAGTTGCAAAGAATTCACTAGGTGCAGCTTTGCTTATGAAAGTATTTTTTCTTTTCTTTTTTTTTCACTAATGAGCTGTTTATCTGTGTGTTATGGGCTGTTGACCAAACAGCAGCAGATACATTTCAAACATCATTTTGGGAAATAGTAAATTGTGATGGCATTTATCCACAATGAAATTAATCGCCAGCTGTAGCCCTTGTTGAAAAGCTGAACTATTATTCTAAAATGCCTTTTTTCTAAATAATTTATCATTTTTATAAATTACAGCAAAGAACACCGACAAGACCAGGGGTTCAGAAAAAGAGATTCATTCCATTGCCAAAATCTCAATGAAGGAAAAAACCTGTGTGTCTGGTTAACGTTGTTTAACTTGATCTTGTAATTAGAAAGTGGTGCCACCGTAAACTTTTCAAACACGATACTGGGTAATACAAAATAATTAGAGGAAAGTTTAGGTTGCACTCTCATCTCCACTCTCTCGCTCTTATGCACTTACTTGTACCCTCTGTTTCTTTCTCATTTTCTGAGCTCCTTGTCGGTCGAGCTCTCTGTCTCTAGGGAAGCCTTTCTCCCTTTTCTCCCTTTCGCTGCGCTGTATTTGGCCCTGCCCTTTTCAGTGCCCCTCTTGCTTGGCTCGGTTTTTTAATGTGATGCCATGTGTCCTTTTTCTCTTCTTTTGTAAAGCCAGATCATTTTCATCATCATTCTACCTCATGTCAAAGTTTAATTACATTTTATCAGCTCCACCATGTATTCATGTCTGAAATTGAAACATGATGACAAACAAGTTTTAATGCATAAAATGATATGACCTACTGCTGCTACTGTTCACATTAGAGCCATGGGATCAGCTGACACATGAGATAGATTCTCTGGTTTCTTTGGATGAAACTCTGAAATGCACCTGACACTTTATCTTCCTTAACAGCCCTTCCTTGTCAAACGGATGTCAGGAGAAATTCTTTTTTTTTTTTTGGGGAGTGATGTCCTTACTCAGCCAAACGCATCATTGTGATTGAGTTTGAAATAATATCCCCATACATGCATCTGGAAATAGCGAACTGATTTTGTACAGGACTTAAACAATATTTTGGTTGTCCTGATCTTCTTATGTCTATAGTGATATGTTCTAACAGCTACAGCAGAGATTCTCAAACAGGGGTACTTGTACCCATGAGTGTACTTTCAGTCATCCAAGAGCACATGGAAAGATTGTGGAGTGGCTCTGCAAAATCCGCCCAAAAAAAAAAAAAAAAGTATGAATTATGATAGAAACCTGAATAACATTATGGACCTGATTTACTAAGATCCGACTAAAATGCAGGTTAGGGGTAACATTTTGCATATAAGGTTTGTGTGGGTTTTGTGGGTGGTGGAGTAATAGTATTAATGACGACAGACACAAACAGTAGGCTGGTGTTTAAATGAGGGTTTTACGTGTCATTGTTTCTGCCTTGTAGCATTTGAATGGAAAGCAGGATGGCTGTAGTAAAATAAAAATTTATGCTGTTGGAAATGAGGTATCAATAGAAGACGCAAAATAAACATATTGAGCTACAGCAAAGAAGAAATACTACAAGGTAGGCTATCTGTGAGAAAGTAAATGCAGTTGGTAAAACAAGAAGAAGAGCAAAAGTAGTTCAGAGAAGATGGTGAGACATGAGGTGAAGAACAAAAGAGAAAGTGGCTCTGATAAAACCTCAGCAAATGGGGAAACAGATGCCTCTAACCATTGGTGAGCAGCAGGTGCAGCTCACTTTCAGCAATGAGCAGGTAACTGGGATATCAGAGTGTAACACTCTACATTGATGAGGAGTTGCAACAGGAACAAAAAATAAATCTGTCTGTAGTACTTTAGAATGGATTGTCATTCATTGCACCAGAGGTGTGAGCTGTCTATGGTACAAGTACTCAGGTACTCGGGCCATTGTTCCGTACATTCGGCAGCTGATCAGTGCTGTATCTGGTCTGATAGCCCTAAATGCCCAGGCGAGAGGGATCAAAGATGAAGTGAAGACTGGTGAGGTCTGGCAATCCCAGTGGTCCCAGAGCTCCACAGCCGGGGACTGGAGAGCGAGGAGAGAAGCGCAGCCTGCATAACATAGCTTTAAAGACATAGGACAGCAAACCTGAAAAACAGCTTTGGGAGACCCCAACAGAAACAGCAACAGTATGCTGGAATGACCCAGATGCAGAAAATGCTGAGATGCAAGTACTTTTGTCATGGCAGGTATTGCATAACTCCTTCTTGTGACTGGTTCATCCAACAGCTCCAAAATGATATGGCTGGATAGGCGATATTTCTGATTGTCTCCTCTGTTTTTACACAAGTGTAAAAACCTGCTCTCTACAAGTCCTGGGCTGCTTAGCACCTTCTTTTCAAATGTACTAAATGCAGACATCTATATAGCCATGTAATGGGTATTGAGGTAACTGCTTAGGTGGAAGATAAACACACACACGCATGATTACCAACGACCACCTGCAACAGGCTGACTGCACAAGGCATCTCTCACACTGACTTGAGTCAGCTGTAACACCTCAACACCACAGGCTGGGGTTGATAGTGCATGGAAATGAATTAGGAAGTGTGCAGGAGTCCAGAAAAAAAAAAAACATAACTGAAAGTAAAGAATAAAAATAAATGAACATCCAGCCCCTGCCATCTACATTTGAAACATGGGGTTGCTAGGGCAGTAGGGGTATGTCAGTCAAAAACAGTGGAGAAGCACCAACCTCATGGGCTTTCAGCTAGGTACAGACAGACTTATCTGCTGATTTATTAGAGTAAAGATATTAAATGCAGAGTTACAAAAACAAATTTTAACTAATATAAGAAACAATTTCATTGAACTGTCAAAAAACAACTGTTTCATTGGTAGTTTTATCTACTTCAGCCCAAATCAAACCACTCCACCTCATGATGCACCATTCTCCCGAGTCCCTATGCTCATTTGCAGAGGTTTTTCCTTGCCCAGGCTTTCTCCTTACTCCCCAGTGTCAGGTCTCCACCCCTGCTTCCCAAAACCTGTCTGCTGTTTTCAATGTGCTATGTCCTATATGCTGTATGTGGGGAGGTGGGTGGATGCTTGCCACTGAATCGGCATTTGATAGCAAAAAAGATGACAGGGCTTTGGAGGAGAGAGATGCAGGTTATAAAGAAAATGAAAGCTCGCAGGAAAAGTGGGAGAGGGTAAATGGGCAAGGAGAGTGATGGGTTGTATCCATTGAAAAGGTTTGGATAAAGGGGGAGAATTAGGATGGAAAGAGGATGTTAAACAGAGAATGGGTAGATTTTATTTGACGTTAAGGGTGGCTATATGGATGGCTGGGAAAGGAAAGAGGATCAGAGAGATGAGAGAAGAAGGGGCGAGAGGAAGATGACAGGAACATCTTTTTTGACAGGTAAAAGTTTAGTAGATGGGTAAAGACAGAATGAGGGAGGGGGAGGAGGAGGAGGAGAGGGATCAGGACGTGGAGCGGGTGGCAGGTAAATTGCTACACTGACAACATGGGGACTTTTCAACATAACCGACAGATTATACCCCATCTCCTCTGAGCCAACTGGGCTGCATGGAGAAAGATGAGAAAGCGCGAGAGCAGCCAGCTGAAATTTCAAACATTAAAAATGCCAGAAAATTTTACTTAAACCGTCATGAGCAGGGGGGATTGGGGGGGGCTACCACGGAGGAAGAGCAAGTCTCAGAGAGCAAGCGTGAGCTACAGAGAGAGGGAAAGGGGGAGATCTCCAAGCGCCACGCATCGCTGAATTATTGAGGGCAGATGTGTGTAGGAGCAGAAGATAGATTTCCAGTGTTGATTCCTTCCTGCTGTCAGAAAGTTTAGTTGGACATGACCAACTCCAGCAGTTGTGGTTGTTTTGTTGTTGTTTGAGGGTTTTCAGTGCGTACCACAGAGAAAGACAGAACATATGTGGGAAGAGCAGCCACAAAAAGTGTGTGTGTGTGTGTGTGTGTGTGTGTGTGTGCTCGTTTCCTGCAACTCTTTAAGTCAGATCATCTGTGTATGATAAGGTTTTCCCAGGCAGGCAGTAGCTATGTGCAGGTTTTCTATGAAGTGACAGATCAATATGTGTCTGTGCTGCAGGCAGTGACAGGCAGCGAGAACGGCTTCCTGCATGCATGGCACTTTGCACAGTGAGTGAAACTCCACCATTTGCTTGGTCTGAGTCAACAACATTGCAAATATTCTAAAGCTCTCTGAGGAGATTTACACCTAAATGCTGGCAGAGTGTGCCAATGCCAAGAGACATGGGCTGTCAAAATATCTGAATACTAAACACTGTCAAATATAAATCACAGCAACCCTCATTTAAAAATCTTACATTAATGGAAATGAGGTTTTTTCACATTTAATCTACTATTCATCACCTATTATTCTGATTATATATATATATATATATATATATATATATATATATATATATATATATTTCTTTTCAGATCACTTACATTAGCGTCTATAAAAACATGACTGACACACTGCACTATTTTGGAGATAAAACTTTTATGTAGTTGGAGTAAAAAATACACTTTTTCCCATTCAATTCACTGGTGATCAATTAATTATCAATTAAATGGTTGACCTTTCAAGATGCACAAGCTGAACATAATGACTTGCTAGACTAATGAAATATGGTAAACCATCTCTCTTGGCTCGAACATGTTTTATGTTATGTAACTTGACGTGTGCACAGAGAGACATTAAAAGGCCACAAATTTATCTGTGACACGCTTCAATATGAGTTAATACACGTACATACAAGATTTATTCACAACTAGTTTGGCTGCAAATCATGGTTTAAAATGCAATTAACATTCATATCATGTAAAAAGAAAAAGAAAAAATGATGCAACACAGAAACTGCGTCTGTTTAACTGAAACTGTCATTCCTCAACAAACAAGAGCTCCATGGAGTAATTTTAAAGATGCAAAAATCAAGGAATGAATCCAAAGGAAGAAATAAGGGCCGAATACAAAGGAGACAAGGGTGAAAGAGAAACAAGTGAAGAAGAAGGAGAGTGACGGAGTGAGAGAAGTGCAGGAGGAGGCAGACGGTCTCTGATGTAAGCCATGTTCTCGCCGCTGTTCACAACCGTCCTGTCGCCTTCATGAATAAGTTAGATGCCAAATGTTCCCTCCCTCTCACGTCCATGCATGCGAACACACACACACACACACACACACACACACACACATCAACACATATACACAGATACACTTAAAGCGCTTATTTGTTCACTCTCAAGGTGCCATGAATCAGACCCCACATACACTAACAACAAAAGGACACATAACAGAACACACCTACTCTCCAAACAGCTTTGTAATTTTAGTCTCTACTACAGTACGTTAAAATATTAAGGTGCTCTGAACGAATTTCCAACATTGCACACAACACACACACGCGCGCGCGCGCGCACCCACACGCACACACGTGTATATTCCCTCCTGCAGTGGTGCCAGTAAGAGGTGCTTGATAATGTCTGACAGAGTGACTGGAGTACAGAGGAGAAAAGTGAAGTTTCTCTGACAGTTTTTCCTGCCCACAGGGCACCCACGTCATCCTGTTACGCTCTGGACCACTCTCATCGAAAAGGTGTGTGTGCATGTGTGTATGGTGTAGGCATAGTGCATGTGTTATTACTGTGTATGTGTGTGACACTGACTAACACCCTAGTACAGAGAGGGGAGTGTGGGTGAGAGTGAGGTAATCTCTGAGTTCATCTTAAGGTAAATACAAAGTGAGATGTTGGTGCACGTGTGTATGTGTATGAAAATTTGTGTGTGGGCTGTCATGCGAGTGCACTGTTCGTGGATGTGATCTGCATGAACAAGAACATCATCACCCAAAAAAGAGAGAGAAACTCCATGAAAGGAACAAAGAAATACACATAAAGCGGTAGAGAGAAGATTATGTGATGATCTGTGGGCCAAAAATTTGAATAATTCCATTGACACAATTGCTGCTGGAGCTCGCAGTAATTCTCAACGTGTCCCTCCTCCTCATCGAACTTCTGGCTATAAAACTTTATTAGTCTGTAAATCTAGTTTGTGAGTCAAGTTGTTTCAAACTGTGGATTAGTAATGGTAACAGAAAACAGTCGATAAGATGGACGACAAATATTAAACAATTATTTACAGATTTTGTTAATAATTTGAATAAAATTGAACTACAAAAAAGAAAAAGTTTTACATTTTAAAAAATATGTTTGGCAATAGAAATGACAATTCACAAACACACAGAAGTATTACGATTTCTAAGGAGATACATATTATTGGGTATCACACCTCATGGGAGGCTCCACTGTGCTAGACTGCCCACCATTACCTGCTGCCTTGTGCCCACCTGAGGCCAAAAGTGAAACTGGTGTGAAGCAGGGTGATAAATCAGACCTCTCCAGACATTGTCTTAGCGCTCTTATCCTTTACCCCCAGGTAGTGAGAATAGTGTAAACAACAGTCAACATATCACTTTGGTCATAGGCCTATGGCTTTGCTGCTGACCTGTAGGTTAATAGAAATGTTGTCAGGCTTTAATATCCAGTCAGCCATACCAAAAAAATAGGAAACTGGGGAGAGGAGAGGAGAGGAGAGGAGAGGAGAGGAGCTGACTAAACATCAAAACAAATATGCTGTGTACTGTATGGATGTATGGATGTTCTCAAGGACCTAGTTAACATGAGAAAAACTCAGAGCATGAGGAGATAATTAAAGCGCCATGTGCACTAAAATTTTAAGCAGACTGGATAGGATCAGAGAAACCGCAAGATGAGTGGAGACAGACAAAAGAGAGGGAGGAACAAGGAGACAAAGAGGAGGAGAGTAGGCAAGCAGATAACACCTGTCGCTTCTAATAGGTGTAGCAGTTTACATCTAAACTTTAAATAGTTAATTGTGGTGAGCAATGCAGAATCTGATATCCTTCACAAACAATAAAGACACTTGCCAACATTCATCAGCTCTCCAATTCTGCCAATCCATTACCTCCTATCTGGTCTGTGCAAAGAATAGCCCCTGTAATTGTCTCACACTCTACATCATAATTGAGCTTGCTTAGCAGACAAATCACTGAATTCTTTCAGCCAAATATTGACCTGCTTCTATCTATCTATCCATCCATCCATCCATCCATCCAACCATCCATCCATCCATCCATCCATCCATTATGTATCTATCTGTTGATCTATCCATCTTGTTTCCATTTGGACAGTTGGAAAACTGTTTGAGCAGAACTAATAGAATTCCAAGGACTTTAATTAAGCATAATAAGAGGGAAAGGTCACTCAACAATCACAGACATAACTGAACAAGACTCTGTATGTGTGTGCGTGCATGCATGCGCAAGACCAGGGGCCTCATTTATAAGCATGGCACACATACATCACTTTCCAGGCAAAGGTCGTGATCTATAAAAATAAACTTGACGGAAAAATGTGCGCACCTGTATGCAAATTCTGAACATATATTGTGAGACAAACAATTATTATAATTGATGTCCTTCACACATTTAATTTCACGCTACATCATACCTTAGATCCACATTATCACAATGTTTTAATTCAATGGTGTTATATTGCACTATGAGTGAGTAATTGTTTCATAAACACCTTCTTGTGGAGGAGGAGAGGATGGCACGGCCGCATGGAATAAAGCACCAATATGCCTAACCTAACATGGTGTAAATAACTCGTTATTTTCCTAAGATACTGTGAACATATAATCAAATGTCGAGTAAATCGAGTAAAGTCTGGAAATAAAACCATTAAACTCTTGCACACATTGTTACACTCTATTTCCCTGTTACACTTATAATGCTGATCATAACAAAACCAGCATAAAGAAAAATGGGATGCTTGCACACTTCAGCTTTCAGAATGTTTTTCGGGGTGGGGGATACCAGTAACAGATTCTGCAAATTATCGATGGTGTTATCTATCAGTCTAATTGTTGTAAATGTACAAGCTCTGTGTGTAATGCTGCACCAAGGCACCGCTGGCACCGCTGGAGAACTACACCAAAAGGAGGGTATGGGTCTTCAGGGACCATGACAACTTTCTGGCCCATGATGATTACTGGCTATAACCTGTTTTAGATTCCCTTGAGCTGTGCTCTTGGAACTATGTGCTGAACTGGGTCCAGCATTAGAGAGGACGATGCTCCAGAACCAAGCCATCTCAGTGTAAACACAGAACCTCGCCACTATGGGTTGCTGCAAGCGGCTGTTACCAGCGGTGACTGATGTTGTTGTAGCTACATCTTATCTGTAGCAAATCGTCTACTCTCACATTAAAGCCTTCTTTGGATATAATTCTGTCACATTTCATCCTATACTGTAGGTCTGATATATTTATAATGTATTATAATGTAATGGTATTTTATAAATGAGGCCCTGGGTAACTGGGGACAAATGCCATGTATGAGAAAAGGCTTAGAAAAGGCTCTCTGAGACAGAGATATAAGTGTGTGTGTGTGTGTGTGTGTTTGTGCATGGGTGCGTGGTGTTGTATTACTCATGTTGTGGGTTAGGGAAATGTGTGACTGGCACGAAATTTTATGCAAGTCGGGGTTATATCCAAGACTTTGTTTGCACATCTGCCAACCCATTGAATTGAAAGAAAGCAAAGAGGTAAAGCATATGGGGAGGATCATACAGTAGGTGTCAGACTGAGGGAGGTAAAAGGTTATCATCATCTCTAGTTAATGCTTTATTCTCCTTCTACCATCACATCCCCTCTACCCTCTCCTCCTCCATTCCCTTAGAGCCAACAATAAATTATGGATGCTTATTAGAAAAGGGCAATATTCAGCATCCAAAATAAACTCAGCAGCAGAAGACATAAAAGACACACACACACACACACACACACACGAGGTGCTGATATGTGGAGGGAAAGGGTTAAAGTCGCTGGGGAGACTATAGCGACCTGACCAGATAAACCTGGACTAATCTCTTTCTAGGCCACGGCCTTTGAACACGTGTGCCATGGTGGGCAAATTTGATTTGAATGCAGCACGTCAAGTTCCACATTAAGACGACACTCATGTATCGGGCGTTCATCTACACACAGGCAGACTGCAAATAGAAAACTTGCAATGTATTCTAAGCCTTTCATTCTTCCTTGGGCAACATCTTCAAAGTGATGTTAAATTTGTGCGTAATTTAGGCATATTAAACTTTTTCATTTTCTGCATCTCTTGTAGTGCTTTGTTCTATGGCCATTAGCAAGGCCTCAGCTCTTCAGCTGCTGCAAGGCCCTTGCTCAAATCGGGAAAAAAATAAAAACACTGTAAAGCAAAACCATTGATTTTAGTTCATTTAGGAGAGGAGCAGGCCTAGGATAAAATTATGTAAGCAACTAATTTAACAAAGCTTACTGTAGCAAAAACATATGGTGTACGGCTTTTTCTACTCTGTACAGTATCACATTTCCTTAGTGCACCTCTGTCCAATTGCCTTTTGATAGACAGGTGTTACAAGCTTTTTGACAGCCTACCAGAATTCACAGAAGTACAATCAATACCACACCGCTGGAAGAGAAATAGTGACTGATCGACAAGTCCCTGCTGAGACAGCAAACTGTTGCAGTGGGGAGAAAAGTGTCTCTGCCGCACAAATATGTCCCATTCATGCATGCGCGCACCCACCCATGCACACATACTTCATGTTTGTGTCTGCATTTGGCACACAAACTCACACGTGCAGACGCACAGCTGACAAAAAAACATGCACGTCCAAACATACCCCAGAGAAGGCTACAGTAAATGAACCTCACAGCCATCCAAAGTGCTGACATCAATCAGGCACGCTTTCACCGTTTGGCTCCCGATGGACACCGAGTCGCATCTGTCTGCTACAGCAAGTGCTAAACAATTCCAAAGTGAGGGAAACCATTTTATGCATATCTGCATACACAGCGAGCAAGCGTGCCAAACTTGTTGGCTCTCTCCCCAATCTTCCTTACTCGTGTTATTTACTGCAATAGTGCAAATTGTGAAACGATTTGTTCTTTCTGAATGGCAATTTCCTATCTTTTTTTTTTTTTTTTATGATGATGATTTACCTACATGAAACAGTTGTTACACAGGTACGCACAGCTGAGCACCACCACCACACAGTCCACCGGGGAATGTGGGGCCTGTGAATGCTGGCATTCACACTAAGCTCTGGGACTTTTCCTCCCTCAGCAGAGACTGAAAGGCAGGCAGACTGTTGCACACGACAAATTCACTATAGAGCTATTAAACACTCAAGTAAAAGGAAAAAAAAAACATTTTGTGTGTGCTGTGCGAGTAAAGGAAAAACGTAATATTGTTACAGCCTTTACGATTGGCACTGACCGCATAATTATCTGCTTCGACCCAGTGCATATTTGTGACAGAGCCCATGAGGCACACAAGCACAAACTTTTCATGACAATCAGTGTAACCCCACAGAGAACCCAAAACTATTTCATGTGGTTATTATGAAAAAATAAACGGGGACAAGAATGCACAAGGGCAAACTGGAGATGTGAGTCTTTTGCAGGACAGTGTAACTAGATCAGAAAAGTCACGGCATGATTGAAAAAAACTAACACACATGCCAACAAAATGAGCAGTGGCATTCAAAGAAACTTGAAAGTTCTTTATAACATATATTTTTAAACTGATATGCTTGAAAATAACTAACACATATATGCTGGAGTGATGACACAGGTCACGTGTGTGCATAACAGACATGTGGTAGAGCCTAGCTTCAGCTAATTGAGTAAGGCCTAGACCAGGGAACTGTAACTGATGTGAGAAAATTAACAAATAAAAACAATGTCCTATAGGATCTGATCCAGCACTGTTACTGTGCACAGATACTGCTCTGTCAGCAGCGCACTATTTACAAAGGCATCAATTCAATCATGTAAATTGTGCGAACTGATGGCCAAATTACATAAGCAAAGATGTGCGAGCTGATTTGTGAGCTAAGAGGTGGTTCTAATTTACACTAATACTGGCATGTCAGTGCCAGATTGAAGTATTGGAGTGGTACAAGCTTGATTAGTTAGCAAGGACTTCTACATGGGCTTCTGTGCTTCAGCAAATGACAGATTGTCAGCGTTTCCCAGCGTGACGACGGGCTATGGGATTGCTTATGACAACAGCACTCCGTGCTACTATGACTAAACAGACCTTGTTTTCAATGGCTGCCACATGCCTTCAAACATCAGAATCCAAGTATCAAAGCTGACAGTTCAGTTTGTGTGTTTGCCTTGCCTGAAGGGACAAGAGGATGTATATCTGGCCAGGCGCCTGTAGCTAAAGAAACCGCGTCTTTGTAGTACAGTGAGACAGCCTTAAGAGGGGACAAATCTCCACTTTATCCTCAAAAGCACAGTGTGACTGTCCTGTTTAACCTACCAAAGACGGGCCACTTTTCAGAGAGCTCTACCAGTCTCATCCTCCAGCTGAAACCTGTTGTATTTGTGCCATTTGTGCATGAGTGTGAGAGAGAGCACGCGAGTGCAGCAAGGATGTGGTACAGTGATGAACTAAACTGTGGCCGAGCTTTAACCTCCATCTTTAAAGAATAAAAGCGTGGTCATATTTGTGTCATAAAAGCACGAATTTGTCGAATTAAATGTGAATTTTACCATTAAGATTCACATCATCCTAAAACGGAGGGAGAGTGGTTTTGCGGGAGGTGGGTTTCCCTTCAAATCCGAGCTGGATGTTTTCCCAGCTGCCTCCTGTGACTTATAAAAAGTGATATCTCTCTTACAAGTTAATTTGCTGTCCCTCTCCCTGAAGCTATTCTTACAGAGCTTTAAATGCCAGTTATTATAGCCTACTGCCTCCTATTAGTGCGTCATAGCTACTGTAACGCGGACAATACGCGGCACAGAGAAACCCTTAATTAAGGTTATGGACTAATAATTGAACAAATTAACATCAGTGCTGCAATGGAGCCCAGCCAGCCTCTACTAACAAAGTGTGTATTGATGTAATAATAGGAATACATTAGTAAATACTGCATTCCTACCGTAAACTCCTTGTCCCCAGGCAAGAGGATAGACACTAGAAAATAAGAAAATCCAGACAAACTCCATGTTCAACTCAGTTCCGTCATAACCTGAGAAAGAGGGAGAGAGACAGAGGAAGAGAGGTGAAAACAGAGGCACACCAGGGAACAGACTGCAAATGTATGTGACAAACAGGAGGCGACAGCTGAGTGATTGTTATCCAGAAAGAAGAAGAGATACTTTCAATTGTGTTTTCATGTTCAGCAATGTCTCCTCCAACCCCTTAAGCCGTGAAAATAATATTACAGAGCAATTTAGCCCCTGCTGCACAGCCTACATCATTTCATTCAACTTAAAGTGCGGGTAATTCAATCACAAATCATGGATTATAAGAAGCTTACATGCAGGGCTATGTGCGTTAGAGAATTGGAGATTGACAGGATTGTCTGCTGTTTAACGTGACTAAACTTCCTCCTCACTGAAACACAAAGGACAGGAGGGGAGGGGGGGGCAGGTGCAGCCAGGATTGAGGATTACACTGCAGTATTCATGGAGGATATAAGCTACAACAAGTGGGGTCATGCACTTTGGACCTCAAACACCCACACACAGACACACTGCCTTTCTTTCAGATCAATATAATTATTAGTGTCCCTTGGTATAGAGGCTGAGTCCACTGCTGTTTTAAAAACACCACTTTTTTATGTTTGTGTTGATATTTGAAGTACCCTCTTTAAATGCATTAAAGGCACTCGTGTGTAAATGATAACCTGTGGAAAACATGAAGAGAGGGGATGAAAAGCAGCTGGAGTCAGGAGCTAATGGACCCTCTTCCGCGACTCCTCTGACCGAACAAGAGGATTTCCTCCAGCGTCTGGTCCGTTTATTTGTACAATGCCTCTGAGTCGGCTGGATTGACCAGTTACATTAAACAGCGCGTGATCAAAGTTTCAATTTTACGATGCATATGTGAGTTAATACCTGCACAGACGTCAGGATGCGCTGCGCTTGACTTACAGCCTGCTGACATGTAGGAGCCCAGTGGATTTTTTTTATTGCTTGCATTAAAAAAAAGATCGGCCAGTGCAAATTCTGAGTATGATGCAAATTACCTGTTACTGCAGCGAGGATGGGTCAACTTTTGGACTTTTGTTGTTAAAACAAACAGTGTCTGTATTTGGAGACGTTGTGCTCATTTCATTCTCGCGGACAAATCACGCACATTAACAAGATGGAAAGTAAATAGATAAATATGCTAACGCAAATGTTTAGATAACGGCAGTCTCTGTGGAGGCACGAAATCCCTGTTCCTCACTACCTTATCTCCGAGGTGCCGTCCTGTGGGGCTGTCTGCAACCCAGCGCTGCGCGCACTCCTCCCGGCTCAGCGAAGCGGATTCCTCCGTTCTCCGTCAGACCAACCAGCCTCCCGAGCCTCTGCACAAAAATGTGTGGAAAAGTTGTATATCCTCCTCCAGTGGGCGTCCGATGTGAGCTTCACAATTCCCGGTGAGTTCAATGTGGGGTTTGCCGGGCTCCCAGACCTCATATAATCTCCTTGGTTTGTTAAACTTTTATTTTACGCACAGAAAAGCGGGCGGCGGGATTGCACCGCTGCTGGATTCCACAGAGCCCCTCTTCCCAAAGATGAAAACAAAAGCACTTTTCCTTTGAAAAACTCAAGCAAGGCTAGTTGGCCAAAATCCTGTACTCCCAGTCTCCTCTGATGTGGGTTATTTACTCTTAAAGGCGTGGTTGAAGTGGCTTTACTGTCTTTCTCTCTCTCTCCCTCTCCCTCTCTCTGGTGACAGTGTAGTGAAGCCCCTCTAACACAATCATGCGCTCTGAAAATGAGCTTCTCTCCGCTCGTTCAATCAGCGCTGTGTCTGTGGACTCCAAGTGATGCTGGCCAAGTGGAATATGTGCGCAGACTGTGAACGACCGCCCCTGTCTGCGAAGAGGGAGAGAGAGAGGTATGGAAGGATGGAGAGAGGGAGGGGAGGGAGGACAGAGGATTGCACAGAGATGCGCTCAAGCCCCGCAGCTCCGGGCTGAACAGGTTGTCAAAAGAGCAGCATTGCTCCTCTCACTCTTTTTTGCCTCCCGATCTCCCAGTTTATCTGAATTTCATCTGGGTTTCAACTCTTTAGGGTTCGACAAGTTGTCTTTCAAGAGTCAGAGGGACGGGGCTGGTTTGGGTCTTTGTTTTTTGCTGTCCACTCTTTGATGGACTTCGCCAGCTGCAGTGCCACCGATCGTCGGTGCCAATTAGAACAGAAAGACGCTCCCAAAGTTTCTGTCCTAATGGAGGGGCCCCATGGACCAATTATTTATGACAGCAAAAAAAAGAATGACTGTTGACCACCCCCCCTCCCCTCTCTCATTTGTTATCTTTCTCACACACTGATATTTGGAGTCTACTTCTCTCCTCTGTTTTTCGCCACTCCTTCCGCCAGAAAATTTTCACTTCCCATTGTGGCCACATGGCGGCATGTTTCAACTCACGGCCGATGATGGGATGCACGTGTGTGTGTGTGTGTGTGTGTGTGTGTGTGTGTGTGTGTGCGTGTGTGTGTGTGCGCGTGCGCGCGTGCGTGTGTGCATGTGGGGCCTGAAATCAGGATCCTTTGTAAAGGGCTCTTGTATTTCTGGCCTCTCCACCAGAGATGCTGGTTGATCACAAAGCAGTTACTCTGTGTGCAGCTGGATGGAGTGAAGCAAACACTTAAAATACCAAACAGCCTGTTCATCAGAGTTGAGCCAACAATCTGTTGCTGGAAAAATAGAAATCTATTTCAGTGTTTTTATTTGAACAATATATTTTGCTTTTTCTATTGAAAGTTGTTTAACTATGTGATGGTTTGTTTTACCTAAAATGTCTGCTTCTCACAGAAAGATAAGAACAAGATGCTGAAGAGAGAAGAAAAAGCAGAGATGAAGTCACTAATAGAAATAAGAAAAACATCAGCAGTCAGTGCAGTCATGAGGATTAGGGTCAAAGGTGTCGTAACTGTATGACAGAAACATTGAGTGCCGCGCTGTTTTCCGAAGTTTTAGCCCTGAGTGCCAGCGATCTAGACCATTGTTGACAATTTTTGTAGAGCCACAGCGTATTCTATATTATAGCTATGGACACATACTATGGCTCATTTGAAAGGTGAAACTTTATGCTTTCAGTGGGGACAAACCGTTTATTTCGGTTGTCCCAAAATGTGCACGGCTAATGTTGCTGTGTAATGCATGTGCCGCTGATTCGACAACCACGCAGCAAACATTGCGGCAACAATCAAAAGCCGAGTTATGGTAAAACGTTCAGATCATGAGTTTTCCATCGTCATCTTTTTCAGTTTGATTCATCATAGAGTTCCCAAATTCACACATAAGGTGTGTTAAGAGTGTCTATTTTTGTAATTAAAAAAAAAAAACGACAAACTTAAAATTACATTTTTGGTCTGTCCAGGTTCATTTTGTCCAACTCATTTATTGCATTCCCCTTATTCAAACAATTCTGTGTGACAAAGAGGAAAACATATCCAGATTTTGACCTTGAGGATTTATGCATGTGGTTATGGTTTGCTTTGGCCTGTTTGAAGTACTGAGTGGGTGGATTTTGCAATTTTAGGATAATGGATGTGTTGGAAAGTTCAGGAAGACAGAAAAACTCAGGAAAAAACCGAGAGAGGAAGATTGAGAGAGCAAAGAGCAAAAGGAAAGAGCACACAACATAGGCTCACACTGAGATACACAGAATAATAATAAAATAAAGAGAAACAATAATCATAAGGACACATAATAAGAAGTGGGTGTTGAGCAGCTATCACCAATCTAGACTCTACAGCTCTGGAGACAGAAGGAGAGAGAAACCACTAAACTGTGGGAAGAGAAGAAGCCAAGTTGGTAACATGTATTAATGGATATGAATGCATACAGATGGAGAGGGAGTGCAGAGAGGAGCTTGATGCATTGTGGGAGGTCCCCTGGCAGTATAGGCCTATAGCAGCAAAATATCACTAAATACCATGCAGTTGTAATCCATTATAGGCCTACAGCATAATCCCAGCACATAATGCAACATTAGTGTCCCACGGACCATTTACCTCTGTCAGGATCTGTACATTAAGTAGAAAGAGACCATGAACCTGTAGGTATTCGCCCTCACTCTTAGGTCTGCACAAGTTTTCCTGCCTTTCCTGCCTTGTTGATACAGAATGTCAAAGATGTGTCTTGTATATTTGTTTACATTTTTCTGAGCACCTGTTTGTTCCCATCTACAATGAATTCATTTTCTGGAGTAAATTTGACTGGGTACACACACACACACACACACACACACACACACACACACACACACACAACACAACACAAACCTTGCAGGGCATTGCTTGTTCTGTTATTCTGTTCACCAGCTGTCGTTTCCCTGAATTGCCTATAGGATTTGAACTAACAACCCTCCAGTCAAATGTCCATCTATGTAAGGGCTGCTGAGGCCTCTGATGTTAAACTTCAAAGTAGGCTGCACTACTGTACTCTGAGTGCCTTCTCCACTGAGTGATTAGTTCTGTTAATTAATCTCACATCAGACTTTGAAACACATAAAATATCCCTAATAATTTCTCAGGCATCAGTGTTCACATTATGTAAAACTGCCTCTTTTATGTTGGTTAGAGCCTGAAAACCTGGGTGAATTTCTTTAGGCTTTCGCACATTTTAGGGTAAGATTTAAAGTTGTTGATGCTCATGGCAATGAAAGAAATGAGAGGTACATTTAGAAAGTACTTCCTCTAAATTGTTTGGTTATTCAGCTGAATTACAATGATTCTGATCACTGAAAACTTTTTGAAAAAGAGACAAACTTTCCACACAGACTGAAACACAAGAATTTTTCGACCACTGCTAAGTGTAGAACAACCATTTCTGAGTGATAGTTAGCTTCCGACAATGAGGGGGTTACGTCTGACATTCCTAAACAGTATTGAGACATTCAGTAATTACTTTGCACTTTAAATTCAAATGCAACTTTTATTGTGAGTAAACAAAATCATTGGGATATGACACAAGTACATGTCTCTTTGCTTCCTTCCTTTCCCTTTTGCCCCTTGTCTTGGGCTACAGCCAGCAGTCTTGGCATGTCTTGCTGAGATCACATCATTGCTGCTTAAGGCAATGAATCTCAAAAGACAACATGTTGTAGGAACAACCTTGGGTGGCAGCCACACACACAAACACACACAAACACAGACACACACACTCATCCCACGACATGAAACCTTGTTTTTTAAAAAGAATTGCAGAATGCTTCTGAGAGAAGCCATAATTGCGGTGGCTGTAGTGAGCCAACAAAGAAGTGAACATAGACAACAAGAAAACAACACCTGCCAAATTTACTATTTTGACTCCACTGCACACTCACAGTGATGCATTTCTCACTCTTGTACAGATCCCATATACACGGAGTGAGCTTTCCCCACCTTGATTATAGAGGAGGTCTAGGTGACTATGTTCTGTGAAAGTATCAAAACACCCCGTCAGGGCAGAAATACACACAAACTGGGCCTTGAAAGCAATTCTCAGAACATTTCAATCATGCCCCTGTCACAGCCCACCTGGACTTTCAGTCCAACCTTTTATTCAATGTTTTAACTTTATTAAAAACACAACAGCAGGCAGCCAAATGTAGAGAGGGTACTGCAGTCACTCGCAGTGAGGAAAACAATATATCGTCACACAGCTGTCCCATCTCTTTAAAAACACACAATGTCTGAACTGAATATAGTTTTGTAAACCTTCAGTCAACACCATACTGCACACCAAGCCATCTTATTGTTGTGTCTGGTGTTTATGATACTTAAAGTACCAATTACATCAGAACTACATGACGACAGTGACAAGGACATTGTTCTTGCATGTGTATAATTTCCAGTAAGTGCTCAGCTGTCCTGAGTGAGGAATATCACTATTGCACTGTCTTTAAATGCCGTGTCAGAACATACTCAAACCGAAGTATTTTCTTTTACAGTATAATATTTATTTATCTATTTTTTTTTTTTATAAAATCGATCTTCTCTTTTTTCTGTCACAGGTAATAAGTTAGACGCATTCAGGGGCACATCCTTGATTCAGACACAGCACAAAGGAACACAATTTAGATTCAAGAAGCCTGGCTCAAAAGATGTCTAATCAAATGTGTGACAATTTCAGAAGGAACCATTTCCACACAATTGTTCACGACATCATCTTTTTTATATCCAGGAGAGTAACTCAAGACAGATCAAACTACAGCCCAAGTTGTCCTGTCCACTGAAAGAAACTTCTGCTCAGAAACCAAACACCATCAGCCTCAGTCTGTCCCTGCTTGGCTCCTACATGACAAGAATACAGTCACTGTGGGACTCAAGATTCAAACAGCTTTCAACACAACCTGGGACTTCCTAAAAAAATCAAATATACAACATAATTTCATTGTCTCACAAATTTAATTGGATTTGTTACAGAACACCAGAGTCCATACAGCCTTGTAACTTTCTTTCAGACAGTGAGGAAACTGGAGATGCATTAGGCGAGTGCATTTATCGGTAACGTGCCAGTGAAATATAGCTGTACTGCCAAATATACATATAATAACAAAACTTAAAGAGCATCAGTGCTATTACAATCAAATACTTAATCATACTTATAAATATGTACTTAGAGAATAATGGGGTCAAAATGTTATACGTTCAACAGGGGCGTAGTTACTCTGCTATCCTGAATAATTTAATTTGAAAACACCAATAAATGTCAACATTTGTGAAATAATAGTTTGTTGTTGTTTTTTTTTTATTTTTTTTTTTTTTTTTTTTTACAGTTTTCAATTCTGAGTAAATTGTCAAATTGTTACTTTCCACTCTAACACTGGCCTTATGTGTAAAATATAATGAAAATCCCTTAAAATGTCCCCTACCCAGATTAGAGACTTAATTTGGCAGCCGATCAGAGTACTGCAGACTGTAATATGATCTGAAGTGCTTGGGTAAAATGTTTTTCTGGTAGCATGCTCTGTAATTGATGTTCCCATCAGTGTAATTCAATCAGGGCTCAAAGTGCTGTATATCAGCATCAAGCACTAACCCACAAAGAAGGAGCTAAATGGACAGAAAAGATACACTTGAGACCGTTGATAATTTCATTGTGTGCGTGTGTGAGAGAGAGATACAGAAACAATGGGCAATATAAACGTGATGTAACACTGTTAAACTGTGATAAAAAGGAACCTACACTTGACAAATCAACGCATCAATACACAGATGAGAAAGAAATGTGGACGCTGCCAGTGTTGATATGTAGGTGACTAGAGAAGCAGCAAGGCCATAAAGTCAGACCCTCACACTTATTAAGACTTCATGGCACGAGGGCCCACATGTTGGTCCATGCCAGGGTGTAAGAAAGTCAGGCACAAGACACACAGCACACTTTAAGTTTGTTATTCAGAATTTCATCAACCATGTTAAAAAATAACTTTAACTCAGCTGTGAACACATTTCACAGAATAAAGTAGTACATATCTTTGTACTCTCCCCTGAACTGAGACCAGAAATGGAGCTAGATATACTGAAAAGAGCCATCACTATAAGCCAGACAAAGAACTCGAGATGGATAACAAAGAAATACCATACATTAAATGACCAACTGTAACATTAACTGTAGCCTACCTACATTAGGTACAGAGGTCAAACGCTGTGTAAATAAAGATATCACCACTGTATGCAGTCAGGCCAAGCCACATATTCCCTCAGACCCAACAATGACTTGGGAAGGAGGGGAATCATTGACAGGCCATTGCTTGACTATGTGTCATATTCTCATTTACTGTGTTTCTCTTTTGGTTGTTGAGAGACAGTAGAGTACAGGTTATATTAATTTGTTTCTCCTGTTGTATGCTCTGATTGTTTGGCTGGTTTTGCATACTTCCTCTACTTCGTCTTGTTCTTACTCTTGTTCTTAAGCTCAGGGTTGGATTTAATTGTTTATATAAGTTTGAAAACAAATCACATGTCACATAAGGGCATTGTTTGGCCCATTCTTAGTACAACATGTAAGTACTTTCAGATTTGAAGGTACTTGCTTTTCTTCTGGATTAGTGTCCCAGCCTCTACTGAAGGTGCCATAAGGTTTTAACAGAATGATCTTCGTTTGGTTTGTTTTCAGTCTTACATTCAGTGAAACCATTCTCTCAGCAAAACATCAGAACTGTATTTCACTGAAAAGATCATTGATGCCACATTTGAATGAATCTCCCCTCCCAATTTAACAAAGTGTTAACAGATTGTCAAAAACATCGGAACACACAGCAATAAAATAATGGGTCACATAAGTGTGGAGAGTTTGAGAGCCACCACCATGGCCTCCACACTGACTTCACAGGGGTAAATCAACAGCACACTATCCCTGTCATGGCTAATGAATGTGGTTGGTTGGTTGTGTTTATGAATTACCATTAACATAATTTACAGGAGACTGGCACCATGTATGCATGCAAAGGGTAATAAAATGAGGAGAAACGAGTAACACACCGGTCACAGTGTCATAAAAAAGTGGACCCACTGACAGCTATACTGTTTTCTATCAAAATGGATGCTCTTTCACATTGGTATACAATGACTTGACAATGTCTGCTGAAGCTATACAATGTATTGTGAAAACTTCATCAGCAACAAAAAAGAAAAGGCTTTCCTCAGTGTGTAGTGACAGATATGATGTAGTCCTCTTAAGCTGATGGATAATTGGAGCCTTGGAAACACACATTAAACAAAGAAAAAAAAAATCATCTGTCACAGTGTTTTTACATAGGCATGCATTTGGATGTTGATGGACAGACAGAGGAGGCATAGCTGTCCATTACTGGGTGACACCAGCCAGTCCACGTCAAACTCTCCACCCACACTCACATTGGCACACAAACACACACCCTTACGTCAAAGAAAGGGTAATTTTTCACTGGGTAATTGGCGGCGAGGCACATTGCCCTTGGGATTCGATAATTCATAACCTCCTCCCATCCGATATCGGATAGCGGGTAGAAATGGGCTTGGACAAGGGATGGTGCGCACAGAAAAACAGGGGAGGGGGGGTGCATCATTACAGAGGAGAGGTAATGGCTCTTATTGATTCCGCCCCGCCGGGCCCTCTCACCATTTCATGTTTAAAACAACACTGATCCTCATTACCCAGGCAGCCGCTACCACCCTGATAAGGAAGAGAGGAAAAAAGATGGACAAGGTAAGGGGAGAGTGAGAAGAGGAGAGGAAGGGGGAAAGACAAACTAGGAGGAGAGTGAGGGGAGAGGATGGCAAGGAGGAAAAACCAGAGAGAGGGTGACATAGGGAAATAATCAAGGGAAAGAGAGGCAAAGGAAAGAGGAGGATGCACAGCTTGTGTTTTACTGTCTAATGCCTCAGTTTGAGTGGTATAAGTAATTACTGTCACCCTTTAATGCGTGTAATGCAGTATTACTTGTTTAAATAAATCTCTCCTGCTCCCTTCCCCATCCCCCGCCGTGTGTAATAAGGCTAAAGAACTGACTCAAACACAGACTGGTAGGATCTGTCTAATAATTCTCTGCACTATTATCCTCTCTTTGCTGCTAACACACAGCTCTCTGTGTGTTTGGCCACAGGCAAACACTATCATTAATGCAACACTGGTATGAGACCAGCTCTAAAGTCTCCCTCTCCCTCTCTATCTCTCTCTCCTCGACTCTTTCCAAATTTTGTTGCTGTTTTTTTTTATTATTATTCTTAGGACGTAATATACCATCTCAAATTGCTTTAAACTCACAACTGGGCAATCAAATATTTTATTCCCTTCCAAGCCTTTATTTGTTGATATTAAATGACTGATTTTGTTATTTGTCTTGTTTTCATTTTCCTTTCAGCAGTTGTCCACTCAGCCCATAAATCCATAAGATGCCTCTTGAATGGAGTTTGTGTGTGTTCTCCATCACACAAGTCTTTGCTATAGTGTGATTTAAAATAACAACACCTAAGTCAAAGTCCTCATTAAATTTTAAGATGAAGTCATTTTCTACCTTCAAAAAGGCTCCTGGGCCAAGAATTAACATAGATATTAAGTTTTACCAGTCACCTGAAGCAGAATAAAGGAGAGGTGTTAGACTCTTGATACCAACATGCCAACCCTACGAGTGTGAGATTGACATGATAACATGATGATGGTATCTATGCTCTTCACAGAACAGTCACTGTCATTATTGTTAATATCACGCCACAGCTGCTTTTGAAAGTTTGCCTAGTTACATTACTGTTACAAAGTGGCACATCTGGATTCATATTCATTCATACGTCAAAACTAGCTGGGATTATATGTATTTACTAGATTAGATATTATGGGCACTAAAACATAAAATTCAAAATGTTTTTAATATTGTTTTAGATGAGACCCATTTTTTTAGTCCAATACATTCTTAACATCCAACTTACACTGAATCTAATAAATGTGCATTATCTTGGTGCGTTCACATTTGACAGGCTTGTGACTCCCAGAGAGCATAGAACCAGTTCTGATGCACCTGTCCCCTTCACCTCATGCTGTATCTTCACAACTCTCCCACATCCCACTTAACTCTCCCACGCACCCATGAGGGACAGTTTGAAAGCCTCTTTTCCATGAAGTTTAATTACCTTTAAGCCTTAAGGCTATAACAGCTATTACTGGCCTCAGCGTCCACTGAATGCTGTCAATTGCCAACAACAAGTCGCCCGGCCTGATGAGAGAGCCCTGTTCCACTTATCATGTGGTTGGGACAGCCCACTCTTGTCCTCCTCTCATGCCATCAACAACGCTGGTTTTTGTTCATTTAGGCTGATAAACAGACACTGACAGAGACTAAAACCAAAACTCTTCAGGGATGAGAGCTGACATTCAGTTTCCACCAGTGGCCCAAGAGAGAAGTCCCTTGTAACTACCACACACTACTCACAAGCCCACATTCACAAGTTTAGCAATCAAAAATGACAAATGACATCATATGAATGTGTCCCTCATTCTGCATTAATTCACTTGTTCTGTATTAACTGTATAATCGCGATAAAGAGAAAGCACATTGAAAAACCCATCTCTTGGCAGCTACTTGTTACATCTATTGTGATGCATGTTAGTAGGGGAAAAGCCCAGATTGAACCAGTTCAATCTGGGGCCTCTTTGCTTTCAAGAAGCTCAACACGGCTGATGACAAAATGGGGGATTTCTTACAAGAGTTACCCTCACAACTGAATCGTGTCTGTTTTTGCCTAAAAGACATTCTTAGAGCAAATACTACTATTTCTGTTTCTCAAAATGCTTTTCTGCGTTTTCTCTGCACACTAACAGGAGAGTAGTCTGGGCTACCAAAGTAGTCACTTCTGTCTCTCCCTCTGTCCTCAACCCTGCCTTCCTTCTGATGCCCTCTCTTACTCTGCCCTTGTTCCCTGACAACAAACAAGCAGTCGACACTCTCCACTCCCTTTCAATTATGGGTCCATTCTGATGCTCGCTATCCCCATACAGGCCTGTTAGCTCTCAGAGGAGGAGCAGAAAAGGCAGTAAATTGGAGAGGGCGACCCCTGAGGGGATAATCCTTGCTCTGTGGCATGTTGAGGGTCAGCTCTTTGCATCTTGCATAGTAACGAGTAGAGCATGAGAAAGAGAGAGAAGAGAGACTGATTATTCTGATTAGCTATGCATTCTTCCCCCCATCTAACCCAGTGCAACACTGCCATCCACACATGCACATACACACACGCACTTGCACAAAGCCTCAGCCGCCAGCCAGCAGATCCTGAGATAAGCTCGCTAAAGGGCAGAATGTCCACAAAGCAGAATGCACAGAGAAAATCATCAGCAGAGAGACATGTCGGCCCTCGTCTTTTGACCTCACAGATAAACCACTAGCTGTATCAACTCAGTCACGGCCTGAAAACCCACCATGCCCCCAAAGCAGCACAGCTACTTCTACATGAAAAGCCATGTGTGAATCAGACTCAGGCATTAATAAATAATGATTTGCCACATTTGAGTCTGTCTAGATCTCTGCATTCCCGTGTCTTAGATGTGCAGTCACCATCGCCTCTTTCTGCCTGAGTGCATGCATGTGTGGTTACTACTGGAGACATACTTCACACAAAATGCCTCTATTGATGGTAGTCAAGTCAATGGCATCCTTGCAATTGTCATCCCCACACTCAATTACCTCATAGAAAGGCAGGTTATCTCACAGACAGCCTAAGCTAGAGCTGGCAGTTTGCCCAGAGCATCTGTTATACATAAATGTTTTTTTTTTTTTTTTTTTTAAACAGCTCCTTTCTTTTAGGAAATAATACCAATTCAGATATTGGGCCTGTCTGCAACTGACACTGTTGCAAAGAAAGTGAGGAGAGTCCAGGGAGAACCAGTTTTGAAAAAAAACAAAACAAAAACAAAATAGAACCAAATATATATTTTAAGGTAGGATTACATTTAGTGTTACTTCACATTAATTAATTATACTATGTCCTGGGTGGGCAGATGACCATATAGCTGTGAGACAAGACTTTAATCTCAACTCATGCAGTTGATAACATAACCCAGGAGTTGTCATACTTCTGCAGGATAGAGCTCTAAATGAGTTTTTTAATCTTGCCCCAGGAGTCTGGCTCATTATGTATTCTAGTGGTCTTATGATGTGGGAGCAAGACAGAAACTGGGCTGCTATATTGCCAAGATTTTCCCTCTGTACCCTTTTCATGCACAATGAAGGTTTTCTTCTGCTACATTTAATGTATGACTGAGGAGTGTTTTTGTGAGCAACAAGCGGTTAGTTAGTTGCTGTAAGTAAAACAGTAATTGCATGACATTACTCATCAGCAGAAGCAATTAGTTACATCAGTCATTACCTCATTTGCCACATCTAGACACTGTATGTTCAGTAGGAAAATAAAACAAAGATATTATGGTGTTCAGAAAAGCTTGTGCAAAACACCATCCAGCAAAGTGCTGCCCAGGCCCTATCATGTACATGCAACAAGCAGATATTCCTGGTAGATTTTGTAATACGAGCACTGTATTTCTGCCATACAGGCCCACCTCAAGATCATCACAACTTAAGAGAACAACACAGCTGGGGTCTAATACGGTTTTAAACACACTGCTCTGTTCCTCCACCTGGACATCACAGATCGTATTTCATTCTCTCACCTCTACATAAAGCAACATTTCCCCTCTAACAGCCCCTTCCACTGTGTAAACGCAGCGCAGATGTCTGCAGGAACAGCCTCATTTATCAACAGTTGCAACAAGTAGGTTTGAACACAACTACAGCTATGATAGTGTCTCTGATAGACCGGATGTAGGCACAGGTGTACTTTGAGGTAAATGCTCATGTCATCTTGCTATCATCTCCAAAGTTACAATATGAACATGATGATGCTAAGCAGACACCATGTTTTACAAAGGCTGCTCCCTAAAAGTCAATGAGTCAATCAGTTGAGGACCCCAAGGCAACCCACCTTTACCTTTCAATGGATTCAGCAAAACAGAAACTTCTGAACAAGCCATGCGACTGAGTACTCAGCCAACAGCAGCCCTGCAGGAGAGACAATCCATGGTGTGCTAGGGTTTTAGTACTGAGCTACGGCATGGATGTACAGACTGCAAAATGTCTGTCTTACTGGTGAGACATGAGCCTCATAAAGGCTGATCCAGGAGTGTAATGTAGGGCAGCTGAACTGACAAAGCCAGGCTGCAAGGAAGTGCAGTAAGAATTAGTATACAAATGACAGCCCTGATATTTTTCATATCTATTGGAAGTCTTGGCCAAATTTATAAATTGCCATGGGGGTGGGGCATGAATGTTTCATCCAACAGTTCCTGAGGCTTTTTAATCAAATCTCAAATGTCAACTTAGTAACAGACAGAGTGATTCTCAAAAAATTCAGGAGTACTCATCAAATTGTTGTAGTGACATGTGGACATTTTCATCTCTGAAGCCATGTTTCTAGCATGTCTAGAAATCCTGAAACACAACCATGTGATCAGAGTGGGTCCACATGAATTCATGTTATGCGTTTTTAGAGACTATCAAGGAAGCGGCTACAAAATTAAAAAGTAAGCTGTTTTTTGTTCTGTTATATCCTTATCTGTCTATCTATATCTGTGATCCCTGACAAAACAAATATCAAGGATGAGTACATGACATTTCTGCAAGTTAATAACTTATTTTTCTTCATGTGATCAGAGCTCTTATTAGGTGATTCTGTGCTGCACATGTTAGTGTGCATGTGTGTACATCATTAGGCCAATGGTTTGGACTTTCTCTTAAATGTCCCTCTCCTAGGAGACAATAACACCGGAGGAAAAGTGTTGAGCAAATGTTCTTAAAGCAATTATTAGAGCCAAACAAAACACACTCGCAGAAAACAAAGAGGATAACTAGCTAGACAGAAGAGAGAAGTAGAGAGACAAAATGAATACAACCCATCTAAAACCACCCAGGAGACAGTAGCTAGCATGTGTTAATTGAGCACTACAATAAATAAGCACGCATCAGATGAGACCTTTCCATTCAGGCGTTGATCAGCTATGGGAGAATGATGAGAATCGACTAAGAGTCTCACTTTCTAATAGCAATCACAGTGTGACATCTCTTTCTCCAATTAGGATTGGAGAGAAGGGGAGATGAATCCAGTGGGAGCTGGTGTTGCTTTTGAATAAGTTGTTGTCGACTTTAATAGTCTCTCTCTTTCTCTATCTGACCTGTACTGATGCGGACACCGTTGTGCCCAGGAACACATTTTGCAAGCACCTATTGTCTACTGCTGGGTGAATTACACACCACCTATAGCGTTCCCTGCAAACAGCTCTTGCATTTGTTTGACTTATGCTGTAAACAATTTGGCTTCATGAAGGATGCAAGTCACCTATACAAGCTGAGTTAATTCTGGTGAAAGCAGGAGGTACATCTGTGTTTAGAAATTACTTTTAAGGCCAAAATATCCTGGAAACAAATGACCATGTGAATCACATGTGAAATGATAATGATATGCAGCACCCCAGCATCTGTGTGTGCTGTTAAAGCAATTTTACTTTAATTTAATGACAAGATATTTTAAGGAAGGGAAACACAATCTCAAAAGCTTAGTTTCCTTTAACGTCATGAGAGGTAACTTCCACTAACACTCATGTTCATAGTATCACAGAGAATATGCGCCTCATCTTACACGCACAAAGCACAAAGAGCAAGGTGAGACTCTCGCCTGATTTAAGATCAATACAGTTTTCATTTTGCAGCAGTCATGTTATCTAAAGCAAATAAACTAGCATCCACCTAAGCGCCAATGAGCTTGTTGGCCTTAAAAAGAGGTGTGTTCAGGCACATTGTTGGAGATTGACCAGCAAATCCCTTGTCAGTGGTTCCATATTTCACTGTTATTTTAAAAAGGAATAATCAATAGAGTAAAGTCAGCAGCATAATATATTGCCTTTTAGACGAAAGCAGAGCATGCCAGAGTTATTTGACCAGTTTCAAAATGAGAGGAAAATCTTTTTAAACTTCACATCACATGGCTTACACAGGAAAGGTCCAATTTGCGATGTTAGCCTACTGGTTCACTAATCAGCCACAATATATAATCCACCTATCCACAAATAGAAATTAAATCTGTGTAAAACATTATGACATGAATATTTTCTGAGTAAATAACACGGATTTTACTCACAAAGTGAAAGTTCTGTGTATATAAATGGCACAGTGTAATTACACGGACCTAAAAAAAGAAAAAGTAAAAATAACTGCCTAAAATAAATGAACCCAATTATTAAGAATAAAAGACTGGTGAGAAGGCTGTACCCAAAAGTAATAAAATATTAACACCTTACACCAAAGTGACATACTGCCTCATATGTCAGATGCTGTACCATGCCATCCTACAATGGCTAATTAGCACATAACAGCAAGTGTTTAAACAAGCATTATGAAAGCCACAGGTGACTACATGATTAAATAACACATTTCCCATGGGTAGCTGTTCTGAAAAGGCAAAAAATGTGCAATTAGCATACTGGTTTATTTCAGTGTTAATCTGCTCACTTAAAAACCACAGTGCAAAACAAGTAACTGCATTTGAATGGGAAATTGTGAGAAAAAGACGTATGACAAGAAAATACAGATGCAGTAAAAACCTGACAATATTGTTAGGGCAAATAAAGCCATAACAGAAGTGAGAAGAGTGACCATGTATAAAGATAGAAACACTACATCAACACCTGTTTATGTAAACATCCAACTGTTTGGATTAATTTAGTGTTTTATGAGGAGGGCTGGAAATTTGAAGAGGCATGATGCGTTAAAATGTTACTAATGTACAGTCAAACTTTCTGTCAGTCCAGTCTTTTGGGGTATGGCCAAATACCTGTAAAACTAACCCCCATCAGCCACAGATGAATTAAGAGAGCCGATATTATCAAGACGGCATGCTGCACACCTTCTGTATTTAATTATGCACACAACAACCACACTCCTCACCCCTGCCTGAAACATCTGTTAAAAACTGGACAGTCCACTCCACTCCCATATCTAAAGTAAAAGGAAGCAAAGAGGTTTGTCAGATTTTCTCCATTAGTGGTTAAAAAGCAGCCTTTCACTCCCTGATGACTACACACTCACATAGCTGTGCGGAGCTCTGTGTGTGTGTGTGTGTGTGTGTGTGGACTTACAAAAAAGGAAAGAAACAAAGTGAGAGCAGTAACAGAAAGACAGATGGAGGTCACAGCAGCAGGAGGAAAGACTGTTTTCCTTTTTGGGGAGTCATTTCATCTCCGAGTTGATTTAAAACATGCTTTCTCTCGAAATCTACAAGACTCCCCCAAACATTGCCTCAGTAGGTAGTAAAGGTGCCAAGACCATCCAGATGTCACAACGGGCTTACACAAAACTGCAGAAAATGTGTGCACCAAGACAGAGGTTAGTACTTTCCCATGAGCTATATGTATTACAAACTGCATCACAATCCGAACAACCACAAGGTGGACAAAAATGCACTGCTGGAACGTGTAAGGGTCCGTTCTCTGATAATCATCGTTATTGTGTTGTTGTCATTGTTCTCCAGCTTTTGGCTAACACAAACTAAGTCTAAATCTTGTTGGTATGTGATGATCTTTCCAAAATTTAACATGCCACAATGAAATAAATAATTTTGGACAGACTGGTGATTCAGCACAATGCTGTTCAACAAGAAAAACAGCAGCTACAATGAATGTGGGGTGAAGAGTGCAGCCCCAAAATAAGTTTCAAAAACACACAATCACCGGTCCTACACCGACAGGAGGACGACTACAGAGTCAAGACAGCAGATTCATTCAGAGTTAGGAGAGTAAGAGTCAGTGGTACTTTTAAGTCTATAGTTTCTGGTATATTGCACCACTACTGTGGTAGTGAGTTTGGTTGGTCAATATGCCAGCATGAAAGCAATCACTAGGTCTTGAGAAGTCAATTCACCAAGCCAGGTTTGTCAACATTCACACAATTTCTTTATGGGTTATGCCACCAAATTAAGTGTAAAAGCTGCATTATGAATCCTGTGGGTGCCTCATCTTTTGTTTACCTGAGATTAGCTTTTAGTCAAACTGTTTATCCCATGAGCAAAACCAGAAAGGTACCACAGCAGTGGAAAAACAACACAAAGGTGTGGTGAGACTGAAGACCCAAATGTTTGTTGTTGTTGTTTCCTGTTTGAATGTGTGCATGCTCTAGAAATTTACCAGAATCGATAAAGCTTTATGAGACTTTGAAAGTGTATAGTTTATTTGATTGTATTCATTCTATGAGTACTGCTCTGTGTCATGGTGGTTTTCTTTGCAGGTAGTTTTCAATAACAATCTACTTAAATCACTGCCATATTTTTGGACTACAGTTTATGCTTTATGGAATTAAAAAAAAAAAAAAAGTCCCTCTCTCACATATACACATCCACATATATGCAAAAATGGCGGCCGCCTTTCTGAAACCCAACCTGGACTGGGTAATCCAATATCACAGGTCAAACTAGATAAATAAATTTGCTTTCCCACTTCCTCCCCACTCAATCCCAGCTCCACACACACACACACACACACACACACACACACACACACACACAACACTGCCTGTAATGTGATATTACAACAATTAACAATTAGACACTTTACAGCGCTGGTGCATTAAATTTATGTTTCTGCCTGCGCCTCTTGCAGATGCTCTGGTGCTGGGTGTCACTGGGAAATTTTATCGCTGCTGGGGTAATGGAATTGGGGAGCTAGGTGGGAGGGGTCTGAGAGATGGTGTTGTCAGCGCTCCCTGACAGACGAGCCGAGATTTTCCTTGCTTTCCAACCCTCTTCCCACTCCCCTTGTTCCTGCTCCTTCTTTTCACGTCTCCTTTAATGAGCTTTATTGGTATGAAAGTTCACAAACAATTTTGCTAATGCAATTACATAAAATTGTCATATAATTTAGATAATGATGAGTGGATGCTTGTGGATCTCTCTGTGTGTGAGTGTTCAACAGATTGACTGAATGCAAAATAAATAAATACAAACCAATTACAGAAATGTGACAACTCCTAAAGTCAGAAAACAAATGGGCAGACAGTTTTCATAAGTTGATCAAATGGTTTTCTCTCTGTTGCTGACGTGTGCTGAGATAGATTTCAGCTTGGGCTTAAGTTTTCATGAATCATTGTTTACATCTACATTTCATTTAAAAAGGTAAAAAAAAAAAAAAAAAAAAAAACACACACACACACACACACATTCGTAGTGTATGTAATTTGTTAGGCAAAACCAACCCAGAAGGCTCATTAAGCCTGGGTTTGGAGACAGTAATAAGGCAGGGGCTGATGAGTCTAGGTGTGTTGTTTTAATTATTCCACTGGTCTGGTTGTCTGCTAGATTGAAATATTATTATTTTTAGATGAATACTGAGGTTTTCATTGTGCTATTCCTTGATTAATAATTAGTCGTGATGGGCTATGCTGAGCTTCAGGACCAGCAAACTGAGCATCCACAACCACATACTACTGTATGAAAGGGTAGAAATGACTGTTCCTGGAAAATCAATATGGATATTTATAAACACTGATAATTACCTTCCGTTTTGTATTTAGCACTGAACAGAGATTGATATTGATTGACTGATTTAGCCCCCCCCACCAAGGAACAAAATCAGTGATAAGAGAACGGATACATGAGTCCAGATGTACGACACTGTTTCTTCATAACCACGAGATTCAAAGGTTTGTAAACAATTATGAGCAAGCCAAAACAAATAGGCCAAACATCAATATACCATGACCCTCCCTTTCACCTCATGTAAAACAGTTAACATGTGTGCACAAGAGGGAAAAAAGTAAAAAAAATAAAATAAAAAATAAAAAGAAGTAATACAAACACAACAAGTAGCTCAAGCACCACTGACATATTGACAGCAGTGCTGGCAGCTCGCCCGCTAGCGGTGGCAGCAACAAAGGTTAACTAACCCTGGCAACATGTTATGGTGTCACGGTTAAAAACAGACATTTTACGTCATGTAGCCATTTACTTACATGACGAGGAGAAAAAAGTCCGTTTCCTGTCAAGCTGCTCCGGTGATGACTCCAACGTGGAGGAGTTCAGCTGCCACCGACCGAGTTGAATTTGAGCATGTGGTCCTCATGGCCAGTCCACAGTCTCTCCCGACTGCACCGGGCTTATGTTAACCGACAAACAGTTATTCGTTGAGTGGAGGAGATCCTTGTAGCTGGATGCCAAATGAAAACCAGAAGGTGTACGGTGCTCCCCCAGGTGTGGGCGGTCTCTGCCTGATTGTTAAGTAGTCTGTGGAGGACCACCTGTGCAACAGGAAGGAGCTCATGCGCACGAACATGCGCACGTACACCAAAACAGAGAAGAGGAAAACAAGTTCAACTCCACAATATGATTAATTAGCTGATTGCTGATCAATATCAATATTTAAAATCTCAATCTAGAAAAATTCAGTGCTCAATCATTTCATTTCCCCTCTTTATCTTGTGTTATTCTTCTCAGCTGCAATCACCACAGCCTCTTTCTCAGTCCTTCTCTCTGTCTTCCACATCTGGACCTTGTCCATGTATAAACAATGAGCAAAAGGACCTCCAATACAGCCCTGAGTCAAATCTGCTCTGAAAATGATAGGCACATTGCCAAAGCACATTGTTTTGTTTGGCAGTAATTGAGGGTCATAAATGTTACCTGTTCGGCAAGGCTGAGTAATTCCTGAGGTGATTACTGTGGTGTTATTATTTATGAGCCTCAATCATTCTTGAATACTTATGCAGGCAGCTGATAACAGAAAAATATGTCAGTGGCAGCAACAGCAATGCGTGATCAGCAACGGTGAAACACAATAAAGACATCACAGAGTGTCAGAGGCTTCAGACAGATGGCTTCTTAACATCACTGATGAACAGTGTGTTAGCCATGATTGTTGATTTTATTCTTGACAATCAAACTTAGAATAGGATGGAAAACTAAAACGATTTGAGATGTGTGTTTATGTCAATGTTTGGATGTGTGTGGTCTTAGATGTGTGTGCTTATGCATGTGTGCCTGTGTATAAGTGAGTCTGTAAACCCTCCAAGGTGTAATTTAAAGGCTATTTAATATTTAACAGCTGGCACAATAAAAATAACTAATCCAAAACCTGTGCAATGGAAAACCTCACCCTGGCTGACATTTACCACAAAGATGTGTACTTTAGAGGCACACACATGTGCACAAAGAGCAGACGCTTCTGTATACTTACTGTAGACATACAGGCACACATACAAACACACAGTCAGACACACACACATTCACACACTGGGCATTTGGTTGAATTGTTTTCCCACTTGGGAGAGAGAAAGAAAGAAGTGGATTGTATGGGTGTTCTTTGATTCATAAACCATGCGTGGTTGGCGAATCCCCCACATGTGTGTGTTTGTGTGTCTAAAAGTGAGACAGCGGGAAATGGGAATCTTTTAGATCATTGATACTGAGGGCCTCCTGACAAACTGTAGCTGTGCATGTGCATGGGTGCGTGTGTGCGTGCGTGCGTGCGTGCGTGCATGCGAGCATAAATGTCTGAGTTGATCTGGGTCTTTCAGTGAGGTCTTAAGTAGCTTCTTCTATCTAAAGTGGGAGCAGTTGGAATGCCACTTTGTTGTGTCTTGTATGTCATACAAGGACATCTAGTCACAAGAGATTTATTCTGCTTTGCAAGAGCCTTTTTTCTCTCAGCTGGAAGCTGTTCATAGATTACATTGCGCCAATCCACAGCGTTGACACTTGTGACTTGACTTGACAACCAACAAAATGCCGTTGGGGCAATACTCAGTATTGCTCTCTTCTTATCATAACACTGAATCAATTTGATATGTGAAAGAAAGAAAGAAAGAAAGAGAAAAGAAAGAAAGAAAGAAAGAAAGAAAGAAAGAAAGGAAGGAAGAAAGAAAGAAAGACTGGCCTTAACATAAAGTTTTGGATCTTGATATATGCTTTCATTTATGTGAATGGCTCTTCTCAAAAAATTGTCTCAGAATGGATTTGTGGAGACACTGTCCAATGCAAGGGATTCTTCTTAAACTCAGATACATATATTGAAGGAAAGTTAATTAGAAGGCTTGTTATCTACATTGAAACTGATAGTTTTTCAAGGTAGCTACAGGTATTTTGCAGCCACTGCCAGCTGTTAATGCCCTGATGAGAGTGGGCATGATGTATTTTCACTGATTTAAATTATACAGCTTAAATTTTAAGATATCTGGACACTTTTACAGCTCACAGTGATGTTTGCAGTGTTGGCTTCTGTTTGCACTCTATCAGAATTTACTGCCTTTCACACTGAACAGACCTGAATATGAATTATTCATCGTTGTGACACTTTTGTAGACAAGCTATTTCACTAAAATGTCCTTCTTACTCCTCTACAGTTTTGTCAAATTCACATTTGTCTCCTTGCATGCTTCAACTTGTTCCATAAGCTGCACCCCAATGGCCAACATGTCTCTGACTAGTTCTGATTGGATGTGCAATGCACAAAAAAGTAATATAGTCATATCTGTGGCAGATAACCTTGGGGTAACATTCACATCTGTGAACTGAACCTGACTCTAAGACCCTTTCAATGTGAATGGCAATGTTACTGAATCAAGTTTTATTGGGTGAGACTAAATAAATGTGGACCTGTGCACATGAGGTGTGAGACAGAAGCTTTAGTGATGTCTCACACCTGATGTCTTTGGACTGAAGTGCCTACAAAATGAGACAATGTAAATGCCAGAGACACTCATAATGGAAAAAATAGACAGAATCACATGAGAAATGAAACACAGCCCAGTCAGTGTTAGATAAAAAGCTTTTATTGTCCAGTTTCTGAAAATGAATCAACAAGAAGTGATCACTCACCCACAAGGAACTCCAAGACTGAAAATGAAACCATTATGCTCCCCTGTGTCAATATTTGGGCAGAATGGACAGCACTTAAGTGCATTTGTGTCTTTCCTGTACTCTCATTCTTTTTTTTTTTTTTTTTTTTTTTAGCACATTAGTAGTGAAAAAAAAATAGTGATCCAACATTAAAGGCTATGGGTCTGTATCCTACACTGGGTAGGAAAAATGACTAAGAAACATCATCTGTTCTTTAAGCAGTTGTTTCCAGTGTTCCTTAGAAGCAGCATCCCCTGCTGCTCCAGTCAGGTGTTAACAGTAGGAGACTGTGGCTCAGCTGCTGCACCTGAGTGTGAATGGTTTGCAGGTTTTACATTTGCAAAAATCCAGCATGTACACTTCAAATAACTGATTGGAAAATATGCATATGAGAAAGTCTTTGAAATTTCCCAACAAGTAGGCCTAATAGATGGAAATAGTTCCTTCAGTCCATCAAAGTGTTTCCACTGGCAATATTATATGATTTGCACATGCTGTACATCACAGACGGGAGCACACCTCTGCTTCAGAATTAATTCATGAAAAACTCTTCAATAGCAACAACCCATTAATGTTTTCCATCAAACCAATGTTCATTAACGAAGTGCATTTATAAGGTCATAATAAGAAAGCTATCTTTTATCTGAATGTGTAGGTGTAACTCATAACATGTGAACAGAAACGTGAACAACTTTCACTCTAAAGTTACAGCAACTCAAAGACAGTAAAAACATTGTGTTGGTGATGTTCAGGCTTTACAATGAGTTATAAATCCAACAAAACATTATAACATTCAAAATATGTCCCAAAAATGTCATGAACCCTGGTGTTTTATTCACAGTATCACGATATCATAAATATGGATTACAAATAAACTAATAAGAACACTATATTTTTGTTGCTCGTGGCATTTGCAACAGATGTTGAGATGTAACACATGAGCACAACATACTCATAAAAATAAATTCCATTTTGATATGATTATGAATGAAGTAGACACAGAAAGTGAATGCCAGCAGGAGCCGCTCTTCAATCCATTGGCATTCATACTTGTGGATGTTTTATCTTTGAGACCTATGAAAATCATACAGGACCAGTATTCCCAATGAGTTGGTATTGTTCTTCTAACAAGGTTGTGGCTGTAACTGCTTGTGCCCTCACACCTCTACTTTGAATGTTTCTCATGTCAAGGTCATAATTTGTGAATGCAGACTTTTGGTGATATTTGTTGCCAGAGCCCTACAGCAAACAATGCTCACTAGATACTGAATCCTATGTTTTCAAAATGAAAATGAAATCATGGGATTTCTGTATTGGGGAGATGCAGGCGTGCAACTCTGTATCTGATATAATTTAAGGTCTATAGCAAACATAGACTTGTGCCTCAGCCTCAGTCACACAAGTTAACTGTGGTCAAGATTTCTTCAACAGTGTATCACAAGAATACAATTGGTCCTCTCTGTTTGGCACTTTGAGATTCATGCAACACTTCAGCATGTATGTCATGTTGAACCAAATGCAGACAACAGACAAGGATTCTGCCAAGAAAAAGCCAATGTGGTCTTTTGAATTCACTCAAGCACAAAGTAGACAGGATGTTTCGCTGCTTATTATGCTGCAGCCGTCAAAGCTGTTTCTTCAGTCCAAACTGAATCCAACTTTTTTTTTCAACCTCTGTGTCTTGGAATGAGACCAGCCAAAGCAGTGGCCGAAGAAGAACAGAACATTACACCAATGAGTAAGACAGCAGGAAATGCAAAAGGAGGGGGTGGTGGTGGGGGCAGTTTAGAGATAAAGGTGAAGAAGACAAAGTATGGGGGAGAGAAGGAGAGGGGGAGAGAGACAGAGAGAAACAGTGAGGGAGAGAGAGATCCAAACATGCTGTCCAGTTTGGCTCCTGTTAAGAGAATTGAGAAGCAGGAAATCAATAGTGGCTGCCACCCAGGCAGCCAAATAATGGAGGCTTTACAGTGGCACACAGCAAACGATGGCTACCCATTAATAAGTAAAGTGCTGTTTGGGGGACAAATGAGATGCCATCATATGCTGTGGCCTGATTGTGGAATGAGGAATTGACATAAAATGAGAACTGCAATAAATGGTAAAAATAAAAAAACATATAAAAATGCTCAGGATGATACTGATACTTGATTTACAGCAAGTAAGTAAAACAGGACTGGTTAGCTGGTTAGCCTGTAGCTCCAACTCATACTGGTATGCTATAAATATGATCATGTGCAAGAATAAACAGCGAAAACAGAAAATTAAATTCTACAAAGAATACAATTAATGCCAGACCAAGATCAGACCAGATCTTCTATATACCTGCAATTTTCGTGCATTTTTGAGTCCACATCTTTCAGGTGTCACACCTTCATGTCATGTTTTATATAACAAAAGGTCATGTTAAACTTTTTTCACATACATTTGGTGGAGCTCCCATCATTGTAGACTGAAGAGGCTACCTGCAAAATGAGATAAATCCATGCAAAAATCCAGAAGAGAAACAAAATAAAAACTTAGAATTCTATTCAGCAAAGAGAGTTCCTCATATTTCCAGCATGACTAAATGGTTTGAAAGTCTTGAATGTTACTTAAAAGTAGCTTTGAGAAAGCGAGCTCATCATTTTTGGGAGGATTTGAAACCTGAAACGCTCTCTTGCTTGTCGTCCATTACAGGCTTCCACTTTAATACAAACTTGCCAATTCATCTGTAGTTCCTCATTAAAACCTCATCCTTTCCACTGGTTTATCTCACTCTGTTGAAGCCAGTCAGTAACTGAGAAGTGTGCTGTCAGCTTTTTCCTTAAAGGTCACATGGAAAAAAAAAAAAAAAAAAAAAAAAAAAAATCCGACTGACAGTATTGGCTACACCGGATAAGATCTGCTACCATTGCTGCTAATTTCCCCTTAAACCTGACCAAATGTCAGCAGCATGCCTGTTTGAGGGGGCTGCAGCACAGTGTCAGTTTGTGGTGGTTAAGGATGGTTAGGATGGTAATGACTGGTGCTGCAGTCATTAGCTGTGGTATGAGATGGGATTACGTCTAATATGTGTCTGGATATTGAGTTACACTCAAAGAATATTAAAGAATATATCCCAACTCATCATGCATGCTAATAATATAGCCAGCATCAATAGGAAAGTTAGTCTACTTCATATTTCTTCACTTGGCATTCTGGGTTATTAGTTGTGCTGACTTTCTATGGGTTCATCACCATGAGCTACCCCTCATTACACTGTGGTCATTTGATACAGATATATACATGGAGACTTTCATTATAGTTGCTTAAATGTTGAAGACTACCTGTTTTCTCCAACTTCAAGTTATGTCAAAAGGTCACATCTCACGCACACATCGTGGACACACACAGTCTGAAACTTGGAAATATGCTTGTACAGTTGTGCAATAGCTTATTAGGCATTAGCCAGAAGGGCCATTAACACGAATACTTTCCCAGTTCTATCTCTACCCTTAAAATTACACCAAACATGTTTTAGTGCCCTGGCTCTTCCCCTAGATTCTTGGCTTTGGTGTAATTTAAGCAGGAGTTTCTACCTACCTATGTGTTGCCTTAAAATTTCCATGAATCATTCTCGCTGCAGTCTTTTCACAACTGTAATTCTGTGCACAGTACTTTCCCAGGGTGGAATAATAATGTGCAGGTTGCACGTTGTGTGGAGAATATTATTAACAGCACTGGATCATACAAATGCAGGACTCGCACATGTGTGGGTTTATCTACTCATGATCTCTCGCGCACACACACTACCCTTTGCCCAGCACTGATTCAATGATGAATAAAAGATACATAGACTACATTCATTCACAAAGTCGACCAGCAGACATTTCAAGTATTTGGTTCACATCATAAAGTAACAATATTTACAAACAGATGACCTATTTCGTGTGATTGGAAAACACAAATACTTTGCATATTTCCTTATTCAAACACCTGAAATGCCATAACAGCACTGTCAGTATTGTTCAGGTTAGTTGTTATCTCCTGTGTTTTCAATATCACTGCCGTTATATAAACATGCTATGATTTGGTTGGTGCAAGGCCAGGGTGCTGCTAGCTTCTCTTGGCATAGCCCTAATCACAGTTCACCTGAACAAGCCTCAGTCATACACACTCTGTAAGAGACAGGGCTGGAGCGCTCGTGGCCATGGTACACGGCCACACGCTTCACATAAACAAGCCTCAGCCATACACACTCTGTACAGAGACGGGGCTGCAGTGTCTGTGGCAATGGTACACGGCCACACGTTTCACCTGAACAAGCTTCAGTCATATACACTGTACAGAGACATGGTTAGAACGATAGTGGCAATGCTACACTGCCACACGCTTCACACGGACAAGCGTCAGTCATATACACTCTGTACAGAGACAGGGCTGGAGTGGTCATGGCAATGGTACACCGCCACACACTTGGCAGTGGCATGAGGATAGCTGCAGCTGATTAGTATATTCATGACAAAATGAATATTTTACTAATTTGAAGCATAAAACCTCCAGTTAGAAATCTTTGATTTAAGTATATATACTGGTCTACGTCTGTGTCATTTGCTCATCATGAATAAGGGAACATCATCTCTGCTTTGATGGAAGTAATGCCTCTAATATAATTACAGCCAAGCTTTTATAGTGACAAGCGCTCATCAAATTTAATAAGACTAACAAGTGACTTCACTGTTCAATTATGTAAAAGCAGTGCTGTCTGCAAAATAGCACATGAAGCGCTAGACAATAAAACTGATGCAACTCTTACTATTGATAGTGTTACCTTCCACTGGATTGACAATGAACCTGAGATCAGTCCTTCTCTCACCTCGGATTCAAACTGGAGCCTGCACTTTGAAGCAGGAATGAGTGGTTTCAAGAGAGAAAAAGAGGGAGAGAAGGTAGTAACAGCCAAAAAGGCACAGATAAAGTAGCAGGCAAGACAAAGCATTTAACAAGGCCTTATTCAATACAAGGATGGTGTAGATAACTGATGGTAGCCAATCAAGGCGGTGAGAATGGCAGCCTTCCTTGTTTGTCGAGCTGTAAGGAGATTACTTACCACCGGCCACAACATCTTATCCCCCAAATCCCTCTCTAACACTAGGCAGCCTCCAGCAAATACAGATCTCATGTGCCTTGTTGCCACCCAATTCTGGCACTCTGCTTCATCCTGTGTGTCAGGATATAAAGACAACACACAGCACAAAGGAGAGTAAAGACACTGACAGCCAAAACAAAGCAAGGGCTCTAAAAAGCCTGAGGGGGACTTAAAAGATTATCAAGGAAAAAAAAAAAATCTGTGTATTCCAATCCAATCCCGGAAAATATGCACTCCTTGTTAGCAACAAACAGATGTCAGTGTCAGAAACACAATAAAATCCAACAGTCTCAGAATTATACTATTAAACTGTCAACATGTCATACATTTGTAAAATCACCACTGATGATGCTGGTGATCAATATTGGTGGGGGTCCAAAAGTCAGACACCATTTTTTTTCCATTCAAGTGATATACAGTAAGTCATACATACTTAGAATTAAACGAATAACAGTGCATCAGTCTTGGAAAAAGTCCTACAACACTGTGTGCATGTCAGTGTGCGGTCCAACACCAAAGATGAGAAACAGACCAATCTGACAGTCGACAAGAGAATGTAAAAAGAGAACTACAGAGGGACACACAGGGCAAGTTTAACGAGATCAAAACTCTGCTGTAACCCAGCAGGGCTCTTCAAACTTTCAGCCACCTTGAGAGAGGAGAAACTTCTATTACAACTAATTCACATTTGGGCGCTAACTTCCATAGCCGCAGCTCTGTTTGGGTGAAAAGGAGGGTGAGAGATTACACTCAGGCTGGCAGCTGGCCAATATCAACGTTTGAAGATGTCTTTTGATCACAGCTACATATAGCAAGTTTTCTCTTTTCACAACATTAATTAGTGCGGCCAGCCCACAAGACTCATCGTTGCCATTAGAAGCCTCTTTAGTTAGAATTCTCCATTAGCGAGCGCACATGTTCACACACAAGCACTCACACTAACACACTCAAACAGATTTGTTAAGTAAATGAGAGTAGCTTTATAGCAGTCCTCTGTGAGCAGTAAACAGACGTTTACATCACTATAAAAAATTTGCAGGGTGTGAGGAGATAACAGAGACTCAGCAGCACGCTGCAAGAGCGCTACCACTCAACAACTATGAGCTCATGCATGCAATTGTTAAAAATACACTGCAACATGTGGAGATGCTCATTCCGCTTCAAAACTTTCTTTTACAGATTACAACAGTGACAGAAAATCAAACCAGTGAGGAAGAAAAACAAAAGAAAAACTGCTAAATTTAATCCTTGATTATCAATAAGAACAGAGATGGTCACACTTTGTCTAATCCAGTTTATTCTTTCTCAGTAAAAGAAAAAGTTGGAAAGGGGAAGCAAAAGGTAAAGCAATGGAAACAAAAAAATACAGATTTTTCCACATTCATCTTCCCATATTGTAACCACATTACAACCAAAAATTGCAGCTCTACACTAAAGTGTAACTAAATCTGAAACGCAAAAAGGGGTTAAATAAGGTTTTCTTTAAGATACAGAATATTCATTCATTATGCATTTTCTGTTCATTACTTCCACAGTCCACCAGGAAAACATTTTGACAGTAATTATTTGCTGATTTTAACTTTCAGCACTTTACTCACCCCTGCTCTCTTCCCTCATCTACAGCAAAACAAGAAAGGAGGAAGAGACAGGGGGCGAAATGAGGAAAAATAGAGCAATCAATAAGCAGAAGATGAGAAAAGGAAAGTCAAAGGCAGGAGGAGAAGGATGCATGTGACCTCATCATGCTAGCAGGAAACCGAAACATGTTGGGGAAATGGGAACATTAAAGTCCTATGAAAAAAAAAAAAAAAAGAAAATCAAAGAATCTGAAGTCTCCTTTCAAATATTGTGGCAAAAGTGAACTCAAACAATGCGGATAATGGAAATCAAGGCCTAACAGCCATCACAGTCCCCAACAGGAACCTCTGAGTGATGCTCTGCCAGTTTCCGCTTCAGTCCAAACTCAGAATGAACAGAGCAACCTTTGATATTGCCTGTCTGTGCTCAAGGTGAACGGCAGCCGAGCACATAAAACAACATAAGTGTGAGTCTATGTAATAGTATACTGATGAAAGGATGTACACCTTGCAGACATTCCAGGTTCACTCATAAACTATAAGTAAATTTAAATGTCCTTGTATCCTGTAAATTTTAGTCTTCCTGAAGTACACATCGAGTACACACCTAGTACACATAATCCACATGTTACTGAAAAAGACTGTGGAAATGTCATCATGTGGAAGGGCTGTGGGGAATAGAGAGATAAAGGTTGAGACAAAAGAAGGAAGACAGAGAAAATCCCCAACAAATTAAGTCTTGATCAATCAATCACATCCTCCTGACGTTGAAGACAGATTCTGTGTGCAATCCATGGACAACCAGCTCACTGTTCTCACTTGTGTCTGCGTGTGCTTCAGTCCGCCTCACCGTACAACTGTTGAATTTGGATTTACAGTATCACTCGAGTTTCATAGTCCACAATGGCAGAAACATCTTTGCAACTATCTTAAAACAAAGGAGTAAAAGGTGTCCCATAGCAGAAAAGAAGCAAGGTGTTGGGGTGAAGATTGGGCTGTGATATCCTGAGGTGGATGATTAACAGATGTTTGTATTTCTGAAGGTTTAGGATTAAATGTGGTGGACGGCCGTGGGGTAAGACACTGACTTTAAGTCCTTGCTTGGTGCAGAGTAGAAAGCAGCTCTGTCTGACTTTGAGGTAAAGAACAGTCTATAAACAGCGCCAAAGAGAAAGTGTACACAAAGGGTAACCATCCCTTCCTCCTCCTCCTTGTCATTCTTCTTTTTTTCTATTTTTTTTTTTGAGGTAAAGAGTATAGTCTTAAACTGGCTTCCAGGACAAACATTTGTGTATCCTCTCTTCATCCGTTTTTGTCCCGTTCTTACTCCACTCACACATGTGTAGTCAGGAGCTTGCAAAAAATGTGAAGAAACTCTTGCTCTTTATTGTTCTTTCATTCCTGGGTATGGATTTTCCAAAAGGCATCTTAGCAGCAGGGATATGATCAAGCCAACAGAAGTGGAGAACAAATAGGCTATGAAAACAGTGGGAGTATAATTTAAGAGAAAAAAAGTGGAGGTTTGTATCCAAAAAAAAAAAAAAAAAAAAAGAGGAAAACAACCTGCAGAAATCTTGAAAAACAAAATGAGGTGAAAACAAAAAAAAACTAAACAAAAATCACATCCCTATTAGTGCTAAGACACCTTCTGATTGCCGAGATTCTTCAGGAGCACTCCTCCCCGATACGCTGGCATGAGCGGCCCACCTTGCGGTCAAGCTTGACCATCTTTAGGACAGCCTCCTGACGACCACGGCCCAGGTGGTCAAACAGACACTCGTGCTGCTCTGGGAGCCGATGGAGCATACAGAAGACATAACCTGGGCAGAGATGAGAGAAAGTGAGGGAGAGGGGTCAGTTTGAGGAGTTCAGGGGATGTGTAAATATAGTTTTAGTTAGATTAGACTTGCGACAACATGAATGAAAAACTGACAGAACTCCCCAGAACACTGCTAAGAAGTATATAAAACATGAAGATGTATATGAACAGTACAATTAAGTTTCTCTACATAAACAATACTCATTTGATTTAAAAAGGGTGCTTTATTTACATTATGGGTATTAGAAGAACTGTGTGTGGTAATAACTTAATGTCACTATAAACAGCTTTGTGATATACAAGTCTTTCAAAACAGCCAAGGGCAGATTATATTTGCTGCCTTTTCATGCCTTTGTGCAACATCTTGTTAACAGAGAAGGCATTTGATTCTAGTTTAAAGCTTCCTCCTTTGACTCTATTCAACAAAGGCAGACAACGCTCATCTCTCTCACTGACTCTGTCTGTACTGTAGCGCGCTCAATAAAGGGCCCTGCCACTGTAGGAGGCTCGTTAACCTCGGAGAAGCTCATTAGCTCTCATCGTCTTAAATTCATTCATTAATACGCATAATAACACTGCTGGCATTCAATGAGCAGCGATTAAAAGCCCAGTTTGACAGGTGGTTGCTATGCAATTAAAACCTATGCAATTGCAGTCGACACAAAGGGAGGAGAAGGGAGAAAGTTGTTTAATATTTGAGTCCATTATAGGGACGGGATACTACACACTACCCAAGAATCAAAACTACTTCCAGTTACTTGCTGCAATAAAAGTTGAGAAAACCATCTTGATGACACAGTCCAAGTGTCATATGCAAAATACATTATTCATGTAAACTGCATTTTATATTTTCACATTGTTTTTTCACCCTATTTTAAAAACACAAATGCAATGATTTGCTCGAAGGCATTCATTTGTCAAAAAGGTTAGTTGTCTGACACAGTTTATTACAACAGAGAATAAGCCAAATATTATCAGCCAATGATAATACTGATTTTTTATGGCACTGTTTTAAAGCAGCAATAACAGGCTGATGATTTCTCCTTCAGAAACGACAAATCAACCATTTTCCACCATGTTCACATCTGAAAATTTACAATTTCTTTGAACTGGGTGGAGTTTTGAAATATCAGTGAGCTCAGAGGAAATTCAGTGTTTAGAACATGCTTTTTGGCAAAACAGCGAAATTCATGCATGTACTGTAAGTTTTATGTCTTTTAAAAATTCTATTGCATAAAACTGAATGTGTATTTATTCAAACTAAAATTGGAGAGGTAAGGCTGAGATGTGCTTGTACACAGTGCACAGAAATACTTAAACATAACCACTAATTGCAGAACGTACATTAATTAATAGGGTGATTATTAAGTAGTTTTCACCATCCCTGCTGCTGCACAACATGCAGCATGTGGGCAGGGGCAAATGGATTGTGGCCATTATGTGACTGTAATGAACCATGACTGAGTGAATATTTACTCAACTTACAATAAATTCAGAATATCACAGTCCATTGTCTACACTTGCATCACATCAAAATAAAAACATACAGTTAATATATCATGCTAATTTCTGAGGTTACTGATTCAGGAAAACTCATGGGTGTTGTCAACTGTCAAATTTCAGGACTATGGTATTTCCCGCCTCTGCTGGGTCTCCACATCAGAAGAAAGCTTGTATGATTTGATAAGTGTTGGTGCTTTCAGCCTGTCTCATACTTGCACCTCAAAAGGTGAATATTGTAGCCCCTGTGTAACAGCACAAGTCTACCGAGTGTGACAGCACTGGATCAGACACTGTGGTGGATCTATCTTTTTGCCCTCATTTACAATCTGAAAAGTGTCTGTGCTTTCAACTCATTATCAGACCTTCTTAGCTTACATTCTGCAGAACCATTAGCAAAGTAATCTGCAATTACTGCAATAGTCAGAAATCACTGTAATTGCCACCATTTCCCCTTCAGTCTGTAGAAAGCATGTTTTTCTAGTAAGCACTGGACTATTAAGGATAGATGGCCCATGCATTACGCAGTGCCTGGTGGAAAAAAGGCAAGTCAATTTCCAATTTAGAAATTAGTGTGTGGGTTTAAGCAGATGGTCTTTAAGCAGTGAAGAGCTGTGACTTTTTAAGTACTTTAATTTGTATGCAAACAAGTTGATTACCAAGCCAAATATTGGTTTAAACTGCATTAGTGTTTGTGGTAATTGGCTTATGTTTTATGTGCAATGTGAAACATTCAGGCTTTCTGTAATGGTCCCCTAAGGCAAGCAAAAGGACTATGATCATTGACATTTCTGTCAACAACACAAACACGCACAGGTAGTCGACACATTTAACCACAATTCACAAAACTACCACCAAGCTAACTAGCATTTATTTATGAGACAAATACTGACCACTGCATAAGTAATTTATTACGTCCTGCACATTCAAGGCACACAACTGTGGTCTTCAATAATAGCTGCCACTACTTGTGCATTTTTTAGTGTGTGTGTGTGTGTGAGTGCACCTGTGTATGTATTAGCATAAGTCTCTTCATCGATCATGCTGTTTGTTCTAATGTTTGTTTGAGTTGTAGCAACGTACCACAGCGACAGGAACCCAGCTCTTGCTGTACCAGCTCCAGTTTGGTTTGGCAGCGATGGCAACGTTTGCGGCTCCGCTGTTTCGAGCCGCTGCGAGACGCAGACGATGATGATGATGATGCAGACAAGGATGACAATGATGATGAAGAATCCTCACTATCTGGCACTGCACCCACTCTTGCTCGTTTCTCGGGTGAAACATCGCTTTCTGACTCCGAGGCTGGAGATAAATACAAGCACATGTACCGAACATAAGGAGGGAAAAAAAAAATAGCTACAATGTACAATATCTGCAACTCAGTCAAGCTTTCAGAATATGAACAAATCAGTTTTCTGTTGTCAAAGGATACAAAGGCATGTGATGGTTAACTGACCTGCAAGAAACTGTCTTCAATTATTAGTCCACCAATAAACTTGGAGTGAAAAGCTGTTTCACAGTTTTATCACTGTCCTTCCGATATAATAAACCAAAAAGCAGGATTGCAGGATTTCAGCCTTGACAAGAATTTGAAAAAAAAAAATTCAGACCTGCCGTGATATGCTCCATAACAACTTTCATATAATTTATAAAGACATATCTCTGATTAGGTGACTTCTGTAACTGCTAGAGAACAGATGACGGCACAAGGATGGCATCAGGACAAAACCGTCTCTTTGTGTTAAATAAAAAGGAGCATTGCAGATTAATGGCTGTCCTGTATTAGATTAAATTCAACCCAGCACCTGAGACAGCAAGAGCATGTAGCTCTTTCTGTAGTTTCCAATGGTCAGCTGGAATTTCAACTCAGCTTTTCTCATCAATCCTGCAGACTTTTTCCCTGGCCAGGCCAAATGCAGATCAGCGCTCAATAAATCTCTGAGAACTAGGCCAAGCTGAGCAGCGAGATCTCCCTCGCCAGCCCCATCGATCCCTATGTGTGTGTGAGTATGTGTGTCTGTACATGTGCCAGTGCATGTAGTGGGGGAAAAAAAAAAAAAGGATTCTTCCTCGCCTGCCTTTTGTTATCCTGATAAATATCTGTAGCCAATTTACACAGACTGGAACACCACATTTAAACTGTGAGTCAACAGCTGGCAAGAATTATTTTTGCTTCAAAAAAAGAAAAAAAAAAAGATATCTGGAGCGAAAACATTTCTATTGTAAACTGATCAAATAAAGCTTTGATTTAAGAGTGCAAAGAGCTACACAAACGATGGGTAAAGCCAAGTACTTCTAAAGAGATTGTAAAAAGTGAAACATCAGCTCAGAAAAAGGTTTAAATGCTGCTGTGCGTGCTTGAGTGTTACTCTATGGTGCTCAGCTCACATGATCCCGCTACATCAGACAAGGGATCAACATGGTCATACACCGTTGCTGAGCCTTGCCTACTCTGCAGTTGTCTTAAGTCATGTGCACGCACGTGTTCATCATGTGTGTGAGTACAGCAGGTTGTGTCACCAAGGGGTGAAGGCACCATAAAGGGAAACACAGACTAGGAGAAAACCTGCAGTGCTTTTTAAACATCCATCTCATTCATCTTCTTCTAATTAACACTCAGGATGATGCTGATGTTATTACTAACACTACTCTGCATGCTTCAGTTCCATCACACTTACATCCCAGGTCAGTTTCTTAAAATGATGGAATCAAACATAATGTCTTCATACTGTGATGTGACAGCTCTAACTACTGAGCTACAATGCCCCCTTCTGTGTAACCTTTACAACTTGGTTGTACATGCAGGTTATTGTTCTGTGTAACTACTGCATGTCTATGCATTCACAGCCAGCACTGACTGCTCCTTGCAGTCAGGCTCATCCCCAGCATCCTTTCCCCTGCTGTATCCCCAAGAAGAACAATTAACCTGGCTATTTTAATCAATTCAATGCAGCTGATGGTACCGAGTTGCACACTGTGCAGAACACAATAATTGGCATTTTAGTGGTAGAGCGGAGGCATACCTGACTCAAAGGAGCGTTTTGTGGGAGTGGAGAGTGAACCGAAGACTGCGTCTGTGCTGGATACGTCTGAAAGGGAAGTACAGTGAACAGAATGTGGGAAAGGAGAAAGAAATAAGAACAAAATAAGAAATAAATAACAGAAATATAGAGCTTAAATATAGAACAAAAAGGAAAACTAAACTCAAACTGACTGACAGATGAGGTCGTTCATAAACACAGGTTGTAGTAATTATAATCATGCAAGAGAAAGTGCTCAAAACTTTGCTGTTAGTTGCTTAGATACTCGCATGTTTTTCTACATGGCAGTGGGAGGAAAAAAAACTGACTGAGGTGTGTGGAATACTTCATTTTACTGTGAGCTTCCTCCCCATAGTGACTGTGATCAATGTCTGTAGAGTGACTGTAACATAGACTGAAGTCAGCAGAGAAAGATTATCTATCTATCTATCTATCTATCTATCGTTTCATCCATACTAGAATTAATACTAGAAATATAGAAATATAAAGTTACATTTACTCGGTTTATTTTTCTTAAATATGTAAGTGAAATATATAATTGCTGCTCATAACTGATGATAACTCATTTATCATTTTAGAGAGAATAGTAACATTAAATGTGTCTTTAGTAGAATGGGATAAAATTACTTCTGATCGATGATGATGATACTCTGATTTTCTGTTAGCAATACTTGTCCATCAAAACTCTTAGTCATGGACCAAGACTAATAAGAGTGAAATGAACCATAGCACAAAATCCCTCCAAAAAACAAACAAAAAAAAACATTTCCAGTAACAAAGCATGCACAACACATCAACCTTAAAGGCTGATGTGTTACCAGTCAATTATCAGTATTTTGATTTGTTGATTTGTTTTTGTCGGTTTTTGAGTGGAAAAAAAGGTGGTTCCATGGAAGCTCTGTATCTCGAGATGTGCAACAGTCAGGTGCTAAAAAAAAGCTCCTGCTGTAACAGAGAACCAAGTTAGTATGGGCAAATTTTTTCACAAGCAGCACACATCCATCTGGTAGCCGCTTTATTGTCCTGTCCTGCACTGGCCTCCGCAAATAACCTTGTCACAGTATAGTGATGACGGATGCCCTGGCAATTGTAGGTGTCCTCTTAAAACCTTCACTTCTGAATAGATACCCTTTCCTATCATTCTCTCTATCTGTGCCATGAGGACAAATATAGCCAGGGCAGGGGCACTGCAGCTGCAGCCTCAGTTGGCAGAAACTAGTAGCAGTCTTCTACAGAGAGACACTGTCGACTAAAGGTTACAATACACAGACCAGATTACAAAGCCTTCAAGCTCCACACCTCATGCAATTTTGGCACTTAGAGTGGGAGTACACTGTGGTCTACATTCAAAGACTGGGGAAGAAAAAAATGTTCCTTTCAATAAACTATAGCTCAAGGCAAACCACTTATCTGAACTAATAAAGAGGCAGTGGCCCCACACCAGCTGTGAAGACAACCCGGTAAGATTAACATCTCACTGATTAACTGCTGCCTTACCGTCCTGAGCAGGTAAGGATGTCACCCCCATCTCTCCTGGTGAAGGGTCCTCAGATGTGCTAGGCATCGACATCAGTGACTGACTAATGCTGCTGTTTGTGTCGTTACAGAAGATGTCTGCTTGGCTGCTGCTGGAGCTTGAGGAGGCCTTCGGGGCACAGTCGTTGTCTGGCTGTTTCTTCTGAATGTCTACAAAAAAAGATAAATGGTAAGCCATTTGTGTGTACATAAAAGAATGCATCTATCTATTGGAGTGTGGAGTGTTTGTTAAATTAGACAGTAGGCCAAACAAGTGTGCCTGGCACAGAGAGAACTCAGGTGCAACTTCAGATTATGCTTAATTTCACACAGAAACTGCAGTGCACTGGCACAATATTGCTTGAATCTAATGTAAAAGGACAGATTTCAACTCTTTACTCTGGCACTGATTCAGAGGATGAACTAAAGCCTGAGTGAGAAGGGACAAAATTATTTGGTGAGAGTTCAAAGTCACACACTTGAAGGTTTCTAAAGAGGAAATCCGTCACCTTAGTGATGAAGATAAAGAAAAGCGCACAGAGCAAATACCAACTAATCCATCAGTTCAAATTGGATAAAGAAAGGTAAGATGGAAATGTTTTTGCTGCAAAAATGATATAACTAAAACTAAAACTCTGAACAGTAAACAGATTTATGGTTGAGTGATTATAACACTGCACTTTACCCCAGAGTTTCTTTCTCAGACTTCTTTCTCCATTTCTAATCACTTCAAGGCCTCTGCAGCAAAGCTACAGCAGTTGAGACAGTCTTTTAACATCCCTCCACCCCTACCTCCCCAGACTCATGCCGACCAGTGTTAGACACAAGATCAGTCAACCAAACAAGCCCACAACAGAACAAGAACTTACCTGCAAAGCATTTTGAGCAAAGATTCATGGTTTTGCTTGACCTGTTGGAAAGATCAGACAGAGAAAGCAAATGAGATAATCACATACAAGAAGTGATAGACTTGTGTAAGACAACAACAAAAAAAAAGCAAAAACCAAATGCTACTGTCTTTTGCTGGTGGAGCTTCACACAGAAACAGTAACAACATATTTCCATGAACCCTGACTTCCAGGATGAGTTCACTACTTCACATTTGGGATCTTGGAAGAGAAAAATTCAAGATAAGGAGAGTGATCCAGACGTTCAGTCTTGAATAATTCACTGAATTCAAAGCTGCCATGCAATGAAGCTGTCAAGGTCTAAGTAGCATGACTGGCTATGAGGCCACATCAGTTGAGACTGGACTTTTGTTTAGATTGGGTTCTACACATCTTCCAACTACTGCGGTGATATCAAATATTGAAACAAGACGATGAAAGTGTATACTGATTACATTACAATTCCATCAGCACCTAAAACAAATACAGCTGGACTGTCTTCCTCTGACAGTCAAAACCTCTTCATGTAGCTTGAAAGTGAGCTCAACATATCTGTTGTTGCATGTTTGTTTTGTGTACAAACAAGAATTGATTCTTTTAACCTATTTTACACTTATCAGAAATAGTCAATATATTATCGGGTAACTGTCAAGGTGAAAGATCTGTTGTGTCTAGCAAACAAAAAATGAGTGTGTACGGTGCAGAAGGAGTGGAGGTGAAAATGTGTTTATGGAGAAATGCAAAGCTCCTGTACCTTGTGTAGGCTGATATGAAACCACTAAATTGGTCTGATGACAGTGTGCAAGAGTCACGAAAGTAGAAAATTACCAACCTCATTAACTTGCTCCCTCTTAATCAAACACAAAAGCTCCAATTAATTGAGTAATTTCTTGTATTTGGATGGAAAAATTCTTACTGATTCCCAAACATATTTCCCTGGTCCAAATCTAAGATCAGGATCTTTGATATAGAACAGTTGCTGTTACGGGGTAGGTCACTAAAACCTAACCGCTTTCAGTGGCACAGCTCTTTCACAACAGATGGCTCTGGCTTTCCTTCTCAGAGGGCTCCTCTCATTTCCTCTCCAGCCTTCGCCCTTACTGTCTGCACATCAAGCGTGACGGTCGCTGCTATCAGTCACATTCTATTTATTTTTGGGTGCTTCGTTGCACACCTTTGTCCTCATTTCTAAATGTAGGGTCAGCTGCAGTCAACCTGAGGGCTGTCTGTCAGTGTGCCACTGTGTGGTCTTGGGTATAAAAGAGAAAGGAGGAAGCAAGAAGTAAAGATAGAGGAGAAATCATCATGACACACAGGCAGGGAAGAAGCCAGTACTGGATAAACAACAAGTTGTATCCTGTTGTCAACCTTGCAAATCAGAGGTAATCAAATCACAGATTAATTAAGGGACTAAAAAGGTTGAGAAAGTTTGAGAAAGAAAACATGCAGGACAGAAGTGACTGTGTGCTTGTTAAGCTGAGTGAAGTTTGAACAGAGTGCTCACAATCAGTCTGTTTCTTAGTTGGCCCACTGCTGTGACTAATGAGAATACCTGATTGGAACAGGCAGGAACATGGGCTCCGTCACCTTGGTAATTCAGTTTGAGTGACACAACGGAGCAAAGGCTTTGGATGGATGATAAACATTTTGACTTCTACGACACTACTGACATGAGGAGTAAAAAAAAAAAGAAGAACAACTTCACAAACAGGCTGTTAACAGAGTATTTAAAAACAGACTTTATCAGGCGGAGGTTTATCTATTGAGGATACAAAACTAAAATGTGACCAAAGGGCTCAACTGAGTTTCATGTCACGGAGGGTAGCTCTACTTTCACAGTACAAGCATGTCCAGCAGTCTGGGGTCCTGATGTGCCATTCAACAGCAACTCTATGGGACACCCAGTAGAATAAACATGGCGTATGTTTCATTTCATCCAGCCAACAGTCCAAACCTCATCAGACAATTTTCCAAATCTGCAGGGAGAACGCTGTACGTAAATGGTTTCCTTTGTTTATTCACATTTCATAGGAGTGTAGCATCAACATTACCACTAATACAGCTGTGCTACTATCAGAAACTGAGACAAACAGAAATGGATCTGAAACAAAACAAAACAAGATGAGTTAAATAGTGAATGCTGTATGGTATATCTCTCTCCTATTTTATTAGACTACACTGCATTTTTGAACGTCAGTGTGTCATTTGCATGAAAACGGGTTCAGGTAACTATGGTGGAATAAATATTCAGACTTCTTCAGAATTCTCTATGGTCTCAAACAGCAATAATGGTGAGCCTACAGCACTTTATTACTTCTGCAATATAAACTCATGCATTTGATTTTTTTTTTTTTTTTTAATCATGAATCGCAATACGGGGCTAATTGACAAACTAATTGACTAAGCAATTATATAACTAATCCAGCAATTCTCTCTGGCCTTAGCAACAGCATTCTCGTTATTTTTTACATATTTTATGCTAATACAAAATGATTATGGTTGTTTGGTAGTAGTTTGGATTTTAGGAAGCCATTTCTTTCCCATGTATCCCCTACAGTTTACTTCACAGAAAAAAATCAACACTAAATATACTCCTTGATGTAAAGAATATTTAGGCCATGTATTTTTAAACTGATGATATATATATGTGATGATGTCAACTTGCATAAACTGTTCCTACTGCAGTAAACAATCACTTTCTTGCAAATGAATTATGTTATATATGTCACAAATGTTTTAAGGTTTACATATATATATATATATATATATATATATATATATACATATATATATATATGTAAAGAATTTCTAAAAACTTTTTATATCCCATTACAGTATGTACTGGTGCCACTGCAGCAGAGCAGGAACTTCTCCTTCCCTATCCAACAATGTAATGAAAATGGAGATAAAGCCACATTTGCACTTTAAATGAATGTAATGTTAAAGAACTAGTCACAGAACACTGTTTAAGTATCAGCATAGCAGTAGTAATAAACAGAAGTTGTGTATTTTTTTGACATGAGATACAAAACTATGTTTAACTTGCTATGCGAGGCAAGTCCTGGTTGTGCTGCACTTGCCAGCCTTGACAAGGATTTGCACAAACACATTCACATAACTAACTGAGGCCTACACAAACAACCCACACCTGCAGATAGAAGGAATGTAACATTCAAACGTAACTGATAACGCGAAAGACTAGTAGACTGTAAATAAGCGATGTTAGATCTGTTCATTGTATAGTATGACAAAAAGTATAATAAAAACACATTCCTGGTCCTACCTACAAATAAACACATCCTTCTCCACTAAACCAGGCAATATAAGGCTGAGGCATAATAACATATCAAGAAAAAAGTGATCTTAGTAAGGAAATAAACCTTTAGCATCTACTCATTTCTTTGCCTCCCCTGTCAACTATCAGTTAGACACAATCAAGCCTGTTGCTCTAAGGAGAACATAACCAAAGGAAGTAGAAACATTAATTTGACACAACTTGTTAAATGTCAGGTGCAATTATGGTTTATGAACCACAGAGCAACAGTCACAACCATGCACCTGAATCTGTCATCTTGTCATCATTGAGCTGAAACATCCACAGCATTTACACAATGAACAGGTGTTATTGACACAGTCCCCTTTTTACATTTCAATTCGAACAACATGATGTTAAGTAAAACTGTCATACTGCTGGTCCAAGGACCATCGCGCTTTTCAAACAAGGACGATAAACAAAACAAATTTATCATAACCAGGCAATAAACCTGCCCCACTTCAAAGACCTCTTGAAATGCAGATGAGTAATTCAGATGAGTGCGTCCAGCTTAGAAAGTCAGGAAATATCATGACATGACAGTGACAACAGCGGTGAGGGAAAAGCAAAAAGCCACACAGTGCTATACTTGCCTGTCATAAATGAGAACATCAAGTGCAGAAAAAACCTTACTTGTTGAGCAGACATGGAACTTTTAGTTCTTGATTTTGAAACTGTGACTAGACATAGAGACATTATAATTTTGATACATACTACTAGGCATTTCAAGCAAATGCAGTAACTAATCAATTATTTTTCGAATATATATATATATATATATATATATATATATACACACACACACACATACAACATATATATATATATATATATATATATATATATATATATTTATGTTTGTGTGTAGACAAAAGTATATTGTGTTTACATGGCTTTGGTGAACTGCTCTTAGCCTTTGTGAACCTCTGACAAGATAAAACGCTCTTGCAAGGATTAATGTTTTTGCACACCTTAAAAAAACATACTGTGCTAGTTTGTAAGTATTAGCACGTTTTATGCTAATTAGCGCACAGTGTGCTAATATAGCAGCCAATCTGAATTTGTAAACTCATTAGTTTCCACGGAATTCTAGTTTAAGGTTTAACTTTACTGTGGTGTCTCAAACGTCTATTAGTAAATGAAGTCAGTACTTTTAAACTAGCCGTTTTGTTACCAGCGCTGTCACACTTGTCACAATACCTGGAGGGTTTATCCCACACCCATACCCTGCTCTCTTCCTCCACAGGGAGAAGGTTACCGAGGCCAGTAAGTGTTAGCTAGCAGCTAATGCTACAAAACAATGGGGAGGGGGTTAATAAGAAAAGCAGCTCATCCCTGTTTGAGCTGCTAGCGCTAGTGGCTAGCGACTGTGCTAGCTGTCGACAGAGAAAGAAGCATTTGAGAGACAATTGAGAGTTATCTCGCCTTACCCCCAGAAGCCACAGGGGCAGCGCGGGGGTATAACGTTAACGTTACTCGGTGGCTTGCTGCCCTCGCTCCCCGTGTCTCCCATGTCGGTATTCGGTGCGAGGCTCTCCGCGTAGCAGGTGAATCCGGGGATGGAGTGAGGGCCTCGTATATGCGTTTAGATCCCCTGGCTTTGATAAGCACAGAGTTAATACCCCCGGCCAGATTATCCCTCACACTTTCACTAAACGAGGAACTATTTTGCCGACACGAGCGGCCACTGACTCCGTAAAATTCAAACCGTTTAAATCGTCGTTAAGACATCGAAGCCGTCAGAACCAGCAACGGTTAGAGCCACCGGGGAATCCTGGGCCGATCAGCTGGAGTGAGGGACAAACCACTGCCAGAGAGGGGAGGGAGGCGTGTGGGGAAGTGGATAGCTAAAAGTTAAAGCGACGTGTCTGTGCTAAATAAAAACTGCCAAAAATACACAGCCATACCAATTTTAAGCATTATGCATGCTAAAATGCTACTAGTACTAAGGAAGTTAACTTTTTAACGGTTGTATTTTGACGAATACTTGAATTAAAATGGTATGATCCATACAAAACACAGCCAGAGAGCCCATAACAACGTTGATAGTAGTTAGCAGGCATAACAACTTTACAGGACTTTGTGTATATTTACAGGAGTATTTTTGAGGTGCATGTTATGCTTCCCCAAGCAGATTCCAGAAAAAAATACGCATATGAAGAAAACTAATAGACCTTTATCAGGGGTTATATTTTTTTTGATGTGTCTGAGTAGAGAACACAGGCATAGATAATTTCATGTCGCTGCTTCAGTGTGTGGCATTGTGCAAGCTGGCTCGCTGTCACGCTGTTTTTTGGCATAGATGTGGATAAACACTTGGATAAAACACAGCCTTTGTTAATGTTATTCCTAACACCTGTGCTTTCCTTCCCTTTCCCGCTGTGAGAAAAGTCTACTGTGAGTCTTACTGCACATTTTACAGGAAACACAGCTACACACTCTCTCTGGAAAGAAGAGAGGAGTATTCAGACTCCAGTTTTTTAGCATTATTGTGTTGTAGACTGAAATGCCATTTCATGAAATAAGATGAACCAGTTGCCAAAAGGCATTTAGAGGACCAATGGTCTAATTAGACAATGTATGATGCCATCCCTATGGTCAAGCATTGTGGTGGCAGCATCATACTATGGGGTATTGCTCGCAGATTGCAAATAACTTTCAGCTGCATACTACCATTTGAGAAAGAGTGCCTTCCTGTGTCTCTTAACCTGAATCCCTGTCCTTCTGTTCAACATCCCTAACAAATGCCACTCCCCTCCCACTTCATAACATACTATTTCTCTCAGTGTGTTATCTTCAGCACAGTGCATTGTAATGTAGGCTATTTAACATTTTCTTTGTCTGTGTTCCTGTTACTCATAACAATTAAACTGCCTCACATTAATAGTGGCCCAAAGTACACAGCCAAAACAGTGTTGAAGTGTCTTCAGGACAAGTCTCTGACAGTGCTGAGTGGCTAAGCAAAACCCAGATTTAACTCCCATGGCACATCTGTTGAATCCCAGTAAGTGCAAGAACCCCCCTAAAAATATAGTAATGGCAGGATACATGTAAAACTTATTCTTTTATAAGCCTCTTCTTGTTATAACCTATGTTGCAAGCTATTATATATTCAGTATCAGCATGTGGCATCCAACAGACCTGTGTCATTCTGACTCATGAAGTTGACTGTAACTAATACAACTCATTTTGTCTGCATTCAAATAAGGGCATGAGCTGGTTCCTAACAATGGTGGCTCACTGAGATGACTCACGAATACAATTCAATAGAAAGGCGTCCTTGTAACTTTTATTTGTCATGCCTGGGATACTCCTTTTCTTGGTAGATTATTGGTAGACTTGTTAAAGAACTAGTCGTAGACTTGTTTTTGTATTTTGTGCACACTTCATAGACATTCAGACGTCATACAGCCAAGCCCAGGAATTTATTTCACTTTTAAATGAAAGTGTTAACTTTTCAAAATTGCTTCAGTGGGTCCAGTGTTGTTTCTCCAACACTGGACCCACCAATCAGATGTGCACCGGAGGAGTAGGATACTTTTACCTTGTTTATCTCTATGGGTGGAGTAGTTCTCATACACACACACACGTCATTATCAATATATAATCTTGTGGATCTTGAATTGAACCAAACAAGGTGACCAAAATGGGACAGCCATCACTTTCTGGCTGCAAAAATGAACCCAAAATAAAGTAAGTGAGTTTGTTTATTTAACAAAACTACTTCACTTCAGTTTCTTTAGAACTCAAGATTAAGAATTTTGTTGACATTACAAATGATTTCAGGCTTAGCTGTTTACCCCATGCATCTTGCATGTTACATGAAACACAAAATTTAAAGCGGTGTGTGAGTACTTTCACCTTAATTTATCAGCAAAATGCACAAAGATGTGACTTCATATTTTATGATATTTTAAATTTCATACATATTTCATACACACCTTTTTCTAATGTACAAGTCTGACCAAGCAGGCACCCCTCAGTTGAGTGCACAACTGTTACATGAAGATCTGTATATTGATTTTTTCCCCCCTATTCTACAGAGAAATTGATTATCCTGACTTCCAGAATGATTACTTCTGTATTAATCCATCAATATTGGTTGTATATTTGCAATATCCTGGTTAGAGTTTGACTATTGGCCATTGGCATGTGCCTCATCAGTTGATGGTAACTGTAGATACTGTGTTATCCATGCACGATAATAGTAGCTATCGTTGAAAATCGGTTTATTACCTCAAAATGACTTTCAGAAGAAAGCAGCACTTTACTTCAGAGCCAGGAGGTTTGGATTCCCCTCAGTAAGACCTGCCAAGAAGTAGCCTCTGTCTGCAGGGAAGGACAAGTGTGCCCTGGGTGGAATGAAGATGGATAGCTGATAGTTCATTAGCTAGTTAGGCACAGGGAGGGGCATACCGCAGAGGACTGCAGAGTCTCCTTTTTCTGAGTTGCCAAGAGCCCGAATTCCAGTCTAGGACTAACAAAGCTAGCAAAGCCTTAACTTCAGTCTCAAGCTTTTCTCTGTTGACATTGTGCCGCCTCAAGACATTATATTTCTGATGGAACATATTGTTTGAAATGAACAAATAACAATGGTAATTCAATGGAGCAAACATGGCCATAGTAAGTCCCAGTTTTGGACCCGCAGTGGAAAAATGGTTGTTGCTTCTCTCCCCACAGCCTGAGTCCAGCCTCAGGCTTGGTTGCTCTCTAGAGATTTGCTGAACACCACTTCAAAGACTGATCCCCTCTCCTTACATACTGTATACCCTCCCTTGCAATAAACACAAGAACTTAAGGAATTAATTAGACACTGGATCAAACACGAGTTAGTAAATTCAGCTTACTGAAGATACCAGGAATAGTGTAATCACATGTTGAACGCTGTATCCCTTGTCATATGGGGTATCTTTGATATGTATGTATTTTATGAGATCTAGCATGACAGCTTACACTGGCTGCCTGTTGACCCCTCTCGTATTCACTGAGGGATATGGGGAAAAGCGTATTTTACAGGCTCTGCTCCCCACACTGAGGTACAACGCCCCAGCCCTGTGAAAATGCAAAGAAAATTTCCTTGATATAGCAACTGCTCCTTGAAGGCTTGTTCTTTAAAAAAAAAGTCTCTGCCACAAGGGCAGTTCCCACATTCATTTTCCCATGGCTCACATCAAAGACTCAGAGGTTCTGATAGTTTGTGAAACATCACGTAATCGTGTTTATGTTACAGGTGAAAAGGTGGAGTTCTTTTTTTTATGTTTGGGATAACCCAGTACGGTCTAATCAATATCCAAGTTGTTACCTCTCTGCCGGGCAATCTCACAGCTCACTGTGTCAACAACATATCTTCATATTACATACAGTAACAAATCACAGCCTATACAGTATGTGCTGATGACCGCTGCTGGCATTACTCTGTGTCGATAAAGAGAGTTGATTCATGGCTGGTAATATGAAAGGACGGTCTCGACAACATGCAAAGAGTGGATTGTATGGGAAATCTATGTGAGCACATTTGTCCATAAATGAGAGACTCTCATATCTGTTAATGCCATCCACAGATAGGCAGGCTGGCTGTTATTGACTGAAGGACAAGCAACATGTCACAGCTTGTAGATTTGCTACAAGGGGTGTGTGGGGGTGTATCAGAAAACAGGATTACCTAATTTAATGTGATAAGTGTGAAAACTGCAGTATTGATTTGAATAGATTGGCTATTTGGACAGGACATCTAAGAGTGGTATTTTACCCATGATCAGGTTTTATGGTTACACTGAAGTGGAAAACAGCTGATACACTCTGCCTTCAACTATTATTTTAGGTTCATTCTCTTATCTCATTCTTGTTCTCCTTGCATTTCTTTTCACAAACTACAATGAAAAGTATTGAATTTGTTGCATGCTGATTGATATCATTGAAATGATGCTGAGAACAAATGCTTTTAAAAAGTCATTTTTAAACCAATGTGGCATTTTCTGCTGCGGAAATCCTCAATGACAGATGAGCAAAACCATCTTTGACAAGGAGCTGAGAGATCATAACTTGGCTGTGAAGCAGCAGTGGCTCTAGGCAATGTTTAGAAGTACACACAAGCAAGATACACATCAGAGAGGACCATGCCAGACACCCATTAAAAGCTGCTTGCACTCCTTTCAAGGCAAAATGCCCCCCACCCCCAAACAAATTTTTCCCTCTCAAATGCCAAATAATTTCTTTCTTTACCTATCAGTGCTCATGTACCTCTTTCCCTGTCTCTCTTTTATTCGTTTGCTGTCTCACATGAATACACACATGCACAGACACACACCAGCAGTCCACCCTCCCACTGTGTGCAGAATGTGTAGTGAAACCACCCCTGCATCAGGCTGGGGAAGCCAGCATAACCAGCCTCCCTACCATGCCACTATCTGCTGATCAAAGAGCCGCTAAACAGCCAGAAACTACAGTGGGTGCAAGAGTGGAGCATGCATAGCAACACAATTAGCAGGCAGCACTTTTTTATATGCTGAATTTCATTCCTGATCCCTGACATCTCCACAAGCAAACAGGGTTGCGCGTATATGTGCATACAAATTTGCTAATGAATACAAACACAAACAATACAAACATACTTTAAATTGCATCTCATACGCACACATTTACATTGGGTACATGCAACATATGATGAACTGTGGTTTCATTTGTGAGTGACTGTGCAATGGCATCGGCCACTGATCTCTAAGTTGCTCAATTAAAGTTGGTGAAGGAGGAGGAGGAGGAGGAGGAGGAGGATCAAAGAAAATACAGAAAGAATCCTGGCAGGACAAAGAGAGAGAGAGAGAGAGAGAGAGAGAGAGACAGGAGGACTGTGTGTGAGGAATTGCACAGAGAGAGAGGGGATGTGAGCAAGAGAGGGCAAGAAAAGGTTAACAAGGGAAGACAGAGATGGATGGAGCAGAAAGAGAGACAACATGCATGCAAAAGTGAAACGAGGAGAGATGGTGGGACGAACAAAAAAAGTCAGCCATATATTCAGGTTAATAATTGTCTCTCCACTAAGGGATACAGGAGTCAATTTACCAGTCAGTTTAATTGTAAAACCTCTGTGAGCTGGCACAGCAAACAGAGGTCACCTCATAGCATTAACTATTTATCAGCAGCAGCAGCATCCTAAGGCTCCACTGACAGCACACCTGCAGCTGCTTGAAACATGAAGCAAACAAAGAAACACCCCGCTTTGTCGTATGTGTGTGTGTGCGTGTGTGTATGTGTGTGTGTGAGAGAGAGAGAGAGAGGCAAGTCAAGATGCTAAATGGTTGGATTTTGAGAGATGGTTAAAGCAATTGTGGAAAAGAGATGGAATTAAATGTAGCATTTACTTTACTTCTCCAGTACTTACTCAGTTACAGTTAAATATATTCTCATAGATGGAATAGAAATATCAAAAAGTAGAAGAAGAAGCTTTGTGTAAAGACTTCGTCAAGGTTTCATCACTGTCTCAGTTTCCATTTGTAGTAGGTTTGCAACACAAATGAACACATTCATCAACTAGAATGGTATTCAGAATTCATACTTCCAACAGTGCCAATCATTTACTCCCACTAGATCTGGATTAATTTCTGACATCATAAATATGTACTGTATGATCCATACATTATGTCGAGAAACTGAGGACAGGTTTGAAAAATTGTCTTTCTTGCAATGTTATGGAAACAAACAAACAAACAAAACATCCTGGATCAGATCTAAACTCAAATGTAATGGGTTCTTTCTCCACCAAGTTTGGTGCAAATTGATTCAGTGCTTTTTGTGTGAACCTGCAGGCAAACAAACAGACCCTGGTGAACAGGTAATAAAACACACTCTTGCTAAATTCAGTACACTGCCACACCCCTATGGCTTTGACTCTCTCTGGTACATGCACTAATGTTATGTTAGCAAACCAGATCTGTGTAACAGACACAACTGAGTGAAATCACTCACTCTGCAGTCTTTCTCCTTATTCTACTTTAAACATTAAACACTACCCCATACATATAACAAGTGAGATTAGTCATCAAAGGTTACATAGTGTTGCTTTAGGTAAAACATCATTAGGTCTCTCGTCTGGCTGAGACTCGGATACTGACAATGGCAAGAGAGAGGCTGTCAGACAAGTTATGAATGAGACATTTGTGAGAGAGCAGTCATTTGAAACATAATAATTCAAATGAAAAGTAGTTTTTCATAATTTTCTTCACACTAAAGGCAATGCCAGGACATTTCTGGGATCAGTGCCAGGTGGGAGTAAACCTCAAATGTGGGGACGCAGTCTAGTAAAAATGTGTGTGGATCTCTGAGCGGTAAAAGTACCCGGAGTGAAATGGCTGTGGCTCACATCACTGCCACTGCTTATTCAAGTGTGCCCTCCAATGGAGGAAAACAGGTCATGTTGACAAAATAGACTCCTCTGCTGGATGTTTAAGTGATACTTGCCTCTCTCCTCCCACTGGCATTTGGGCTCTACAGAAATGTTGTTTTGCATTCTGGCTTCCCTCTGCCTGCAGGTGTGCAAATCAGTGAGCTGGGTGCATTTTCCAGGGCCCCTTTACAGTTAACTTTGGCACTTGTAACTCTTCAGTCTAATATAGTATCTATGCACAGTTGAACAAAGTGCCCAAGTCAAAAATTCTATTGAAATCAGCATCAAATTACTTTTCATTCCCTGAAGTCCTGAGGCACTATTTCTGATAATCCAAAAACAATCAGAACAATCACAGACTTCATTTGTAGCATATGTTCATTAGTAACACATTATAATGCAGTTTTTGGAAAGGTCGTTGAATGATTGCGAGGTTCTAATCCAAATGCTAATTCAGTAACTGATTGGAAAAGCACAGTAATGTGATGAAAATGATATGCAGATGAGTTCTCATCAGAGCTGTCTATCCATTAATGAGATGATATTTGAGTGTACTGTGTGTGTCTGTGTGTGAGTGTGTGTGTCTATGTAGGCAGGGCTGCATGCATATGTACAGAATGTGTGTATGTTAGAGCGCACATTGACTGTCATCAGAATATTTAGAATATTAATGTTCAATCAATCTACCAGTGCACTCTTGCAAGGTTTAATTAAGACCCACCGTAGCTGGTAATTTATAGACGGAAGCAACTGCACTTACAGCCATATGAGACCAGTTCCTCACCTCTTTGGAAACTTTAAGACTGTACATCGTGAAAAACCTATGCATCAGCATTTTGCATTTAAGGCATACGTTGTAATTTAAACTAACATGTACATCTCAGCTCTTTTCCTTCCTGTCTAAAAGTTCAGTGTCTATAGACCAATACAATACCCACGTTTTGTGCCTTTTCGCTCATCAAACATTTAGCTGTTGGATTACAGACTGTGCATTCAAAGATATTGCATTAAAACAAACAAACGAACAAAAGTTCACAGAGCCCATCTCAGTGCCCTTTACCACAGTTCAGATCCTTCAGAGTTGTCTGCAGCTCCACCAAACAAACTTCACTCTAACCTTCATAGAGAGTTTCAGTGAACTGATTTAGACCCAAGGAAGAAAAATGATTCAATAAGAAGCAAAGATCAGAGACAAGCCTGAAAAATAAAGATTCATGTCGTGAAATTTAATGTCCTCTTCTTGTTTATTCCATGTAACTTTTCACTCTCCCAATACACAACCTAATTGTATTTGCAAACAAACTAGCTCCACTGTTATTTTACTATAAGAGTAAAGCATTGTTGCATCACTGTGAATATCCTATAAAATATGTACCAGCCTGCTGACCACAAGCTGCTTTCATCAGCTCTTCCTGGAATGAACAGTCCCATTTCCACGTTTTTCCATATTCCATGTTGTAAACTGTTTTCTTGTCTGTACACAGCATCTATTAACATCTGTCAACAGGTTTTCTTGGGCGTTTTCCCTCAGTCAGTGTGAGACTCTAAGGGAAGAGGATGTTGTTATGGTGCTATGTAAAGCCCTTTGAGACAAACTGGTTGTAAAAATTAGCTATACAAATAAACTTGCCTTGCCTAAAATTCAAATCAATAGCATGAGGTGTTTCACTGCAGAACCACTGCTTTGCTTTACGGTTGATACTTAATGAATAATTTCACTAATTTCTATTATCTTTTACCTTGAATTTAAAAAGCGACCAATTTAGCAGGCTTATATTCTTAGCATTTAACTGAGATCTATGCTGCTGCTTCATCTGCCCCCACACACCGTCAGCTTTAGGATAAATGATGCCTCATTGTCCAGCGATGACAAATTGCGCATTTCATGTCCAACAGAAGCACAATTCACATCTCCCTGTGATCTAGGGGCGCTCGATGTGGATCACTGAACACAAGTTCACAAATAAGTGGACTCATTCTGTTATGCCATCAAATCCCTAAGTGTCACTGACACTGAATGGAGAATTGTCTTGCATCACCTCAAAAGCACCAACACCACATAAAGACCGGTAAAGCCTGGTATCCAAATGGAAACTGTTGTTCCTTTCATCCTGGGACCCTGTGCCCATTAAAGAGTGATGAAACAGAATGCAACTGCTCATCCCTACTCAGTGCAAAATTTCAAAAACTCAAACATTCAAGAGGAACGGATATGATAGAGTAAGCCTGGGCATTTGTTTTATGTTGAGCAATGTGCACCGGATCACAGAATCTCATCTTTGAGGTGTTTATTGCCAGAAGACATAGCCCTGTGTTTAGTCAACATTTATTCAGTCTTTGTGTGGGACCTGTTGAGTTGATTCTACAGGACAACAGATTTCTTTACCAAAAACACCACACACATTTAAACAGAGCCAAACACAACAGGCCTCACAACCAACATGCTGCTTCTACAGGCAGTTCCAGAGAAATTTGGCAGAAGTTAGTGAGCAGCTTCTCTCCAAAACGTTGTCTCATTCAGCACAGCCAATGCAAATTTACTGGCACCTGCTGGAGAAAATCTTCATTTTTCCACCAGGGATCGCTTCTGGGAAATCCTAGTTTGACTCTAGTGTGGAGTGTGAAGTGCCACTAGAGGGCAACAAAGACCACTCAGCTGTTTGAGAGTGCCGAACCAAGAATCCTTGCAGAGGCTGTTTGGCCTATTTGTCCTTCTCCAAGTTTCTTTGTGTTCATTTCATTCAGTCTGATCCAACTAAATCTGACATGGCTACATGTATTCAGTGAATTTCCACATTTCTGCGGCTGTGTCTTTCAGTGGTTGGGACCCAAATGATGAGACATGAGATGCAACATACCCATAAGTACCACAAGCACATTAATCCAATATATACATACATATAATCACATATCCACATTTGGCAGTATTTTTATGAGTTCTACCCCATGGGAGATAATTCTGACAGTGATAAATATGCAGGCCAGGGAAGACACAGAGAAGGTATTTGCTAGAAAATTGTTTATTTCCCATGTCCACGTCATTCTCGACAAGATGAATACCTTTCATAAAGAGTAGATTACAATGTAGCCATGGTCTGGTGTAAAAGACAAGAGTGAGACTTTTATTAATTAAATAATGCACAAATATCATTGAAGAAACTAAACAGATTTCTATGTCTTGTTGCATGATCTGCTAAGCTTTCATCTCATTTCCACAATGCATTTAAAACATTTACCTTTTCCCTTTGCTCAAGTGCAGAAATCTCCTAGCAGCTCTACATTAAGTGATGTTTGGCACAAGGAAAACTTTATTGAACACTGACTATGCAAGGAAATGTTTGATGTGACTACCAAAGTGTTATATATATGCTGGTTATATTCACTTTAAAGATCCTAAACATTCTTCAGTGGTAGCCTACTTATCAACACAAGATGTTTTAATATATACACACGTTCATTTTAATGCCAGCAGAGGCATCCCAAGGGGAAAAATTCTTTTTTTCAGGCCTGAACTGAAACGACACATGATTTCATCTTGCCTTGGCATTCAGGTTCAGGTTCATTAACACAGTACATGCACGGCTATTAAACAGATGTGATCTCTGATTTTGTGACTCTGACGCACCTCCGAGGACAAAATTTCTGTTTCCTGACACAGGCCTGACAATGTTTCACATCAAGCAGCAGAACTTTACCCTGTCACTTCTGTCTGCTCTCATTCAGTGGACTCAGGAGGAACTACTTCCATCAGCAGCTGGAGATGCATGGTGATGGGCCCTGCATGGAAATGGAGGTCAAGGGTCAGATCAATACTGATCAAATGGGATCACCATGGGGTTAGCACAACCTGACACTGTGTCTCTTGAATATGTTTTCTGCTATTTTGAATGGAATATTTTCCCATTTTATTACCTGCTGCTGGCCGAGAGAATGTGATTCAGCAGCAGGAATTTTAAAGGGCACCTACTGGCAAGGCTGGTTTTCAGCCAAGAGACACTAGGTGGAAGGCAGAAAGCCTCCATTCTCCCCGTAACAAGCCATTTAACCATCACAATTACTCCTAAACTGTTTAATTAAGGTAAATAATGTGCATAGTTCCTCTTTAAAACTCAAGTTCCTAAATTTCAGTAAGAAATGAAAAAGTGAGCATACTCATGAGATTACGTGCCCAGTTGACCTTCAGGTGGACAAAAGGGTAGTAGAGGAGAAGTCCACTAAAGATGAAGATAGTGCAGTAGAGGTACTCCAGCTCTGGCTTATCAATGATGGGGGCCAGGACTAAGTAGCAGGACACCAGCACCATCAGGCCTGCTATGACGATCGGCACCTTCAAGGAATCAAAGTTACACTGGTTAAACTGTTTGATTTCTGCTTCTTCTTAGGAATTATTATGGATCTCTTCAGTACTTCATATAGCACTGTGCCATAACTAGTCAGTCAGTGACACTTTCAAAACCCTGAACAAAACAGCTGTTAGGATAAAGCAATATAAAAGAGCAATGTCCTGCACCTTGATCAAAGAGCCTCACCTTCACTGGTCTGTGGAGCTCCTTTCTTGTGAAGCGCATGACAATGAGAGCCAGAGCTGTCAGACCATAAAACGCCCACTGAGCAAAGCTGAAGTAGTTTATGAGAGTGTTTATGTCTGCTGGGATGATGTAGAAAACAGCCAACACACCCTAAAATAGGAAACAATAAAATAATATCAAACTTAAGAACCAGGGAAAGAGTAACAGAGAAAATGTTGTGTTTACATATGGATATACCTACTTATTGAATTATTGAATCTACAAGACTGACTCACATTGAATATGAGAGCAGGCAATGGGGTGTAGCGCTTTAGACTAATGTAGGATAAGATTTTCACCATGTGACCCTCTCTGCCAGATACGTAGGCCAGCCTGTGCAGTGGGAGGGGAAAGACAGAAATACAGTTTGTGATGATAAATATTCTTGAGTTCTTTCTATTTCTACCTCTTTCCTCTTGTCTGTCAAGTTTTTCTACCTCTAACACACTTCAGTGTTCTCATTTCTCCGTTACGCTTTGTGCTTTCTTTCCCATACACACAAATATGCCTATATAGCTTTATGCACACAGAAAATTATTCTTGAGCATGTGCATTTCATTTATAATGTAGCAGTTGCCTCTTTACCTGCCAGCAGTGAAGCAGCTTCCATTGGCAGAACCGAATGTGGAGAAGACAACAAAGAGAGGAACGATCCACGACAGAGGGTAAAGGACTCTGTCTCCAAAAGTCTAAGGTGGCACAAAGAAAAACTTTCAAAAAAAAAAAAAAAAAACAAATGAACTCTGAGCTTTTAAAAATCTGACAAATCTTTATCAACCTCTCGGCAGCCATGGCAGCCTTCAGTGTTCCTTACCACAGCCACAGCTGGAGACAACAGCAGTTCAGTGGTGGTCATAGCAGTGAAGTAAGCTATGTTGACCATCACATAGCAAACAGAAACCAAGGGGATCCCAATAAGGATGGCCAGTGGCAAGTTCCTAAAAGTAATTAACAATTATAAATCCATTCTGGAGGCAAATTCATTGTATATTATATGTTCTGCTTAGTAAAAGATTATCCATCCAATTGCCTTGAATGAACTCAAGTGTTTTCAAAGCGTTTTAACATTGAGTTTTTAATTTGTCTCACCTAAATGGGTCTTTCAGCTCCTCTGTGATGAAATTAAGTTGATTCCTGGGAAAACAACAAAATAAAAAAAAAACAGCCAACAAACGCTAAGCTAACGGTGATGAAGTAACTCTCCTCGCAGAATAGTGCATCAAAAATTGAGCCTAAAAGCCTAAAATAGCCTAAAATAGTCAGTAAGTGTGACACTCTAGCAATCATGCTTAACATCAGCAAGTGGTATATGGTATATATATATATATATATATATATATATATATATATATGGCCTATTCTAGTAACAACATGAGGGTTATTTGAGGCAAGAGAGCAGTATAAAGGTAGGCTCAGGACAGCAGGAAAAAAAACACTGCAGTGCATTACTCTGTAGTAGAGTGTGGTTAATCATATACATCCAGTTAAAAGGGAAAATGAAGTGAAGTACAACTGTTACCATCCATCATAAGCCCAAAGCCCATTGTAAAACGCAAGTCCAATTGCTCCAACAGATGATGTTGTTCCATCAAATGCATTTGACAATGTCTCAGTGTTTCCTGGCAATAAACACACAACAGTACATAGATGGATTGGTATGGTTAATGTTTCATTAAAAGAGAAAACCTTTAAAAGCAGAGCTGTAAATCAAATATGCTGACATAGGAGAACCCACCTTGAGCCAAAAGAACAATGCCAGCTCCCACTATGATGAGAATAATGAGAAGTTTGGCTGCAGTGAAGAGGTTCTGCACATAGTTTGCCAATCTGACACTCAGACAGTTGACCAAGACAATTAACACTGCAAAGAAAGAAAGAAAATTTGACTTTGGTATTTGAAATGAATGGCCAACAGTCCATCTGGCTTTAAAGCCTTAAATCTGGTTATTTCTTAACCTGGTAGTCAGAAACAACAAGTTTTTAATGATTAACAGAAGTTAATGGAAGAAAGCCTTCAGTGGCCAGTGCTGTTTTACTGCCAGATACATGATCAATTATCCCAACAATGGCTACTTCTGCATGTGCATCTTACTGTTTTAAACCATTAACTCACAAGGCAAGCTTACATATAGCTGCTGCAGACAGACTCTTGGTGACAACAACTGGAGGGGTGCAGCCGGGGTAAAAAGGAGTGGAGGCATATTCTGCAAAGCTCAAAGTGATGATGGCAAAGGAGGAGGGCTTCAACACCATGACTGTAGTCCAAGAGTAAAGGTAAGCCACAACAGAGCCGAAAGCCTCCATTAGATATGGATACTCCCCCCCGGATTTGGCAATCATAGTGCCAAGCTCAGCATAACATAATGCTCCTGTTTGGACACAGACATAGAAAGACAGTGACAAATGGGAACATGTGATGCAAATTAACAGAGGTGGCTTTCATCATTTCTTCCGGTCGGAGGTTCAAGGAACATTTTGAACATTCTCCCACCAAGAATCATTCAGTTTAAAACAAAACTCAATGCCAAACACCCTCAAAGTCAAAGAGAGTCATTTTGAAATTTTAAATCCTTGTTAATGCTTTTATCCCCAGGCATAATAATGTAGTTCTAATGACAGGCAGTAGATCTTAAGACTAAAGCTTACTAATGGTGAGAGATAATGGGTAAGATGATAATTTAATAATTTTATGCATAATTATTCCACATGAATTAATCAATTTTGTATTTTTTCAACATTTTTGTCTTCTTTTAATTATCTTTTTAAAAAAAAAAAAAAAAAAAAAAAGATAACGTCAGATCCAATCTTTGTCTTTGGATTGTTGCAAGTAAGTGACCTGAAAACTGAGGTCAAATCCAATCATAGTATTTGACATCAAGTAAGTTTATAAAAGGAAAAACAACTCTGTTTAATCACAGAGAGCTCAAAGTATGCTGCCAAAAATGCTAAATTGCAGGCTACTGGTTAACACCTAACCTACTGACCTCAGTGTAGCTTTGCTATGTTCAGTTCAATACACTGAATTTACAGCAGCAATTACAATGTCCTGACGAAGCAATTCTGTTATTGTGCAATCTTCTTTGCAATAACTTTTAGTGGTGTAACTCTGTATGTTGCCACTCTAAAGTCAAAGTATTACAAGAGGGACTTACACAGTCTGTTTACAAGGCCAGAGAGCAACGGAAAAACATAGCTGCTTGCCCTGACAGATATTTTTTGGCTTGTTCCTGATGTTCTCTCCAGAGGGGGTCATACATATACATACCTGCTAAACAATGCCAGAGTCATAATCACGTTTTACTCATATATACTAATGTTGTTCTTTTTGCTTTAGAATCCAGTAATCTATCTTATGCAAGAGACATTGTGTGGGGTGAAGGCTACTCTGCTCCTAATACAATGGCACTACACTAATGCTGAGTAAAGTGGTGTCTCAGTTTGGATGGTGTTCTCACCCAGAGTGGATAACACACCACAGGCAGCCCAGATGAGGAGGCAGGGTCCCACAGCTCCAGAGTACAGCAGAACAGCCTTAGGAGAAATGAAGATGCCCGAGCCGATCATGGTCCCCACAATGAGACAGATGCCGCTCAGTAGACCAACCTGACCACACACATGTAGAGGAAAAGGTATGTAGTTCAAGCTCACTTTTTAAAATGGTTTTTACTGGATGTTTGTGTGTGTGACACACACATCCTGTGCTGTATTTTTGTAATATGTGCATATATCTACATCTAAGTTTAGATTTTTTCCTACAAATAAAATTTTTACCAAAAAAAAACTGGTGACATAGTGAAGCTGGCACGTAGCATGACATGCACAAGACAATGGTTTGGTTTAGACTTTATTCTATTTGCACACTAAAACTTCTTGATCAGTGTCATGGGATTCTTGTTCATATGACTGGAAAGCCACATATGCGTGGATTTAATGAAAGGCATTGTCTCTTTAGTTGAATGAGGGGGGAATCACTCATTATCAGTTTTTTGGAACAACTGACATAATAATCCTGTTTTAACCTGTGAAACCCTCTCAGTCCCCCTAAATTCACTTCAGGGCTTAGGGAGCTTAGAGGCCTGGACAGCACCACTGAGTGGATCATTGTGGTGTTAATATGTGGAGATGGTTGCACTGGTACCGCCTGGTACTCAGTCCCAGCCCCCATTACTTTAAAAAGGTACGGATGGTGGGATCCTACTGTGTGAACATCTAATGAGGTGCATTCTCAGGAACACATACACACAGGACATGCAAACAGACACACACACACACACTTACATCTTTTTGAAGCACAGTGGCCTTCTCAGGCTGCTTGTCTTTGGTTTGAGAGTCCACACTGTTGCCAGTGCAGCCATTGTGCGACTCCTTCCTCCTTCTAACACTGCCCTCATCCATCTCTGTTTGCTAGTGGCCAAAAAAACAAAAGGAAGAAAAAGGAAAAAAACAAAACAGATACGGGATTATATTTCACACCACTTATATAAACTTTTACAAGATAAATAGCTTTGGTTTATGTTGCATTGTTAAATTCTAATCTTATCTAATCTTCGATGATTTTATCAAAGGTCATCACTTAGTTCACAAGGTAACTGATAAGGTTTAGAGGGAGTCACTATGCCCTGGCACCATACAGTTTCCCCTCACCCAGCTCTGCAATGAAAAACAACTCACAGAAAATCCACCTCAAAACAAACGTATTTACATTGTTAATCCTGTGATCCTACTGATCACTGATCCTACTATCCTCTGTGAGGCACTGCTCCATGTTTACAGCCCAGATATTGACTTTACACACTGTTTTTCAAGGTTTTGACATACAAGTGGTACTTTACAGCACAAAGTGTGTGTCACAGCTCAGAAAAAGGCACTGACAGGCTTCACCTTTTAGGGAAACTCTGTGTACTGAACAAGCAGCTAAACTTCTTTATTCTGGTTTAGGATGGATTTTCACTCACACCTCATAAGAGGACCACCAGCAAATTCCAAGAAGTCATGCACCTCTTTTGAGCCACTGTTTTGGTATGTATTTAGATAGATAGATAGATAGATAGATAGATATAGATAGATAGATAGATAGATAGATAGATAGATAGATAGATAGATAGATAGATAGATGAAGACACTGGAGGTCACACTCCCCATGATATAAATGTTTAACATCACTCTGTCTCATTACTTGTTCATTAACGACTGTTAAAGAGTATTTTGAACACAATGAAAAACTACACTGATGTTGACAGTTACTTTGTTGATATGCTACTTGATAATGAACCAAATATAATAAAAAATAATTATAACATGTATAATAATGAATATTAAAACAAAATTTTTACTTACATATGACTGGCAACACCAACCACCTCAGAGACGCTCCATGGACCTTGAATGCTGTTTTTTCTCTCTTTTTGGGGGAGGAGGAGTTGGGGAACTAGAAACACTGATATGAAATGAACTCTCAAATGATACTAAGCCAAGTTAAATGAAGGAAAGCAGGAATGTCTGATTCAGATGAAAACCTGAGGCTCCCTCAGACTGGACGCACTCCTCTGGTGGGAGGTTCCCATATCTGATTGGACCTCCTGGATAGCCCAGGATGAAAAGGGAGGTGGGTGAAGACAGGAAATGAGAGTGAGGTAAAGGTAGTTTAGCTGCTCAGTTAATGAAATCCACTGCTCAGAGCTCAGACTGTGTCCAGTTCAGCCACTAATGAAGGTAGGGACCCTGTGACTCTGTTTTAAACAACAGTACACAAGTATTTTGTAATTTTATAGATAATATGCAGGTGTACAGTTGACTACACAAAGAAGACCACGCTATACAGAAATTCCACCACATATTCCACCATTAACTGTGTTGGGAGACAAACCGGCTCATCTTCTCCTGTAGATGCTTCTCAGACTTATCATTACATGTGACTGATCCAATATGAGACTTTTCATCAGGTTTTCTCTTCTTTTGTAACACTGTTTCAAACCTCTGAAACAATTCCTCCTCTCTGAGCTCAGAGCCTGACTTCCTTCACAAAGCCTCTTTGATAAGGATATATGACACCTTGCGCATGCGTGTGTGTGTGTGCATGCACATTTGTGTGTGACTACGTTAGTGTGTTACATTCCCTTCCTACTCTGTCTCTCCTTCTCTTCTATTTACCTTCATGAGACTGTTAATGAAGTTTAATTTCATGCTGTAATGTTTTTCTTTGTCTGTTTCTTTTCTCATTATAAAACTGGTCGGCGCATTAACATTTTTTTTTATCACGGTCACATCACCACTTTAGTATTTATTGTCTTGATAAGTAAAACATAATTTGTGTTAATCAAGGCATTGTCTCTGCTTATACAAGTGTGTAAACTGTGGCAGACTATTGTAACCTTTGAAAAACAGAGGAATTTGTCTGGTTTTATGCTGTGCTACAAATGTGCAGATTTGTGGACTGCTTTCAGTGCAGCTTTCCAGTACAACCTATGATGTTTCTGCATGACGTGTTGTAGGTCAGATTGAGTTCAGTAATTCAGCTTTTGAAAGTCAGTTGTTATGATGGATGTGCAGCATATAGTGCAATAGCAATTAACTAAAATGAAAACAAGGTTTGCTGGGTTCCTCATTCTAACATCCATTACACAGTCGTGTTTGAATTCAGTTTCTCTGTTTATGATGACATCCTCAGTAAAACAGGATATACACCAACAGCCAAGCAACAATCTGGTATTCTGCCTTTACAGCTCGATTTGCAACTGACTTCCTGTGGTGACTGCAGTTCCTTGAGGCACTTGCGGAAAAAAATGTTTTTATGAAACCTGCAAGAGACTGTGAATGGTTGCTACCGACACAGTTGCTGCAGACAGACAGACTCGCCCACTCGTGGTAATCTGTGAACACAAGAACACATTTCATATGAACTCAGTAACCCTGAGAAGAAGGACTTATGACCAATAACAGAGTGCAAGTTTCAGGCACATTCAGGGGGCTTAGGATCTGAGTAAGTGCATTTACAGCAACAAATTCAGACTTTTAATTCAGACTGTGTACTTTCTGCAGCAGATGAACTAATTTAACCCCCCCCCCCCCACCACACCACCCACACACACACACACACACACACACACAAACACACACACATACACACAAAAAGTCTTGTTTCTTATGTGTTTCAACCATGTGTTAATATAAATTTATGGACTATTATATCCCAAATATCATTTAGACTTTGTATTATTGTAGCCATGGCAACTGAGCAAATATTTTCACTTGGTTAAACTGACACTAATGTAGAAACACATCTCACTGGATTACATTTGTTATGACTAAACAGCATTAGGAAATTCATGTGCTGATGATTGATCATTGAAAATGTAACAGTTTTTTTTTATCATGTGACTATTACAACAGATGACTGAATGAAACAATTAATCAGCAAAGACACTTCCTACCTCACTGACCGGCTCCATCAACAAACTCCTCCCTGCAGCCTCTGCTCATCTGATACAGTGAAATAGTAAAAACTCACCTTTTTAGAACATCTTTATGGAACAATACTGCATGTTGTATGTACCTTTCCAGGATGTTAGTGTGTTTTGAGCCCATTTGAACTCCTTGAAAGAGAAATGTAAAGAAAAACTATTATTATTGTTGTTGTTGTTATCATTATTGATAACCACTTCCATAGAGGACAGTGGCCTTGGAGCGCCTGCAGCTGGGAGACATCCGGCCTGTAGGGGGCGATAGCAGCTCCTGTTTGTCACCCATCACGTCATTTCCACCACCACAAATGGACCAAGGACTTTAACTTTGAGAGGCACCGGGTGTAAATTGACATAAACACTCTCGTAGTTTTAGGATGAACACCTCTCTGAAGCACTGGAAGGAGGCGGCCACTCTCATTTTAGCCGCGGGCCACAGACTCGGCGCGGACGGTTTATCGTCAAGGACGCCGCCGGTGACGGCCGCTCCGGGCTGCACTCCTGGAAGGTCTCACCTGCCGCACAGGTCCGCCTTCGATTACGAAGTGTTGTTGCTAAAGCGAAGCAGTAAAAGTGGATTCATGCCTAATGCGTACGTGTTCCCGGGGGTATGGTGGACTCGTCGGACTTTTCCAATGAGTGGCTGGACATATTCAAGTCTTTCAGGAACTCTCCCAGTTTCGGTTTGAGAAGCGTCAAACAGCCGGCGGAGACCAGACCTCCTATCTTCGCCACGGACCGGCTGAAACTGGGCTCTCCGATCCCGGGAGAGGTGGCCTTCAGGATCTGCGCCCTGAGGGAGACGTTTGAGGAGTCCGGTGTGCTGCTGGCTGTGTCCAAACAGGAGGAGAGGAGTTTGTTGACAAGTTTAGAGGACAGATGTGCTGCCACTGACCCGGTTCGGCATTATAAAGTGAACGAGCTGGGCGGCAGTGAACTCACCAGGTGGAGGGCTCTGGTGAACCAAAACCCCTCCAACTTCATCAGGATGTGCAGGGAGCTGGAGGTGTTGCCCAACATCTGGGCTTTGCACGAGTGGGGCAACTGGCTGACTCCCGTGGGCCGATACGGTGTGACCCGCTTTGACACGGCCTTCTTCATCTGCTGCCTGCAGGAGACCCCGGACACACTGCAGGATGAGAAGGAAATAGTGCGCTTCCAGGTGAGCCAGGGGTCGAGCCAGGTTGTCGATTCAACGCATTTCTAAACATTAGATGTTGACCAGAGTGCTTTGTTTTAGGAATACACTTAACTAAAAAATAGACACACAATGATGCAATCATGTGGTCATATCATAGTTGAGAAGAGATTCAACAACAGCTGTAAAACAAAACAAAAGTTGAATGGGATCCAAAGTGATCCAGGCTGAAAGTCACCACTGCTGCACTTCACAGCACAGTCTTGAACTGAATCTGTCAGCTCATCAGAGAGTCTAGTTTCCTTTTATTTGGTTTCTTTACTGTGATGGTAACACACAAACATGGAGAAAGCTGGTGTCAGTAATAATCTAGAAGACGACTGAGCATGTTTATGAGAAGAAAACTTATCCTGAATCCCTTTCCCAGGTTACTCAGTATTGTTTCTATGCCTATTTGACTAGTTTTAATCCACTGAAGGGCATGAAGGTGTCCTGTTATAAGCATCAATATAGACAGTTTGATGGGAAAAATTGTTAACTAACTGTTAAATCAGAGGTACAAAACTGTGCACATTACTTAACAATAATAAAAGTCCTGGAGACGACAGTGGTGAAAAGCTTCTAGTTGCTTAGTTCAAAAGTTTCCTGATGCTCATATAGCAGCACAAATGGTTTCAAGAGTATTTACATAATATAAGCTACTAAATATCTGTGTCCTTTGTGTGTCAGTTACACAGAAATATGTACTCTATGCTGCCAATTTCAGTTGATCAAATGAATGAAAAAAATAAAAATCCTATTATTATGTACAGTTTGATGAAGGGAAAACTTTCTCTCTGTTTCAGTGGTCCACACCTTCAGAGGTCCTGCAGAGCTACCAGGCACAGCAGCTGTGGATTGCCCCACCACAGTTCTACGAGCTCAGCCGCATGTGCCGCTTCCCACTGCTGAAGGACCTCCACAACTTCTCCAGTCAGCGTGCCACAGAGGGCTGCGAGCAGTGGCTGCCTGTTCTTTTCTCAAAAGATGAGCACCACATATCGGTGCTGCCAGGTACTGATTCTCTGCTCCATCTGATGCACATCCAGCCAAGCTGCCAAATATACTCAGCTGGGGGGCTCAGGGATTCCCAGAAAAAAGCAGAATCATTTATTTTCACAATATTTCCATCCATAAGTAATAAAATGATGGGGGGGGGGGGGGGGGGTGGTTATGGAAGTGCTGATCTAAAAGATATTTGCACTGTCTTTAAAATAATGAGTGACTGTGAGGTGATGTAATGAATATTTATACTCTGAGACATTAGTATTATAGATGGCTACTGTGATTAAGTGATCAAAGATTAATCATTTTCTCATTTCCCGTGTCTTTGTCTGCTATTTTCTTCTGCACTCTTGGGCTCTCCACTGTTTCCAGGTGACAAACTTTACCCATCGGACACTTCAGGAAAGACTCAAGTGGATACAAGCATAGACTGTCAGCTGGACAATCCTCAGGATAACTCGGCACTGCACCGCATAGTGATATCAAATCCATACAGCACAACTCTACAGGTCACCATCACACCCAGGTACAAGCACCTGCTGCCAGTTCTCGAACCAGCCTTGTCACATGACTCAAAAAGTCAGCTCTGACCTGTCCTGACATCCTTACATATTCACTTTTTTACTGTTAACCCTTTTTATTGATGGATACGCTATGATTTGTTTTCTTGGGTCAAACTTCTAGTCATGTCCTCGGTTTTCTTTCCTATTTGTTTTTCTCTGATGAAATTTCTGTGGACGGTCAAAATTTTGTCAGTACTGCACAGTATCACAAATTCACCTCAAGAGGCCTTACAGGGAAACTGAGGAAGAAGCTGCAGTGGCCATATTTTTACAAAACATGTAAAAGAGAACAACATATTGTTTTCTATCTGGGTAACAGAACTATAGACTGTGAACAAACATGAAGAATATGACTTGAGATGAGCATGAGCAACCTCCAGCTCCAACGGATGAAGACCTGGAAAGAGGACTGACTGCACAAACGCACAAGACACAAAATCCAAAACGCCTCTATTACATGGGACTCCTGGATAAGATCCTCGTGCAGAACATGTGGAATGGGGCTTTGACAACCACAAGAGGGGGAGAGAGGCCCCAGGATGGCCAGTGGTCCAGCACAGAGAGCCTGAGTGAACAGAGACAGGGAGAAAGAGGCACGCAGCCTGGATGCTTAATGTGCTTGAAGTGAAGTGATTGCTAATGGCCTTACTGTGCACAGTGTACACAGGACTGCTAGTTTTAGGTTTAACCCAGATACTCATATCTGGGTTGGTTCACTTTTGCTTTGTTTTAGTGTCAGCTTCTGGGTTTTTTGTCTTGATTAAAAGAGCTCAAATATGACAGTTGCATTTGATTTTGTTGTCAGCCGTTATCAGTGTGTCAGAGCTGTGGTTTTCTGTGGAGGAGCTGGGAGCGGGTTGCTTAGGAACCCTGTCTGGCTTTACATTTTAGTTAGTTTCAAACTATACAGAAAGTAATTATATAGCCATTTCATTTCCATCAAATTTAGCTTGTAACCATAGTAACTGTCAATATATCAAGCACCCACAGTTAATGGAGAGAGAGAGTGTGTGTGTGTGTGTGTGTTTTGGTGGTCCTCCTCTGTGGGAGTGCACATGTCAGTGGTGGAGGCTCTGTAGGGCTTCCACCACTGCCCCTTCGGGAGCCTTCCCTGCTCACAGCAGTGTTCATGGCAAATTAAGAAATGATCTCTGTTAAATGGGTTGTACCCTGTGTCTGCCATTTATGAGGTAATTCATTATTGAACACATCAATTTATTCATTATTAATTGGTTCTTTTTGTTGATAATGTCTCAAACAGCCATCTCCACATCTTATGGTGGTTTGTAATTTGCAAGTGAAAGCACATCAGGGATGAGCTGAGAGGAAGAGGTCAAATAATGAGTCTAAAGGGCACTTGACAAATTTTCACATCTGCTGTTACAGTGCATCATGGATGGTTACTGTAGATGCAGTCACAATGTTTATGCACCATCGCTGGTCACTGTAGTTCAATAACACCAACAACCCATTCGTTTCAGTATAATCCTGCTTTTTTGTAAACATTGCTAATGTGCAGACTTTATGTCTGTGTTGACCTTTAAGTCTATCTACAGTGTTGTGTTATTTTAAGATCTGAGATGAGTGAAATCAGCAGGCGGATGCTAAATCCGAAAAGAAGTTTGATAAACAGTGAGAAAAAGCAGCAGAAGCATACTGCAGAGTTTAATCTATAGATTTAAGATTTATCTGAATCGCTAGAACAAAAAGATCAAACATGTCACTCTGACCTACTTGAAACATGTTCTCCTAAGGCAATAAATATTTTGACACATTTTACCCGTGTGCATGAGAAAACATGTCTCCTGTCCTCACACCACATGTCCGTGTATGTGTGTGTGTGTGGGTGTGTGTGTTTGTGTAGGATGGCAGTGTCACAGAGGGGTTGAGTAGAAAAAACACTGTTCAATCCTCTCTGCTGTTTGCGGTGGAGAGTCCATTGAGGGTTTCCATGGCAACCCACAGCCTTGGAAACCCACTATCTTCGTCCAGATGAGGTGATGATGCAGTGGTCTGTCCCTGCCAAGTGTGCAGCTCATCTCTCCGTGAACCAGTCTGCTCAGTTTATTTGTTCCCAAGCGACGGAGCGAAGCAAATAACTGTCTCTCTTTATACACAAGTGCAAACAAAAGGCCTCCAAATAGGCACAGAGAAAGTGGATTTACTCACCTGTGAAGGGTAAATGTTTATACCTAATGAGACCCATACTCTAAAACTTTAATGCTGCAGCTATTTTGGGCAAGCTTGCATAACGGAGATTGCGACAAAATCATTTTAGTGTGCCAGAAACAGTCTCCAAGTTACATAAAGTAGTACTTTTGCATGAGCAAGCGCAAGGGACAAATTTTAAGTGTTTTACGAGGCTTTATCTCTTTCCACTGTTTCAGTCTCCTTCCTTTCTCCCTCATGTTTAATTAATCACCTTTTTATATTTTTGGATTCTCTGGATGACAATGTACTTCTGCAGTGAATTTCAAGAAGTTCATGACTCATTGCAAACAGAGCTCGGAGCCCCTGTCGAAATGACAACAAGGATAAACAAGATGTCAGAGATCTTACTGCGAATCGGGCGTGAGCATAGCATGCATCAAAGTGCTGCCCAGAAAAATCTGCTCGACTCTGCGGACGCTTCAAGGGGTCGAGTTATGTTTTTACATTTTCCCTCATGTTTCAAATCTGAAAGGGCTGAGAGGAGACAGACAAGAAAGTATTAGAGATAAAACACAGAGAAGGGCATCTAAGTGACCTGTAAACATTTAATGTCCCCAAATGACTGCTTGTTCCATCAGCAACTTGAATATTTTACACTTGCCAGTATTTTTAGGCCGAAGAAAATGACTTTTTTTTTTTAACAGTGAATCTATTACTCCCACATGGAGTCAGACCTCTGCTTCGAGGGAAGTTGCTGTAATTAAATTTGATCCAGCAAGATTTCTATAGACGTCCACTGCCTGGAACTGCTGCCGAATGTTCTATAAATGCTAGGAAACTATTTCCTGTATAAACTCCTCAAGAATGAGGGGAGGTGATCGTTAGAGTCTGTAGCTCTTTGGATGTGCAGTTGTTGAGCTGCAAGCGATGACAATGTTAACAGACTTTTCATTAGAATTCACAATGAAACCATAGATTGAAAAAATCATTTGTAAAACGACAATGACACCGTGTCTTACAGCAGCTGTGCTGTACATCAAAAGCGACGTGGCTTTACTCATTGTGAGCTCAGAATCCTTAGAGATAGGGCAGAGTAACATCTCAGCATCTCTTCCTTCATATACTGTGACAATGTCTTCCATATACAGCATCTGCTTAAGGTCTTTGAGCAGTGATGCCATGTGGGGTTTTATATTCCACTACCATCATAAACTGCATCATTTACTGTTTATACACATGTTATTTAGACTGTTATTTCTAATTGTGAAAATGATGTGGGATTTCCAGGACTCAATTGCAAACTATTTTTGTCCTGCAAGACACACAGAGAGATATGTTTCAAATAAATGTACAAACGTAAAAGTACAACACAGCATTTTGAGCACGCACAATTATTTTTGTTTCAGTAACTGGAACATGATTTAGGCTGTTGTGAGCTGTCAGACAGTCTTTGGTCCGTAGACAGTCAAGTGCTGGAACAGTCTGTGTTCATCCATTGCCCAGAACAGCCCCACCCCACCCCCACCCCGCCTACACCCAACGGCCACAGTGCACTATTGGCTTTGGCTCACCTACCATTCCAGAAATACCCTCAAAGACTCTTACAACTAAAACCATTATGGAGTTAAAGTATCTGTGCTAGTCTCCTTTCCACTTTAAATCAACCACTATTTTAACTGGGTGGTTACGTCTAAGATTATAATCCTCTACTTAAAATACCTCAGAGCACATCTGATATTTGCAGTCAAACTGGGCTAAAACCATTAGCTTAAACTCAAAAAAAATATCCCAAAGCCTCACACATAAGAGGAAAAAAGTCATTTGCTTCTTGTTGCATGGTCATTGTTTTGTGCAAACCTTGCTTTGGCATTGTCCTGTAAAGCACCTGCAGCACTATTTCTTCAGACTACAAGCACGCTTTTGAGTGTGTTTCAAAATTTTATTATAATAAATATACTTGATTGTATATACATTATCTGTCACAGCGGTAGACCGTATGTACAAACCCTCTATTCACATGTTTCAATGTTTACATTCAACACTGTTTGCAAGAAAGACCCTGTAAAGGAACATGAGCAGGCTTACAGTGAACGGGTGCATTATTAAAAGACTGTGGAAGTCTCTTAGGTCCAAAGGCTCTCATGTAGCACATTGTGATTTGATGCAACAAAGTAAGAAGCACGCCTATACTGCGGTCTGGCTATACAGATTTTTTTTGTATGATCTATCAAAAGTGTGCTAACACGTGTGGAGGACAGTGCAGATTTGCTCACATCCAGCTTGTGTTATGTGGAGAGTCAAGGTTTACTGTAACAGTGGCTCTATTGGTTACATGACCCTACTTTTCTGACTAGATGCCCCCTACCCAGGCTCCTTTGAACACATCTGACTTTGCTGGATTGAAATCATAAATTTCAAGCATCAATCAGCAGCACATCAGGGGGAATACTTAACAGTAGGCTACATTTATGCTTGAGCTTTTCCACTAATCCACTTGGATTACGCGTTGTTTATATCATCCTGATGGCCAGACACTGTCACGTAATTTTATGTCTTTTTATCCCCCCACCCTCTGTCAAAAATACACGACCCATTGGCTTTTCAAAACACTTATTTGTGCATCATCCATTCTCCCCGAGCGGCTATGTTGTTCTACATTGTATCTAGTGCAACTCCTCAACTCCACCGAATACATTCACAAATCTGAGAGAGATGAATAACTTGTCCACATTTTTTCAGCTCCTCAAGCCCACAAACAGCTCGTTGTCTCGTGTGGAGCTGCTGGCTCTGTAACCCACGGTGGCGCTTCCGTGGGCCGCCTCGCAGGATGTCCATCAAGTTAGGGGGTGAGGGTGGGTAGGGGGGGCAGTTCAGGACATATTGACAACCAGATATCCTAAAACCCCGGCGACAGTAAGGATGACAAGGAACATAAACAAAGCGCAGATTGGTGCGAACCCAGAACCCCTGCTGCCTCCAGCTTCCTCCTCTTTTGGCTCCTCTTCGCAGATGGAGATGACACCCACGGAGGAATTTCCGACACTCATGTTGGACTTGAGCTCGGCTCCTGCTTCCTGCTTCGCCTCGACGGCCCACGGCGCCACCTGCACCTTCATCTCCATTTCCTCCATCATCTGGCTCACCTGGGAGATCTCGGACTGCAGGTCCCGGAGGTCCGCCGTGTCGATGTTGCTGTCCGCCTCGTACTTCATGTTCTGCACGCTCATGGCCCGGGCCGCCACGGTGCTGGTGCTGCCGGTCATCCCCGTCTGGATGAGGTGTCTCGTCGGCACCTTGAGGGGGAAATCCTGCCCTATCTCCAGGGACCGTTTCATGTCCACCTCCAGGAGCTCCATGCTGCTGGAGAACAGCACCCATAGGCGCTCGTACTCGGCCCGGTCGTCTTTGCTGATGGTCTTATCTTTTAACAGAGAGGTCAGTTTAGTCCTGTTGGCCACGGCCAGCTCTTGGGCCTTTTTGCGGGTCCTCTTCAGCTCCTCTCGCAGGTTCTGCGAGTCCGAGGTGCTTCCGAGGGCGATGACCAAATGCCTGTAGCAGGCGGTCACTTTGTTCAAAGCATCCAGCATTGTTTTGCACTCCTCTTTCCCCATGATTGCTTATAAAGAAAACAACAACAACAAGAAGAACCTAAGCCTGAAATGATGAAATAATAACCAAAAAACAAAAAGAGGCTTGAGGAGAAATTGCGAGCTGCCAGCAGTGCTTGCTTAGACCTTGTCCCTAGTTTAGTTCCCACTGGGATCACACCCCCAGCTCTGCAAATCCCCTCAATGCACTAGTCAGAGCAAATGCCTTTCTATCCATGCTCTTTCCTGTCAGCGAGCAGGCACAGAGAGCAGCTTAGAAATTAATGCGTCCGCTATGGCTCTACACTGACTACCTTTGCGCTTCACCACTCGAGATCAAACAGCGCCGGAGCTCCTCTCCTGCAGGATGGAAGCAGATGAATGTGAAACAATCCAAACCTCTTCACAACCTGCCTCTGTCTCTCTCTCTGTGTCTCTCCTTTTTTATGAGACCACGATCCAGATTCAGCAACAGGTGTCAAAACATCCGCCTGGCTGCTTTACGTAGGGGAAAACGATGCCTTTCGCGTCAGCAGCTTAAAATAAGTCCATAAATGTTGAAAGATGTGAGGCGGCTGGGAAAATGGAGATCTCCATTCAGAGTTAGAAAAGCAGAAAAGAGCGCCTCGGGTTCAGGAGCGTCCATGGAACTGTGCGCGAGAGCAGCCTTTGGGTTTTGATTGTGGTTATAGTGTTATGTGTGTATGGGGAGCTGTCCAATTCAGCACCCAATCGATGATGTTTAAATACCAGTAAGCGCCTTCTGTGGTCACATGTGCGCACTAAACAGAGCCATTCAGCGACAGGCTGGGAAACAAAGCAGCCACACTCCCATTGGTTTGCTGCCACAGTAAACGCGTCCTGTCATTGGCTGCTCTTTCCAGAAAGTGGGCGGGGCTGTGTTGTCTGTCTGCGCGAGATGTCAAATCACAGAAACCCTAACCTATCTGTCATTTGTCATGGGGGTGGGGGGGTCCCTGCATGGGTTGACAGCTACATTTCCGGAGACAAGTGAAGCGGAGGCTGATGGCTGACAAGATGCTAACCAGGCTGTGATGTAGAGATTCAGGGCTGCAGGAGGAGCACAGCTTTAACAGCAGGAACAACTGTTGTCAGTGCTCCCCTCATTACTTTTTACTAGATTTTGCATGAGTATAACAACTCACACATTCATTTCTTCTGTGTTTAGCACAGTTGCATCCCTCACAGCCAATTAGACAAGCACACAGTCTGTTCTTGCACACGTTGTGGGTTGGATAATGTGTTCTTTACCTTGTTGAGTCCTGCTGTGTTGAGAGGTGAGAGGCAGATAAGGCTATGCGGTGTTTGCCTGGTTTGCTCTTTTTGCATTATTGAAGCGGATGGGGCCTAATGATCCAGTCACTGCGGTGTCAAACTAATGGACTGAAGTGCAGAGGATGCCTGAAGAACTGAGGCTTGTTGGTTTCACATAAGAGAGCATCTGCTCTGGCATGTGGGTTTATTTATTTCTGCTTATTCCCAGTTTGAAAAATGTAGCTCTCTAACCTATTGAAACGTCATGCATATAACTCAGTTTTGCACATTATTACCTTGATCCTACCTCCCCCATTACACAAGATGAATTTGATCTTACTCTATATGCCTCTGCTCTATGTGGACTGCAGAATCTATATATCGGAGACAATAGCAAACACAGTGGTTACTGACTGATAACAAATATCAGGGCTGAGTCAGATGTTTTGCTAAGATCTTGGCAAATAAAGCTTTTTTCCTTTAAAAGTGTTTCCATGGCAACCTCTCACCTCCTGGCAGGTGCCCCTCAGTTATTTCTCTGTAAGGTGTTCAGTTACTGATGGCACAGTAAATTATCAGCAGTCGTGCTCTCAGCCTCTCGTGTTGTATTCAGTCTTGCAGCTCAGCTGTTGTCCACAGAGACGTTCACCAGAGGCAGTTGGATCGATTGAGGGAATGGAAGGAATGATTGGAGGTAGTATGAAGGTATTTTGAAAGCTATGGTTTCTTGCTTGATTTTACAAGTGAAGACTGTTGAAATCATAATGCTGATTTATTCAGCTGAATGTTACATAATGTGGCATTTCATTGTTTTCAAAAATTGCAAATTTGCAGCAACTCTTGGATTCCTGAATTTAAAAACCTCCGGGAGAACCTTGGCCTGTCGACAATTACACATTTGGGAATTTGTGTCTTTTCAGTATCGAATTCGTCACCTTTAATGTGGAACTGGCAGAATGGTAGGATTACTCACTAAAATTGCCCACAGTGTCTTGTCTGTCTGCTGGCGTTGGTATAATAAGATTGCTGGTAAACTGGTATGTTCGATTCAGTTGTCAAGATGAGTCAGACATGGTCTGACTGCTCTATAGTGAACACATTATGAAAAACTTAATGTGATTTCCTGTAGGGGGTCCCTGTGGAAAACAGAGAAGATAGGGAGCAGTTCCAGGTGTTCCTCTGTTTACACTGTTGGAATGAAACTCACCTGAGCTGTTTGTGTGCCATATGAAACACCAAACTACCAGTGGATTAAGACCTGCTTTTCATCAAATATGAAACATTTCAATGTGCAAGAAAGAGACAACATCTGATACTTTCATTACAAATAAAGCTGGAAAAATACTGATGATGTCATTAGATTGCAGTTTTGAGGTCAGTGGATCAATTCAGGCATCAATTCGTGACCTTCTTAAAGGTGTCATATGTGGCTTTTCTGTATTGCAATGTCTAAAAACTAGGGCTCTGTCATATATTTTGTTGTGTTGAGCTGAATATTTTTATCCACTCTGAAGCCACATTTTTACAACACACAGTTTAAATGTAAAATATATGTTTTAACTGCAATAAGGATTTTAGTCATCGGACATCTGGATCATGAATTAAAAGAAACGGTCTTACCACTTTTAATCACCTGATTGATTTGTTTTGGAGAGGAAGACCCTCTGCAGAAGAGTCAGCGCTTCAGCTGACACTGAGGGATCCACACTAGGAGGACCTGATTTTAATGCCAGCAAAGGTGAAGACAGCAGCTCCCATGATCCCACACTACTTAAAGATATCAATTAATTCCATCCATTGACTAACAGCAGACAATTTCAAATTGCATATAAGGCAGATTAAGTTGGTCATGTGAAAGGTACTTTAAATGAAAGCAGTCCGACTTTTTGGGTGGCAGACTGTTCTAAAATTACATAATTATCAAACAACATTAGGAGATGCTGTATAAACCAACCTATTCCACTGCTGTGACATTTGTAAATGGGGACAGACTTATCTGTGCTCATAACAGGAACCCACAGACTGGTTTTTGTTTCACATTTTAAAGTGCAGCGTAACCAGCTCACTGAGCACAGCTGGCTATTAACCTTCAACCCAGTGAATACAAACTGTGCCACAATTTTCTTTTTCACCTAAAACAGAGTCCCATTCAGATGCATGTTCTAAGGTGATATATTTGAAAATAAAAAAAAGACTTTGATCAAAAATGAATAAATAAACAGACAGTAGTATAAAACAGTACACTCTGTCCTGAAATTAAAATGCGAGTGTGCTCAGATGAGACATGTCGTGACAACACCAAGAGCAAAAGCACCCCCAGGTTTAAGAGGTTAAGATGAAGAGGAAACCAAAGGAAAGCAAAAATGACTTACAGAGGTGGGGGTTGACAAGTGCTGCTATAAAATGATCTACAAACTCTCTAATCCAGATTAGCAGGTTGCTGGGATTAGCAGTATAATGCTCACTAATGTATCTTTTAATGGAGGGTTCGTCTCTCTCTCAAGCATTTTCATCATATGGAATCAATGGTTTTAGGCAGGAAATGGAGCCCGCTGGCACTAGTGTGAGATAATGGTCTGAGGGGGACAGACATAAAGATGTTTCCCCTCGCAGCGCAATAATGCCCTGAGCAAATGCATCAGAAAGTTTTGAACAAACTCTGTTGGGCCTCGTGATAATCCCAGTCAAATGTTCCTGCACTGACTGCACTTTTCTCCAACACTAACGTCTGCTTTCCAGATGAGATGAGTGTGAGCAAGCGAGTGAGTGAGTTTGACTCACATCTGCTGATACAGTGTCCAGAACTAGATCAGCATCTCTGTGGCCTGCCTGTCTAATCTTACATGATCACGAAAAGCTGACTTGACGTCTTGCTACTAGTGTTGGGCCGGGGGGAAAAAAATCCCTTAAAAGCCAAAGATTACTTGGCTGGGCCTCAGATTTAGATTTCAAAGTGTGTTGTTTTAAGTGGTTTGGGACAGTGAGCAGCAAGGCAGACGGGTGAGGGAGCCCAGAGGTGGAGGTTGTTTATGGAAGTATGAGGAAGAGTCAGCCAGTTAGAGGCAGAGCACTGCGGAGAGGGGGAAAGGGAGAGAGGACAGAGAGAACCAGAGAAAGAGGAAGTCTGTCTTTGTTGAATTATTGATGTACCTCATCCACTATGTGGTCTCTTACACAGCGCAGCACGCAGCAGTGGGGTGAACCGTGAGTCACGCCTCAACTCCATGAAGGTCCAGACTGAGGAGGTTCTCCACTCAACCTTGATTACACACACACACACACACAAAATAATGCTCCTGTCTTGCCTCCCTGTGAAAAGGGGGTACTAATGTTACCATAAAAGCTCTCATATAAACTTTGTATTGATTGTGGGTACTGTGATGTAGCACTCAGGAAGAGTGGTTTGTATGCATGTGTGCAGGCAAGCTGAACTTTTGCTCTCCCTAAGATCTAATCACAGTAATCCTCCAGCACCTCTGAAGCTCACTTTTTATTTAACACATTATATCTCATGTCTTGATTGATTCAAAAACCAAAGAGATTTAACATTTAGCAGTGTGAGTATAGAAACAGTCCGTAGAACAACAAATTAAATGTTTTTACACATTTTTTACACGATGTATTTGCAATATCTGGGAACACTTTGAAAGAAACACAATATATATTGCTATAACCAATGTATCAACAACCATACAGAATCAAATAAAGAACAATTACACGCAATGGACAATGAAAAGCCAACCGGGCATGACTATATATGTGAATTATTAAATTATTATTATATAATTTTATTTAATCATAATTTGTGTGTTTTGTCTGCATTTAAATGAGATTAATTAGTGGTTCCCACTACTATCGTTATGAAATAACACGACCTAGATTTCAGGTTTTACACCCTGTAGTCGTAATGAATGGGCTGGCACTAATGCATGGACGTCATTTTTTTTTTAAAGTAGAGTGGAGTAAGCCTCTCTAGTGTACTGCAGAATATAGTACGCTCTCCATGCTAAACTGAGGTGAGCCAAAAGGATCCCTGGCACCTGCTGGTCCAAGGCTTAGCTCTAATCCTGTCACATCAGGGTAGACTCTGGAGAATCCAAAGGAGGTTTGGCAAGAGTGAGTATGGATGGGGAATGACGTTAATATAACAGGCTAAGACCTGTGCCATTCATAGAATGTCTGTTTAAACAGATACAGCCTGCCCAACTTTTGAGTTTGTGTGCGCGCATGTGTGCGCGTGTGTGCAAGTGTGTGAAGGAGGTAACTCTTTGTCCAATGGCTCCTCTTGTTGAAGCCGTAATGTATTCTATTATATGTGTTTCCTTTCTCCACTAAATGGAAGGCAGTGAAAGAAGGAATTAATGCACGTATTAAAAAGATGGCCTACACCAGCCTTTCAAAGGACATTCAACTGTGCCACTACAACAGACTGTAAGAGCTTTCTATATTTATTAAGAGACACACATCAGTGACCTTTAAGAGTCTTGAGCTGGTATCTGTCACAGTTTTGTAATGCTCATTGGATTCCAGCAAGGCATTTCATTATATTCATAGTAAACATACAAAGAAACATACAAAGAGAGCCAATGGCCTCAGCGGTGAAAGGTCGTGGCCCTTTTCTCTTTTACTCTTGCACTTTTAGAAAGGCCAACAGATTGCCCTTCTCAGAAAATCCCCTCTAAAAGGCTTCTGGGGTGGATTTGTGGTTGGGCGAGCCGAAGGTGGATGCGGCAGAGATAAGCCCTGTGCAAGGTTAGATGCCATTCCATCATGGCCTGGGTCTGTGTCATTCTTCATGCTAGTGTGGACAAGAGTCCCAAAGGTTAAAACTTCTCTACATCTGCTTTGATTTTCAGTCAGTCAGTCCACCATCTCTCAGTCATATGAGTTCAAAGGAGGATTTGATTGCATACATTTTTCTTGGATATTCACAGCACATATAGACAGATGGTTGCAGTCACCCTGCTGCATTAGCAGAATTACACAGGAAAAGGCACAAGGGTCATGTGATGTTTGAACTCAGTGCCACAGAGAACTGCATAAAAGCAGATTTATAAATACCACATACAGCAATCAATGCCTTTATAAATAGAGAAGAAAAATCATTTTTGTTTTCAATTTTCTGAAAGTTTATTTGTAATAATGACAGTAAAACATACGTATCCTTAAAGAATCACCTGATCTTATTCAAACCAATTCAATATCATGTGTGACATTCATCAGATTTATTCATATCAATTTTGTTTTTCTCAGTAATAACGTTCATATACCATCATGTTCATACACCACCATCTCCCTCCTGTCTCACTTTCTCTTTCTCTTTGCCTCAAATGAACCAATGTCAGGTACACCATGTAAATCACAACACCAGAGCAGTTTTTCCTGAGGCACTTTTTAAGAATTAATGAAAACCTTTTTTTTTTATTTTTATTTTTTTGAGATATAAAGATATTTCCTTGAAGTTTTACCTAAATCTCTGCACCCTACTCAGAACTCATAGCCTATGCTGTCAAAAGGAGAAGATGCAGAAATATTGAAACTGTTATTAGTTTACTTATTTGCAAAGGAGTGGTTTGACAGTTCATTCATTTTGAATGATATCTAGCCTATCTCCTTCTCATCTAAATATAAAGCTACAGCTAGCACCTGGTGAGCTTAGTTTAGCACACAGGGGATAATATGGGCCAACAGATCCAGCACCTCAGGCAGTCAAAGCTGCCCCAGGCGAGAAATCACTCCCCATAAAGTATTGGTTTTTATTCTTGTGTTTTTTAAGGTTTGGAAAGAAAAAGATCCAGACAGTGGCAAGCTAGCTGGCTCCCATGATCCCACCCTCTCCTCCTCCCTCAGTAGTTGTATTAATCTAATCCAACCAGCTCGAATCTCATTTACTGACAACAAGTGATCCTACCTTTTTTCTTAGAAAGATAAACTTATTTCCCAATATTTTTGAGCTATTCGTCTAAGAAAACACTGGTGAATGTTTTCCATGTTTTTCAAGACACTTTCCTTCATATGGTGTTTTATAACTTCTCCTCAACGGTGTCTTATCTGCTTGTATAGTTCCCAAACAATACACCACAAAGGGTGTTCTAGCCTACCATCTTTATACATACCAATAAACAACTGTGCTATTGTCCTGAATGAATCTGGGTGTTACACAACACAGAGAGTAGATTACAATACATCATATCAAGATGCAGTGGCTGGACAAGGTGTTAATGTGTGAGGCCGTGCTAACACATTGTTTTAACCCATAACATCTTAATCTATCCTCGAAAAAGCCAACAAATGAGACTGCCCAGCTGCGGCTTTGAGTTGAAATACATGATACATGAAAATACTGATCTTGGGCTATGTTTTCCTGTTATAATCTCTCCTTTTTGCTTGTGTTTTTCTTCCTCTCTCGCCCAGCAAATGCATTTTTTCTCATCCCCTCCGATGTGAGCAAAGTCCTGTATCTTTTTCCCCCTTTTATTCCTGTGCACACACATGATGACAAGGGGACCAGCTATGGTCGCATCACATACTCGATCTGAACCACTCTGCTCTCCACTCCACTTTGCTTCACTTCATTTCACTCTCCAAAACCCAGCATGTCAACAAGGGGTGGTGATGGGGACTGCATCAGAAATAATAATGCACATGGGAACCCAAGGCCCCCCGGCGGGAGATTTTATTTGTTACATGAGCACTTAGCATTCATTATTTAATCGGATACAAGACTCCTGATTACATCAAGAGTTAAAATCAAATCACCCTGCTTGTCTCAGATGCTATTGGCTAGTTTCTAGTGCTTATTGTTGCTCATCTAAGTAGGAGATGTTTGTGGGGATGTATACCAGGTGGGGATGCCCTTTAGGAGGATGCAGCAGACAGTTTATATGCTGCCACAGCGGTTGCTCCTTTGGCAGACAGTCAGATGCTCATCTAGCTATAATGAGAGAGAGAGAGAGAGAGAGAGAGAGAGAAGTAGTTCTGGAAATGGAAAGGGCTTCAGTCCCCTGATTCAGCCTTTAAGCTGCTTTAGAGGATTTCTGGGTATTTTTTCTCTCCCTCCCTCTAAAACAGACAGCTGATATTGGCTCTGAACCAGAACAGGAGAGGGTAGAAGCCCTGAGCTTTAACTGCGCAGCTGCAGACGTAGGGCAGGGAAGGGCCAAGCTGCTTTGTCTTGGCTTTATAATCCACTCTTGGGAGACACATGAGGGCAGAGACCGCTGCCAGAAAGGTCCTGCTGCTCCTTACTGGGGACACCCTACTACAAGTGGGAATCTGTCCCTAGGTGACCTCACTGTGCTCAGGTCAAACTGAATATTTTTTGCTGTGTCAAATTATGTGTTTTTTTTTTTAGCTGTCAATCCCAGATGCATCTAACATGCTTGAAAGTTTTAAGTTTTAGTCCCATGAGTGGGACAGAAACAGCTCTGTATTTTGGTGAAACTGATGGTTGTGGTCACTGTAGCAATGTCAGGAGCTGAGTCACTGAGTTGAAAAAGTCTGGGTTCAGAGCAGGCAAGCCGGAGGACTGTAAAATATTCATTAATTTTCTATACCCGCTTGTTCTTCTCAAGGTTGGGACAGAAGAACAACTGAAGTACAGACTGGTTTAAAAAAAAGTAGCCAGACAAACATTCAGTTCAGTGTACCTGCTGCAGAAACTGATGAACACTTGATGTTCACAGTGAAACATTTCACAGGCCAAATTTTGAGAATTTCATCAGTATTTTTATACCATTTGGAAATGAATGAGGATAAATGGCTGATGAGGATGATGGGGAAAAAAACAAACAAACAGGAAGTTTGCGGAAAAATGTCTGCAGAAGAATGAAGTACAATCAAAAGAGCTACTAATTAATGAAATACAGTGAAGGTGAATTCAGAAATGTGAGGTAGGCTAGTTATTCAGTGAGTCAAAGGCAAATTCATGTGAGAAAGAACTCCTTACCTATGCACTCTTACACACAGTTAGATAGATAGACTTTATTATTAGACACCAGGTCCATTTAAAAGAGACAAACACACAATAAAAATTTTAAAGAGACAGTCATACCAGTGTTTCCACGTGGCTGACTGGAATCTCACAGCATGGAGATTAGGATTAGACAGCAGCATTATGACAGCATTATGTGTATCATTCAATCGACAGACGAATTCATACATTAGTTTCCTTAACAAAGCATGACATGAATTAAATCGCACTCACTCGCACTGCACCACCTAGGTTTTCACAACAGAATTCGTAAACAATCGTTATAGACGACCTGAAGTTTGCGAATACTTTTACTTTTACTTTTACATATATACATATCCTGAAATTGTAGTATGTCAACACTGTGGTCAGTTTACTTAAGGAGTGTCATGTAGTGAGTTAAGACAATAGCACCCGCGAGTGGAGAACTGAGATTATCGCAGTTTGTGGATGTGATTCTGTAATAATCCACTGGGTGGTGCTGTTTGACCAAATGTTATTTTATCCGGAAGTTCTCGACGGGTACCGTAGAAGCCCGAAGCGAATCCCGGAAGCTCCCTCGTTACTGGTCGCTGTCTGATGTGTTGCAGCCACTGTGGGTTCGACTGCGTTGGAGCTGGAGCATAACCGGAACACCACGATGTATTAAGAAGACGCCCCCAACGAAATAAATCATAAAAATTAAGGTATGTGGCGTCGCTGTCATCCGGGAGGCTCGGCTTTTCCACTCGTCGGTCACATACATTGTTAGCATGCTAGCCCGGTTAGCTGCCGTTAGGGGCTAGTTAGCAAGCGAGATCTACCAAGCCAGTTCAATTGCATGTGAAGTGTCAAGCTAGCGAGGCGCGGTGCCTGTTGTGTGTGTATGTGTGTGTGTGTGTGTGTGTGTGTGTTTGTGCGTGTGTGGGTTCAGTTTCAGTCACGACCTTTAGTTATCTTTGCGGTAGGGAGGGAGACCCAGGTCGGTGCTTTCGGATTGCGGTTGGACCGGGGTAGCTCCACTTATGTGAGCATTAACACCGATGGCGGATGATAAATGAGAAGGTGGTGATTTACGGGCTCGTCGGTGTGAGGACAGGCTCTTATCTCAATCACACCTCGCTAACTAATCTGATGAGGTGCTGTAGTGTGTGGTCTGTGTGGTGGGACTCAAGGTTAGAGAGAGTTTGACCTATATTAGCTCCTGCCACTTACCAAAAACGTGAAAGTCTTTGATATATTTTACTTCAGTAACCTGTGGTTTTGTCAGTAGCAGCATCCCCCAGTGTGGCTGTTTGTCTGGCTACAAAAAGGAGGAAGGCACACACAGCAACGTTTTTTTGTTGTTTTGTTTTTTTTTTTAAGAACAACACCGCGGAGGTGATCGATAGTGTGCAGCTCAGGAACAACTACCGTGATTTACTGTCGATGTAAGTGTCACTACTGCAGTTTGATGGTTTGGGTAGAAACCGTAGAGATCAAAACACTGTGGATAGGACTGATTTGTCACCTCGGGGGCAAGACAGTAGAGAGAAATCTCTGATTACACCACAGACTATTGGCAGAAAATACTTGCAGTGTCACCACATTGCTATGAATACCCGGCATGATGGGTGTGTTTCCTCGGAGTGAGAAGGAAACACTTGCAAAATCCCGGGCAATACACAGTCTCATTCATACAGAGAGGAAGCAAGCATGAGACGATGTGGGGGAACTTTTTAGACCATACACTCAGTGTGCAGTTTTTAAATTTGTACATTTGCACTAACACTAATGTCTAATACAGCAGCCCTGCAATAGGCTACACTTTCCTGAACAGCTTTTGTTGATTGTTGTTGTTTGTGTTTACAGACTGGTTAATCCAGCTGCAGCTTGTCATGCTGTTAAATCACATCCTAATTCAAAATGAATATTTCCCACATCCATTGATAAGATGTGATGTTTGAGCAACCAGTGAACTTTAGTTGAATGAATGTAGAGCTTTATGTGTATGTGTGTTAGTCCAAGGTTGTCAAGACTTGATATATTTTGTGCATGTTTTTCACAGGTGGCACCCCACATGGCAGTATTTCATCCTCAGTGCTGATCCAGGAGATATACATCACAGCATGCTATTGTGAGGAGGACACGTATTAGGTAGGTTCCCCCCTAATCTCACGTGTCTTTTGGTTTCAGTGTTTTTTCAGCTAACAGAGAGGACAGCTATCGGTTTGGTCTTGCGCAAAAGCTGGAAGAGTGACATTCTTGTATGATAGTCCGCTAACAGAGACCCTTCACTTGAGAAGTCATTTGCAACCCAATTAATCTAGACAGCAAGCATTTAAAGATGGACAAAAACAGTGTTGAGTAACTTGATATGGCTTTTTTTAAGTTAATGAGTCAGTGTCAGCTTTGTTTGTTTCATTGAGTTTTGGGGTTGGATAAACCTGCCTTGTGTTATTTAATACTAAGGTTTTATTTGGTTGTGAATGTTGTAGATACGAACCTTTTACAGAGGAATCTGTATAAATAACAAGCCAGATTTGGATTCTGCTTGTAAACGCTGCCATTAGATTCTATCATGATTTATTTGGCCATGTCAATATTCCTGGCCTGGGCTGCTTTTATTTTTGGTTCTTACTGTTTTCAGGAAGAATTAAATTACCTTGGCCATTAAGCTGTTTGGAAAGTTTGAGATGTGACAGTAAAACATAAAGTCACAGAGTAAATCGATTCCTTCCTGTATTATTTTAGGCTTTACTATTGTTTCATCCAGTGTTCTTTAACATTACATCTTAGCCCTTGCTATGACTTAGTATGTGCTTACTCTGCAACAGAGTGGCCCAGCAGTGATTTGAGCAGGATGACAGTGAGGTGACTGTTGGTTGTATATGTCAGAGAGAGAGAGGAGGAGGGATAAGGCGAGGAGGGGAGAGGGACCAGTGGCTCTTGTGTTGTGCCCTCTGACTTGGAAGGGCAGACAGCTGGACAAGCAGCTGCTGTGGCTTTAATGGACCTGCTTCTCATTGTCCACAGAAAAATCAATATTTCCTAAACTAGCCAAGAGCAATTTTTGTTTGGTTTGGTGTATTTCAAGAGGAAACAGCATGGTGTTAAACAGCTGATAATGTGCAGTAATTATTATTAGCATCATTTATCATTTATCAAAGAGGTATACACACATAAGTGTGTAAAACACAGTTTTTTCTGGTAGCCCCATGCACAGTAACACAGAGCTCTTCTAGTCCCTCTGTGATCCTGGTGAAAATCTACTGCAGGTAATGTGCCGACCATTCATGAGTACCTCACACAACCCCACATTAATAAACCCAAATTGTCCCTTTAACTGAGGCACCTTCTTGCCAAGGACAAATAGAGCCTCTACAAATAGTATTGCATCTTTCAGGTCACATTTTTCCTCAAATCACTATAATAAATCTTGACATTTTTATTTATTAGTCATGTCTCTTCATTACAGTCTGGATATAATCAGGAGCTTTGTACTAGTCAAAAAATGCTTGCTAGTATTTTTCCAGCATTTCTCCACAGCTCCTGTGGTCCCCCGGCATCAGCTTTGTGAATATCAAACATCAATATAAGTTCATGCTGACACATGTAATAAGACCGCCTGTGCTCTCATGCATGTACCATGAGTTATTCCCGACACACCTCTAGTTGATTATTACTGATTGAGCCTCTTGTTTTCAATAGTTCCCAGCTGACAAACATAGAAGAACTGTTTCTATTTTTTTTTCATGTCATTGCAACATGCTGCTGTGATGCACTGAATCAAAGGTGTGAGGCAAGTCAATTCAAAGTTAGATTTATTTACCACAAGATGCTCCAATCGTTAGCCTTCATCTTTTTCATGTGTGAAATGGTTCTGTCAGCTGAGACAGTGCTGTCATCCCGCCATGACATTTTTCATGTAGAAGATGCTTTTTTTTTTTTTTTTTTTTTTTTTTTTTTTTTTTAAGTACCTTAAAGGGATATTCCAGTTTAACCCATGGTCTAACACACTGTGACGCGAGTTAGACCTCGGTCAAAAAAGCCACTCATAGCCACAAATTATGCTCAGAACAGCATCAAACTTCATCAACAGTACAAATAGGGTCCCAGCACATAAAACAAGGTGTCAATCATCTGCTAGCTTTGCCTGGTTTCTATTGAAAAGAGAGGAAAACAGAACTCACCCACTCGCCTCAGCCACTTGATAGTTGTGGGGAAAGCCCTGACGAGTCGATTACCAAATGCATCAGTGTTCCCGTCTGTCCTCCCTATCTGTTTCTAACAATAATTAGCAAGTGTTGACAGGGAAATGAACAGAGCAGAGTTGCTCAAATTATTAGTCAGCAAAACGTGTGTGAGTTTTTGAAACTAAGCCTCACTGCACTCCTTACTTTCTACTGCATTCGGTAATCGACTCATCAGGGATTTCCTACAACTAGAGAAGTTTGCGGTCGGCAAACTTGATCACTCGGGGGGAGGGGGATCTTACTCTGTGTCATGGTGCGTTAGACCATGGGTTAAAGTTACGCTGGAATATCCCTTTGATCTGTGCTTTCATAAATCAATGACACACACTGTCATATACCTGCACATGTCATGTATAGGTAAATGACAGTGTGTGTAGTACAGGGATGTGACACACTGTGACTAACTAATTAGACCTCTAGTTGGGTGAAACACGGAACTGTGTTATTAAGAATGAGAAGACCTATCTATCTATCTAAGATCTATCTATCTATCTATCTATCTATGTTTGTAATCTGTCTCTTTGACCTGTATTACTTTAACTCAGCCTTGATACTCAGTGTTATCTGTGGGACCAGATGTAATAGACCTGTATTAATACTGCACAGATAGAACATTTGGCAGCATTTATGTTGCAAATAATCCTTTGGATTTCTTTGAAGCTTAGAGCAAGTGAGATTCAGGATACACAAAGAATGACTGACTCAAGGTCAGGTAGCCAAACTTCAAAAATCTATTGCTAAAAGTGTTTTTTTTTCTCACACATTTTTAATAGAATGTTTCCATTACTGTGAACCAGTTACCATGAAATCACTGTGTGGCAAGATGTCGTCTCTGGTTTGGGGTTTCAGCTTCACGGGCCAAAATGCTCTCGGCCCCTTTGGCATTTTAGTATTGCAAGCGATTTCAGGGACACTCACTGACATGGAAAGTCTTTGGATGCAAGCAGAAACAAATAGCAGTGTGGTGTTCAGAGAGCAGTGTGGTCAGCTAGTCAGCTAAAGACAAACAGCTTAGCTCTGCACCACTCATTTCACTGGAAATGTCTCATTTGATTTAAATGCTTAATGTCATTTGCCTCAAAGCACCACACCAGTCCACAGTACCACTAAATCAACAACCCTCCACTATACAGCTCAGATAAGTGCTGTTGCAGCCTCACTAATGTAAGGTAACTCTGATTAAGTGTAAAACTGTGCTGAACACAACTCTTTAACTTGTCTTCCCTGTGTAAGATAATGACAGACTTACAGCAGTCAATACAATCTCTATTTAGCAACATCCTTTTTCACTTGAATATGCAGTACGTACTCAATAGTTAAACACTCGTATGCACTATATTGATATCCTACAGTGATACAGCTGAATGTAGTAGTTGAAAAGCAAAAGCTTTGAAACTGGTTTAAACACTTAAATGAATCAGATTCCAATGAAATTTTTCTGGGTAGTGCGTCATCATACTGAGATAAGATGGCAAAACACAGATCTCAATACAGACCCTGGTGAATGTCTGTACTTGATTAGCAAAAGAAAAAAATGTGTGTGTTTTGTGTCATCTGGAAACAAAATATCCCATTACAGTTATGTTGTAAACTGGCTGACTTTTCTTTTTATTCCAAGAAAACCTAAAATTGCAGCATATTTTGGTGCAGCCTTGTTTTGTGGGCTTACTTTGTCTCAGAGAGTCACAGCGAAACCTGCCAGCAGCAGGTAACTGGGTCTACAGATTATTATTAGCCCCGTATTCCTCATACACATGTACCTCAGCTGCAGGATCAGTTTCCTAAAGGGAGCGGGGCAGCCATTGATTTATCTTGAAGCTACGGACATGGTCTCTGGGGCTTGTCCTGAAGGTTCTCCTGTGACCTTGACATGAATACAGAAGAAGAAACCTCCAGTGGCTCATGTCTCATGTAATAACAGCTGCACGACTCAAAGGGCACTGAACTTGAAGAGTTGAGTCCAAGGTCAAACCACCCTTGTTGATACATTTTCTTTGCCTCATAAGTGGCAGGGCATTTTAGTTAGATGTCTATCCAACAACAAAATCCTGTGTACTTTTCCTTTAATTTTCTTATCAGCTCTTGTATCATATGTCCATCCTGATATATAACTACATCATTATTTATTCCTCTACCTCAGTCTCAAATTTCTCAATCTTCTCTGTAATTATTTTCAGAAATCTTAAGCTTAGTACAGAATGCAGTGCCCCTGATTTGTGCATTTGTTTTAACACACATCATAGCACAAAAGCCTGAATTCAATCTTCACATTTCTTCTTCCTGAAGGCAGGATGCAGTCTTCAAACCACCGACTGCGAGATATGGAGCAGCACCACCCGCTGCTGTCGGCAGGTGCAGACGTGGAGACAGGGAGCCTGGCAGCTGGAGTGATGGTTGGGAGTCCCCACGCAAGCCACACAGCAGGGAACCGCACACTGTGGTTCATTCAGGACAGCTGCGGGATGGTGTGTGCAACCATGACCTGGTTCCTGGTGCTGTACGCCGAATTCGTGGTGAACTTTGTTATGCTGCTGCCCGCCAAGAGCTTCTGGTACTCGCTCCTGAACGGGGCCACCTTCAACTCTCTGGCTGTGCTAGCACTGGCCTCACATCTACGCACCATGCTAACTGACCCGGTAAGGATGTTGAGTAAGAGTGGGTAAGGTTTATGATACAGTGAGTTAAGAGAAGAAGGCACAAAGCAGGGTTTGAAAGTGAAGAAGAGAAAACAGGGAACTAATGAGTGGAACAAAGATCATGTGTTAACAAATCAAATGTCACGGCAATAAAAACACTACTATACATTTGGTCTTCATCGAAAACAAAACAGAATAAATGATGGGTTACAGTTAAAAACAAAATGTCAGTGTTTTGTATGAACAGTTATCTTAAAAAAACAAATGTATTGATATCCAAGTTGAAGAATTTTGGTAGTGCCTGTTTCAGCAGGAGCAGGAAGCCCTGACACTTGTAATCACTCACTGATGTAATCTGGGACACTGAGCTGACGGCCTGTGTGTGAGGGCACACCGAAAGACAAGGCTGCGTAGAGCGGCCTGCTAAACTGTCTGAGTCGTCTGCCACAGCAGTTTAATTTGCTAGTCTGTTCAGAGTGCTGGGAGACTTCAGCCCAATATTCCCATTAAAGTTAAAGCCTCAAGTGCAAAGTCAGGGTCTTTGTTGGGTCAGCACATTTTCAACTGTAAATGCTCTTGGACCTTTTGCACAAGAGTTTCCATGTCCATGAGAAGTTTAACAATTAAGAATAATTTTAATATATTTTAAGAATAATTTTTTTCTTCAATATTAAATTAAATTGATGCCGTTTCCATTGACAGCAACTTTCTATTCCTCACATGATCCCTCAGGGATCACACAGCATTGTTGCTGATACTTTTGTCTAGAGTTTCTTTTGGCTAATTCATGCTACAGGGGGCTATAGGTCGAATGTTGACTTAGAGAAACTAGATGTCTGATGACAGCTCTTCCTGTGCCTTCTAGCCAAACAGCCCAGCCTCAACAATTGCTCTGTTTTAGAGCCTAAAATAGCCAACAGAAAGCTGAGCAGTGGTCTGTCAAACGAGGGTTTCCACTGATGTTTAAAAGTGAACTTAATTTCTGTATCTCGTTTTAGGTGGCAGTTTGTTGACTGTGGTTTACCCTAGTGGTAGCAGTAGCTTGTTAGGACATACTTTAGTTAGGAGTTAGGAGATGCTTTAGTTTAAACAGTAATACCCACCAGTAGAGTTGGTATTTCCAACAATTTCAGATAAGGTCAAACCAACATGTAGCCCTGCATAACTCTCCAAGATTGGTAGTGGGTATTTTAAGTCTTTTTTTCACAGGCCAAAAAAGCAAGTGTTGATGCACAAAGGCAGATTGACTTGTCTTAGCCCATGGCATAGTGCATCTATTTGTAACTGCCAACATTTTTCTTTGGCTGCCTGTCTCAGGGTGCAGTTCCTAAGGGCAACGCAACCAAGGAGTACATGGAGAGTTTGCAGCTGAAGCCTGGTGAGGTCATCTACAAGTGCCCAAAGTGTTGCAGTATCAAGCCTGAGAGGGCACACCACTGCAGGTCTGTGAAGCTGCTCCCACCAGTTTTACACAAGCATCCAAAGTGTTCAAAAACTTCTGTGTTGACAGCAGCAGTGTAGTTGATGACATCAGCATCAGCAGTCAATCTGTCTTCCATTAACATCTTCTCTCTCTCTCTCCTTCCCCCAGTATTTGTAAAAGATGCATCCGGAAGATGGATCACCACTGTCCCTGGGTCAATAATTGTGTAGGAGAAAAGAATCAGAGATTCTTTGTTCTTTTCACTGTAAGTACACAGAGGTACTGACGAAGTAGTCTTTATTTATTTGTAAAAAAAAAAAAATTAAATCACACATTACAAATTACAATATTATATAATATTAGAATTGTTTTTATATCACATTAGAGGGGAAAAAGTAATAAATCTTCTCATTTGCTTGTATGCTATGATGAAATAACCCGCTGAGGGTCATAACTCAGCGGTGAGGTCTTACACAGCAATCACAGGTCTACATGAAATAGCCATTTGTGATTGTCCTTACAACATCAGCACTTTTTTATTACCCCATGTGCTGACTACAACTTTTTGCCGACAGAAACATAAAGCTGTCCTATATGGCTGAGCAGCACAAGGTCACTTGTGTGATTAAATTTTCAGTTTGTTCTCAGACTGCCAGAGATAAGGGCGGTTAACAGTGTAAAAAAAAACCCACAAAAAAAAAACATTTTGTGGAAAGGCTTCATTAGCACAGTATATGAAGACCAAACTTGTTGGTTCCTCCTCTTAACTTTTGCTCTGCCACTCTGTTTTTTCACTTTATTCCTCTTTTGTTCTCTTTTCTGCACAGATGTACATAGCCTTGATTTCTGCCCATGCCCTGGGCCTCAGTGGAATGCACTTCTTCACCTGTATTAAGGTCCAGTGGAACGGTGAGGCCCGTCTGTCTTGTGGCATCAAATACAACATAAGTTTGACTCAAAAGTACAAACAGAATGTGATGAAGTAGTGTATGAGTAAGAAAAACAACTATTTATATGAGTGCTTGAAACTACTTGAAGAGATGAAGAGAAAGGCAGAGCACATGGAAAAAGAAAGAGATTGTTGTCTGGTTGTAAGAAGACCTGCTCTGCACAGATCATTGGAGTTGTGCAGAAAAATCATCGCAGAGCTGCCATTGATCTTTTCTTGCTCCCTTGTGAGTCTCTATGTAGGAATGAACCAGAAAATGAAGATGATATTTCATTGTTAGAGCCTCAATGTCTGCCCTCTACCGGACAATACTTACTGACTTAGCAAAGAAATGTTTTACATATACTTGTTCCTCATATTCAAGGCTACACTGACAGGTGCAAAAAGTCTCATTTACACCAGAGATCATTATTACTCCACATTTTCGAACCATTTTTTGTGTACAGGTTCAGTTTTCCATCCATCTTGGATTTGATGCATTTGAGTTGTTGTGTGCACATCCAGTCCTATGTTTAGGTCAGGTACAGGACTGCAGCATCATCACACAAAAATAAGGGGAGCACATACACAACATTATCAGTTTGCATTATGTCATTGATCTGCAGCTTTTAGGACCATAAAGGGGCTGAAAAAAGGCTTAGGAATACGTCTTGTTCCTGATGCATTGTTAATTTAGTTGGTGATTGATGTAACATTTCAGTTGTTCAGCGTAAATTAAACAAACCTCTCCTGCTCTCCTTCTCTGACCAGAGTGCAGTAACTTCTCTCCAGGGGTGTCTGTGTTGCTGTTGATCTTCCTCTGTCTGGAAGCCATCCTCTTCCTCACATTCACAGCTGTAATGTTTGGTACACAGATCCACTCTATCTGCAACGATGAGACGGTAAGTATCCATGGCAGCCCACAAGTTTTGCTCCTCAGGTTAGGGTTGTGTGTGTGGGCAGGAGGTGGCAGCGATGGCCACTATAAGATAAGGGCATCTAGAAAATAGATAAGGGAGCTGTAGTCTTTGTGCATGACTTTATCCTCTTCAGATTTATATATGATATATATATCAGTAGTTTAATTTAAGACTTTTCTCAGACAAGAAAACAAAGTATCAATATGATGACCTAAGGTTTGTCTCGATGTTTTTTCTCATTTTGATGTAATTGCCTATTGTTAATGAGCCAAAGCAATAAGGTAACTTAATGAGGAATCTTTCATTTACAGAGGGGTTTGAATGTCTTGCAGGAGATCGAACGTCTTAAAAACGAGAAGCCTACATGGGAGCGTCGCATGAGATGGGACGGAATGAAAGCCGTGTTTGGGGGTCCACCCTCTCTGCTATGGTGCAATCCATTCACTGGCCTCCGTCTGCGACGCCTGTTGCTGTTGACCCACAGTCGCCGCAGCGGGTCTGAGTTTTCTGTCTGAGACCAGAGCAGACTGAAGCAGGTCACAAACACTTGATCATCTCTCTAAAGCAAGATTTCTTGTCTGCCCCGCTCGGCTGGGGCTGATGAACCTCTGATCACCGAGCTCATCTTTCGTGTTTGAGTGACAGGGAGACTGGCTGCTCTGGTGGGACCCCAGTGCGTCAGTAAACCACCACTGAAAGTTTGTATTCTTACTCAAACTTACTGATGTAGACCCAAGACCACCGGTCTGCAGGAGTATGCTGAGGATCTGAAATATTGTTTTTAACATGAGCAGCTTTTGGTTTGTTTGTGTTTTCAGGTAAAGCATGCAGTATGTAACTCAAGTGAGTCTTTTTTCCCCCATGAGACCATCCAAGGTGCTGTTTGAACCCAATTTATGCACCTTCCGTACACAACCTCAGCAGTTTGTTTTCTCTGCTACGCACATGAGATTTGAGATTAGTGTTTGAATTTTTTTGAGATCAGCAACATATCTTTTATCATCGCTGGAACCACACGTGAATCTAAATGGGAAAATGCTTGAAACTGCTTTGTTGGACCCGGACAAGGGAAACACAGTCAAGGACATGCACTACTTACATGGCACTTGAGAACAAGCCTGGATACGGAGCACAGTGGACATCAGAAATAAAACTGTGCTACCTTGATTTGCATGTATGACAGCTCAATCAGTCAGCATCTCAGCCAGAAAGTGAGGCTTTCACTATGTTCAAATCAATGAACAGGCTACTGTGAACACAAGCCTCATTCTTATTCAAGAGGACTGAGTGGCTTTTCCTATCTGTTCATCTCCTTTGTCATGTTTTTTCCTGCCTGGGGCTGAAATTGTCCCTTCTTAACATTACTCAAGCCAGTATGAATTCATTCAGTCCCTTTTTTTTTTAACTGCTGAAGCGTCTTCAATTTTCATCACAGGAACCACTCCTCAACAATTGACCATAAATGACTCTCTGGACATGACTACTGTTATTCTAAATCTTCATTTGGGGGAAAAAATCTGTTTTTATTAGTCATGATGCCTGTGTTCATAAACTTTCTATTCCACCACTCCTGCAGGCTGCTCCACATCTCTCTCTCTTCTGCCGATTGGTGACCCTCCGACCACTGATAAGCCTCCCTGCATTTTCAAAATGAAGGGATTCAGGTTGAGCAACTTAAGCTGCTGAGAAGACAGAATGTTATTAAGTCTGAAATGTTTTACTCATGAAGTTTTCTGTATTTTAAAAATTGGAGGCTACGTCTGTGTATAGTAGAAATCCTTGGGCAAGAGCAGTTGGACAAGACTTCATAGCATTTAAACCCTGAAAAACAACCTTACAAAACCCCTTGAGACAGAGCCAAGTCTCAGACACTGTGGCTTTGCATGCTCCTTGGCCACCGCGTGGTGCAACTCGGTATCGCCTTTGAAAAGGAGAATTGAAAATACTAGTACAACCTCCTCTGGCTCATTGTGAGCTCATTCTGATCTGCAGAGCCAAGCTCTGTTGTGCAGCCAGCCAGTAGAATTATAAAGGATCTGCTTTGCTGAAAGAGGCTGAGGTATTGCACTCATTATACAAGCTTTAATACTGAACAAAGTCTCGGGGAGCTCAGCAAACGCTTGTGAGGCCTTTCCTACTTTACTCCAGAAATGTCAGGCCTGTAACATCCAGTGGCAGCGCAGTAGCAGATACTTTCCCGGTGTTATTAGAACACTTATCCATGCCTTTTAAAATCATTCCGTCAAGTGAATTTATTATCTTGAAACATTTTGTCATTATTGCCATATTAATGAAAGTGTTTTCTCACATTGTGACAACTATGTCTCCTATTTTTACTCTGCATAGGAAACGGGCCTGTTTGCACTGGATGAATGTGGCTTTTTGAATCTAGAGCTCAAGGTTTAAATGGGAGTCCAGACTGATAGGCTGGTATTGTCAAAGTGTTGTCGAATCTAGATTCTCAAAGTCTAATTTTTATGGCGTGTTGGACAATATACTGCTGTTTGTTCTCATCTGTGGTTGTCAGGAGAAGGAACTCTGTCTCCACTGTTTACACTACATGATGATATCTGACGCTCTGTGGCCAGGGTGTTTTAAGACATATATTGTCTATAGAATGTAAAACTTATCTATTTTGGGACTAAGGGACACAGCACTGAAAGCTAACTGATATCAGGGGATTTTTTTTTTATTATTATTTTTTATTTTATAAATACTGGCCTCTTGTTTCTCATTTTAATCTGCTTGCCTACATCACCTCAGTAACAGTTTTCTGGTTAAATGTTGGGAGAATATCATTTTCCTATTCAAACAATGTCATACTTTATGTTCAGCATGGTTCATTCAGCAGGTCCCTTCTCCTGACATGCTCAATGTACTTTCTAATGTGCGAGTATCAAAGTGAAAACAAGTCAAATTTAGCCAAACACAGGGCATCTCCTTATAGATCATAAGCATAAGACAGATTGTATTGTAAAACAGGGAAATTTGTACGATTTTAGTTCGACAGATGCACAAATAGGGTCAAATAGGACAACTTGTTTGACCAAGCAGCAGCTGTTGTTAAAAAATAGTTGCAGCTATTAGTTCTAACATTACTTTACATCTAGGGCCACTGAGAGGCCTAGAGTCCAATAAACACTAAATTTCTATTAGAATACAAGTAAATAACTGAAGCAGGACTTGAGGTAGCAGTGGACTAACAATTCTGCTGAACCTGGTGAATTATATTTGTAGCAGAACCTCAGCACTAATCATGGATCGACAAATATTCTGTATTGACTGGGCAAAGATAGGGCCAAGCTTTGTTGATTGTCCTATTTCATGACCAAACTCAGATGCTGTAATCATAATGTCTTAAACTGGGCTCCTGTCACAGGGTTAGTGGTTTTACATTCAGCAATAGAATCAGTGAATGATTATTTTTAAAGGGTTATGCTGTTAAATGTATTTTGAGCGTATGCCTATTCTCCACTCTGCTGTATGTTCAAGACAAACAACAATCACCATGGAGAGGGAAATGTATGATGTGTGAAACTGTGTAAACCAACACAAACACTATTCTGTCAAAGGTTTTTCTCACATTAGTTAGAGATTTGTGCAGAAAATCTAGGTTAAAGAGCATTTTGTGATGTATAGTAATGATTCTTAACAGGCTGGATGTTTAATCACAGATTTACCATTAACATTGCCATGAAAAGTTGAGAAAGGTTTTATTTCTTACTCCGAGAGAAGGTTTCTTCAAGAACAAGCCCTTCAGCTTTATAAACAAAGTATAAAGGTTACTATTAACAATATATAAATGGAATGTTTTACTCAAGTTTTTTTTTTTATTAATGTGTCATAATCTTATAATGTCTTCTATCTTTAAATGTCATTCTTTTGCATAATAAACTTGATTAAATTAAAGTCATCACTTGTGATTGATGGTCCATAATATACAATTTCTTTCTCTATTCCCAAGATTTGTTTCCTAACAATGTGTGTTAATTCTTTCACACTGCCTGAACATGCTCAAAATCAAAATCAGAAGTCATTGAAGTTGGATGGGTGGGGTGTTTGCCTCACTTTAAATTGGGATAAACATGTGGTAGAGATTATTTGACACTGGGAAAATGTAAAAAATATAAAAGAAATAACATCTAGTAAAGAGAAGTGAAACATTTGTGTGACACAGGTGCCCTGCCAAGCAAAACAGACACGTGACTTGTGTTGTTTGCGCAGTATATCACAAAAATCCCACAAGAATATAACCACAGAAACAAATTCAACACGAGAAATGAAAACAACAAGGGACACTACAGCTATATGAAAGTGTTCTGAACTGGCAGTGGTAACTGAAAGTGTATGAAAGTAAAAAAGCTTTAAAAAGAAAAGAAAAGAAAAAACTGTGGAAACCTACACTTGTCATTTCTTCATGTATTTTTATAAGCCTGTATTTTTTCTAAAGAATTTATTTTTTATACATTTTACAATTTATGTGCAGTTTCTTTACTTATTTATATGTCCAATTAATATGTCTGAACATTCAAGTAGGCTCGTACACACCGCACATGAATCCAATGACAACATTTGTTGGGATACTGAGAGGAAAAGAGCAACTAGCAAACTTAGAAATCCCCTCTGCTTTTCATAACAGGACCATAAATACGTAGCTGAATTCATTCGGTATGAGAAAAACAATATCAAATTCTTTCGTCCCTGAACTGAGACTCTCAGGCAGCATGCAGTATACACTCCCCAAGTAGCCATGTAATTTCACATGTAAAAGGGGAGTACCTCTTACGGTTGATTTTGTCTTCAGTCCAGTTGGTTGGTTCATATGTATCTTGTGTTTTTGCCCTGTTTGAGGCGCCATATACCTGGGATGAAGCATTGCCTGGGAGACTTTACTCGGGAAAGAAGAACCCACGTACCACCACACTACCCGCCTCCACTAAGTGACGCTAGCTCCTCTAAATACACTGACGGCCCTTTCCAGCTTCCGTTGAAATCGTCTGAATATGGCGGCAAACGAAAGCCAGCAAAGCGGGGTCGAGAGTATTGTCAACCGCTGGGTAGTGGATTATTATCTGTTTTTGGCTTTAGAGGCGTATAAAAATGGGCAGGCTGCGGTCTTCTGTGGCACCCGACATATACTCAACAGTAAGTTACTGCCATGTGTTTGCTGTCGCCCGCCAAGCTACAACTGTTTTTAGCAGGCTCATGTGTCTGTGTACACAACTTTACTGTCACAGGGTTGTTTTGTTCACGGGATGTTCACTCTCTCAAAAAGCCCCACTCACCTAATTGAATTGTGCACGCCTGTTACCACCGACAGTGTTATTCTTGTTGGGGATCGCAGGCCGTAGCTTAGCAAACATCTAGCTAAGTTGTTGTAAGTTGTCAGAAAACAAATCAAAGGTAAGTAGGACGAGGCGTCATGGTTGTGCTTTATGAATAGGAAATATGAGTAATGGTGTGTTGATACTCGTGTTTACACCTGTGACCCGACACAATCTAATCCATACATGCCAGGTCGTCTAATTTTCAGGCAAAATGTTCAAACGACTGAATATCACAGGGCTGGTTCCTAAAGCATGTATTATTGTAGGTCAGACATCAAGTTGCACACTGAAATTGTGTTAATATAGAAGAGTTGATGCAGGTTATTCCATACTGTTTGAGGATAATTTGAATCTCCCATGCAATCTTGTGTGGTTAAAGGTCAATCCCTTTGTGCTTACAGTTGAAGGCTGAGAATTAGATGCTCCTTTCTGAGATACACTGCAAGAGACAGTTATCTACAGCTGCACTCTCTCCCACGAACATGCCAAGGCCATGGTCCCTCCTCTTGCATCTGAAATCTCACTACTTGGCACATTCCAGACAGCTGCAGAGCTAGGTGATAAGTGGAGAAGAGCTAAACCATTATTATTCACCCAGGGAGTGTAAATCTTTATCTTAGTGTTTGTACCCAGTAGCCAGCTTTCCACCTTGTCCACTTTTCTGGTATAAGAATCTGAACTTCTGGTCTGGCCCCTCAGAATTGAGGTGGCATCACACACTCATGTTGTGAGTTGTGTTGTTGATCAAGCCCCAATAAACTTTTTCAGTATAAGACATCCTTCCTGCATAACGTCAGAATTTCTCCCTAACACGTACAATCTCAGTAAGGTTATAATTGTTAATGTATAATGCAAACTCAAATAGTCCTACTACAGTCAAAATATCTTAAAAGTGGGGTTTTATGCTCCATAGCTTTTTTTTAACCAAAATCTGTGACACTCAGTTATTTTATGCAGCATTAGGTAACTTCAATATGTGATGGACCTGTGTATATTAATGCTAATGAATTTGTTCACTGTCTTGTTATAGGTGTCTTGGACCGACCTTATGAGTCCACTGATACCCTGCCAACAAAGATTGGAATATTGCACTTCCTCTCCAGGATATATGATGGTGAAAGACTTGGTGAGAACAATATTGGGTCACTCACTGTCACACATTAGCTCAGTCACTGAGTCAAGAGTGTGTATCTTTGGGAGTTTAATCTGGCTCTGTGTATGCCTTTCTTTTATCTGTGCCTAGTAGAAAACATTCAGATACAGTCTATGCCAAAGTACAATACTGTGTGTGAGTCTAATGTTTACACGGTTACAAGTAAATAAAGCCTGTTTAAATGTGCGTACACGATTCACATTCATTTGGCAGTTTGGTTCAGAACACCACAGTGATGTCGATAATCAAACTCAGTCCCTCAGTTTTTTATAAGTTAAAGTGAACATTAAAAAACACCATGCTTGCTGACCAGAAGGAGATATCAGATCAGTATTATTTAGTAACAGGAAACGTGTAATTGCATGTACAAAATACAATGCAAGACATCTCTTGAAATCTACAGGTGAGCTAATATCCATTTCTGCCTGTACAACGTGGTTTGATGATTTCTAATGGATAGTTGTTGTTTTTTTCTTCTTCTTGCCTACAGACTACTTATTTGAGTCTGACCACTCAATAACTCCCCTGGAGTCAGCTTTAACACTACTGGATGGCCTTGCCAACAAATGCAGTGTCTCACAGGAGGATGTTGCAAATGCACGTTCTTCAATTAAGGAGATGGTAAAAAGTCTTTTGTTCAAAGTTCTGTGTTCTTGCTGTTTCTCCCATAAACACAAATGGATACAAATATAATGTAACTATGACGTAAGTGCTGCAGCAGTTGTGTGTATGCGCATGTGCTCCTGCATTTGTGTGTGGTTGCTTTCATAAAGTTTAATGAGATTTCATTTAGAAGTGCTTTTGTTTTTCTTTAGATGGTGCGAGTCTTAATTAAGAATGATGAATTTGACAAGGCAAAGGAACTGTTGAACAAATACTTTCCCAAACCAATGGTTGGCAAGGTGAGTTCAGTAATGTTCACTCAGTGTATCAAATCTATCAGATATCAGATAACATCCACTCTCTGTGTTAATGCATTCACACACATGTCCATTAATCATGCTGTCTTTGCGTTGTTACAGGAACGCTGCAGTTCATATTGTTAGCTGAAATGCTGTCTATTGTATCACAATGGGCATATCTTTTGAATGGCCAGCTCATTCATTTTACTTTTTTAAACACTAAACTGAGCAGCACACCTTCTAGGCACCCACAGATTGGTGCAGTGTCTGCTGCCCCAGTCTACTTTACTACTTTCCTACTTCATTCTTGAATCAGACCTCACTCAATAAAAAACATCTTTCTGAAATGTGCAGTGAGTGTATTAGTAGGGACTATGTCTGGAGCCGCAGTTCTTAATATATGACACACTTATCCACTTAGTTTGTCACCTCTTACAACAACATATCTTAAATTAGGTCATCGTGTTAGATATGTTACCAGATGAGCCAGAAGGTCTTCATGTTGAGTTTGCTGTTTTCATTTTTTAGCACAGTGTTGACTTCATGCTATTCTTTAATCATGTGCTTATCTTCTCTCTGTCTTAGAAAGCTATATACATGGGTCTCATCAGCAAGAAGAGTAAACAGCATGAACTCATTGAACGAATTGACTTCCGGCAGTTCAAGGACGAGATGCTCACCTTTTGCCAGAAATTCTGTTCATTCAATGTTCCCTTTCTACACAAGGTATGTTTCAACACATTCAGCACAAGATAAGGACTCACTGCATTTTTTTTTTGTTTGTTTGTTTTTTTTCATGAGCCTTTTCAAAGGTTTATGAATATTTTGAATTGAAGTGGTCAAAGATTTTGACATATTTAAAACATTTATCAACCAGTCCAAAGTCCCATTAAGTCTTTGACAAAGTTTTCATTGAGTTCAGAAAGAAAACCCTGCATGTGATGACCTTGATGTTTGTTCAGCCAATCCAGATATGACTCTTGTATCAGACATACCTGGCCTGACATCGGACACAAAGCAGGAAAGGACACTTGGATATTCTCAACGTTGTCAAACTATCACATTAATAGGAAGCAGACCAAACGATCCTCCTCTCAGAAACACACAGATACGCTATCTAGAGTCTCCCTGTCATGAAATACAACTCTCAGTACTTTCCTGAGGAGTGACTAGCAGAACACAGATCTGAGAAAATATCTAACCAGACTCCCACATTTGTCGTGTTTCTATGTAATAAAGTCAACGCCTGGATTTCTGTCATCTAGAATATCTGAAATAGCCATAGTGTAACGCTTTCTGATGTTTCATGTGCCCACACAGTTATCCTTTACACAAGAGAACTGGATATCCAAAATGTTTTTATTTCAATCAATATGATCAAAGAAGTACTGTTCAGGGACAGTGAGTTGTAGGAAATGTTTATAATGTGGTTTGATCAGTGACAGTTAACCTTACTGATATATCATGAAATCCAGTTCCTGCGTGTTGCCATCTTGTTGTTTAGGCCATGTTTGTCTACATGTGCTATCTCTTATTTTTGTAAGCCAAGAAAAAACCATATTAAACAGGTAACAAAAGGACCTCACATTTTCTGTTTAACAATTTTTGATAGCTTTAGAGTCAGTCAACCAGTGCTTGCCTCCACCAAAGTTATTCTGCAAATGAGTATTACAAGTGTTTACCCCAGTCATTGTCCTGCTGTGTTGTATTGAAGTAGAAACTGGAGATCTGTTGAATAGAGAAGTCAGACTCCTGAATTATAACTAATTAATATATGAATCAATAACTAAAGGATTTTTACTCATAAATTGTGGTGTTCAAGCTACACACTGTCGGGTTATCAGTCAAGTACATAACCTAATGCTTATTTATTTATGTTTTTGGTTTGTATCTATCTCTTAGGCTGCAACACAGCTCATTGACAAAAGGCTTATTGAGCAAAGTGACGTTGCAAGTGGATCTGGTGAGCAAGGTGAATGTGGTGTCACGAATCCACAAATGGTCAACATCTCATTTGTACCATGGTAGGCACGCTCTCCTTCTCAATTGACTTCACTACATTTCAAAGAAGCTCATCATTACTGGTGAAATACTGAATTAATTCACATCATGTTTTATGGTCTATACTGCCTCTACTGTGAGATGAATCACAGCAGTGGTAACAATTAAAACAAATTAAACCCTCCGACTCTTAATTTTTTGGTCTAAGCACTCTATTCAACCTCTTTTTTGTCTCTATTTTATCTTACAGCAAACATACAGTCATGCCAAGGTCAAGGCTGGAGGAAGTCTACAAGGCTCTGGCTGCAGGTTCTGAGGGGAGAACTTTTTCTCAGCTGGAAGAGGAGGTGGAGAGAGAGCAAGCAAGAAAAGAACACCTGTGCCTGCACCTCTCTCCTACTCCCAAGAGTAGCCCTGAACATAATGGGCTCTTCCAGAAGAGCCCTGAACATAACGGGCTCTTTCAGAGAGAATCAGGCAGTCCAATGGAGGGTTCCCCAGCAGACCAACCACCACAAACAGACACTGCTCCTGAAACACACGCAGATTCTCTTTCAAAGACGCATTCAGCGCCGAAGAAGCGGCGGCTTTACACCGTGGCACAACTTGTGGTTGAGCCGGACAGCCAGACAAGCTTGCAAAGCTCAACACTCTCTCAGGAGCAAGAGACAGAATTGGGAGCCGAAGAGCTGCCACCGTCACCGGCTGTGTCAAACGAGGACTCGCAGAGTCTTTATTTAACAGACAGTGAGGTTGCCGTACCCTCACGGACGCTCCACAGACGAACCAGCAAAAGATGCAGCAGGTAAATAACTAAATAGACTTAGACCTTGAGAAAGATTAGGGCATTTCTCTGATCAAAAACACATTGTTTTTTTATATCACACAATTAAAAGTGCTCTTTAAAACAAGCAGATAGATACATGTTACTCAAGACTTCACAGTTGTTCCTGTCTGGAGCTTCTCTGTCTCCATCACACAGACCTCCTCTTGTATTCCCATAATTAGTTGAGATGATGGTTTTGACTCTAGCGGTGTCTCAAGATGTAATCAAGCAGGCAGTGTATTTGAGCCACTCTCACTTCAGTGCTGTAGAGCTATCTGAGCATGATACATGTACAAATCAAGCCCCCACATACTACAATAACATGTGCATCCATCCAAATTATACTAACTCTGAAACAGATAACAGTCAAGGAATTTATAAATATTTTGTCATGGTAAGTCCAGTTAGTAAAAACAGGTAACAGGTGCACAAGCAGTGAGTTTTACAGGAACTTGTTTTTCAGAAATCACTGTCATTATCGTCAGATCAGCTGATTTTAGTGATATTACATAAAATATGTGCTAACAAGGAAAGAATTATCTGTCCTTGTATATTTAATCAGATAACTTGTGGTTGTGTATTTCTCAAACACTGTTTTGCTTTAAAAAACAAACATTGTTATGTCATGCAGAGCTTCACCTAGTTTGTCCTCAGACAGTGGGGGGGCGGCGTCTAGATCTGTGGACATCAGGAAAACCATTGAGGGAAAAAGCCAAAACCAGCTCAACCGTTCACTCACCAGGTAAATCTAAATATAGTAAAGTCTAAACCAAATACCTTAAACCCTCAATATTGTTGTTTTTATTTTCACATTTGATTCTATTTTACAGCATATGTTAAGAATCTTTGTAAGAAGGATACAACTTGTGTAATTACATGCCTATTGACTTAATCTACTTGAAGATAAACATTTTAGTCAAACCACAATGTGGATAATGCTTGACTTGACTCCACTCTCGTTAAGCAGAAAGTTGAACAACTCCAAACAATTGTCATCAGACAGCGACGAAGACCCACAGGATTCGCCGGGAACCCTCAGGACCCCGGCGAGGAAAACTCGTAAACAAATGGCCAGCGATCGTCTCAGCAAGCAAGTCTAAACACAGTTCCATGTATCTTGTTAGTATGTTGGTATACGACTTCAGCATTGACCGAATTTGTTAAACCTTATTTGTGCAGCGATCCAGGGAGTGAAGATGGCATCTGTATCCTAGATTCTTCATTGGACACCTCCCCTAAACTGTCCTCACCTCACCCAGTTCCTCAGACAAGTTCAACTCCACACAAGGATTCTCCTCAAGACAAAAGTCTCTCTCGTTCAAAATGGTTAGTGAAGATTGCACTAGCAGCTTTTGGTTAAAATGGATTGTGTCACTATTATGAATGGGGATGGGGGAGGATTGATCAACTTGTTTGTTTTTTCAGTAGTATCTATAAATTACATTATGACCTTATTCACAGGAAACAACTGTACAGAAATGCACAGGAGAGTAAGGAAAGGTGGAGCGATGAAGAATCTTATTTCAGTGCCAGAAAAAGCAGTGGTAACGTTTCATCACACATCTGCTTCAAATTCGTCCTGTCCTAATCTAGTACGGGGAAGTCTGGTTCATGCCTTGATATTCTTTATTTTTTCCCCATAGGATCGCACAATACCAGCACTTCAGCCTCAGGCCATAAGAGAAAGGTAAGTATTTGTAATTCTCATAGGTCTAAAACTAAATAAGAAATCTGTTGTGAGGCCTTGTGTACAGGGAATTTTGTGGGAATATCAAACCTGAATCGGTACTCAGCAAACATTGATGTAAAAAGCAGTCCTGCCTGTTTCTGAATTCTGTCACAGCAGCAAGAGAACTACATGTGTTCCTGTTGTGTTGTTACAGAAATGGACCGAGAGTGAGACACAGAAGTTGATAGAAGGTGTTAAAAAATTTGGTGAGGGAAACTGGGGTAAGATAAAGTCATATTACAGCTTCAAAGATCGAACAAACGTCAACCTCAAGGACAGATGGAGGACCCTGAAGAAGTCAAATGTTGTGTGAAAATTCAAAAATGACTGATTCAGTACAGTTCAGTCTTTTTTTTTCCCCTTGTTCTCAACACAAATGTTTGAAATAATTGTAAAAATGTAAGTTCATCAGTTTCTAGTTTATTAAATTTTCAGCGGTTCAACTTCTATGATGAGTTGTCGTCATTTTAAAAGCTGCAAAAGTGTCAAGATATGTTTTTCAACTGGTGTCCGATGTATGAATTTTTTAAATTCAGAAGCATGCTGACCAAATGGGATATAAATACAAAGACAATATGGATTTATTTGAAAAATGACATTTACAAGAGATAGTCAAAAACATTCTACATCATTTTGACAAAAGTGGAATATCAAGTGACAAATCCTGTATCCAAGGTGAATCAATGCAGGTCTTTTTTTCAGTCCCTAGACTGGTTTGGAAATATGGGCCAGTCGTAACACTTTTCAGGTTCCAATTAGCCAGGTACTAAGATCCTACCAGCTCCAAAACTGCAGCTGTTCTGGTTGTGAATTTCACTGACTCTTACTGGATAAGAAGGCAGTGGGAAATAAAAAAAACTGTGAGGGTTGACAGTCCATTTGTTGATGTAGGTTTATGTTAATGTGTCCTCATTCCTAATGAACTCCCCCACATCAGCCTGGTGGAACACTACAATGGACATGGGGTCCACTCGCCGGCACTCCTGGGTAGACTTGGCTGCCACTCCAAAACCCTGAGGAATAAGACACAGTTGTTTCACATATCCCACTGGTGGACTACAAATAACTTTCTGAATTGTTTGGCACAGGATTCGAGCAGCCAGTATCACAGTTACAAGACTTACCAACGGCATGTCAGCCATGGAGTAGACCACAACTCCCTGGTACTGCATAGTATTCTCAGTGATTCTCCCCAGCCCAGATTTCAGCACGTGATTGCCATAGAGGAAAGACTGCTCTGCTCCAGGCTTCACCCACACCTTGAACTGCAGACATGTAGCTCCATGTTATTCATATTCATGCATATGTTGACCTAACATTTTTGCTAACTGAAAATAGTCACCCAGAGGAGCCTGACAAAGTTACACAAACATTCACAAGTAGGGCAGAATTCAGGTGTGTGGTTGCTCAGAAAACCTGCTCCAGATCTGTTTACTTAATAACAATTCAATACTTAAAAGGGATTTCTGGGTTTATGTTGACAAAGTTACACCTGGCTTTGCTATTTGATCCGGCCTTGTTAGGGGTCTTGCACATATGTGTCAGTCATAGCAATCCAGCAGGTAAACTGTCCATCAGTGGTGCATCAGTGGTGAAAATCGCTAGAAACTGTATGTGGCAGGGATTTTTTTTTTTCTTAACCAGAAAAGCAATATCGTTAATTCATGCAGACATTAATAGAGCTAAAATGCCAACATGTGCTCTTTCCTATTCCTGCAACTTAAGGACATTGTTTTCATGTGTTCATGAAACAGAAAGAACACATCAAGACTTTGCCTCAGGCTGCAGGAAAGTGTGATGGGCTGTTTTTACTGTTTTAATTTACCAGTGGTGCAGGTCTCCTCTGACGTCAATTCAAATTAAGACGTCACTTCACTTGACTACTATTAGTGTTGCCTAACTCCAGCCTCCACAGGCAGAGCTATGGTTGGATGGTTTGCAAATGCTGTGAGCAAATATACAAATACTTAGTGAAATGCACCTAGAGCTACTTCACCTTTGCATACGGTGCCAGAAAATCCAGAGCTGTGATATGCAGGCGGAACTTGTTGGTCTTTGTGAACTTTCCAAAACACGTTCCCACTGATACGAGCTTGTCCCGGGAAATATTTGTGGCCAACTTAAGAATTTTCTCACTGTGGAAAACAAGAACACGATGGTGCATGAGAGCTACTCGGTGGTAAAGCATTAGCAGGTACGACAACAGTTATGCCCACTTATCCTTTAATTACCTCATGTAGTACACACGGTCATTGTGGAGCCTGAAACAGTAGGTACCATCGGGTCGGTCCACCAGAAGTTTTATGTTTTCACCGATGCTGTTGAGGAGACAACACACAGCTCATACACACACGCTAACGAGCAAGCATGCTGGACGAAGAAGAAGTAGAATCTTAACAGAAAAACAGAGAAAATAGAAATGTCTTCCAGCTTCACTTACTATTTAGACAGCTTCTCAAACATCGTTTTCGTCTCTTCATCTGTCAATGGCCTCATTTTGGCTATTTAATACTACTTTTATCGACGTGTGACTACGTCTCTGGCGAGCTACAAGAAAACGTGGGTCAACCCGGAAGCCGTCACGCTACGGAACGGAAGTTGGTTGATGTGGTCAGCGCACTTCCTGGTTTTTTGCACTCTTTAGCTTTCAGACGATCGGTCGCTTTTACTCCGGCTAGCCGGCTGCCATCCGGTAAGTTAATTCCTTGAAATCACAATAACTATCGGAAATGGGTTTATTATATTGTTGGTACACAGCGGAGGGGGTGAACGTTTGCTTTACATCCCGTTTTTGTTGGGTATTCAAGTCACACTTTCGGAAACGGGCTCAATTAGCTTAGTTAGCTAGCTGTCAGTAGAAAAAAACACGGAGCCGCTGCCGTTAGCGCCCTGCCAAACGGTAGCCTGCGAGCTAACTCTGCTAGCAGCGGACAATGCTAACGCTGTTCGCTGCGAGCAACAACACCGCTCGTGTAAAGGTATTTAATTCAATTAAACACTGAATCGCCAGTGTGCCCGTCGGTGTGGTTACCGACTGGCACACCGACTGAAGCTTGGGCTCTTGGACTTGCCGGTTGAAGTGGGTTTGCCGCAGCGGTGCGAAGTTACATAACGATCATTTGTTTGTAAATACCGACTACGTCCGTTTAATCCGAGACCAGAGTCGGAGTAAGTGATCCTTTAAAGATTTCAACAGTCATTAAGATCAACACTAAGCACCACTCCTGCGACGTCGTGCCACCTGATAACACGATTCGCCTGTCCTGTGGCCAGTGACAGTTCAATGTCAGCGATGTGTGCCGTCAGCTGCAGAGCCACAGTTGCAAATTAGGAAATTACTTTGTCAGCGACCTCTTTGCATTTGGCAGATCATTTAACCCCCCTGCCATCTCCTGCCAATGGTTGAAAAACGCCCGTGTCTCATTGAACATAATTGTTTTGATTAGTTCAACTGTGCCTGTAGCTTTTGAAACTATTATATTCACTAATGGGACACACTTCGAAACGTGTTACCACACCGATGTGTAATTATTACCCTTAAATTATAAAATGGGTCACAGATGTAACTTCACCTACAGTTTGGCCACAGTTTTTTTTCTTTTCTTTTTTCTATTGTACATATTGTCTCGTTTTGTCCTTTCAGCAGCATACTGTGTAGCTGTAGCACATATATAGATACATATCATTAATAAGGTGGCATCTCAGACCACCTGTAGTGAAGTATATGTGGCAGTCATGTAATAACATCACAGGCATGCCAATCATTTTGTTAAATGATGCTCCTGATTTCCTGATCATGTCCTCTGATGTTGATTAAAATGCAGTCCTAAAAGGCTGCAGTGTTTACGTCAGCGTGGTGAAAGGTGACTGATCAGTAAAAACGAGAGCCGATGTTTATAATCAAATTCTCACTTGCCTCAAAAGATGACCCTCAAAAGTGAAAGGGAAATGTACTGATAAGTTTCACTGCCTGTCTTTCTTAGCAGGTGACTGCTCACCTCGGTGTCACATGCTGAATGACATAGATCCAGGTTCTCTATTCTGAGACCTTTACAGCACCACAGAGTGTATAAATATTTGAATTTGTACAGCATACTTTTTTAGATTCAAGTTTTCCTTTTACTTTCAGTAAGGATGTCTAAATACCCGTGTTACAGCACTGATTCTGATAAAAGTAGCCTAACTACTAAGCCAATCCTATAAAACTGGCTGAGGCAGCACAGAAAGTGATATGTGAGAAGAATTATATATGCTGTCCCTGCCTCCTGACTCCTTAGCACCAGGGGTGCCACTGACTTCAAATCCTATGGCTGCTTAACAAAAAAACACAAAAAAGTGTAGATGTAGTGGAGAACCACAACTATAATGGGCGATTTGACAAAATATATCAACATTCAAGACATTTTGTTTTATTTATTCCTTTATCTTCCATGTGTCACCAGGACTGTGCTGCCCTGTTGGGAGAACTGTGCTCGTGCCAACGGTTCACCCCAGAGAAACCAGTGGCGAGTCTCTGTCATCAGTTTCCTGTGTGTCTGGGTTGGTACTTCTGAACAGGAAGAGAGACGTCTGAACAGAGAAAGGAAACTGCTGTGGCTTCTTCTTCAGCCTCAGAATGACTGAGTTCTGGGTTTGCTTCAGCTGCTGCATTGCAGAGCAGCCACAACCTGTGAGTACCAAATTAACATGCCAGACAAATCGGGTTCACTCTGTGTTTGTTTTTTTGTGTGTATATATTTATATATATATATATATATAGCTGCCTTGGTGAAAGTGGAAACTGATATGACATGTGGCAGCTAATTATAGATTAATAATGAAAGTTTCAGGGTCTTCCCATCCGTCTTAGATTCAGTAAGTTTCATCTGTGTGATGCTGAATAGCTAGTCATCATGCCTCCTTGTAGTCAGCTAGTCTGACTGCTAACAGATGAGATAAATGAAATCATGAACATTGACCACTACTTAGTTTGCTTTTCTACAGCACAGGTCCACTGCTTTACAAAACAAAGTGTCAGAAGACAAAGATTGGGTCCTGTCTCAACCAGTGTTTAGCTTTCCTCCATATTCTGTTTTAGTAATATTGTCTTAGATCAGAGAGAATTAAAAAAAAAAGCTAATGTTAATGATTCTAATTTTCAGAAACGGCGGCGACGGATCGATCGCTCCATGATTGGAGAGCCAACAAACTTTGTTCACACCACACACGTAGGCTCGGGGGACATGGGCCTAGGATTGGCATCGGTAGGTTTTTGATCCTCTCTTCAAAATATTCAGCCACAGAAAAGCAGGTACAAGCTTTCAGTTAACCAGCATTTCCTCCTTGATGTTTGTAGGTGGACCTTGTCCAGGCCCAGATGAAATCTAAAGGTGGCTACGCGCATGGAGGGTCTGAAGGCTCCCAGTTGTAACAAGGTGAGAGATGCTGTTTCATCTCTTTGTGGAACTGATATTAAGCCACATTAATATCACTACCTCATTTAAGTCATACAAGCTCAGTTCTGGGAATTTTTCATCCAAACGGTTGTTTGAGGACTTACAAAAGATTGTAAACATTCTGTACATTCTGGTCAGTCAAGTGTGTGAACAAGAAACCATGCCTTCCACCTTAAGCTATACCACAGAGCTGACCGGACAGAACATTAATATTGAGATTTGTAACTTTCCTTTCAATAGTGTGACTCCACCAATGCCGTGTCATAGCTAATAATGGCCAATCATACTTAAATGTAACAGCAGGCTGGGGTTGTGTGGCTTTTCAAGGAAAATGGAGAAATACTCACTGCACTTACGTGGGCCTTCCTCTTGGTCACCTTTTGTGACGATACTTCCATTTTATTTGTGACATTGACTCAGCTATCACTGTATGTTTTTTTTATTTGGAAGTTTTCAGTAGCATGGCTTTCAACTGGACTCATGCAACTGGCAGATCATTACTGCTGCACCGTGGTTACATTCACCTTTCAATTTCAGATCCTGTCACTCTACAGTTTACAGTTTCCCAGAAATATCAAAACACATTTGTGGGTGAAAAAAATGACAGGGAAAAAATATAAAAATGTCAGCGTGAATTTCTCAACAACTTTGACCCATCAGATTCAGATTTGATGGTAAACTTGTAATTTGCTCTGCCTGTCAGTGGCATCTTAACATTTTCCCCCTTCTTTCCCCAGCGGCCCTTCACAGTCTTGTGGAAACTACTGTTGTTGATATGAGGAAGCGTTTTCAAAAGGCAGTTCTGTCTGTAATGGACGCAGGACCAAAAGATGAAACTACTGCTTTTCCATGATGTTGTATATATTTTTATTTTCCATTCCTTTTTTTTTTTTTTTTTGTTCTGTTTTTTTTTTTTTAATGAAAGCACTGCTATCCATTTGCTGCCATACTGTTGCACTGTAAAGAGTAACTGTTAAGAGTAGATAAGAGGGTTTAGAAAGCTCATAAATCTCAGTCAGATGTATGCTTGTGTGAATGCATGAGGAAAATATTTTCCAAAAAATATTTGCTGTTGTAGCCCATTTGGATGCCTGTATTTATTATCTGATTTGTAAACGGACCTCATGGTGGCTGGGCCACATTGGAGATTTGAAACATTGAGTTTCCTTCTTTATTTCTCAGAGGTTTATCAAAGGACAGGTAGCAAGGCAAAAAGCGATGTGTTCATTGTTTTATTCTGAAATTACTCATGATTCTCTGAGTTGCTTTCAGGGTTGAAGATTGCTGTTTTGTAATAAACTTGAAATGAGTAGAGTACACTGGACCATACATTGTACACTCACTTGCTTAGGAATTTCGCATTGATTTCAACTTTTTTTTATATTCATTTAGATTGAACCATATAGAATTTTAATAAACTATGAACTTCCTAATCTGCCTTCTGAAGTCATGTTCGTTATTTGTTTAACTAGTGTAATTTGTAGCTTAGTGCTTTCAAAGATTTATTTTTATATACATTTTTTTCTTTTCAAGGCTTGTTAGATTAAGAATTATTTGGAGGTAACCAAATTACTACTGCAAACACTGCCTCAAATGTGGGTCAGGTTTTACACAGTTTATCTACTATATGTCCATCATATCCCATTTGGTTGATTGTAACTGCTTTTCTTTTTTGCGAGGACAGTTTGTGTTACATTCTGTGCCTTGTCATGACCTCTTGGATGACATAAAATCCTTTTTAGATCTCATTTTTATCCCTCTGGAGCTCCCAGTAGCTTCATGTTTCTTTCAAAGTTCAAATGTTGATTCATTTAAAGTTGGCAAAATGCTCCTAAACTGCATTCAACCTAGCCTGACCCACCTTTGCAGTGATGTTTGTGATCGCATTGCTTCAGTGTTAAAAGGTGTTCCCATGTGATCAACATGGTCAACATAATTTTGTCAAAACCATTTAATATGAAACACATGTGGACAATAAGTTAAGTTGTTCACATTTTGTCTGTGCAAATGTTTACCCACCTTTTTGAATCTGATATACCTTTTTTTGAATACACATTTCATCTGTTTGGGATAAATAAGTGCAGCTCTTAATGCCTGTTAATGTTGATTGTCAGTTATATAAGTGATCAACTTAGAGTTAATGTTCTTTTCATTGACTGCCTGGTACATCTGTCGTCCCTTAGTATTTGTCATATGTAGTCAAAACCTTTGAACCAGGCTCTGTTGAAAACACAAGTAATCATAAAGGTCTGTGGCAGACCTGGATCTGTTAATAAATAAACGTGATCGTTTGTTCTCCATGTTCATCCCATGATTCAACAACAGAATGTGATGTTGTATTATTAAGTCGAACAAAAGTCTGTGTCAATCGATGTTAAATGATTGCTATTGTAAACTATTCATGATACAAGAAGGACAACTTTGGCTGTTGGTGCCAGGCAACATGAAATACCAGATTATCATTTACAGCCTTAAACTCGCCGGTAACCACTTTCCCAACATTCACTGACAGATTTGATAATGTGATTCATCAGGTTCAACATTGTCACAGAGATCTAATATTTCTGTAGTAAAATCCTGTGTAGAAAGATCCACATCTGTGTTGACTAGTTTGTGTTTTTCTTCCAGCTCTGGGTTCTAATGCTGTAGTACTGTATGTGCAGGTTCAGACATAATGGGATTGCAGTATATTATGTGACCAGCAGGCTGTGTTGGTGGACTGGTTGAATGTGACTTCTAAAATGTGTTTCCTTATGGACTCCCTGTCACAGGAGTTTGATTTTGTATCATAATACTGTAAATACGTAACATAAAAGTAATGGATCCATGGTTTATTTGTATTCAGGTCACGTATTTTGGGTTACTTTCCTGTACAACGATGCAGGGAAGGTAAGGTTGGAGCAGTGTTTGAATTTTTTTTCTTTCCAGAGGATCTGCCTGATATGTAGTTCCCACTTTGAGGGAAGTTCATCTGTCTGCATTTTTCAGAATAAACAAAGAGAAATAAATGTTATCTGTTGATGATTGACCCACTGTGTGCTCCATGTTTTCACATTTAGACCAAAACTACCATATCCATGGCTCATTTGAGATAGAAGTGCAAATTTTAACTAAACCAAAAATAAATAAATAAACAGTGGTGGCAGGAATACACAGATCCTGATGTACAGGTGCTTAACCAAAAGCACCAGTGTAAAAATACCCCTCTATAAACATACATACGAAATCCTATGTAGGATCAAACTTGTTCACTAAAAGTAAAAGTACTAAATCAATAGAATTAATACTTTTACTTGAGATAGTGGCTGCTGTTTCGCGTGTCAATGTGTAAGAAAGTGATTTGCATGGGTAACTCATTTACACATGTGACACATCATGAGGGTTTATTGGGTAGAGTGATATTAAAAGCTTCTTCACAATTCACGTGCACCTGGAATGACTGCGACGCTTCACACACAACTGTGACTAGTGCAGTTGTTTGCACCTGTGCCTCGGGCCTGAGTCTGTGCCACTAAAACAGCACATAGTAAATATATTATGTACTTTATGGTTTGTAGTTGTAGGTGGTTATAATCATACAATTTAAGCTTTTTATGATGCTCCTGCACTCAGTTTAGTTAGTCTTTCACATGAATAGCTGTGTAATAACCTGTCAGCAGTTCTTTAAAAGCAGCGCTTTAGCAATGAGGCCAAAGAGATTAGATTTCATGAGCTCACATCCCTGTTAATTGACCCAGAGATTGAGATTAAGACTTAGATTTCTTTGTGGTTGCAGTTATTTGCTACTTTGCATACTTTTAGGCTTACAGTTATAGAAGTCTGAGCATGAATTTATGTATATTAAAGAACTCATTGTTTTATCAAATTCTGCTGCCACAGTGCAAAACATGCGTCGATTGCTCACACAAACACAGCAATGAAGGTTCTGAGCTGTTTGAAATATCATTCTGTAAATATTCTTTATTTATCTGGTCACCCTTGTGGAAGATGTCTTGGATGTCACAGGGTTAATTACCTGATTAAATAAAGGTTGAATAAAATAAAAAAAATACATGTCAGTCAGATGACCTTATGTGTTTTACTGGATGGACATCTTACACAAAATCTATTCATTTTATAAAATAAAAACAGCTTATACAGTATCACATAAAACTAATTGCACCATTGGCTGCCTCAAAAAATGAAAACATACAAACCATCTAATGGATAACATCTTAACTGGTAAAAACAAAGTCACAAATGTATGAGAATCACACACATATATGTTTAAATGAACAAAAACACTTTTTTATAGCTTTGAATTTTATAGCACAAACACAAACTGCCTCAGTGTTATGCACTTATTATACCACATGTTGTCTTAACATCCGGCTAAACTCAAAGAAATAACTGAGCAACGATTGATGCTGCACTGAAGTTAAGTGATATCTGTTTACTCTGATAGCTGTGGTGTGAGCTTGGTGTCAGCTCAGTGAGTCTGTGGCACTGAACCATAGTGAACCAAGTGATGATGACAGAGCTAAAGCTTGGCTTGGAACAGGATCTTCATGCTCAGCAGAGAGAGGGTGACCGACCGACTGACTGACTGACAGAGCAATATATCTGTCCGCTCGCCCTCTCCTCTTTCTCTCTTTCACTGGTCAGCACAGCAGACAGACAGCTGGAGGTTAGCAGGGAAGCCTGAAGAAAGAACAGCCAAACATGCGGTGAACACAAACTATGGGAGGATGAGCCGAGGTGTGCACATCTACGGCATCAGTGTTTGTTGATTTGTGGTCCAATCAGAGAGTTCCTTGATGTAGTTTGGACCAAAGAGATCAGTGTAGCTCTCTGGGTGCAGAGAGAATGAGGCGTCATCACCAGCACCTGCACAGCAGAAAACACACATCTCAAACACACAACTTTCTACCTAATGCATTCAATCTGTCTTTTGTGGCATGATGTGCTTGTAGTGGCTCACAGTGCCAGTGATCCCACAGCGTGTGTGTTCTCCATCTTCTCTGCTCCCCAGTTTGGTTCCAGAGGTCAGTGTTGCTTAAATGGTCCATCAGCTAGAGTTATAGACAGGTTAATCCACAAAATGCACTGTACGCAAACTCTGATTCACTGCATTGAGTCAGTCAGTTACTGTAGGCACAAAGTTAAAGGCCTGATACCTTAAACACAGCCTCATTCTGTTCCTGGTCCTCTGGTTTGGCCTCCCACATCCCTGCACAACAATAATACCAACAATCATCCTCACAAAGCCACAGAAGCAACATGTTTAAGAATGAATAAACATGCAACAACAAACCTCCCACCATATGTTTGTGTGCTGTGAAATACGTTCTCTGTGGGAGCCTCCACTCTTCTCTGGGTTTCCGAGGTGGGTCTTGTTGGTGTGGGTTGCCAAGTATGCATGGTGTATGTATCATCACTTAAACTTGACTGTTTTTCTCTGGGTCTGCTGAACCGCAGTCCTGAGAAGGAGGCAGGACAGGACAGCGCTGTCAACACACTTTTTGAGGATACTGTCTGTACAATTATGTTTGCTTTGAAGTGATACACATTTTGCATATCTTACCTCTCCTGCGTCTGTGTGTTTGTGTGCTGGGCAGCATCCTGTACACTCTGTAGGCGTTGCTGCCTCTCTTCCTGCTGTGCTCCCGCAGTTCACAGATGTCAGGCAGAGAATTCAAGGCACAGCGGAAATTTGCTTTCCAAGTCTTGGGATCTGGCTTGTCCTTGCCTGGGCGATACCGTCCTGAGGTGAACAAGCAAAGAAACAAACACTGGTCTCTATGTGTGTGTGTGTGTGTGTGTGTGCTGTTTTTGGATTGAGCCATTTTTAACCCTTGCATGCAAATCTTCCACGTGGTAATTTGATTAAATGCAAAATTGAACTATAAGTAATTTAAGAATATAAATACACTGTAATAAAAAAATGAAAATCAACAATTCTCTCCTCCAGATATATTTAAGATCCTTGTAGATAGGCGTTAAATTTGTCTGTTAAAGGAATGTGCAAATGTAAACTGTACAACATTTTAATTAATTCACATAACGTCACGGTTTGTGTTCCTTGTGTATTTGTGTTCTGAGATGAGTGATAGCTATAATCCTATCACTAATCCTGGTGAGGAAGATCAGAACCTTGCAGTCTGCAGAGTGATCGCTAACCAGCTTGGTTTGAGTTTCAAGCGTGTTTGACCTCTGACCACACCCAGCATGACTGATGACTGTGCTTGGCTGTGGTCAGAAGTGAGCTTTGTTGCACCTGTAATCACAGTGAACCTCACCACAGCAAACTGAGAAGTTAAACCACTTGAAGTTGGGAAAAAAAAAATGTGGCAGGGAAGTCTTTCAATTCATCACTGTAACATTTTGACTGTACTGCTACAAGCAAAAAATAAACCATCATCAGCTGTACAGTCAAGTGACTTCATTCACTGAGCTCTATATCCTTTCTCATATTTAGCACCACCGTGTGATTTGGACCTCAGCCAGCCCTCTCAGCAGCCTGAGAGGAAAAAAATCAGTGGAGCTTAAAAAGAATCACGGCAGATCAATTACAGCACACAGAGGTAGGGGCAGCATTATTTTACACTGAGAGCAGCCCCCCACAGTCATTAATAACCACTTGTTTTATGTCCATCTCCCTTTGATGCAGATACACCTTAATATGATGATAACTTCACAAATCATTTTGATAAGTTCTGTGTATAAAGATGATGATGATAATAATTGTCAGCCTTTTAATTTATGATTTTTGAGCAGCCTAGTTGAACTTTGACAGCAATATGATCACCTTGCACATTCACAGCAACTGAACTGGAGCTTTCCCAGGGGATGTGATGCAGCTAAAGTCACAAACCATGACTTTCCCAAGACAGAAATATGTAATGGGTTTCATGTTTGCGTGTGTGTCTGCACCTGCAACATCTATTCTCAACTCAGCTTCTCACAGAACAAAGTAGAAGCCAAAATATCTGGTCATGAGGCTATAAAACTAAAACTACTGATGATTTTTAAATCAGCATTAGAGTATATCATATGAACTGGAAATAAATGTGCATGTTCCTTGTTCTGTGTATAACACAAAGTAATCTATGAGAAAGCAACGTCCTGAGAATGCAGTGAGTGTTATTTATCTGATCACTCTAAGAGAGTAATCACTGATCTGATAAAGATCACTGAAGTGAAGTGTCTTACTACAAGAAAATTTGATTAATGGAAGTAATAGACTAAAAGGATTACTCAGGATTATTTGTACTTGACTGTGCAGTGTGTAGATTCGCAAAAGCAAATGGTATGACCAAAAACAGATTGTTTTTCATCCTTACCCTGTTTTCACCATTTTGTACTCAGGGGTTACAGATGCAGGGTACAGACGTAAAGATGTAACTGCAGATAACCATTAGCATCTGTCAGATATCCCTTCATGATTTATGGGCTTATTAAGTTTGCCCTGGTGTGATCCAAGTTTTATGCACAATTCTCAAGAATGTGGTAAATCTAGAAAGACATGGACCGAACAATACAACCATGTCTGCTCTTCATTGGAAACATCTCGCCCAAGTATCTGCAGACAAGTCTCATCAGGATGGTTGAATAACTTCCGTAATCCGTATTCAAATTTTATTAAATTTTAACACATATAAACATTTTCACTCTAAAAAGTAGGTTCAAGAAATGATACTATGCGCTGTGGATTTTTCTTTATACTTGAGACAAGAGATTCTTTTTTTTGTAATGATAACATCCGGTAAAACCTGTTTTAACCCTCACTGACAGATCCCTGGCCAGGGATGTTGTAAACACATGGTATGTCTTGCCCATCAGGCTGCTAGGACACTGTATGAAATTGAAAAATATAGTTAACTAAACATAAAGTTAATTTGGGTAGCAATATACTTTTTTTCTCTCTCTCTTTCTGACTCCTCAGATTTATCACCTTTGACCAGCTTGGCATAATAACATTGACTATAGTGTTTTACTCATATTTTGCTTAGAGCATGAAAAGTCCCAGTATGCATTGTATCAGGCAACGATGGACAGAAAAAGAGGAGTTAATGCAAAAGATGGATAAATAATAATAAGTCTGCTGAACTGAATGTGTGTGGTTCCTACCAGTGTACATGGCCCAGCTTCTGAAGAGTGTAGCATCTCTGTCAATACTCCAGCCATGACGAGCAGCATGCGTCCATGGGATTTGGAAGATTCGTGCTGTCTGTAGAATGTAGTACAATAGGATAGCACTGAACACGTTGCATTATTTACAAGAATATCTTCAGATTCATGCTTGACAACAAAGTTTTTTTGTTTTTTTTTGGCACACAAATGGAGAGGGTCTACCTGGTCCAACCAGCTGACCCCTGGATACCTCCCAGACTGAATCTGCTCCTCCAGCCACGGCCTCAGCCTCAGCCGTCCTGGTTGCTGCATGCTGAAGTCAAAGTATCACGTCTGCAGAGAGGTGTTCACTACAGATGTGTTACCAGCTCAACAGGAGTGTGAGTAGTAACAGAAAAATTCTTAAGAGCTCAGATTAAATCAAAGGTTACTCGGGGACACCTTTGCTCCTCCCTTAGATTCTTCCAATCAAAGACCTTGTAGTTATGACAATCCCTCCAATAACCATCTTCACTGCTTAAGTGGCTCCTCCAATTACAGGAAATACTGTAAACACTGCAAATAGTTCTCCCTCTGAGCAAAAGTGGTGTGGATTATGATGGATTTGAACAGGTCCTTGTACAGGTTTGTATTTTGTTTCTATTTTAGTAAATCTACATGTTGAGTATAAAGGGGATTCACTATGATGAGGACTTATAACAGTTCTACATCAGACATGTGTTAAATGCACAGTATATTAGGTTGTATTTAACTCTGGCATGGGCCTCCTTCTAGGTTAAAGTCAGTGTTTAAATATATATTACATGTTTGTGGTTATGTTTTTTTGTATGAAGCCACTGTGGCAGCAGTGAGATGTGTATATTGATGTGAGACCACAAGGTGGAAGCAGAGTTAACGCTGTACATGATAGATGAGCTGGTGCTCTACACAGTGCAACAGAGCCTTTATTCACACAGAAAAGATCCTCCTTTAACTGTGTTCACATCCTCATTCTTAACATGCAGAACATGCAGTTTGATACAATATTTTATACAGTGCATGCTGGATTGGAAATTACTACACAGGTTATATTAATATGATTTGCATGTGCATAACTCACCATACAAGACTGTCAGGACAACTGTTATGCAGTATGTCAAATTACAGAAGGACACTTTATTGTCTTTTCATGCAATATTTCACAAGTTCCTACCAGAGAGGTTGTAACTTCTTCTCACATATGACTTATGACATTTTGTGCTTACAGTAAGGTACAATTACAAAAAACTGCTACTTGAGGCAAACTAAAAGTACTGTCTGAATTAATTTTCTCCCAGTGCCAAGACATTTGAGTTCAAGTTGATTTTAATGTCTAAGCTGCTTTCTGTTACAACACAAGTCAAGTGAATGTGCATTACAATCTCAGCAACAATGGAGCAAAAACAGAACACAATATGAACAACTCTACTGTGAAAAAATAAGTCTTCATCGAGACATTTGTAACTATGTAATACTCATGAACTTAATATGTTTTGAAATGCATGTCCTGGCTGTGATGATAAGCTGGCACGCCTTTCTGTGGAATTGCCTCATAAGTTCCAGTGAAGAGCTAGGAGGAAGTAATTTCACAACCCTGAGCCACACCGGCTACACATGTCAGCTGATTGTTGTGGTGTGTTTTGGATACAGGAGTCTATCTGCTTTTAACATTCAGGATGAATGACCAAATTGAATTGAAAGTGCTATTGTCATGAAATGATCCTCGTGAACAAATTAAGCTCAGGAAAACTACACATACGCTACTGAAAATGTCTCCTGAGTGACCTACACATCCCTGCAATCTAACAAAAGCTTCCCTCAGTGTTTAAACAACATTTCAGACACTGATCTATCATCAGATAACATGCAAAGTTAAATTTGAAACGCAATTGCCCTGAGCCAACCATCACTTTGAGACAGCAGATACTGTACATGAAGTGCTTTTCTTCAGGTATTTGTAACAAAAAACCCTTTCTCTTAAAACAATAGAAATACACATATACATTATAAATCAAAACACTGACTTGTTCCAAAGTATTTACAAATAACTTGTTATTAAGGTGCAAAAGTGTGGTTTCTTTGAATCAAAGCAGAAAAAAAGGAAAAAGAAAATATCGCCACAGCTGAGAAAATGATGTTAACTTCAGGTCAAGGTATTTCACATGAAGGCAGATGTTTGTCATACCCTCAGCTACTGGATGGATTTTCCCAGGTGAACACTGAATTGATTTGAACACCATTTTCAGTCAATTACATCATCTTCTCAATTTTTCAGGACACAGGAGTTCATGGAAAAACTTAAAAGAAAAATAACCTGCACTACACACATTGATAGCCACTGTCTGTGATTACTCTCATGGGCTGGTCAGAGGCCATCAGAGACCAAAAAGGTCTTTGGAGCTCAGAGAGGGTCTGGTCACCCTCCATGGTGTTAATGCAACCTGTAGGGACAGGGGGGATGCTGGTGAATGATCCCACAGGATATTTGTCCAGATGCTCTTCCTTCTCATCACTTCTCTCCTCTGAAAATGAAACATCAGGCTGTCCTACTAGACTTTGAAATGCCTGGTAGTCGTCAACCACTGGAGAAAGGCTCCATGAGCCAGCAGGCAAGTGGCCATAGCAGGGATTGTCATCGCATACAGTGACCTCTCCGCTTTTTCCATTTGTCTTTGTGGGATCACTGACCCAGTCGTTAAAGCTGGCACACTCAGCCTCAACATCCGACACAGCATCACATATGGTAGTTGTGGTGGTTCCACTACAGATGGAATTCTCACTGGATTCTTCTGCATATGATAACAGTCCAGCATCTGCACTGCACGGCTGATATGACATGTCTGACGGCATTAGAATAGAAGCCTCCGTTGCTAAATTAAGAAGCAGACCAGCTGGTACCTGCTGATCAGGACAGGCCATTGTGTTGTCCTCACTCGGATGGTAAGCAGAGACGCACACCATTGTGGCCTGTGTCTGGGCTTCAGATTTGTCCAAAATGATCTCAGGTGGGGAGCTGGGAATGACAATGGCGTAGGTTTTATTGTCAAATCCAGATGATCCAGAATTCACATCATCAGCAATGACATGACTGGAAACGTCGGGAGCAGGGAATAAACAGTCTTTGTTTGAATCTGTGGCCAGGTTGGTTGTCATAGGTGATACTGGGCTGATATTGGGGAAGGCTTTACCAAGGGCATCATGAACCCCAGCTATAATATCAGCAGGTTCTGTGTTTGCATAACTGAGACAAGAGGAGCCGCTGCTAATCCCACTGCTTTGCTGAAAACTCCCACTGCTAGTGTCTGTCACCAACCCCTTCAACCTGAACACAGAGAAACAAGACACATTAAAAGCTACTAATGACACTGAAAGAAATGAAAGGGATATGTGTTGTATTGTTGATGCACTTATGCAACCCTACATACCATGGTTTGCCGTCATCTGTAATAAGGGGCTCCACGCAGGTAGAAGAGATGATGGTTGACTCCGGCTTCAAAAACTGAAAGCAAGATGATAAGCACTCTTAAACCAATAGATTCTACCTTAAATATGTGCAAAAGTTTTTAATATGGGATGGTTTGGGAAGTTTCTGACACGTATAGGTACCAACAGCAGACGCAGCTTAGTACTAGCTGCAGCTGGAGCAGCTGATTTGTTAGTATATAGTGAAGCCAAACAAACATTTTTAAACTTTAAGAATGACTGCACTCACAATCTCATTCATAGCATATATAGTTTCTGCATGGTGCATTGTCTCCTGTAAATCCATTAACTATGAAAACAACAACACAGAGAAGTAGCTAACTGCAGAGTGTGGATGCAGTGAATGTCTAATGCTGCAAAAATACCAGAAATAAGAATCTGAAGATGCAAGTTTTTGTTTTCTGACCAACACAAGTTTACATTACTGGATGTCTCACCTGTTGGACACATGGACGCATATCAAGAAGCTTTGGATTTGGACCTTTGGAAATTGTGTCCCACCACTGTGTCTTCAACCTAAAATCAAATGTACAGAGAAAGAACCCACATACAGGTGTTTCAGTATTCAAATGAAAAACATGTCATAAAATTCAGGAACAGTCAACAGTCAATCTTTATCTGCATGACTTACTTTACATAACCGCCAAATATAACACTGCTGATGAGGACTGAAGCAATACTGAGGCTGATGATGAGAACCAGGACCAGGCCATAAGGGGAAGCAGCTGTTAAGTGACATATATTAAGCAAGTTCACAAACCACTCAATTTCTGTACAGATGACATTACATAGACAAACTGGAAGTACATGATAAATGCCCGGGTACAGGCGTGCATTATGAATACCACAGTGATAAGTCAAGGCTGAGTCAGGCTGCGTTTATAAACAGGATCAAAACTGTTTATGTCCGGTAAAGTGTGTTATTTTTGGATTAGATCTGAAAGCTGAAAAATTAAAAAACAGATGAAGGCAAACTATATTTCACACACCCCTAGTATGGTCCACTTCGACACTGCAGGGTCATCCTCCGGTTCAGTTTTATCATTTGCATCTCTTTGGTTTTGTGACTCTTTTTTCTACTAATAAACTGTCACCCTGCCATGTTCTGTGGTGTCTTTCATAGCATGCTGTACAGGATTTATTTGAACTATGAATATCTGAGGTTACATATCAACACTAATATCGTGACACAACTGATATACAAATGAACATTATACTGCATAAGATGTGACAAAAAGACTGTATAGGTGACACTTACGGGTTGTGAATTCCAGCTCCTCGCTGCTGTCACTGTACTTGCCACTGTAATTAGCACGGGTTTTCACACGGACCACATATGTTGTGCCTGACTCCAAATCTGGCTCATTTATGGTATAGACTTTCAGTGCACCAATGCTAACCACTGGGACAAACTTATATTCCTCCTGTGGATAAACAAAAAAAAAATCAATGTCTACATCTCATAATAATGCAAAATACTCTATGTCACACAGTGCCTTTGATATTACCCTACCTTCTCATTGCCTCCTTTTTTACGGTACATCACATAGGGAGTAAAAGTACTGAAATCGTCAATGTTTGTTTTCCACCTGACTTCAAAGTTTCTATTGATTTCATTCACTGAGACGATTGTTGGGGTTTTGGGCTTTACTGTGGGTGAAGAGAGAAAAGAATGGTAAGAAGAGATATCCTATCAAACCTCCATCCTTTATTCCACCCATGCACAATACCTCTGAGTTTGAACCAGTGTATTTAAGGAAATCGACTGCAGATTTGAGAATTTTTATATCAAAGAAGTCAACTTACTGCTCATAGTGAGATTGATTATTCTGGACTGCACTCTTTGGCCTCCTTTCCAAACCGTTCCTTGGTGTTTCTCCTCCCAAACAAATGGCATTTTTATAGAGCAACAACACTGTCCACTGTCACACTGTGTAGGAGTGCAATGAGTCACCCTGTGGAATAAAAGTTGATAAAAAGTTGGGGAAATGTCGTATCAGACTCATTCAGTTGATAGTCAGCTTTTCAACATACTGAAAAATCAACTGAATCGAAGATTTTTGTGAATATTAGCCTGAGTGTAGGTTAATTCACTGGCTCTGCAGTGAAGCACACTGAATACACAGCAACTCACTCTTCTTTGTCCTCCAGAGTCACATTGTACCCAGAGCAGTTTTGTGCTTCAAAATAGCAAGAGATATGTTCCTCGAAGTCGTGGGTACAGTCAAAACTTGGGCCTGTGTCATTATGAACTCCTGCAAAATATACATTACCAGAAGAGACTGTTACTGAGAGAAACATAAGTAAATAAGTTCAAGACTATCTTTATGTCTATTGTGGTACAGTACGTACCAGGAAGCGCGACGACAATCGCACCATTCCCTAAAAGGAGTAGGATGAAAAACATCCTGACGTGGGACGACCTGAAAGTAAACAAACAGCATATATTTATTTCCTCATACGCACCAAATTTGAATAACAGCGATGTATAGATAATGTCAAAGAAGTCAACTTACTTAAACTCAACGTTGAAACGATTTATTCCGCTTAAATCCACCAAGAACAACAAACAGACTGAGCTACGCCTTACACGGAGCGAACGCGACCATGGTTTGCTGCGTGAGTCCAATGTCAGGCTTCCTGGTCTGGTCTGGACTAGAGAGCTCTTACTGGAAATGTTGCGCCACGAGCTCATGGGAAGTTTCATCCCACTCCCATTTCGTCAGCATGAAAAAGAGGAAACGTGTGCAATACTACGAGATAAAGACGATGACTTCTGCACGTCAAACTTTTAACTAAACTATGGAAATTGAACAAATGTCAAAATAAAAGTGAACTTGGGTATAATAACTAGGCCCATGCACAAAGGGTGGAGGATTTGTCTGTGTGTGTAGGCTTCTGGTTATGACTGAAAGCATCAAGCACCATTAGTATTCAAATGTAGTTACAGGTAGTTGCTGTTGTGAGGCCAGACTTTTGTTGGCAGTTTGCACGGAATAGGATCATACTCACCAAGATTTGGACTTAGGCTTTCTGTTGTCATCATTATTAATCAGTCGTTTTCATTAATGTCATATGTGGATTTTCAAAACAATATCCAATTTAGTGGTATTTCTCTGTCTTCATCGTCTCACTTAAAAGTTGTCAATCAAAAGTGAAAAAAAAATCACCCAGATACTCACAGACATATAGCACACAACAAATACACTACTGAATGCTAATTGACAGTATGTTGTTTTGTATTTTGTGTGTGTCATACAAATATTAATCAGCAAAGTCATTTGGTTGTGGAATTAAAAATATAATCATCAGCCCACGCAAATTTAAATATATGTAATAAAAGAAACACTTCTAAAAGATTATTACTGATCAATGATCTTGCATGTCGGAGACATTATTATGACCTCCTGACCTGAGGGCAGAGTAATAAATATGCCATTTAAAATGATGGCAAACATAATGAATCAATATGCTCAACCCAGTGCATATATGGATGCTGAATCCTTCACTTCAAAAACAAAATATGACATCAACATTAAAGAAAATGTCATAACTCAGTCATATCCCGTTTAACTCAGCAGAGCTTAATTTCATTTAGAAGTGGTTGTACTTCAAAGCTGCAACACGTGTGTCAGAGACATTGAAGCAGTCAGGTTTTAATCTTTTTGAAGCATATAACAGTCTGCGTCCATGCTATGTGCAAGAGAGAGTTGGTGCAGTTGAAATGTTTTTTTCTGCAAAGTAGGAACAGACACCAGATGTAAGAAATCAGATCTTATCAGCAAGTTATTTTAATGGGAACATGCATTTCCAAGAAGTTTGATGATGACATATGAGCTACACTGCTCCAGGTTCATAATGGGTGAGTCACTTTAAAGCAAAGTACATGGAAATGGTGTTATATAAACAGGTTATACAAGTTCAAATAGCTTTGAATGTGTGTTGGGTTCAGCAAAGAACAACTTAGATAAAGACCTCTATTAATTATCATTGGAATGTTTTACTGCAACTAAAAGGATAATAAAGTAGGAGATAGTGGCATCAAAAGTACATGTGTTATTTCAAATTTAAATAGGCTAGTTGTACAAAATGTACAAGCTGAGGTAACATGCAAGTATTAAAAAAAAAAAAAAACTTAAGTAGCTGAAAATTACAAGTAGCCTCCTGCAATACATGGTCTGTTGTAGCCACTGAACTGTATCTTATTTTGAAGGTTTGGGCCGGTTGCGGCCGGTCGTTTCCGGTGTGAACGTTTCGGCTGCTGCTGAAATGAAAATGTCTAACGTAGGTTTTGATAAATCATCGCGAGTATCAAAGACCTGGATCGCTTTGAAGCGTTTTGACAAAAAAGGTTCGTAGGTTTGTTATTATTATTATTTTTTTTTTTTCGACTCAACGATCAGTGATGAATTATTTTTTTAGCTGCTGACTCGGTGTGTGCCTCTATTTCCATGGCAACCACTCTTTTACCAATAATGAAGAAGATGGAAATCATTCGCTCGTCTTTTTTTAGCAGACCATAGAATAAATCAAACATTACTCTGTCATTAGTTTTTCTCTTTACAGCAGCAACTATTGATCAGATAGTAACTTCACGTCCATGTTAAAGAGCAACAGCTGCATTTGACTGTTGAGTGTTATTAGTTTATAATTAGATCTGAAGGAGAGTAAAAGAGGGGATTGATTAAAAAATCTGTTCAATTAGTGCATAAAAACACTTGAAATGATGATTGTGTGGGTGTAGCTATGTGTTACTCATTTATAATCTTAGTGATGCCTTATCAGTTGTAAATCACTGATAAGCATTCAAAATGTCTTCTCTTTTTTCTCAGTGATAGCCTCATTCATGCTGAAGCAGATGCAGCAGATTTTTGTTGTTGTTGTTGTTGTTGTTGTTGTTATGTAAAGGGTTGTTTGGTGGCAACTTATGTGGTGTATGTTGTAGATGACAGAGTGGTGGCTCTCCGAGAAGTGTCCATTCCTCAAGCGGCTGATGTCACCATGATCATTCAGGTCTGTATACATCTGTGTATATTGTCGTTACTTCATTTATTGTACTATTATGCTACTGTACTGTATTACTGTCAGTAATTGGTACTATAAAACTGTGGACTTAGTCTGTTCTGTGCTTTTTTATCCTTTTTCTTTCTTTCTTTCTTTTTTTTGCAAATATTAACGATGAGTTGTAAAGAACAGAGCAAAAAACTACAACTGTTGTTTCTTTTGTTGTGGTATATTTCACATATCTTTCCATATTGCTTGTCTTTTCAGATCATCACTTCTGCATTTGGATTGAACTCTTCTGATGTAATATTCAAGGTACAATGACTCATTTGCCTGTATGAGTGTGGACTGTAACCCTAGAGGACATATTTTCATAAAAGGAAGGAAAATCTGTTTTTGGTTGTCACTGAACCGTCACTGTGGGATTGGAGCTGTTAAACACACAGTGAGCTGGATAACATCTGCTTTCATCTATGTGTAGATAAGGAACCATCGTGGCCATCTGATCCCCTTGAACAGCTCAATCCCTGCTAACAGCAAGCGCATGTGAGGAGTCATGACTGTGAATGTTTCTATCTATCTGTTGAATGCAAGTGAAGCACCAACTGCTGTTAACTGCTGATGTACATTTTTCACCACAGGCCTTATGTGCTTGAGGTAGCCAAGATCTTTCAGCACGGTAAGAGTGAACTCAACAATCTCTTTGTCTTTGTTCTCTTAAACCATGGCTCAGTATCTGGAGAGGGGCCTGTTCTTTGGGCTGTGTATTAAACACTGTTAACACAATAGTTTGATATGGAGGAAAAGAGAAAAGTTAGGTGAGAAGGTCAGTACCACTCTCAAGGCTAAGTTTATTTGTTACATGTATTACATGAAGAATCACTTGAATCAAGCAAATTATCATTTTCCTGTTTGCAAATGTTACTCTGGGTGCATAAGAGGCAACACAAATATCACTGTTCCTTGTGACATATTTAAAAATCTACTTCAGTACATTTTGCAGTTTCTGCAGAAATGTATTAGTAACTCCTCATACCATACCCATTTGCATATTACATATGTGAAAACATAAACCCATGTTTTACTGCTTCCAGTGCACCCCAAGCCCAGGACCATTCCCATGACTGTGATCAACAAGAGCATGAAGACCAGGCTACAGACTATTGACAGGAGGGTATGGCATAAATAACTACTAGTGCTACAGTAACTAATGGCACAGTATAAATGGCTTGCTTAAACTAGTACAGTGTTTATTTAGTCAGTAGTATTGAATACGTGTACAATATAATTGCTATTCAATCATAATCTTTTTTAATCACTTGTTTCATGACAGATTCAGAGACTAGAGGACCTTCTGCCTCAGATCAAACTCAGGCGCAATGAAAAACTTGGCCAGGTATTTTACCTTTTCTGTTTTCGGTCACTAAATCCTTACTATGGCAATATGGATGGTCTAGTTTGATTTAATTTATGGTTGAGTGACTGTTTTACATGTATGTACATCTCTACAGTTTGGTTTAATCTATGGTTGAATTAGTATTTTATCTTCATGAACATCCACCTGACCATGGGCCCTCTGTTCTGTCGTAGGAAATTGAATGTCTAAACCAGAAGCTGAGGTTTCTTCAGAAGAGAATGCAGGTGAGAGTCTGGTTGAAGATAATGTGAAAATGTAGTTATGATTTTAAGTTAATTCAGTATTGTATCTTTTTGTGTTGTCCCTGTATCTGTTGGTTATGTGATTCAATGTATCTATTTTGTCTTTCACTAACAAATGTAGCTTCCTACCTACCTAGAAATTTACTCATAGATCCAATGTCTTATAAACACCACTTGATTTAATCTAATTAACAAAGCTCGCATTTTGTTGTTTTACTGAATTTATCCAAGTGTTTACTTACTGTGGTCTTTAAACACTTCCAAGGAATGTTTATGTTTTCCAAATGCCTGCATACTTTCAGTCATTTCTCAGTGTCACTTTTGTGTACACTGTCCTACTCTGTTTAAGGTTGCAGATTCTCATCACTGGAAAGGGGTGCTGACCAGGGCCCCTCTATGGTAAACACCCAATTTTCCCAGCTGTTTTGGAAGACACAAGCTACATTCAAGACTATTGTTACACCCATTCGCTAGAGATTTGATCATATGACTTTGTTAGGGTAAATTATGTTTATTGTGTGATTTCAAATACACTGAGTCCTTAGTCTAATCTGTATTTTAGTCATTTAATAAACTTCTGAAAATGACACTATGGTGGTCTTGTTGACAATGTTTGGACAATAAAACATTTATCAACAACTGAGAACAACACTAACTCTTGAGAGCAACCCTCATAGCCAACCTGAAATTAGACCTGTATGGTTATTCTACATCATAAAATGCATACAATAATGAAATGCCCCAGTGCCGCTGATTTCTTTAAGCCTTTATGTGTGTTTATAAAATAACTTTAATAATTATGAATAGCTTAAGTAAAACTTTTTGTAAAAGAGATATGCCCAGATATGACACACACTATTCACCAAAGTGAGCCACATGGGGCAGGAGGCCTGGGTCAGCGAGAGAAACATCAGAGCAACTTTGCATAGACTGCTGCACCTATGATATAAATATAAACTTTTCACTTAAATGAGTAAGTTGGGATTATCAATGTATGGAGCTACTGGAAAGTCAGTTTGTTTTGTTTCACTGCCTTAATTGTCTTGACAGTGAGAGAAATACAGCAAATTGGGGAGAGACTGAAGCAGGCAGCAGGCCTGGCAGCAAAAGGCCACAGGCCAGATAGCAATAGAAAGCAAAAAACAATATGGAAAAAGCCAAAACAACATACTCTAGTCTTTACTTTTACTTATTTATTTTTGTGATACTATTTATATTAATAGATATTTTGTTATTCATTGACAGACCGATTCTTTTTTTATGGCGCTTTTTCGACCTCCAGTCGCTAGGTGGCGGTAACGCACGGCAAGCTGACTCGTCAACCGCCGGTAAATCAAATCAAAGAAGATGTAAGTGCGGTCAAACAGCTCAGACGCAACGCAGTGAATTTTTATCTTTCGTGTGTGCACGTCGGTACATTTGGCTTTGTTTGTGGCAGTAATATCTGCCACTGACATTAATATAACACTCGTTTTCGCTGCGTTTCGTAAGATGTTTCGGTCAGCCAAAGGTTAGCCTCTTAGCTATAACCAAATACCCGTGCCGCCGCCGTTAAGTCACAGGCGGTTGAGAAAGTTATGTTTCATACATATAACTTATTTGTAAAGCACTTTGAAGACTAAATGTCTGTTAGACGGGCTTTGGTGGAGTGTGCTGTGTTGTCTGTACAAGATGGACGTGTGTTTTATCCCTGCTGCAAAGGCTGCTTCTCAAGAATTGATGTTGACCAGCACGACACGACGAGGTAAACACAGACACAAGCAACCCAAACACTCTTGTGTTTCACTTCAGTGGAGGAAACACTAGGAATAAAGGCATCTCTTTCACAGCTTTACCATATATACTTAAAACAACAACAACAACAACAACTTGTCCAACTAATGTGAAAATGAGCTCCCGGCCTCTCCGTCAAGTTTCAAGGTAGCTGTGTAAAGGTTTATCTGAATGAGCTATATAGCATTGATTTATGCCGCCCTAGAGGTAACTATGCAGGCTAACTCCACAAAACACTTTAAAAGCTTTTAATTTGACTTTCTCTCAGTTACACATGGCACATTTTAATCTGTACTCTCTGTCTACCCACAACAGATACAGATGCTGCAAGTGTGGTTACGTCTGTATGAAGGAACAGGTCGATTACAGATATCGTCTCTCACTGAAGGTAACCCGGGGCAGATGTATTTTTGGAGTGACAGTATTTGGAACATGCTTGGATCAGTTCTTTGGCATTCATGCAAGTGGACTACAGCGGTGAGCAGAGGAAATTGCATGCTTTTGAACATGATTTATCTATTGATCAATGGATTTATCATTTGCCAAAACCTGTCATTCATTTTAATCACAATCATTCAAATTCCAGATATTTTCATTGCATTAAATTTAAAGATGTCTCTCCGCTTTATGTAAAGCACCACATCATTTAGCTCACATAATCAACATTGTACATGCATAAGTTTCCTTTTATTAGTTACTATATGACATAATTTTCCGCCAAATCTAAGTGTTGATCGATCCCTGCATAATATGAGATGGACTTAGTCTGCATACAGTATAGTTGCTGGATTTGGAAACAGTCCATATTACAGAGTTTCCCATAGGACATGGTTAAGCAGAGATGTTAAACCTCTCAGATCTTGACACATTTTGTCTGATGATCAGTTAAGTTTGTTTCACAGAAAACTGTAGTTGCTTTTTGAGATTTCAAGTTTCTGCCTTAAAACACTATGTTGTTAAGAAACACATTCAGAACATTAAATGCATCATACTAGTGTTTAACAAGGCACATTTGAAAAGCTCTAAGGTGTGCGTTTTTGTTGTGTTGCTATTCTGTAGGTTGGTGGAGGACATGGAAGGACCAGTTGGAGCATCAACCAGAGCCACACTGTTGATGAAGGCTGTGAAGGACTGTTTCATTGGCAGGCATTTCATCTTTGGCATAAAGGTACTATTGCTATTTAGTATTAGGTATCTCAGCGCCAACTGTAAGGAGCATATCAATTTATGCTGATACAGATTTTTACTATTAGCCTGATAATAGTTTGAAATTGGATAGTGAATTTCTCTTAAGTTTCCAAATATTAGTGAAAATAAAATATAAACCAGCACTGCTACAAGACTGAATAATGTTATTTTATTTATTTATATATTTGTATAAATTTAGCAATCAATTTCAAAATCGATTGAGACAGACTAGGGATTCCAATGTGAATCAGCAATTTTGGAATTTCAAATTACTTAATTAATGAATCGATAATTAAAGCAGTTTCCTATCAATTTGATATCAATCAACTTATCAACCGACCATTTAAAATCTAATTTGAACAATGTCAAAAATCTGTGTTTTATTAAATTCAAGTTGTTGTTGTTGTTTTGTTTTGTTTTTTTTGCTCTGATGCTTGTTCTGAAACAAACCCTGTCTTGTCTTTGTCCTTAAGATGACCAGCACAGAAAGTGGCCTTTTTGTTGGAGAACCTGTCACAAATGGCTCAAGCTGTAAAGATACTGTCCAGTTTGTCACCAGTCAGATGATTCTCCCAACTGCTGCCAGCCTGAGAGGCTGCACTGTGGTCAGTTATTACCGGATCCTTCTTCAGAAAGCTGCAGAGTATGAGCAGGGATCTACCGACTCTGACAAGAACCCAGGAAATCCAGAAACAGCCCTACTGCTGATTGCTCACCAGTCTCCAGCCAGCAGCTTCAATAACACCACACTTTCTACAGCAGGTCTTCTTTGCCTGTCACCGCAAAGGTAATGGACTGAAGGAGCTAGTGTTATCTCCTGCTTTCAAGCTGGTTATTATGAGTATTTCATGTCAACAGCTGAGTCTGTAGGGCCCAGAAAAAATCTACCCATGTATGGGTGTCAGTGAGACTAACTTAAGAAATCAGAAAAAAAAAATGAACGCAAAATCATCACAAGCTCTAACTGTGCCCCAAAGAGTTTCCTCATTTCAAAGCACTCTGGATTGAAGGGAATTAGAAAGTTAAGGACCTGACATCATGTGTATGTTCTGCAACTTCTGAAACCCAGATTTGAATTGTGTCTTGGGTCTTTCTGGAAACTGTAAAAATAAGGCACATTTTTTACACTGGTATCCTAAAATTTTAATTGTGCTTTTTCTAAATTTTCTTTTATGACGTTTCTTGAGAGTTGCCTTTCCTTTTTCTATCCCAGATCACACCACCACGAGAGCACCCTTACTCCGACCCCTCCGTGGCAACAATCACTAGGACTAATTACTTCATCAGCGGAGCAAGAAGAAGGCTGCAGTACCCAGGTCAGTGGAGAGGAGAACAGCAGACTGACGGACAACAAGAAAACATCACAATATGCTCGTAGAAGCTTTTTAGAGAGCCATAAAGTCACAAGGGAGAGAACTCTGTCACCTCTTCTTTCTTTAGAGCACAGTTCTTATAGAAGTCCATTATTTGCCAAATACCCACAGATGTCAAGTGAAAAAGATGGTAAAAACACTGCCATCCTTAACACCTGTTTCAGTCCCTCCAAGCCTGTCCACAAAGGGGATTTACCACTTAACTGTGAAGTGAAGGAGTTTTCAAGCAGACAACTCACCAACTCATCTTTGTCAAGCTCCTTGGCTTGGGAGAATTTGCCTTTCTCTGAGAGTCTCTCAGAGTTACTGTGTGAGGATCAAGATTATGATGTTGTTGGTGAAACTGAGCCACATCTGAATGTGCAAAATAAGAATGAAACAGTAGGAAACAATGTTGAAATCAAATCACAGAACAGTAACTTTCAATTTGAATCAATTTCTGTAAGTAATAGTAACACACAGATGACGGAGATAAACCCACGAATCTTAATGAATATCACTAATACGCCTGCACTGACCAAGGAAGATAACACACATGGTTTATCTGACCAGTTATGCAAGAACTCTGGTGAATGTCAAAACAAGAGTAAAGTCAGAAGCTTTTGCTTCCAACCGTCTGAGCAGGACAGCACAGAAGATACTTCTCTGTCTTCAGAAAACAAAGAAGAGGAGCAACTTGAAGTGGATAAGTACGACTGTTCGGCAGACCTCTTCAGTTGCTCAACCGTATTCAATATGAAAACAGAGACGCTCAATGCACATGCAGAAACTGTCAGCTTTACAGAAGGCTCTCCACGGATTTCCAGTCTACACAAACATGCTTCAACACCAGGCAAAGAAAGACTGAAAAGCAATAAATGCATTAACAGAGACAGTTTGATTTCACCAGGCAAAGAAGACCTTGACTTTATCCCTCCTGCTCAGTCCACCCCGATTGTAAAAGTAGCTCTTGTGTCAGGACCACCTGTCTTCTTATGCAGCTCCTCACCATCAGGTGCATTAAGTCCACAGTCAGATGGTCAAGATTTGTGTACTTCTTACGATCAGCCTGAATTGGACAGTAAAAGACTGACAAAAACGACCCCTTCCATTTGTAAACTTAACTCTGGAAACAGACATGATCACAAATCTACACCAAAGAGGTTCTGGAAACCAAATAGGCATAAAAATCATCCACTGGATTACCAGCACCCCAGGGTCCAGAGAGGATCTCTACATCTGGGATCAAAAGTAAGGACTAAGCACAAAATTGACTCAAGTATCTGTGATGTGACTGTGTGTGATTATGAGGACAATGAAGTAATTGTTCCTCCTACTCCTGCTAAAACCCGACTGAGTGCGAAGCGCAGAAGAAGAGAGCAGATTGGCAACAGCAGCAGTGATTTGGATTCTCCATGGAAAATGCAGCAGGAACATGAAGTTAATTGTAAAAGAAATATGTTGGATCAACATCTTTCATCTCTCACATCATCACAGAGAGGCATGGCGCAGACAGGAAACTGTGACAGCGAGGTAGCCTGTGAGGGGAGTCTGAATGGATCTAATGGTTGCCTTTTTGATGATGAGAACCAGACATGTGATTGGTCGAGGGATCTGTTCTCCAACTCAATCTGAGAGGTTCTCTCTCACGTGGACCAAAAGAACTTATGCCTCTATGACAGTGAGAGCCAGGACCATAAGTAGGGCTGTGTGGTATACCAGTTCATACCGAATACTGGTGTTTATTTATTTTTTTTAATGATAGGAATTTTTAATATACCGCAATATCAGAAATTCTACACAAAAAAGGACACATTAGAGCTCATGTGTGTCTGCTCTCCTTATGACAGTAGAATGAGCTATTTAGAGCTGATCTACTTAAGTATTTTTTTCTCATTAGGAGAATATGGGTAAAACCACTTCTGCATGGAGAAAAAAAAAAAGTCAAATACCGTGAAACCGATATGAGTTTGAAAAAAAAAAACGTGATATGAAAATTTGGACATACCGCCCAGCCCTAACCATAAGTATTACATGTTTAGGTTGTCTGTTCGTCCCTTTCTTGTGAACACAATATTTAAGAAATGCATTTCTTCACATTTATTACCAACATTCACTTGGACTCATAGATGAACTGATTAGTTTAGTGGTCAAAGGTGACTATTCGCCACAAAACATACCAATCCCACTGTTGGTGGTGCTCCAACTCTGTACAGAAGGATCCATTAATAGAGCACATATTAAACATTAAAGATAGGAGAGAGGCTGTTGAAAGGCACCATAGATGACCTGCTGCTGTACATACTGTATCTCTAAACTCTTGTCAAGTCCTTTCCAGAGCAGTGAATGCTCTAACAGGCCAATGATTGCCAATGTGAGATGTCTACATACTTTTAGAGATCTATTTTGTACATGTACAGTAGAATGTTCCCATGACCCTGCCCCCCCCAGCTGGTATCACTGGCACATAACTAGAGGTATATGTGTTCTTAGTTGGTTTTACAACTATATGAATTTATATTGAAGTGAAGAAACAGTACAAGGATTGTATGTCTACGATTGCGTGGGTATGATTTTTCTGCAGCTGCTGTGTGAGTTGTATGAATTTGAATATTAAAATTCTTTACACAGACTGTCTGTCTTAACCCCCCCCCCTCTTTTTTTTTACAGCAATATAGCCGTTTTGATGTTACATGATAGCATGGAGTATAATATGGAACCTCCAGCTGGGACTGAACCAGAAACATTTGAATTTCAGTATATGATATGCATATTATACTCAAGGCCAACAAGACACTGTCACCCTCAAAAGCTCTAGAGTCATATTTGACTTGTCCTCTCTGGTACCTCTGTTGGCAGCGAAGTCCTTAGCTGACTTGCTGTCTGCTGCCACTGTGTGTGTGTGTTTTTGCAGGGGTGTTAATGTAGGGATCAGAGTGTACAGTGCCATGCCAGACAGCTAAGAATAGCAGCCACCAAGTGTCATGATTACAATGTTCTGGATATGTGGGTCAAAGACAGACAGTAAGATGAACATGGGTGTAATGTGTAAAAATGGAAACTGGACAAGATGTAAATATTGTACTGTATGTGTTGCAGCGGCAGGGTCAGTATTTGTCAGCTGTGCATGACCTGTGTCTGTGTACAGATGTTACAAAATCTTTTTAATTAGAAAGTACCACTTGTTCCACAAATCCATTAATAATCCAGAGAGATAAAATAGATTTTGTCATGATATGTGTCATTTACAAAGGGATTGGAGCCTGAAAGGGATTAAAGAATATACAATAGCAAAATCTTTTGTACAGCGTTCCTCATAGGCAGACTTTGCAGCATTATCTGATCAAAATTTAAATTTGTCCAATCTTTATTGGTATTTTCTTTATGATTAGCATTTCATCTTCAGAAAACTGGCAGCATGGCAGTTTCACTCCATCCACCTTTTGTCTGTAGAGAAAAGAACAAAATGCATTAATAGTAAGATGCAGAGTTGTGTCTTGTTGCAGTGTTTCTGCTGGCAGAGAGAATACACACCTTACGCGTGGACATAGATCTGTGCTGGAAGGTAGTACAGAGCATTAGCTGTATAGGAGCACTCGACAGCTCAACAGGTCCCTTTGGTGGCTGTTTGTGTTAGGCCACACTATCAATACCACAAACAAATACAAACCTGAGTGTCAGTTTCATGTACTTTGTATTATAGAGTGCAATATTTTAAAATCTCACATCACATGTGGAGGAATACCTTTTAGTTTGACCTACTTTCAAGGTATATTTTCTGCATTAGACACCTTTTCTGACTTTTAATAACTTTGTAGTGTTTGTAACTGTGTCTTGAAACCACCTTGTTAACAGCAACCATGTAAGTTAAAAGAAAATGTGTTTCACAAATAGTCTCAGAGCTCCACGTGTTTGATAAATGTGGTGGAGCTATGTGTATGTGTGCCAAGGGAGATCCTCTCCTTTGCAGGCAACTAGTACAGTGTGAGCTCTGAACACTGAGTGCCACTATCTGTCCAGTGTACGTGGAACATTGCACTCAACTTGTACACACATACACCACGTTCAAATACTACAGCACTGTAGGAAATGTAAAAATGACAGTTATATAACATTGTACATTTTTCTGTAAAACATTACAGCTGAGTTAAGATGAGTCTGTTAAATTGGTGAAGATATATGTATGTGTATCTGTGCATGCACATCCATATATAGCTTTTTTTCATATGCATGTTTTACATACTTTTAGTAGGCACCAAAAGTCATTGCCACTTAAATGTTTTAATGGTTCACTACGTGATGGTGTGCGTTGCAGTAGTATTTCCATTGCACAGTTGCCAGGGAAAATGTACTACTGCCCTGTGGACTGTGAGAGGGGTGGCTGTAATATTAGACAACTGGAGAAAGCATGACAAGCACATGGTGTGGAAGGGTGGAGAGATGCCTTTGTATGGAGTTGTCAACAAAACGTCAGGCGCTGGGCGGCTCATGCCCATGACACTTCAGAATCTCCCCTGTGTAGAATTAAACCAGATAGAAATATTGTCAGATACATCACAAATTTCTTGCAGGACACATTCACAGTTGTGCAAATATAACAATTCAGCAGAATACTCTGGTGAAGACTTACGCTTAATAAATTAAGCCATCAATGCTTTAATTACAGATCTAGGCGTTTTATTGTAATGTCATCAGTGAGCTATAGACAAGAAAGTTAAAGCCCCTACAAGGAACTTTTACCTGGATATGCAAAAGATTTCTGTGATCTCTGATTTCTGCTGATGTCTCTGTGTGACAGCAAATGAAGTCATCAGTGGGAAGATAAGCTATTTCTAAATAGTGTAACTCTTTACCTTCAGGAGACAGTGGTCCAACGGACGACGAAACGATGTACGGCAATCAGGCCGGAGAAGACAGCGTAAGTAAAAACCAAGCTAAATTGTGCTATATTTTCATCATGGCTGATATTGGGACAGGATCTGCAAAGAGAAACCTACCGCTTTTGTCAACAGGGGTTGCCAAAATCAACACAAAATGAAAGCTCTTTGTAGGGGCTTTAAGGAGAGAGAGGGGGTGACAGGCAACAGAGAGCCCTAAATTGGACTCAAACCCAAGGGCACTGCAGTCAGGACTAGATCCATGTAGTGCATGCTCTAGAAGATCATGAGGCTCTGAAGCAACCTGAAACAACCTCGGGCACAGGAGTTTCCAGTGAGAAGCAGTTTCTTTGTTTTATGTTTTATAATAGACCATGATCATGACCTTGCTTTGACCCTTTGACCCCAGGATTGAGACAAGAAAATGCAGCTACTGTAGAGAAGTAAGTTGTTTGTCTACATATGAATAATAAACCATGCACTGCTGTCATTGTCTGCATAGTGACAACTTTACTGCACATGTGTAATTGAAAAAAAAAAAAATCTCCTTGATACCATCTTCTTAGGATGTGAGTAGAAATGGTGGATCTATTTGCTCCACTTCTGTAGTCTCATGTTGGTTCTCTGTGGGTTGGTCTAATTCCCTGTCCATAACAGGCCATGGAGATTCTGACGTTAGATGCCAGTGCTCCATATAAGCACCTGTCCTTTTGCATCATGGCACACTCCCAATGCGAAAGGCGTGTGATTGTTTTCCGAGTGAGGCAGTGTGCGTAGACACTAGACTGGGACTATTTAGACCCCATGTAGTTTCTTTTTTCCTGTCAAATGCAAGAAGACTCTGCACACAAGGAGCTTCACACTGCACACCACAGTTAAGAAGCAGTTTGTCGCTTCTCTACCGATATAACATGGAGGTAAGGAATATTTGTTTGTCTTTTTACATTTTCAGCCATCCTGCTACAAAGATAGTCAATACTAGTGTAACTAACATTTGCTCATATATTGATGAATTAACTCTTCATTATTGGAGCCATGGCTTTTTGTTCTTTTCTTTTTTTTAATTATTGTTCTTATTTTGTTTTTTTTATTGTAGCTGACTGTGGATATAGATTGACAGTTTATCATATTGATCATATGCATTTATCATCCTTTTGAAGTACTTGAAACAAGAGTTTCTACATGAATAAAAGGTTCTATGTTGTAGAACGTTAGATGTCTTTTTTTATATTACAAAGCAGTTCTAGCTGCTACAGAAATACATTCAAAATATCAATGCAAGACTTTTTTGTTAAGAGAACATGTAAAGAATACCATTAGTATAGTCATAGTCACTGTCAGCTCAATCAATCAATCATGCTACCGCTAACTAAACACCAGGCTTCTGATGTCAGACAGTAGAGTTTGGGTTTCAACTGAAACCTAATGTCCATTACAATTCTGTTATTGCAGTTTATCAATTACATTGTTCATTGTTTTGTAGCAGAATATAGTGGAAAGTTAAACATTAAATCATAACTATAAAAAGTACAATGTATTCACTTAAATCCATTTTGTAAATATCCTGTGATTGTCAGAGAAAACAGAAATGTGTTTCTACCATGTGTACAACAAATTGCATAGTAGATTGAGTTAACATGTTCTCACCTTGGACCGTGGTCACAACCACAGCTCCTTAGAAAAAGCTGTCAAGACTTTTATGATGCCACATGTCCTGAGCAAAGACCAGCCTGGGGCTTTATTTTATATCATCTTTCTAACCCAATACAGGTTAAATGCTGCCCACGGTACTGAAGTGGCTTGTGATACTTAAATTCACAAACAAGAATTTAAACAAATATGGGACCTTTCGAACTGTCTGTCCCATTGGAAAGAGGACTTTTTGTGTTTGTTCTATATATGTCTATGGGTTTATTTTTCAATGCCACTTTTCTGTTTAATCTTGTTACCTAAGCAGAAGTAAAGACTGCTGACTGAGCTCTGTACTCTCCAGGCAGAATCCCTTGCCCAGGTTGTCAGTAGACACGCAACATCACTGTTGATGAGTCTGAACCTCCAAAGAAATCAAGCTCAGTTCTGTGACTGTGTGATCAGAGAGAGACAGAATCCAAGTCAACTCTATCCTGCACACAGGTACAACAACATAAACTGTTTTTATTATTCCAAACAACACATGTACATATTAAGGGATTATGGTATATCTTGTCTATGTTGGTAGTTGTATGTCATAAATGATGCCCATGATTTAATGCAGTATCTCACCTGTAGCTGCATTTTGTTCCCACAGGTGTGTCCTGGCAGCTTCCAGTCCAGTGCTGGCATCTATCCTGTCCTCTACTGGAGCCCTTGTGGAACTGCAGGCACCATGTCTGTCTGGCTCAGTGCTGGCGCTTATTTTGGACTACATGTATACAGGGACTTTGCCATACTCTCATAGCCAGCAACATTATCACCGTCTGCTCAGTGCTGCCTGCCACCTGCAAATGGATGAACTGCAGGAGACTCTCAGGGCTTGGAAACAGACTGAGGTGAATGAAGTGGATAAAACAAATGCTTGCACTGGAACTAAAGATCAGTCATATACAAATCTTGGGAATAGTCACAATACTGCAGAATCCTGTAGTATGTATGAGCCTTCAACATGCAGTACTGACACATTTTGGGGACATGGAGAAGCAGACACTGTGCAAAGCACTACGGGTTTCCTGGAGAGAGAGGATCATCAATATCCTGCCAATGAAGACACATGGGAAGAAGCTCAGGTGGATTCAGCCAGTAGAGATTCTTGTATTAAAGGTAGAAAAAGAGTTAGTATTATAAATGTTAAAAATCACTATAGTAGAACAGATGTACGCCCTTTGACGGATGTCAGCATATGTTTTAGTGTATCTGAGCACTGTGCTGGAAGTCGTGGAAATACAGGTAACTGGAGACAAGTGACGAATCTTGCACCTCAGGATTTGATTCAAACTATCCCTTGCACTGAAGTACACAAAGAGGTGCAAAGGGATCAGTTTCACTCAGCTGGCAATGGAAAACCAGAGACTTGGCAGAGGAGAACAGAAGGAGATCTAGTAAGGACGGAGGAGGACAGGAGGAACTCCTGTTCATCCTCTCCGTCATCACCATATCCGTGCTGTGGTGCAGTCCCTGTCATCCGTCACAGCAGCAGAGCAGCTATGCCTCAACTGGAAGAGGTTTCTCCGGTACCTCCTTACCATCCAGTGTCCCAGCTCTCAGCCATCTCCAGCAGGGCCCCTTTCTCACAACCAGCAAGCAGAGACAATGACAGCATTGTTCAAGGTACTGCGACTGAATACAAAAATCACTATGAGGCACAGACTCAGGATTACAAATGCCAAAAAACCCATGCTGGAATACAGAGTTTGGATCACCAGAATACTTTGGATCAATGTTCAATAAAGGATTCATGTTACAAATCCAGTACAGATCAATCTGACATGCTAGAACAGGATTACAGCAGCAGTGGTGCAGGTCATATTATGAAACAGACTGATGAACATATGGACAATGGATTATGCCACATTACGGATCATTGTCATCAAGATCATCACTCTGACACAGGAAGTGACTCTCACTGTGAAGAAGTTTGTCCAAAGGGCGATACCAAAGAGGAGCGCAGTTACTCCAGTAGGTGTCTCACTGAACTTAGCAGACAGGACCCCTGTGAACCTCAGACAGATCCATACCCAAAACGTCGAAGAGTTGAGATAAACACACAGGACAACAGAGACACAGCTACGGAGGAGGAAGGGTATAGTGCTGATGTTTGTCTACCTATCCCCACCATGCCAGAAACAGACTCAGATGTCTCTCATGGTCTATTTGAACATCGATCGTCTGTGGAACTTGGAAAGATCTCAGACACTGAAATCACAGAGCCGCAGGTAACTTTTGCAATGCCTGTGGACAACAACATGTGTGACTCAATGTACAGCGTTGCAGGGCAGTCATACCATGGACATCTTCATTATCACTGCCTGCCTCAGGAGGACACACACTTCTTGCACAAAGGCTCTGATCATACACACTCCCATCTCAGGTACCCTGATTATTCAGACCAGTCCAGTGATGAGGAGGAGGCTGAGATCTTTTCAAGTCCAGGTCATAGTTCTCCAAGGCAGCACTTTGCTACGACAACAGACCAGGTTCTACTACTGGACATTAGCGCCAAACCTGCAGAGTTGTTTGTGTCCTACAAACATAGATCTGAGGAGGAGGAGAAAAGCATTGCATCATGCAAAAATGACACATTTGGGAATGGAGCTGGGAATAATGACAAACAGCAAAGGAATGAAGGAACATCTGCTGTGGGAATGGACAACAGAGACAGAACTAACTCTGGGGCTGAGAGTTTTAATGAGGGTTGCATTAAATCTTGGGTTGCAGGGACAACCGTTGGCGAAAGAAAATCAGTTTGTAACGACCAAAGCAGGCCAGGAACTGACATCATGCATAAAGCAGGGGTGGTGGGGGAGTTTTCCGACCCTAAAGAGGGTGAGAGCCAGACCTGTACCATGACAGTCTGTTCACCTCCTCATGTGCCAGACACTGTACAAGTGTCTAAGTCATCTACCTTGTCTGCCTGCATAGCTCCCACTCTTTCAGCCAGCATGCCCACAAATATATCAGCTCATCTGTCAACTCCTCTTCATCAACCTTTCCAGTGTTCTCTGTGTGAGCGTTCCTTCAGTCAACGAGGCTCTCTGAATAGACATGTGCGAAGCCATCTTGGCGTACGACCCTTCCCCTGCCCCTGCTGCCCTATGACCTTTTCACGCCAGTACCGTGTCACAGAGCATATGCGAGTTCACCAGCGGTGTACCCTGGGGAGTGACTTTCACAAGCCCCCTACTACTTCAAGTTGAAACTGTGAGGAAACTTTAGAAAATGTATGTGCCTATGTATAATGTGTATTATTCAATTGAGTGATTTCAGTATCTCAGAATAGTAATTTTCTTCAGTACCTTGCAAATGCATGCGAGATGGAAGACAATTCTGAGATGAAGATCTAAAATTGATCTCAGAATTTGTGTGTTCTTATACCCTGTAGAGGACAGATATTTTGTCATGTGAATTGAAGTTCTCATATTGTTGACCCAACAGAAGATGATCAGCCAACTCTTCCTGTAGATCTTTGTCTTTCAGTAGGTTTTAGGCTTTATGTCTCATAACTTTATTGTCTTGGGTCGGTCTGACCTTTGTTTCCTGATCAGCACCATCATGCAAAATAGGTGATGAGGTGATGAATGTAGTGAAGCATTTAGCAGCATTTAAGAGCAGTTTCCTTTATGAGTTAGCTGAGACCAAATGCATGTTTGAAGTAGTTATAATCAGTATTTACTAGAACAGTGAGTCAGACGAGACAACTTTGTGAAAACAATCTGACAATTTACAGCTCACAGTAATTTACCTACAGAGAATCATCAGATATATAATTTATGGTGAGTTTCTCCCAGTCTAAACTTTACAGTTTAAGTTCAGTCTCATAGATAGTTCACACAATAATCATATCTCCAAATGACTCTAAATGAATGATACTCTTTCTTTGTACCTGCTATGGGTAAACGGGCAACTGTGTGCTACCAGAAAACCTGCTTGTTTCTGCCTTGTTTTTATTGCTGTTGTTTTCAAAAGTGATTATTCCTCTCACAGTCACTCAGCAAATTCTTTACTCATTGCTGAAGTCCATTGCACAATGGTTGGAATATAATTGAATAGTAATAAATAAGACTAAAAGAACAATGTAGGGTATGCATACATATATTTTACACTTGAATTGTAAACACAATATTGGTAGCTAATTTGGAAGGATAATTTGGACAGATTTACATTCTGAGCCCATTCCATCAGTACTACAGAGTACCTGTCACTCCAGTTCAACCACGCACAAGGACAGAGTATCGAGTACCTGATGTTGGCAGCTGACAGATGCAAATCCATAACTATGAGCAAAGATGATTATACTGACTGACCAGGTACTATGAACATTGTTCTTCCAAAGGCAATAAAATTCATAGGCACTGGCTTTGCTGGAATCAGTCAACAGACAGTGTCTCAAGCCATGGTGAATACGCTGTTTGATCACAGTCCACCATACAAATAGATTTAATAACCCTTTAAATTAGGTATCAAATTGCCTCTGTTTTGAGTTTACATTTTAAACGGTTACCAGTTGCCCATCATGTGTGACATATTCCCTGTTTAGACCGTGTAGGTTGTTAAACTGTGCACTTAATGGCAAATATAATTATCAAATGATAAAAACTATTTTGTTGGCATTTCCATTCCTTAATTTATGCATGTTATTGTTTTATTGTGTTTGTGAGAATCCAAATGGTGTGTAATGTACATTTGGAATTAGAGTTTCATTTTTATAACATTGATAGAGAAAACTACCTGGAAAACCTCCAGGTAGATCTGCTGTTTTTTTAATATCTGATGCACAGTGTGTATGTGACAAGGTGTGATGGATTCATTCTAGATCCACTGTTGTAGTTTTATCCTTGGAAAATTTTTGTTATTGGATTTGTATCATGTACTCAAAGTGAAAATGTGAAATAGATTCTTCTTTTCTGATGTCATGACAGACATAGTCAAAGTTGTCTATCTCCCTTTGTTTTTTGGTAGATCGAGGCAAGATTCAAAATGTCAGCTCAGCTGCTCTTTGCAAACACGTGGAGACACTTGCACAGGTTATATAGGTGTCAGGATTTGATTACATTACTCTATGTTCTCTTACCAGCATGTGTCTCATTGTGCTGTCCCCTGTAATCGAGGACAGTACGATAAGTGCCATCGTGTTAATACTGAATTGCTGAGTTGCTCCTGAAACATGACCTGACACGGAACATAATAAATAAAAGTGCCAAGAGCAGCCAAAATATCCTGTGCATGTTCTGCCAAAACTCTCCAAACTGCTGCTGTAAGGGACAGGTGGAGGGTATAATAGGGTCAATTCATTCTATACAGAGAATTTGGCTAGTGGTGACATGTTTGTGGTTGGAGCTGTTCACATTATAGAATAGACTCATGGTTGATCAGTTAAGTATTAGTAAATGCCCTATAACCCATTCATATAGCCATTCATGGAAAATTTTAAAGACTATAGAATTTACCAGCATCTTTATCCTAATTTAAGTCTGCCCTTGACCAATAACTTCATTTCTTCTCAAAAATTTAAATAGTCTATACATTTTCTCATGGATACATTGGTTTCAACCAGACCTTTGTCCTGTGGCGGAGGAAATATAATGTGGACACAGGTCAGCAAATACCAGGCTGCAAACTAAGTAACAGTTATTTGTCTGCTCATTGGGAAAGTTTGATGCCATCATCATCTATGTGATTCTAGCTGCAAGTGTTCAAAATCAGAGAAACACAACAACGCAATTCATGTCACACATGTAGCATATAATTTGTACTGCATTGTATATAATAAGAACACAGTAATATTTAGGAGTCAAGAAGTACATTGTTCCCACAAAGACAAATACATGTGCCTGAGTATGATTCCTCTCTCTTCTCTCAGTTCAATTTGCCCCACTCCAGGCCTCCGTCTTGTGTTTGTTATTCAGCTGGAGTTTCGGCTGGAGCAGCAGTCATCACAATAATGGCCTACCGAGAGGAGAAAGAAGAGATGCTGATGCTTCACTTGACTGGACGTAAGTCATGTTGCAACTTCTTTTAGGCTTAGCAAATACTGTGGTTCATGCACACTTCTCTGCACTGTCTGTAATGTCTGTGGAAGTGATTTTTTTGTGTGGTTTTTACCTGGCTCTTACTGGAACGCAGAGCAGCCCCGGCGAATGATGACATTACAATGAAAATAATTGCACCAACAAAACTGTAGAATACAAAGGTCGTCTCCATAATCCATACCATGGTCTATAGACACACACACAACAAACAAATACGTAAAAAAAACATTCCCAGTAAGTTTTGTCTGAACATATTTGGGACACACTGAAATGTTTAACACCTTCAGATGACTGTCATTTTTTTTAAAACATGAAGAGACTTATATTGAAATGTATTGTGATGATCAAGCCAAGATACACAAACTCTTGTTTATAAGCCTTAATTCAACAAATAAATCTAAAAGCTGCTTTAGATTTGTGCTTAAGAATATAATAGACACCATAAACCATAAACCAGTGAGAAAAACACTGATCACCTCATAATTGAGTGATGATTGCCATCCTTCCTCATCACGGCCTAGATGATCCTCATCGTGATAATAATTGCTCCTGTAGTGGCCATGTATTAAACTAGGCATGATGTGCAAGACTGTCCAAAATACTCCCAGTATCGTCACAACAGTCAGAGCCAGTGATGCAGTGACCTACATGTAGAAACCAGCAGAGAGAAGTGAAAGACAGAGGAACACACAGAAACTTACAAACATTGGCAAATTTCTCAAACCGTTGGGTGGCAAGAAAAAATATGTGAATGCTGTGGTATCACCTGCTTTTTGCACTGATAGAACCTCTGATCTTCAGTTCAGTCACAAATGTAGACAGTGTAGACAAGGACACTGCGTCCTTTACGATTATAATAGTTTGTGTCTTTATTTGACACAAACAAAGAAGCTCTCTCTCTCCCGTAGCTGCTTCTTTCATGGTTCACAGATTTTACTCCAGGTTTGATAATAATGTCTTCTGACTCGAATTTGCTTCGTGAATGCCATTAACTGAGGGGATTACACACCTTTCCAACCTATACCGTAAATGTTCGATTGATGTTTTCAGTATGAACAAGAGCAATACAATTTTGAGTGCACATAGATGAATTAGTTTGTATTTGTAATTGTAATTTGGATGAAGGGCAAACCACATTTTGGGGTAAATTTAAGGCTTTATATACTTTTTCTAGCCACTGTGTATAGACAACATAGAGAGCCCTGTTTGTTAAGAGAGACAGGAAATGGAAATGAGGAAGCAGAGAGAGCGGGAATGACATGCAGTAAAGGGCCACCCGATGCAGGATTCAAACCGGGGCCAGCTGCAGAGAGGACTGTGGCCTCTACACATGAGGCGCCTGCTCAGCCCACTGAGCTAAACGCCCCGATGGATGTCATTTAAGAGAGATGGATTGATTGGCACCTAAATAAGTTGTGGATTGTGTACTTTTGTTTCTAATTGAACTGTTAGTTTGGAAACCATACCATAAACTAGTTTAAGGTTTGAAAGTATGTCTGGAGGTGATGTTAATCAACTGTCTTTTCTTGCAGGGCTCTCTTGGACCTTCTTGGAAACCTGCTAGTTTTTCTTCAAATTTATTACAGTTAACTTACTGTTTTCTTGGTCGGGTTGTGCTCTGTCACAATATACAGAATCCCACATATGATGAACTGTGAAAAGAGGAGGAGAAGAAGGAATAAAATGCCGTCATTTTATGTTTCCCATTATCATCATAGTGCATTAGATTGCATTTTGTAAACAGGGCTATCCTTTACAACTGAAATGAGCTGAGATTACAACCAGCCTTTGATCAAGTCCTGAATGAAAATGAATTATTAGTGAGTTGATTAACTGCAAAATAAGTGGCTAAAAAAATTTCAGAAACCACATGCTGCTATGATCCACTGATTAATATTAACTTTGTTGAGCCACCAACCAGTGTTCCCAGCAAGAATCCATATGAGGAACCTGACCACATGTGATGACCACTGTCACTCAATCCCAAGACTACAGTGGAAAAGACCAAAAAGGAGGCGCCCAAGACCAGCACAATGATCTAAGAGGAAATCAAAAACAATTTTTATACTACAATGGATCAGATTTGTGAGATGTGAAAACAGAATGACTACTTGATAAACAATGATTTGAGTGAGTGTGTGTGTGCCTCACGCCAATAATCTTCGGTTGTCCCTTAATGAAGCGGTGTAAAGGTTTGCTGCCCCCCACTGTGGTGCCTTGTTGACTTGCATTATTCCCACCTGGTCCACCTCTATAGGAGAGCACAGCAGACATCCTACAGACAAACACAGGGTTCATTTTGAGATCACATGGACGTGAATCAGTCCAAGTGATCTCAAAATGAGCCCTAAATTGACACCTTTGACTCCTGGATATTTTATTATGGGTTGAGGGTAGGAAAAAAAAAAAAAAAACATCAAACACAGACACTTATTTCATACAACATGGCAAGACATTTTTGACCCTTTTTGATAAGATGTAATAAGTTGAAACTGCCTGTATCATCCAGATGTATTCATTCACCCTTTGCAATAAAAATCTGTGCTTTGGTTTTGTTTGATTATATCTCAGTTTTTGTGTCTGTGTTGAGACATGAAGTAAAAAGTATGGGTATATGCAGTGATTACAATAATTTATCTTATCTGTTCTTGAAAACATAATATATTAACAGAATTAAGAAGCAAGTTATTCTTTACTCAATCTAAATCATCCCTGGATCCTAACTCCATGTGAGTAAGTTCATCTATTATAATCAGATTTTTATTCATCTGTTTAACATGAACTGAGTCTTGATGTCTCTCTACCTAAACAGAAAGTCAACCAAAAGGAAACAATGTGATGCACTGTAACGTTAGAGCGACTTGTTTGAGTGATATGCAGACGTGCATCACATTTTTTCTTGTTGCAAATATCACAACAGTACAGTACCCATTTGTTGAGTGATCTGCAACCAGGCCTTCAACTCCCACACAGATCAGAAGAACAGCCTGTCAGGGACAGGTAATTCTGTCCCTGAAAACTACTTTACTTCGTAACACGTCGAAAATAGTGTATTACAGCAGTAGATAGGTTTCCAGTTTATCTTTGAATATGCAAAAATAACTCTTGCATACATTTTTATTACGAAAAACACTCTTATTGTGAAAATCCACTGTGCCAAAGCTGAAAACTGGAGTTGCAGACGTGAAGCACAAAACATAACAGACATTAAGCTGGTTTCTATCTTTATGTCTCATGGATCTGAACTCTAGCAAAATCTGATGTTGACGTGAAGCAATCTGTTTTTCGATCGACTGAAGTTGCGAATTAGGTCAATCTGAAATCTTAATTTGGTGAATCTGAGCTGGTTGTCTACTGCAACACAACACCGTGGAGAGATTTACGGTAATTAGCCTATTTAAGTGTCAAAACTTAAACAAATAAAGTGTTAGAGACAAAAGAGGAGCCAGACCTTGTGCAGCTGTGTAGTCGGTGCCGTAATCCTGGGTTTGCTCGCGCACTACATTCACATCTGCAGCAGTGTCACACTGAGGGGTGGTCTGTGAACGATCGGTTGATTTGTTAGTTTCTGGAGAGTAGCTAATCATTTGAATTTCCAGGAATTAGCCAGCCTATTTGTTGAATGGTTGACGTTACAGATGTTTATTGTGATGTGCACATGATTACAAGGATGGGAAACCACTGAAAACCTCACGTTGTTGTTTTGATGGGAACTACTTCTTCTATTGGCAGCAGTTTATCACGGCGGAGTGATTTGCTGTTAAAAAAAAAAAAAAAAAAAGTAGGGTCCTCAATAAATCAATGGGATTATGAAATACAAAGCTGCTACTTTATGAGGCACATTCAACTCTGTAATTCATTCGTTCATGAAAAACATAATGACCACTGTTGTTGTTAAAACTGTCTTAGGGAGATGGTGAATCTATCAGTCTCTGTTGTGGACTATGTAGTTTTGTGTTGCTGAACTGCGTTGAAAAGAGATGTGTGTGATATGAAACCTGTCTCCATCTACATTAAAAGAGTTTGCAAAATATTTGTATTAAAATGTATTGGGTCTGTCTGTGTTGTCTTCAGTCAAAGTTGTCCTGTTAGTCTTAACCATCATCTCAATTTAGTTACAATACATTTTATCTACTAAGAGTGTGTGTGTGTGTGTGTGTGTGTGTGTGTGTGTGTGTGTGTTTTGTGATCTTTATTGGACAAGCACTTAAAATAAACAACTTTTGCTTTTCAGTACAAAATAGTCAACTCCCAAAAGAGAGTCCAACTTCGCTCCAGCAACACAGGGGAGGGGAGAGGAAGGATGAGCTGTGTGTGTGTGTGTGGTAGCAATTGCACATGGGGTTACTAGGAGGCCAGGCTGAAACGGAGAAGTAGAAGGAATGTGGTGAAGAAGTCTGCGAGAGACGAAAGGAAATGAAGATTTTATTTCCTCTTTTTGCAGACGGACACAATGTGTGCTTCTGTGTTTCCTCAGTTATGAAATACAAACTGAGAAAAAGTAAGGTGGGGAAAACAAAGTAGTGCATGATACCATGGCGTGGGAGGACAGCTGGAACAGAGGGAGAGCAGCTGGACTTCATTTTAAAGATGGCTTTGTTTGATTAAATGTTTCCTTCTGTCCATCAGGTTGTTCATGCTCTCTTTCCTTTTTTAAAGCTAGCTTACAAACAGAACAGAGACACTGATCCAGCTGTTCCAGTGGCAACAGGTTGGTAGATTCTAAGTAAATCAAACCATGCAGTGTTGGAGAAACCACCATGAGGATACTCTCAATGTAATTTCTGCTCAGGTTTATGAGGTGAAAGGAGACAAAAGGACACAACAAATCCATGAAACACAAAGTAACAATCACATTTTAAAGTTTATTGAAAAATGTGTCCATTGCACAGATTGATTCAAACTACATTGTTAACAATAGCTTGCACTGCACACTGCTTGATAGGCTGCTGCTTAGTGCCCACAACATTACCTTTACACAGGACAGCAAACTGGACTTTTTAGATCTTTCACAGAAAGAATTGGGTGATAATCATCAAAAAGATGATTCACTCTACTAAATGTTTGGGAAGAGCACTGGATTCATGAGGAAGAAAAAATGTCTTCTTCCATTTTGACTTCCATATTTCATAAATGAGATCATATTAACAAAAGACCTTTGTACTGTCATATAGGCTATACTGGTGACAAAAATATACCACATGGTTTTATGATTGCTGCTGGCCTCATGCAGCTCAAACAGATCAGTGTTATTGGCCTGATTAATTACAAATAACATTTTGGTGCACATTACTAATTAAAGAACAACGTGATGTCAAAGGAATGGCTGTTTCTATATCATACATGTGGGTAAATATCCTCTAATTATGAGATAGGGAAGCCAAATTGTTCAATCTTTTTTAAGTCACATACAGTACGTCATTATAAAGATGAGGTGACGAGACAGTCATTATTACATCCACATAATATGCAGGTTTACGTTATAACAACATGCATCTTTTCCCCTTACACAAATGGCACAGGATTTTTCAAAGCCATGTGAACACCATTCAGTTTTCCTTTAGGAAAAATCAATCACATTACAACAGCAACCATTTCTATCCTATGTATAACAGACGTAGTCACAAGCAATCAGAGGCCTGGTTAACAGTCTTCTGCTGTTTTGATTTCACTTCAATATACAACACATTGATATCAGAGTACAAATATTGTTTGTTTTAATTCTAACCAAAATCTGGTGAATTACTTTGAGATTTAAACAGAGGGGTTTACATTTTAAAGTTCACTTCATATGGTGAAAAAAAAAAAAACATTAGTCATTATTTACAGTGGTTTTCCCCATTTTAAATTATAAAATGTGGTTAAAAAAACAACAACAGACAAGCTACCATTTTCATAAATGTATTACAGTAAATGTTATTTGATCAGTGAATGAAAACACAAACATATGATAAATGAAAGAAATATATACAAACAACAAAAATAGATCTTTTGTGATGATGAAACCTTACAGCATCTAAATATACTGCATTTAATTCTCCACAGATTAGTGCTCTACATAAAAGTACATTGATCTGTGCAGTGACAACATCATAAAATATCACGGAACTCAAAATATAGGACCATAGTCTCTATGAGCTTATATGGCAATTGCATTGATCAGCATTAGTCATTAGATAAACACACACTGTAAGTGATTTATTCTCTACATTCTAGCATATCACTGGAGTTAATTCATTTGTGAATATAAAAAGAGACATACAGAAGACAGACTGAAGTTAGTTGCATTGTCCTGCATTTACCTTGAGTATGGTCACTGCACACCTGTTTGAAGATGTGCTAGTGCCACATCTTTCACAGTAGTATGGTCAAACCACCACACAGTTAGCTGGACCTGCAAAGAGGTTTGGCACAGAAGATGACTGGATACAGCCTCTGTGAAATGTTTGCATGTTCCACATGTTTTATTGTAATGTTATCTGGTGCTTCTGGTGCAAAGTGTTGTACTGTAACTGCTGTACCAGATTAAAAAAAAATAGGAGTCTCTACTACATTTCATGTTGAAAAAAATGCCACTATTCTTTTTAAACAACATCTAAAAAAAAAAAAGAGAGATGCACCAAGAGGCTGAGTTTGAGATTTGAAAAGTTGAATCATTGCATGTTTTCGTTGCAGCTTACACAATGGGGTGGGATGAATGATTGACTGCAATGTTTGCATTTTCTGTATGATTTCCTCACTATATTACTAACGTTGGTGTGTGTGTGTGTTGTGAGTCAGTATACTTGCAAACATTTGATATGTGACTATTTTTTTTGACTCTGTGTCGAGCCTCAGACAGAAGTGTCTGTTTTTTTCGTTAACACATTTTCTGACACAGCAGTCTTGAGGTTTCCTGTCTTTTTTCCCCGTAAGTGCAGATTTTTGAGTTTTGTTCCTCTTTTTTGTTTTCGTACTAAACACAACCATAAATTCACTGTAAATTGGCTTCCTCCTTTAGGGTTTTATGGTGTGTTTCCAGTGCTGCTTGTGCTCTCACTTTTGGCTGACGGCACAACGGTGGTTAATGTGGAATAAAGAAAATACCTTCATCTATTGTCTATCTTTGAGCTGTAAAGGAGCCACAGAGCTCAATTCACAAATAAAATGTCTTGTCCACACATTTCTTGGATGAGTCTTTGATCAAAAAAATCTGAATCTTCACTCCTAATCTGAGCTGCTGGCTTCATAAGGAATCACAAAACACTGACCACAGCGTTGTGCGATGACTAACAGCGACCTCCAACCCCTGGATTTGAGGATGTTTCCTCAGCTTGTCTCAAGGGGTTGTGGGTCTTCTTCTTCCTGGTTGCTTTCATCAGGAAGTTGTTTACTCCAGTAGTTGCACTGACCAAAAGTGTCAGAGCAGGGGAAGTCTGCTTCTTCATCTTTTACTAGGACTGGGAAGACGTGATCAACCATATCACAGAGGCGCCCATAGCTGTGAGGGAGACATACGGACATTTACAGATATGAACCAGATTTCAGATGTTCAAACATCTGTGTACACATGTGTGCAGAGTCAGATTACATGGATTTAAGACAAAAGAATGTATCTTACGAGGAGATATTGGTTTTGGCGTGCTCCTGTACCAGCTCCCCTTTAGGATTGACAGTAAAAATCCTGTTCAGAGGTACTCCCACTTCCTTGTAGGAATACACATCCTGAAATCACACACACAAATGATCAGCATTGCAACTAAACACAAATGTTACAAGGTCAAAATGGTGTCTTTTTTGTTGTCTTACTGTAGCTCTGTTGCCAAAAGCAGCGTAGAAAGGTTCAGTGTTTGGGTAGAAAAGGTGTTTGATGTCTGTGAGACACTCAATCTTAAACTTCTCTGGTTTCTTCTCAATCACCTCCCTGTAAAACAGAACACATCATATCTAAATATTTCTGTTCGTTTATTGTTTCTTTAGATGGTGTGAAAGTTGTCTATTCATTTGTTTTGATCCATCCATCTAAAGGCTTACAGCTGAGTGATGCAAATTTAATTTCAACCCCCAATTTGTTCTTGTGACATGATAACTGAATTCATTTTTGCTTCTTCAGAGCCATATGTAATCTGTTTACTCCATCCTGTTATGCGTCATTCACATGGTGTGTGTCTGACCTGTGCAATGCAGAAAACAGGCTGCTGGGGCTTAGCAGCACTGGTCCCATCGGCAGCATGGTTCCCCTCTCATTGACCCAGTGCAGGTATCCTCGTGTCATATCAGCCATACCAATGGCCCTCGCTGAGCAGTACATGAATTTATATCCATTCCTGTGACACAGACAGAGCTTAGTTTTTAATAATAATCTCAACTCAGCTCAATTTATTTTATAAAGCGCTTCAAAGCAGCCACAGGTGGAACAAAGTGCTGTACATAAATAGAATAGAACATAAGACATAATACATAAAAACAATATAAGAACAATAAAAAATAACAATGTTAAAAGATGAAAATAAACTACAAAGATTTCCTTTCACTCTGTATACTGTGTGCAGACTGTAAAGAAGCACTCACAGGCTGACTCTATGGTAAAGCCGGGCGATACCCTGGTGCGTCCAGTCTTTACCCAGTGTGGGCAGGATGTGGCCAAGAGTGTCCGACCTACAGCGACACACAAGAGGCAACATGACACAGTGCAGATGTATGTAAGACCTAATTTCACACACATGGATGACCACGCTGTTTACAACATGGTGCACATGTACTCAAGGGAATAAAACTCTAAGTAGTTGTAAAGTACAACATCTAGTGGTGAAGAGCTGAACCTGAACTCACTAACCTGCCCTCTCTTACCTGGTGATGGTCCATCTATATCAGAGATGACTATCTTGTCATCCCAGCTCCACAGGTAGATGGTGCCATGGCAGCGACAGGTGCCCTGATACTGAGTGGTCACACTGAACACCACATCATTAGGGCCCTCCTTCAGCTGCAGACTGGCCTGTAAACACACGCAATACACACGCAAGCACAGACACACAGATTAAAACAAAGAACGTTGCTTTTTTTTTTTTTAATTTCTCTCTTATTGTTTATATTCTAATATAGTTGGGGCAACGCCAACAATCCTTGTTTGTTATGTAAGCAGAGAGCTTATTATTTTGTTCACATTTTTGCTTCATCACAGTGCAATATCTAATATATCACTACAAAGCTTCACAGCTGCCGCTAACCAACTTGTTTGAATGTTATTATTTGCAGGAATTTCTCTGTGAAGGCCACTGAAATTATCTGTGGGACAACGTACCAGTTGCTCTGAGGTTAGTCGTAGAGTCTTCTTATAGCAGATGCTGCCAGAACTTATGAGTGGCTCTGATTGACAGGACCCTGACATCTGATCGGAGGATCTGTGGTCCTCATCACTGGAGGATGATTCATCCTTCATCCTGAAATATCAAAGACAATCAATTTGGTATGAGATGAAGCAATTTAAAATTGATGAGAATTTAAGTGTTTGTGGGAGAAATGTGGAGATTTAATGAGTATAAAAATGGCACAAGGAAGAAAAAAGAGTTGTCTGAGCTCACCTATTCACTGAGGCCATGGTGATTGAGCTCTCTCCTCCTGTTTCTGACACGGATTCCTGAAGTGCAGAGAGGTCAAAGCTGACTTAATCAAACACACACAAACTATACACACTATAGCCCAGAGTGTATACACTCAGTAAGTGTGTACACTCACTGATTTGGAGTCGCTGTTCCTGCTCCTCCATGAGAACCACCAACGTCCTCCTTTCTTTGGCATCTTCTCCTTCATGATGTTCTCCACCGAGGCCTGGAGACAAGCATGCACATACAACTCAAAACTGACAGAAGGAAAAACTCAAAATAAAGCAAATCCAAAAACAAAAGATGAACAGGACGCACAAAAAAATTGCAATCCAAAATCAATGTACAACATAAAAAACAGCACATTTCAAATCACAATGATCTCCAACTAACTCGCCAAAAAAAGAATGCAGTCACATGTGATGGCATGCAAAGACAGAGCAAAGGAACTAAATAAAGTAAACCCTGATAAAAAGAGATTTCTGAACAAGACACACCACTGGGACAAACAAGAGTCAGACATGCTGAAAATGGTGGGAAATTATGACAAAAGACATGCGTTGACCAACACTCAAAGGAAAGCCAGAAAGCGTCATACAGGCTGGGACGGGCTGGAGCCAAACAGACCAGGGAGGCAGTATGAGAAGAGGCCAAAGACAGAAAACACATAACTCAAACACCAACACTTAGCACAGATAATCATCGGATGGATTGTGGGAGAAAGAAAAATTGTAAATAAAAGGGAAAAATAAGAAGGGGGATAAGACAAGTGTTAGGAGGGCAGTTTGATTCAAAGCAATATTTCACTGTGGCACAAGGCTGTGAGCTTCCCCATGTGTCTCCATCTACCACTGACATATCAGCTTTGTTTGCTCATATTCTATATTCTTATATTCTGTCCAACAATGACTGAAATGGTTGGATGGTGAGCATGAGAGCCAGAGACAAATGTGAACACACTTTTTTTGATTGGCCTTGGTTGAACTCTCATGAAGTGACGAGAGGATGCTGACAGTGAAAACACTGAATCAAAGTGAAACATTAGGCTGTGAAGCATTGATGCAAAAATGCTCTGGAGTGCACAGGGGTTGTGATGCAGCAGGTTGCAGAACACATTGACACCGTTGAACAAAAAGCAACACAAGTTCAAATAATCTAATAAAACGATATGGTAATTTTGACTTTTTGACCCAGTCATTTTAATGCTGTAAAACTAAAGCTGTCCTCATAAAATGTGAAGTGCCAAAATGTATACACACTGATGTATCACTAATAGTAATCCACTAATATAAAGACATAATATAAAATTGAGAGGGCCCATTCAGTTGCATAATCAGTTCTTACTTCTAATATGTTAATGGTTAATTAATATAAATAAAGATCTGGAAACTTCCTCTGTCACTGATCATAACAGAAAACATGCAAAACACGTCAAAATAACTTTACGTTCATGTGTCACTGTTGTGGTCTTACCTGCGGCAGAGGTTTCTGATAGACCTGCATGGCTAACATCACAGGAGCTGCTGTGCTCCAGTTGTAGTACCTGCATCAGATGACAGAGGGCAGTATAAGCATTTCTTCACACTTACACACTCCCATATTTGTAAGTTAACTACTTCAGGAACTAAATCATGAAATGGTTGCAGATAAAGCAAACTATGAACTGATAATTCATGATTAATGTGTTCAGACTTTTAAAACAACAACTATAAAACAGATTAAGATACTGAATATAACAGAACATACTTGTTTCCTATCTTGACCACCAGGTTAGGGTCATCAATAATGGATGGGTTCTCTGAGAACTGCTGGTAGGAAACTGCTCTCTCCTGGAACTGCTCTGTATCATGAAACACACACACATGATTCAGTGTTATTTCAGATGATAACTTTCTATTCAAAGACATGAAATTATACAGTGCTGTAGTTTCATAATTTCATTCTATCTCCGGCCCTCTTGTCCAAAAAATGGTATGATATGATTGTTTTAAGAAATGCAATATCATTTTAAAAAAGTTTAGCAGATAGATGTGCTACATGTGCATGTGTTTTGGTATCATCTGCCAACCTCCCCTTCCTCATTCCTTTACCTACCCCTTGTGATTTCCCTGTTGTCTGTTAGTCCTCCACACAAAGAGATGGCAACATGAGGCAGGTCCCCCAACTGGTCCGACAAACTGTCAACGCCACTGTCCATCCCACTGCTGCCCACTGACTGTGGCGACTGATTAGCGCTCCGTACTCCCATCATCATCATCTCTGAGTCTCCTTTCATTGAGCTGCTGCCTCCATCACTGAGAGAGAGAGAGAGAGAGCGTTTTCAAGGGTCACTTCGTTATAGAGACAAAACAGTGAGCACTGCAAGAACCCCTTGATGGTCACCAGACAGTGAATTTGCCTATTCCATGTGAGCACTTTATACAGTTGCTCATCATGTGCTGTGCATCCTTTTGTTTGTAACACTACCTTTTAGGGAAATAGAGAGCAGCTACTTCAGGCTCCAGCTCTGTAATGTCGTCCAGGTATATACCATCAGCACCCAAGTGTTGGCTTCTCTTTTCTAAAAGGGGTAAAATCACACTCTGTCAGTTTCAGAAAAGCAATGTGATACTAAGGCATAAAGATGTGTTTCATACAGCAGCCATACCTTTCTTCTTGGAAGGTGAATCAGTTCTTTTCATAGGACCTCTATTTTCACCTTCATCCAAATGATCAAGGAGAATCCTGGGAGATGCTGTTAGACCGTCCAGCTCTGGACATGATGGCCCAACACTTTCCACATGTCTCTCTAAGGATAAGAGACATAAAATAGAGTCAATTGATGCATCAAAGCAAACTCATATTAAACTCCTGTAGCAGTAAATCTTAAAGTTTGTATTGAGGAAGGATTCTGCATCTCTCAAGTCAGTCTGTCCTGAGGAATTACGGTTCATCGATGGAAAAAAAATATGTGACGCCTGAGTCATTCAGAAGTCACCTGCTGTAGTTTTACAGTGGTTAACAGAGAATGGTTTCACATTAGAGGCCGAATTGTCCTCTACAGTAATACCTTGCTCTCTTCCAGCCATGTCCCCAGGCTTAGCAGTTTTGCTTTCCTCAGAGTCCTTGTCCCCACCATGACCAGTGCTCTCCCCCCGCTGTGAAGCGTAGAGATTGAGGGAAGAGGATCCAGTGTCACCAATGGCTCTAAAGTGAGTGCTGGCTGACACTGGGATGGACACTGCTGAGGCAGGGTCCTGCTCCATGTGTGAGGTCAGGAAGGCTGGCTGTAGAAGAGATACAGAGACAGAAATCTAACTTTTTAAACTAATTTTTTGGACTCAAGTTCTGTTTCTTTCTGGCATTTTTCTTTATTCACTTTGATCACTGTCTTCTTCATCTTAACATCTGTATCCAGTAACATTGAAATAAAAACCATTTCTTTGTGTGTGTGATATATATACCTGAGCAGCTTGTGGCAGCTCCCCCCAGGTCCACAGCATTTCAGGGTTGTCTTTATTCTGACTGGTTAGTTCTGAGTCGCTCTTTGGTGTCGATGACCGTGAATCATCAAGGCTGCTGGAAGAGAGATAGTCAGACACTTTACTCCATAGTGTTTGGTCATGCTTACTGTACTTTAAAATACAAATTAAAGAACAAAACAAAGCAGAAATCATAATAGTCCCAATTCTCTCTTTATCTTTTTCCCTGCTTGAATGAATGAATTAATTGCCTACATTCCATAAAGGTAAAACTGAAGGAGATACCTAGTAACAAGGGCAGAGAAGTGAGAGGTCTGCTGAGGACAAGAGATGGACAGACCACAAGGTGGAGGGATGGAGAGATTGTCCTGAATCACATTACTACAGGAACATAGACAGACAGAGAAAGACAGGAAAAAACAGAGAAAGAGGTCATGGAGCAGGGAGGAGAGAGACAGTAAATTATGACTATGATTTATTCATTGTGAGGACAGAAAATGTACTAAATACATCGTACAATATGAACAGAACAAATAAGAGATGAAGACAGTTGAAGAAGAGTTTGATAGACAATTAAAAAGATAGGATTAGTTTATCATTGTGTGTGTGTGTGTGTGTTTGTGTCTGAAGAATACCTCTTTGAACGGCTCCAATCAGTGCTGGGGTTTGTGTGGGAAATGGCTGATGATCCCTGATCCCCAAACACAGGTCTAATCACAGACAGACAGATACAAGAAGATGTCAGGCATCTACACACGAACAATATTCACACACTGTGCACACACCACACTTTATAACTACACAGTGCCTCTACAAGTCCATATAAAGTAACACATGTGGTTTGTTTACACTCATAAAATTTCCTGAAACAACATTAATAACCTGTTTATGTCTGAAGCCTGTTCGACTGTAACCATGTGTCAAGAACCAGCAGGAAATATTTTCTCCTCAGTATGACGTGGGACAAAAAGCAGACACATTCTTTCACATCTTTTAGGGTCTCCGATTTTTTGCCTCCTATCATGTTTCTAAAAAAGCTTGGAGTCCCTGCAGTAAGGACCCACTGCAAGCCATCGTTTCAAAGAGACAGAGCGCACTGTGGGAACAGGACAAATCCCTGGAGCACTTCCAACACAGAGCTGGTTTTCACTGGGCTTCACGCAGATAAACACAAGCATGCACACACATGCACACTCACACATGAAATCACCACTTTTTTTGAAGCACATGATTTGATCCACTGAAATGACTTTACTGAAGTGAGGCAGAAGCAACATAAAATGATCAGTAAGACTGGTCTGAAGGCCCTGTATCTTCTCATGAACATACATTTGTCTGCCAGAGAAAGGACTGATTCATTCTCAATGGTTTCATTGTTACTTTTCACTGATATAAATTAAGACTTGAAATTTAAAGGGGCGTCATATAGCTCAGTGCACTGAGCAGGCGCACAATATAAAGAGGCTGAGTCCTCACTGCAGCGGCCCTGGTCCGATTCCACCCAGCAGCCCTTTGCTTAAAAAAAACCCCTGAAATTTAAAGTCAGCTTTTCAAGAGACACAGATGATTTGCAGACATTTTCACCACAACAATCATCTCTTGAACTCAACCACTCAACCAATCTCTCTGAGATCTGAGGACGGGCCTAATGTTCCTACAAACCGTCATGGCAGTCCATTCAGTAGTTGTTTAGGCAGTCTGGATTACACTGGTCAACACTGCCATAGAGCCACAGAGCTGGCACAACTCAAAATGGACATTTTCCAATATGAGCATTAACAGAATGTCCTCAGTCTACAGGGCTCTGTTTGTATTCCCCTTCTTCTGATTCGGGTGGTTTTTATAACAACCATTTATACATTTGCACAAACACACTCACACACACACACGCCACACACACACTCTCCACTTAACTTCATTACAGAGTTATTGGCACTGAAGCATCAGCTTCCCATTGTGACTGCTGACGAATGTTGTTTACCACTGCGATGGAACAGAATGACTAACATTTGACAACTTTTACCTCTCTCTGACACATACACACACACACATTAACAAAATCACCTACAGAACCTCGTGTTCCTCCAGCAGAGGGTTTTGGAAATGTATAATCTTTTGGCTCAGAAAGCCTGGAAATATTAAGGGATTTTAGAATTTGCTGTGACTAGAATACCTCAGTCACACAATCACACATTTTCTGATGCACACACCTGCTGTCATCACCCTCTCTCTCTTCATCAGAGCTCAAGTCAATCGTAAACATGTCCTCATCCTCCGAGAACTCTTCCCCGCTCTCCTCTCTCCTCCCTCCTCCTCCCTCTGGCCTAGTCTTCCTTCTCCTCTTCCTCCTCTTCTTGGTTATCGCTCCATCATTTTGTTGAGGTCCCAGGCTCTGGACAGGAAGTGAGCTGCATGGGATGGTGTCTATGTGATGTCAGACAGTTGCAAGACATTAGTTTTAAAACAAAAAAGGAAATGCATATTTTTCACAAAGTCCATTTTATGTATTTAGTCATTTTTTATCAGAACCTACCATGGTGACGAGAGCTGCCCCTGCCCAGCTGAGACTCCATTAACTCCGCCCCTGTTGACATGATGGGAGATGTGGCCAGGTAGGATGGAACTACCTCCTGTAAAATATCAGTATAAAAAAAGATATTTGTCAATGTCTTGACCACTGCGGTAGTTTGACTAACAGTATTATAGAGTGTAGAAATGTTTACTAAATGTTTTTCTTGGTCACTATGGATCTAAATAATCTGGTGGGAATTTGGTTTTGAGCTCAGATTAGCAAAATCACACAGATTTTCTCATCAGGGTCTCAGAGATTATAACAGGAAGAGAGAGACAGACATGCAGAGATAAGTAAGTGAGATAAAGAGATGATCCCAACAACGCAGACTGACACATGCTTTGCAGTGCACGTGTCTCAACACAGTCCAATTCATTTTATGGGTGAGGAAAAAGAGACAGGGCTCAGAATGTGCACAATGCCAGGTGACAGCTGATCTGCTCTCAGCTTCAGCCTCATTGGAAACATTGATGCCAAAACCACTTGATTAATTCACTTGTTTTTCTCTTCCTCAGTCTATTACAGCACCATAACCCTTCCTCCTGAGGCTAAAAATGCCAGATCTGTGCATGAGATTTTCCGCACACTGAACCAAAATAATACACGTGACATATGAAAAGTCAATTCTGTTTTCAAATTGACTGTTTTCAACTACGCTGCAAACAATATGATGTCATGCCTGAAACTACCAAAGTTACTGGAGAGAAACACCTCACCCAGCAATTTAAATCCACATGATCCATGACAGTGAAATGCAAGTTGGCTAAATGTAAATTATATATTAATTCCTGTTGGAAGATGGTGGTACATGTTAACATGCAGGATCTATTTGCCAACACACAGGCCCCAACAAGTCCTTCCATTTAACATTACAGCCTGAGCAACAGAGAGTAAAAAGCAGCTTGGCCTGGGGGGCCTGACTGGGCTGAATGCCAGAAAATGTTGTTGATCTTTTTTACATTCAGATGAGGGATGTGATAACAGAGACTGCAACAAAGACACTCATGGTGGATGGATCATGTTTGTGTCGACTTCTGCAGGACTCTAGCTCATCCTGCTTGCCCTGCTCCTCGCTCACTCTATCTGTATGTCAATGTGTCGGACAGTCTTCCGGTCTGTGTGGACTGTACAGAGATCAGTGACAGCCTGTGTCTGAGAGCGGCCCGTGCGCAAGCGACTGTGGCGGAAGGTGAATTTGGCCGAGCTATAAATAGCCGTGTGCTTTTCCACTCTGTGACAGGGCAGTTATGTCAAGGAGAGGATGTGGCACAAGTATACAGTATAACAGACATGGTCAAACAAAACTGAATAGATTGTTAGTTTGTTTGAATTTTTCAGAGTCATAAAAAAAATGCAAACATTCCCCTCCTTCCCCTTCCCATGTGCCCCTCATTTATCACCTTTCAGAATCAGTTGTTTTGACTTAAGGAAAAATGTTCCCACGCTAGATTATTTTCTGTTATTTATGCAGTACATACTGTACTTCCAAATACATTTGCTTTCTGTTGGGTTATTTCCAAGAAAAGTAATTCTGGCCAACGGGATGCCACGAGGGGACAGAGGCTCTTGTTCCATGTTGTTCTTCAGCTTATATTTCACATGCTATAGTCTTCATCTGCTTTTGTACACACAGCATCAGCAGATTGTTATGTGAGTTTGTTTTCCATTGAAAATAGACACACATCATTTGACCAAATGTCATTTGGACTGGTAAGGCCATCCATCTTTCTCTCTCTCCCTACCTTCTGTATATTCCTAATACTTAACTAATTTGTGATCATTTGCTTGTCTTACTGCTCCTCCTCGAATGCAGCTGTTAAATGGAGCTAAAAGGCACTTGCACTGCAGAGTTTCAATTGGAAAGGCTTATTTGTCTGGTTTACTGAGGGGCTTTTCACACTGACAATTTGAAGGTGGTTTTAAAATCACCATTGCCTCTAGCTTTGTATTTTCCACTGTGCACTTGAATGGCATTTGGCACTGCATCACAAGCACTCACATAAAATACTGTAGCGAGCACCTTGCGGTTATATTTTAAAGTTAAACATTTGTTGTGTCATGACAACACTTCAACAGCTGCGTCATATTTCATCTTCTGCCTTCACACTGTACATAAACACTCACTCTTGATTTGAAACCACATTATTTATGTGAATCATCATTTCCAACTTTTACTTTGCATCATTGTCTGCCCTTGTTTTAGTGTATTTTTTAATTAGGATACGTTAGTGCCATGACATTGACTTTCTCGGTATCTTTATGGTTTTAGACAGTACATGATTATATCAGAAATGGCATTTGGCATATTTTGTGTTTGTCTGGTGTTGTTTTGTCTATAGCCCAGTGCTAACACTGCCTCTCTGGGCCAGGACATACTTAAAAAAGATGCTTTCAAGATCATGGAAGCTTTCCAGGTTAATTAATTGTTAAATGAAATGAAATGTGTCACAGTTCCTGCAGCTGTCTGGCAAAACTTCTCAGGTCTCATGCTGTATTTCAGACTACAGGAGAAAAACAGCACGGTGTGTTTGGGCATGAAAACTGTCAGTCAAGCAATTAAACTAACAATGGCACATGTTATGTTAGTGGATCAAACAGTAAGGTGGTGAAACCTGTTAGATCCACCTGATGCAACAGTTAAATGAGTCCAAATCAAACACTGCCTGTATTTTAGCTAAGACTTTCACCTTCATGTGAGCAGGGTATGCCCGGTCCTACATTTGTGCATGTTTACAGACTGTCAATAATTACTCACCAGCATGTTCTCTGTCTCTTTGACAAAGAAGGCCTCTCCATTCTCTCCCAGCTTCATGTGCAAACTCACTGGCTCTCCATTGACCTCTATGTCCACCTGCAAGACAGAGTAAAGATACATTTAATGTGGATTACACTTCGTTAGCTGTTTTTTCAGCAACCTCCACTGTGAAATTTTGTGTCAACATATTCAGTAACTTTGGATTTTGTGAATAAACATCATTTAACAGATAAAGAGCACCATAGACCTCTTCCAGTTCTGTTCAGTGCCCTTAGCCCTCTGGTGCAGAAACACATGCAACCTGTAGTGCAGAGTGTTGTAGTAGTACTAACAGTGCTGTTTGCTGTTCTCCCCATACCTGCATGACTGTAAAGCCACCCACAGCAAAACAACCAGGCAGCCATTCCTATATTATTAATAGGTCCATGTGTGAGGGAAGGAGGGATCACTCTAATCTCACCACTTTCTCACGTGACCGTAGAACTCCCATCTTGCCGAAGCGGACATGGAAGGGGGAGCACTGCAGGGAGCCATCAGGCTGCCGCACCACGATGACATCTATACATCCAGACAGTGTTGCAGGGTTGAGTCCTCTGTACAGCTCCTTGACCTGCACAAACACCTGGCCCGCCAACTGACCCACATAGTTCATGGTCTGTAACTGGAGACGGACAGCAAGAAAGAGAAGGAAGGTGACAATTATTGTTGTTTTCTGTTCTTGATTTCTCTACTCCTGCTGTGGTCAATAACATAAAGCATCACATGTTGGGCCACAGGGCCACCGTGTCATGCTGTCACATTAGAACACATTATTGATCCACTGAGTCCAGTTTCTGCCCACCAGCTACTCTTCAATCTCACATGTTAGGCAGGCTGCGGAAACCAAACACAAAGACAGTTTTCACATTCCCCACTCTATTCCTGGTGCTGTGGCTGAGTGTGGGTTGTGTTTGTGGGAGTGATTGGTGTGTGGGGCCTGAATTTAAAAACATGCTGCTTTTCCTTGAGAAATATACATATTTTCAGGATTTTTGTCTGTGTTTTGAAATTAAACACCAAAATGGAAACACAAAATTGAGTTTCCTCTCTGTGTTGCCAACACACTCTATCAGGGATGAGATTAGCCATGTGGTGCAGTGACAGTCTCTGATTCACAGCCTCTAATGCTCTCTGTTTAGGATGCCAAACACGGCCCTGGAGGGAGACGCACACAGGGAAAGGCATTCAATGGAAGGAGAGGGAGAGAAAAGTGTGAAAAATAACAAAAAAGACAAACATTCAGTCTCCAAGAAAAATGAATAGCAGTGTTAATCCTTTATTGATAGATAAACTGATATTTCATGCTTTCCAACAAATATAGAAACAACAAAGACGAGGGGAGTATTTACAAGCTCTGTGCCTGGTGTCTGTTGTAACTAGATTTTAAATTATGCAATACACCAGTTCATAGCCCTGTAGTTATGATGAGCTATGATTTGGGTGTGTGAACTACAGGTATGACATCAATGAGAGTAGATGATTGTATTTTCATAAACAAGCCACTTTATGTCTATTGTGCAATGCAACAGACTCAAGCATGTGCCTGGTCAAGCCTGAGACAAGTAATTATTGAACTATTAGTTCATTAGTGTTGTTTTGGCCTAGGAGAAGGATGAAACAACAGGAGAAGAAAGAAAAAGAAAGAAAGAAAGAAAGAAAGAAAAGAAAGAAAGAAAGAAAGAAAGAAGATACCGCTGTTTTGTCTCCATGACGAAGTGACCCTTGAAATCTGCACCTGCCACCTGCATGCTGACTCAGATACTGGCATCTTCTACCTCCTCTTCTATCTCTCTCTCTCTCTCTCTCTCTCACATACACACACACACACATACACACATGCACACACTTCACTGTGAATCACTTTGCGACTCCATGCTGTGAAATGTGCCATAGAAATACAGAATTACTTATCTCTCTCTCTCTCACACACACACACACTAAACATACACTAACACACACGTTCATCCAGGACAGATGGTCTAATATTTTGGCAGACCACGTAAGAACACTCTTATGATGAGTACAATTTGTGAACACACACCAGTTACTGTGTATCACAGACTGGGGCTGTTCTGCTCTAATGACCTAGCATAATACTGTTTGTACACACAAGATCAACAGGATGAGATACACACCGCAGTCTTGTCCTGACCAGCCTGCTATAACAACATAACACTGTTAGTGAAGACTTCCAGCCTCATGGTACCCCCACATAAACCACCTCCTTTTACACTCTATTTTAACAGGTCAGTTCATCCAAATGACAATAAATGTGTTCCTTCATTAGCAATGTCTGTTCATGCAGATATATTTTTATAGAGAGAGAAGTTCAGTGTCCAGAGTGAGGTCTGTGGATGACCAAGCAGAACTGGGCCTTTTATTTCAGGAAGCTACAATCTATCCACCTGCATTATTTAGGGTAGTTTTTTCGTCATTTGTGCAGCCTGACCCTTTAATCTCCTGTGTGACGTCTTGCTGAAGAACTGAAGCTGAGATTGTTTTTCAGTGTTTATATAATTATTTGACTGCTTTGTTCCACTCTCGCTCCCTTATCTGTTTGTTTTGCTGTCTCGTACATATATGCACATGCAGTCACTGCTGTGCATACCGCAGAACTGATATCACTGTCAACATCGGCCACGTGCAGACACATGGAGCCACACACACACAACATACTCTTCCTGGGCTTGGTGAATAGCCAATCACAGTGCTCGTCCATTATGTAATAACCAATCACAAGACAACTCATAGGGTCATTCAGTGGACTTGCTGCATTGTTTCCACTAAAGAAAGAACAAGACATTGAAGGAACCTTGTCTAAATAACTGCTGTTATTTCTGAGGCAAGTGAACAACAGCAGTGGGTCAGAGCTCCATGCACCATCCAATCCCCACAGAGTCTCCTTTGTTGAAAGTTTTTCGGTGTTTAACTTGACACTAAAGCAGGGACAGTGACTCCACCAGGAGAGGCAGAGGCTGAGGGATTTGCAGACAGATGATGATGTGTAAGGGATTATCCAACTAAATCAATTTAAAATGACTGGGGCAGCAGTCTCACACTCCAGTATAAATGGCTTACACAACTAAATGTAAATAAAGACAGATATTTACTCTTTTCCATATGATAGGATATATAATTAAAATCCCATGCACATTTAAAATGTGACCTTCTCCTCCTCTTTCTCTTTAAAAGGAAACATACTAAAATACAATTGATTATCAAGTGGACAACATCTGTGATGAATATGGAGAAATAAACCAGAGGCTGCATCAGTATGAGGCTGAGAAACTGATCGTAGTATCATGTGTGGCCTATGAGGCGACATGTAAACATCTGCACACGGGGTGAGGCTCTGCAGTGGAGCTCTGCCTTCATTCAAACAGCGACAACACCAGCACCACCACAACACACACGCTCCACCTCATATACAGCAAACATCAGGCTTTACGGGTTCACTTCAACCTCTCCATTTGTCTTGACAGCAGATTTATAGATTCAAATGCTCGAGATTGTGTCTTTCACTTACATTATTTACTGACGTCTCTTCTCGCTCGGGGAAATTTCCGCCATTCAAAATGTTGCAGCAAACGACCTGTGCAGTTTTAGTCCCTGTTAAGTGTCAGTCCTCAGAATACATGCTGTGACAAACGTAAAGACAGACAGACAGAGCCTCGCGATGCCTTTACTAACATCTGATCTCGGATTGTCCGCTCTGAGCTGCTTCGCTATTTAAACGGCAGTTGAAATATTCCTCCCTCCACCACCGCGACTGCAAACACACAGCGATCCGATTGGCTGAGCCGGCCGTGACGTCACATAATGTTGACTGAAAATTTCCCTCTTAAACTCTGCGATATTTTTCATATCTGAATTTCCCACTCATACTTACTATATATTAATTGAACTGATGCTCTGTCCAATGAGGATTTATCAAGGCTGATGAATTGAATATCAGTCCTGGGCCTGAGCCCTTGGTCTCAATTTAACAAACCTAACCCTCCAGTCCACTGTTGCCCTCTGACCTCCTCCTAAAGGCCTGCAGGACTCCTCAATGTAGGCTTCTATTCATCTATTAACATTAACAACTGCACATTAATGTCAGAATGATACATTATAATCATCATTATGATGATTTGTTGATTTGTTAAATGAAGGGTGTGGTTCATGGAGCTGGGTGCTTCATGGCAGCCTGGGGCCTGCTTATCTTAAGTTGTCCAAATCACAAAGAACAACCCAAAATACTGTTAATGACTACTGCTCATCAAAACAGGATTATAAAAGTTAGGTTGCACAAATTATTGTTTACTACTAGCAAGGACATGTTTCTCACTGCTGTTTAAAGCATCACATACTCCTTAATGTTGATGCTGTGAAACTCCAGTCTGTATCCATGTCCATTTTTAACCATAAAATGACAGTAAACAACATGTGAAAGCAAATTAACTCAGGTTGCACACCATACGGTATCTCAGTCAGCTAAATCTTGAGATTTCTACTTGTGTGTTACTGAAAGGAGAGCAAGCGGAGATAAGAATAGCAGTGACATTCAGGCAGCTCCGAGGCATCTGTATTTGTGCAATGTACCAACTGTGTCTCAGTTCTCAAAATGTAATATGGTTCATATGAAGCAACAGCCAGTAGCCAACTGGCTTAAAGAAAGAAGAGCAAGCAACAAGATATCAATCTGTTTCATCTCATTCTGATAACAATAAACAAAGTGTAAACAGGGCAATCAGCTGAGCTACCTGGCTGCTGGCTTCAGATTCAGAATGAAAAGATAGATCTGAGTGTTATCAGTCATCTCATTTCACTCTCAGTGAGAAAAACTGTTGAACTTTTCCTTGAAGCACAAAAATACATATGACTTTGTGCGTGTGTGTGTTCACTCATCATGCCTCATTATACTGAGAGGTTACAAATCTGTGGTTCAGAGACAGAGAGAAGCCTGAGGAGAGGGTTTAGTCTTTGCTAAACAAATAAACCAACACGTGCAGCATCACCCTTCTCTTTCACTGTCCTGTTGTACATCATCTGGGTTTTTATTGCTTACAGAAGTACAATATGTGTAACATGTTGAATGTCCCTGGCATGGCACGGCCTTTATGTGCCCTTTGGACAAACGCCTGCAAACCTGGCAGGCACTGCATGTCACATTGATGAAAGAGTGCTAATAAAAACATGTGTTTATGAGAGAAAGTGACAGAGAGATACAAGGACAGAGGTTGAGCAAACAGAGCAGCAGAGTCTGGGGGAAACTGTGGATCAATCAAATTAGTTGTATCAACTGTTACACATGTTTAGACCTACACACAGATGCACAACATCATTTTTTAATAAAATGTTTGATTTCATGATCTTGATTGTGTTTTCATGTAATCTGCATATAATGCATGGCTTCACACAAAATCTCCACAAAGTTATATTCAGGTATCCTTTTTTTTTCCAACTAACTGTTTTGTTCCTGACTTCTGTAATCAGATTATAGTGAGGTTACATAAAGTGCTCCTATTCTCTGACTTGGCTCTGATGGGTTTCGTCCAGTGTTTCTAAGAAGCAGTCAGAAAGTTACACCACAGACATCCAACTGCTCCTGCTTGTTATTCTAGGCCTTTTTTAGAGAGCGATTATTCAACACACACACACACAGCATATAATTGATGTCTCAACATGTGCACATTGAAACACTTGTAGATGGAGATCTCTCGAGGAATGATGGCCTAGAGAGAATTTGCTTTGCGGTGTGCGTGTCTGTGTGTATGTGTGCAGTCTGAGTGTGTATGTGTGTGCAACATGTGATACAGTTCCTCTCTGGTTCATTTTGAGCCATCCATCAGTACACACAAACTCGTGCTGCGTAACTGCGTAACTGCACAACACACACACACACACACACTATCAACACTAGCTAGCCAGAGCGGGAACAAGGAAACACGTGTTGAGTTTTTCTAAGAAGTGAGCCATTCATCAGGAGAGGCAGGGGAGAGGTGGGACACACACACACACACACACACAGACAGAGAGAGAGAGAGACTGTGGGGACAGAGGAGTAGGCTGGAGAGAAAATTTGCAGAATGTCAATGTTTGTGTGAATGTGGAGGCATGACCGAGAAAACAAGCCACAGAGGTGAGACAGAGGAGAAGAACTGGTTTACTTCAGTGCAGCGTGTGAATTCACTGAGATTTATGGTGAAAAGGATGAACTTTGTCAGTGTAGACTAGGTGGCTAGCTGGTTTATCAACTCAGAAAGACTGTAAAGATATATGGTTTTAGACAGTAATCAAAAGACAAAATGCACATGCAGTGTGCTGCTCTAAACATCTTCCTCAGCTGGGCCTGACTTGATATTTAGTGTGTCACATTGGTTGTGTGTTTGTGAACTAAACAGAAGCATAACACCAACACAAGGATCTCTGTGTGGCCATCTGCTTTGTTTGTTTATATGGTAGTTGGGTAAATCTTTGCTCTCAGCATTCATGAACTATATGTCTGTGTAGGCATGTATACATACACATACCGTTGCATTTGTGTCTGTGTGTGTTGTGGGTGGGTGCTGGCTGATTGCTGCAGCTATGGTCCTGCAGTGTTACCTCATGTCAAACACGTGAGAGGGGGAGAGCAGGGAGGGGGAGGAAGGAGGTGGTTTGCTGAGACAGGGGTAGCCTGATCTCTCCCAGGAACTCTTGCTGAGGTCATGAATGCATTCATTTCATCACCTCGGAGACAGGGGTGTCTCCTGGGGGATGGGCTGCATGAGCCAATCAGAAGGTTGTGTGAGGCACGCATCACAAATGAACTCTTAAACCCACCCCCAATGTGACATGATCCATGGCTTTTGCAAAATCTGATTAGTTTGGTTTCCAGGGCCAGACATGGCTGGATAAAGCTTCTTTTTTTTTTTAAACACCACCACCAGCTCAACAGGATTTGTTGCAGCAACATGTCTAACAGAAACTGGAACAAATGTCTGCCTTTGGGTTGATTATTAATGGAACAAACATGATTATCTTTAATTTAGTTTCACATTGATCCTAAAAGACACATCTTCACTCTGTTCACCTCTTATCCTGCTTAGTGAAAACTCACACTTTGGGTGTGCCTATCACCTTCACTTGCTGTCAAGAGGATAGATGGGACAAATCCTCTTATATAATGTGAAGTGGTTGCTTATTGGCATCATTTTGTTTATACAGTGCATATGGATATTGTGTTCTCTTTCACAGAAGGCTGTTGTGACTGAATGTAAACATGCATCAGTCTATACATAGCATGAAAAATAATGCAGTTAGACTGACATGAACTCCTCTCCCACTAATATGAGCATTTCGCTTTGAGTGTTTTATTGACTTGACCTGAGGATATTTTGCAATTTCTAATCATAGCCCTTCATTGATTAAACTGACCATGCATCACTAAGGCCTAAAAACAGGTTTTATACTATATGTACTGGCAAGGCAAGGTTTGTTTGTGTCTGCACTTATCATATAATTGAAGCTAATTTGAAAAGGGGAACAAACAATGCAGTCCTACCCTGCATTAAGAATTCAAACAGTGATGAATAATCTAAAGCTGTCTACCACTAGAACAAACAGACTGACCCACCTTCACAGGGAGCAGCTATGACTCTCTATGATGACAAAATAATTGAAGCATATCACTTCAGTTAAAGTTTAACCTAAAGCAGATATGTAGAGGGAGGAAATGTGGAGATGCTGCCTGAGCCCACAGATCCACTCAGCATGGCAGTGGGACTATTATGTAATAGCCTTACTAACTGTGGTGTAATATGTCTTTATAAGTACCTGTGTGGGCTTGAGGTCATGCGTGGTGATTTGAACTCTTGATCTTGCACATGGTTGTATACTGCACACAGACAAAAGCCCACACACTCTCGATGACCATACCCACACTAAAATTTCAGGCAAGAGACACACACACGCATCTCACTGTTGCAGTCTGTGGTGATAAACTTTTACATTGTGTTTTGCTGTTGAATCTTAGTGCAGTCTTTTTCTTATAGCCAATCAGGTCTGATCAACAAATCACCAACACACAGGCAATAATTATGATTAGGGACCTTTTATGACCTAATCAATTGTAATGGATTGGCAAGGACAAGACAAATGGAAAAAACAACAACCAACAATTACAATGAAATGATCACCTACTGTCCTGAACTGATGCAGCACAAATCACAAAGTTATTCTTACAATAGCAAATACGTTTTGTTTTCTGCTCATTGATTAAAATAATCAACTCTCAACTGATTTTAAATCCAAATCCAGAGGAATCTGCTCAATGAGATCTTTTGTTTCATTATATCTAAAATACTCTCCTCACCACATATGATTGTACATTGATTCATGCATTGTTTTTGTTTTGTTACCAGGGACCAGCTGTCACTGGGGCTGTCATCTTCACTGTGGCTGCTGAAGTCACACTCCCGCTCCTCCAAGAGGGTCATGGCTCCATGTTCCATGATTCACCAGCTCTGCAGGGAAGATAGTTGTGAACAGTCTCAGAGCATGTCCAGATCTCTGGAGGAATCCCTGTGAGTGGTCCAAGGAGAAATTTAGTGAAAAATAATAATAATTAAAAAAAAAAAAAAGCACAATGTGAAGTTGGAAAAATGAGCAGGTCTGTTCAGTGAGATATTCAATTTGTCAAAAAAGAAAACCTGTGAATCTTTCGATGAAAGCTGTATTGACTTCTCTATCGTTACAATATTTTTTAAAAACTGGACAGATGCTGAGTGCTCTTTAAACTCTGATGGTCCTGCTTCTCTAATTTAGATGAGATCTCTTCAAGTGAGTGTGAAAACTGTTTTGCGTGGTTCTGGATGCGTCCTCTGAGTCTTAAGTCTGTGGGACTGTTTGAGTGAGTGTAGCTGGTGCTTGTTTGACACACTGTGAGTGTTTTGGACTAAATTTATCAACGAGTGTGTGTTCTGGGAATGGAGTACTTAGATGAAATCTGAGAGGGTCCATAGATGCTAGACTCTCCTGCATCATCAGCTGCCCATCTGACACCACACACACGGCAAATATATAATATGGATTTGTGCCAATTTTATATATTTTTTTGTATATATTTGACTTTTTGTGCTTTGGCCTTACTTGTAAATAAGATCTTGATCTCAATAGGACCCCCTCCACCCCACCCCCCAAAAAAACAGAAAAGAAAAGGAAAAATGATATATGACAACATTATAAATGACATATCAGTCAATTTTTTTTAAAACAATGAGTTCTTTCTGTTCTGTATACTTCCAACACTTTTTTGGCATGTCCATTTGGGTTGTGTTTTCTAGGGAAGCATTTACTGTGTATGAAAACAGAATGTACAGTCGTTATTTAATAGGCAAGTAATCACCTTTCACTATGCACCCACGCACACACACGCGCACACACACACACACAAACACCACATGATTTCCATGTGAGGACAGAGGGAGCAACTGCAGCATGGCCTGTCATTGGAAGGTAAAGTTTGCCACTTGACTCTGTGGCCTTGTGACGCTTTACCTCACAACCACTTTGACTTCGAAAGCTCAGTGTCTGCTTCGCAGTCTCAAATATCTCCTGAACACTCAGCACTAGGATGCAGCTCTACAAAGGAACAATATGATTTTTATGCACAACAGACTGTTCCAGCCAGACATCCACGTTTCTTCATGTCACATTTCTAAATGTGACTATCCACTCTATATTTGGTGGTCCAAATTAGATGGATATGTGACACCGATGATGTAATTAGTAGCAATAACCACATGTTATTAAAACTATTGAGTATTTTCATTTTCATTTTCATATTTAATAATTAAAAGGTTAAGTTCTGTGTTTGAAAACACACACATGAACCCAGGAAATGTAAAATTTCTGTACATTTATACAATTAAAAAGCATACAAAACTGTACACTGTAAAATGCTGCCAGTACACAGTAGATTTCTAGCATATCGGCACAAGCACAAATCAAATCATCTTATGGAGCATTAAGCATGAAAATGTTCTACAACCCAACACAGAAACACCTCCACAATTTTTCCTTGTGTACACTGAAAATAAGTACTTTTTTTTTTTTTTTTTACATAATACAGATCTGACAAAATATGTTAAAAAATATTCCATATGTAAAACATTCAAGCAAAGCAAACCTCTACAAAAAATTCTCTTTTAAAAATCTTTGTTGCCAACAATCGGCTATCATTGCACACAAGTGATTGTGTCAAACGTTTAAAAAGCTTCTCATGTTGTGAGCACTTGCATGGACGTTTTCAGAACATCATCTACATCTACAGACAGTATAAGGTGATCCAAAGCAGTACCTGGACTTTCTGAGGCTGAACAGTTTCCAGGGGTGAAAAATGCACTGATTTTGCACTGACAGAAATTCTTAAGCTTCCAATACACTGTTAATCACCATAGTGTCTAAAAGCATACAAGATGTTTCCTTTTAGCTGGTATTTAACAGGTATTTCTTTTTTGTTGAACTAATTTCTTTTAAAACATTAACACAGAAAGTGTTTTTTGGAGTGTTTACATTTACAACTATTAACTAAAAACAGCACCAATGTATTTACAGAATTTCATGAGGTTTGCTGAAAAAATATCTAAAAGGTCTTTTGGTTACTCAAAAATAATCATTTACTCTTTCCTGGTGCTTCCTTGACAGTGGCACATTTTTTCACATTACTTTTACTAGATGTATGTGACTATCATGATGCTTGGCTTGATGCAGCCTAAAGCTGGATCTTACCTCCAAATCCTATTTGTGTGTGTGCAGTGAAAGGAAATGGTTTCCCAATGCTAACCACTTTCCACATTACTGGACTATCATGCAATGCATAGTCCACTATGTTTTGCATATCCTACGCTGTCCATTCAGACAGAATCTAAGTGAGTGAATACATTCAACATACATTTCTTGTCTTTGGCAATTAAAGTGATTTAAACCCTGATTGTGACTTTTTGTAGGCCACTTGTACACACATGCGCCAGTCATATATGTTTTCCTGTCAAGAAGAAGATTGGCCGGTCCTCTTTGGCGTTGGCAGTCTGGAACTCGTCGCTGAGCCTGAACCTCCATTCCTCCTCCAGCTCCAGCCTGCCCACCGTCTGCCTCAACGAGCTACGATCTGCACTGATGACACACAGAGTCGCACCTACAAGGAGGCAGACAGGAGGTAGAGGGATAGAGACTTTAGCTATGATATGAATATCAAATTGACTTTAGGACTCAAGGTGCAATTTATTCTTATTTTTATTGAGACCATGTGCTTTAGAGACTTTCTGGGTACAAAGATCATGAATCTTGGGCATCAATAGCTTTTGCTTTATTTGAATATTTGGAGCAGAGTCTCCTATTTCTTTGTTTTTGCCATAATACAATTTCATTTGAGCTGTAAAGCAATTGGTCAAATGTCACTCTAACTACTTAAAGGTGCCAACCTCTTGGTCCCGATGATGTCTTAATAATTATGCTACTGAGTCAAGGCAAGTTTGGAAGTTTTTATTTATTTATTTGGGCATTTTTTTGACTGTTTAGGAGTCAGTAAAAATACAGGCAGGATATACGTATGTAAGGAGAGAGGGGTGTGACATGGATCTCAGGTCCCTGGCCAGAATCTAACCAACCACGTGGCAGCTATATGTTTTGCACATTAACCCCTCAGCACATTTTTCTGCCATTTGTATTTTATCTGCCCTTGTACCTTTGAGGAAGGTGAACTTCTTGAGGAACCCGGGAGTCACAAAGGAGTCGGCAAAACAGAGGAGAAGGCCACTGAACAGCAGCCCTGTGGTGTTGATGTTGACAGAGTGAGGTCTGGAGCTCACAAAACACAATGTCACCTGCAGGAGGAAAGGAGAGTATAACTTTTATAAAGTGCATGGTACTATATGGACATTAATAATTTACCCAAAACAAAGAGGCTGTGATTCTTTCTCTTATATGTGAAACTATGTTCAAACAAAGCTGTTTATCTATTCACATGCTTGTGTGTGTGTTGTGTACCTCAGGTCCCAGGTTGAGATAACAGTCGACTGACAACACAGGGTGTGTGTAGTTCTTTGTGCTGAGTGGAAAAAGCTTCTGACTGGTGTGTTGGAGGTATTTTTCCAGGAGTAGCTGAGCTGGTGTAGCCAAGAAGAGGTGTTTGCTGTCTGGGGCACAGACATACTGCGAAGGCCCCACTGAGGTGGGAACATCTGTCATCTGGAGAGATTCAAATTCATTCATTTATAACTTCATCAAAAATGCTTTAATGTGCATTTGTGTTTTCTTCAACATCTACCTTGGTCTTGATAATAAAGGTCCTGTAACCTCCTATGGCAATCTGCTTCTTCATGACGCTGAAGCTGTTAAACCTGCAGACGAGCAGTCCGGCACTGTGCAGCCTCAGGGTGAAGTCCACGTCATGACAGGTGAACCGATTTTGGTCGTACTGTATGTTCTGACTCCGGTCCACATTGAGGAGAAGGAAGTCATGAAGGTGACCTCTGGAGAAAGGCTCCCTCTGTCTATTACCTGGTCAAACAGACACAAACTTACTTTTCAGGTAGATAAGACTGTTTTATATTCTACTTTACTACAAGGGAGTTTGCATGTGACCATGATTCATACAGACACTGAGAATTCCAGTTAAAATCACATTTTTAAATCAAGTGTGTGATTTAAAGAGATAACACTGATTCTGTTAGTCATTAAGTCATTTCAAAGTTTTTACTGGTCTTATGGAGACATAGCTTGGAGCCAGGCAAATCTTTTAAAAATTATCTGCAAAATCTTTAAATGTAAACAACCACTGAAAGGATGAAGACATAACAGTTTGTATCTGCTGCCGAGATCTGAAGCATCTGCACCGAGTGCAATCTGCTCACAGGCTTTGAAAGGAACCTTACTGTATGTCCATAGGTACAGTATTCACAAAAATGACGACTCTGAAAATGTTCCTTGGATTCCTGTTTTCTGACATTATGACCCCTGACCTGTGACTCCACGGCTGCTCCACTTCCTGATCCCACACAGTCCGTAGTGGGCCAGGTCTGGACAGGCCTCCATGTGCTGTAAGACCTCCTTCAGTGACACAGCACGCTCTGCTGGGCCACTAAAAATAACAGGCAAAGAGAAGCTATTTTAATAAGGACATCCAGCATATTCCTGGCATCTGTTTGAGCATTGCATCATCATTATTAGAAATCCAGAGTCTGTATGTACTTGCGTGCGTCGAGGTCCACTGTGTTCCACATAACACAGGAGTCATCAGCCAGGATGATGAAGGGCCAAACGTCACCCGCTGGGCCTCCTCCCTCCAACTGACGACTGCGCTCCAGCTCCAAGTTGTGATATGAAAGCTCCTTAATCAGAAAGTGAGCAGCGCCTGTAATACAACCGTGATGTGTTATTAAAGTCCCGGGCTAAGAAATCAGCAGTGTGTAAGGAAATTTCAGTATGTTAGTGAAATTGCTCTTCATGACTGTGCAAAAATGAAATTCGTGGAGGAATTCGTAGATATAAATCTCTAGTAGCATTAACAAACCTATCCCAGCTCCATTGAACACAGTGGGCAGCACCAGCATGATGTGGTTGGGCCAGTACTTTTTGTAGACGGCCATCTCGTACTCTTTGACCACAAGAATGTGTAGATGTGAGGCTCCATCCATAGCGTGGTACAGGTTGAAAAGACCATGCTCATGACGGCCAGTGGTTGGAGTAAAGATTGGACTCTTGATGCAGTCTGGGCTCTGGATAAAAGGAAAAATAATCAGCATGATGCATAATGCATACTACATTGCAACACAATCTTGAGCAGTGAAGGAAATTGAAACCAAATCAGTGCCTTGACTTTGTCTTTGACAGCAGTTTCGAAGTCCAGTTCCAAGTAATATCAGCTCACCAGGACTCTCATTTACATATATGTATTCAAAATTTTTTGAATAGATAATAGATAGAAATAGAAAGGCATCACAGGGCTACAGAATCCGTTTCTACTGAGACTATAGTATGGCCTCTAGCACCACCTTGTGGAACAATCAAGACATTGCATAGTGGCTCACAATACAAATCACAGCCTAAAGGCAATTACGAAAATGGCTACAGTGATTGGCTTGGGATGACAAAACTACAATGAAACATGATAATTTCAGCAGCAAAGAGGGAGAGACTATTCAAGATGAAAATTTTAGAAATTGAAAAGATAAAACCACACACTTGATTCCAATTGTCTTCAGTGTTCATGTTGGCAACTTTACTGTGGGGGCTTTAAGATATGACCCTTTACCATCACTACCAGATGTGGTGCTGAAAAAGTTCACAGTCAAGATTCAGTGGTTCCAGTTTCACTGATGAAGGACTTACCCAATCAGAAGTGAGAGGCAGCCGCATGCTCTCCAGCTGGCCTCCTGGTTGGCTGAAGCTGAAGTAGTGCTCTTTAGACTTTGGGATGATGAAGTACAGCTGGATCTCCTCCCCAAGCAGCAGATGAGTGAATGTGAAGGCATGCAGCGTTGACTCATACATCTGAATTATGATAAGAGATGTCAAATTTATATTGTAAAAGCACTTTGACGGTCATTTATCAGGCTTAGTGTTTATTGGTGTTATACTGACCTGGTATCTTGGGTTGAAGCCCAAGTACTGATGACACTGTTCACAGTGATGATAGGTGTTGTAAGCTGCATATTTAGACAGCTTGATCCTGGATGTCCGCCTACGTAGGTACACATCCTCCTGACGCAAAGGGTTTCCTTGTGAAACAGAGGAAAGGACAGGTAAGGGCTATAGCACAATATTAAGGTAACATTTAAGGAAAGACATTCAGAGATGATGAATATGCAATAGTGTGGTTTTCTGGCTATTCTTACCGTCAGCACTGGGTCTGTAACCTGGGCAATACACAGCACTGATGTCATCATATTTGGGGTCATGGATGGTGTAGTCAAAGGGCATTGTCCTCATTATATCTGGGTTAGGCCAGGGTGCATTGGGTGGGTGATACTGCAAACCCTCTGCCTGGGCACCTAAATGTACAAGACATGCATTAGAATGAGCTACTCTGGACACTCCTGAGATAAATACCATCATGAAATCTTGAAATAGGAACACATGGTTAAGGAAACTGTAGAAAACCGAAAATGGAGTAATGTGTTTACAAAGTCTGTTCTTTTTATATTAGATTATGTAGGTGAGAGGAATGATGGTTTCTGCTATATACTGACTGTAGTTGATGTCTTCTTCATCATAGATGTCCACCTCCATCAGCCTTATCAGCATCCGAGACAGAATACCCAGGAAGTGCAGGTATGCTCCTGTTTTACCCACCTGACCATGGAAAATCCACAGTGCAACAAGTTTTACACAGTGTAACATGAGCTGGACTGAGAAAGAAATAAAGACAAAAAAAACCTGTGGAGGTCCACTGAGCAGCAGCCTGCGAGGGTGAAAGTTGTCACTTCTTCCTTCAGTGCGATTGCTGCTGTCCATGTGGTAGGAGCGAGGGACCGTCCACTGACGATAATACAGTGACTGTTCTGTACATGTCATCATCTTACTTAGCAAAGGCCTGCACAAAAAGGAAATCGCACTTGATTGCATTTGTCTTAACGTGCCTTTAACAGTGAAACGTGACATGCTTTACTTAACAGAGTGAGCTAAGTGATAACTCTAAAGCTTAAATATCTTGTTTCTAAAAATTCTTAACAACGAAGCAACTCATTTTTCACTCTATCGCAGTGATTTAAAGGGCTTGATTGACTGATTGATTGATTGATTGATTGATTGATGTCTAAAATCAGAATATATCAGGGCATCAAAAATACACCAGTTTTACCTGAAGCTGCTTGCCCATGCGACAGACATATGTGGTAAGAATGAGGTACATCGTGGAAGTCCACTGCTGTCACTGGCTGTGATGATGTCATATAGGGCACGAGGGAGGAGCACAGAAGGCGGGCGGCTCACTCCCCGTGCCCAGGAGCAGCTCAGGTGAGGAGAGGATGCTCGGGGGGACAAGGAGCCAGAGGAAGTGGATTTGGAGTGTTGATGACGAGGCTGGGTGGGTGGAAGCGGCTGAGTTTGAGGATTGGGTGTTTGCATCTGGGAGTGGGACTGGTGCTGGGGAAGCATTTGAGTGTATGGTTGGGAATTTGTTTGAGACTGATTTTGACTTGGAAGTTGGGATTGTGGCTGCAGCTGGGAGATTGGTTGAGCCTGGGAATAAGTTTGAACTTGAGGTTGGGTTTGGTGTTGTGGTGTAGCCTGGGGATACGGAAATGTCTGCGTTGAGGTCTGGGACTGACATTGAGTCTGTGATTGTGGGGTGTCTGCGGTCCCTCTCTGGACTTTTGGAGAGGTGGTGCTTTGAGCAGAGAAGGGATCTGCAGCTCCACTGTCTGGGCATGACTGGAGCTGCTGACTGGATGACAGAGGGGAGTCTCCTGCACAAAAAAACAATAAATCAGTCATCAAATCTTCCCCCTTCCACAATTCACCTGTTAAACCTGTTAGAACCACCAAAACATTTCATGTAACTCACCGTTCTCCTGTCCCTCCTCCTCCTCATTGTCGGTGCTGCTGAGTTTTTCAGCGTCACTCTCCAGTAGGTCACTTCCTGGGCCGGGGTTGTGGGGGGGTCTTGACTCTGCCCTCACTAGATAAGCAGCTAGTCCAAGCTCTTGTTCGAGTGTGGTCCGCTGAAGGTAAGAGCAGCTTATCACCCGCAGGTCACAGTACTTCAGTGACCTGTAATTCACATGACATTCATCACAATCTATTTTTTTCTGTTAACACATGAAAACACATGATCATGGCTTGAAGTCATGACTTGATGTTAGGAAGATAAGATTGGAGCTCAGTGTGTGTACCTGGGCAGTGACTCCCAGGGGCTCAGTTCCTGACAGGATCAGGATGCATGGAAGGGCCTCCAGCTCCAGGTAGGTACAAGGAACCCAGTCAGAATCCTGGATCTTTAGCCATGTCTGCATGACACACAAATACAAACACAGACATGCATTTCATGCAGCCAATTAGTGTCTTTCATTTCACTAAGCCATCTATCCATTAAACAGATGTCATGATATCACAAACTTCTCTTCCACCTTGATCTGATCAGTGAAGATCTGTCCAATATTCAGAGCTTGGTTGGGATTTCCAAGTATGATTTCAAAACTCTCCTCCAGACCAAGCTGTCTCCGCACTCTGGAAAGCCTGCGATGGGCCCACGCAGCCAGAGCCAAAGAGGGGATGCGCAGCAGGACCATGTGGCCATGGTGGGCGGGGCATTGCTGGGCAGCAGTGAGCAGGGATTGCACAATCTCCAGGGTCTCCACTGAGGTGTGTTTGTGGAGATTGTGTGAGGTGCTGATTCTGCCGGATGCAGCCATCAGAGCCACACAGTAGTGCTGGATAAGGACTGTCGTTCGGATTACAGCACTGTGCAGCTTAGGAAACCTGAGAGAGAGGTAGAGGTTTGAAGGGCTTCCTGAAGATTTTTTGTACAGACCTGCAAGTAATTGAAACTTGTTTGTGAAGTGGAGGTGTTTGCTTAGATTACAGATATGTCATGTGAGCTACCTTTCTTCCAGGGCAGATGCCATGCTTTCAAAGGAGGAGTCATAACGCATCAAAGGCAGACTACTCCCTGACCGAGTCGACTCTAAAAGCTCTGACACACCAAAGTACCGCGTCCTCTCATGATACAGGTCCACATCCTACAGAGATACAGAGATATTAAGTGAAATACAAACACTCAATCAATCATCTGAGTCACTCTCCAGATATGTGCTGCTGCTATATGTTATGGTTCTAACAGCAGTGTGTGTATCAGAGTTCAATCTTACATTACTGAATGCAGACGGCCAGTGGATCTCATTGTAGGGGCTGATGCGGGTGTACTGTGTTTGAAGAGCGAAGGGGAAGGAGGTGACGTGAAGAATTAGGATGTTTGGAGCATCTCTGACCTGTCTGGAGTTTAACAGCTGGTCTACCAGACCCATACCACTGTCTGAGCTGCTGTAGGATGCACTGAAGGATAGAAAGAGACACAGACACAAAGATTGAGAAACATCCTTAACTGCTTCGCTGATGCTCCTGTGCTGAAACAAAAAAGGGAACATTGATCACACAGATCTTTTTACTTGATAACAAACCTGCTGATGTCCCAGTGTGCGTGGTCATGGACCAGGATGTAGAGGGTGTAGGAGTTGGTGTGAGCTTCTTGAATGAGGCTGTCAATTCGTGCCTGAGCACTCTGGTCCATTTTGACCACATAATGCTCAGCGTCCCGTTGAGATGAACACTCCTGGTCCAAACTCCCAAGCTCCTGAAGAACACCTAAGATACACACACAAAGAGAGAAGGCAACAGGTCTGCATCAGACCACATCATGTTGTAGACATACACATATTTTGTCACAAGGATTTCTTAAAGGCAGCAGCTGACAAACAAAAGTGACTAACCGGAGCTCCAGAGGTGGAGCACAGTTTGTTGAAATGTGACTTCAGAGGGTGGGACCAGGATGAGGAAGCTGACCCTGTCAAAAGAGCCGAGGTCCAGGTTCTGTGTGCTGGAGTCTGCTATTGCACAAACATGGGACAGCAGCTTTCTAGCTACTGCCAGTTGGATGGGCCGAACCTCACGCCACTCTACAGAGTATTCTGCACACACACATGGACAAATTCAAATCACATTTGATCAGTTTGTTTAAACATCTTGGCTGTCACTGAGAAACTTTGAAACTGTATGGGAATACCATATTTAACCTAGTACAGTATACACTTCAACCTGTTGGTGTCTTACCTGAACAGGTGTCTTTCGGACATGAAGCTCTGTCTTTAGCACTGGGTGAGTCTTTTGAACACTGTGTGACTGAGTCTTTTGGACTGTGTGTGTTTTTGAGACTTCTGTCTTCAGTTGACTCTTGGCTGCTGGATAGGGGAGATGGCTCATTGCTGTCCACAGTGACTCTATCCAGGAGGGAATCCATATCACCATCTGAGAAACACGGCATGTTGGAGAATTATCACTACAACATACTGAATACTCTACTGCACTGCACCATATTACTAAAATGTGGACACTCCGTCGCACCTTGTCCGAGTGAATTGCAGAAGTGGATGAGATCCTGGGCAACACCAGTGGAGAGCTGGTGGTTGATTTCTTTCAGGCCTTCATTAGGAGAATACATACTCTCTGCCAAGGCACGACACTGATGTTTGCCTATAACACATAAAAAAATATACAGAATTAAAATCTGCTGTACTCTTTATTCACATCACTCCTACATGTGTATAAAAACACAGGCCCACCTGTGACCACCACACAGGACTGTGTTTCTTGTCCCGGTGCAGTGACCAAAATGACCACATAGTTGGTGTTTTCAAGCTGCCCTTCAATTAACTTGCTGAATGTTTGCTGGAGGCCTTGAGCCAAAGATCTGATCTGCTCTCCTAACACGACCACACCCTCTCCACAGGACGACGCAGCCAGCTGGGCGAGCCAGGGAAGCTGGCTGGGGGTGAGGGGCTGTTGGCTTTGAGGAGGTAAACAGAGGTACTGGGGGAGCCCAGGAAGGGTGGACGGGGTCTGGAGACATGGTGAAAGAAGCAATTTGTTAACTGATTTATTCTGACCTTATTCAGTCTAATTTAATAGTATTATTTGCTCAGACTCAGAGGACTGCTTCATTTGAAGCAAATGTAAGTAATGTTCTGTATGATGCTAGGATGTAGGCATTAGGTTTATGAAAATAATCACACATAAATCTGGATTTAAGGTCCTATTAATACAAGGGTTATGTATATATGAATCCATTTGTTTATCTTCTTTTTTCTCTATATATTTGGTAATAAGACATATCTCAGATGCCCAGTCTCACCTCTATGCCATAGTGTCTCCCTTGGGTGACTTGTGTTTGAGGCTGCTGGTACTGTCTGATCTCACTGAGGTGAGACTCTCTCCATGACCTCATGAATATCTGCTCCAAGTCCTCAATCAGGGGCACTTGGTCAGGGCCTGGGGATAATAGGTTGCAGACAAAGAAATCGTTACATTTGGCACTTTGAATGAAAAATCAAATCAGTTTCAGTGATAATTACAAAGTCAACGGTTTTAACATAATGGTTTCTAAAATGAAAAAAAAATCTGTGTCCATCAAGTAACTCACATAATGATCACATTATTTATTAATTCACAGATTTTTTTTAACTGCTTGTCTCCTAGGGGCAATTAAGGGACACAGCAATGACAAGATAAAGAATTGATCACTGCCTTCTTTCAGCAGTCCTACTGACATGTGTATGATTACAGCCTTTATACTGGAGGAAGGTTTTAAACTGACCAAGTTGAACAAGGTAGTAAACTGTGAGTAGAATCTGCATTTCCGTGGACAGTGGCTGAATGGGTGATGGTCCATAATGCTGGTAAACCCTGGGGAGTGTCTGGGAGCTCAGGTAACAACTCTGAAGCAGAGAGCTCACGAGCACTTCACTGACATTGCCTGTCAGCTGAGGGAGCGGGCCATGACCTGTGTCAATGAGAGGTTGACATATAAAGCAGATGAACATATGGCCACAGTTGTGGAGAACATGGACTGTTTGGGTGTTTGTAGCTCAGGTGATTGATTTGATTGGAGGACAATTCATTCAGTCAAGCCCCTCTCCCTCATTCTTGTATTTTAATGTGGGCAAGAGGCTCAAGTAAAATTGTTCTCAGTGTTTGTGCATTGGAAAAAATAGTTGTTCCTTTGGACTAAAATGGCTTGTCAGATCATTGCAAAGTCATAAATGGGTGGAGGAGCTTGATGGTTGGACAGAAAATTTACCTTAATTAAATTATCAAAAAATCATCAATTAAATTAAAACTGATCAAAAATGATCATAAACTAAGTGATCAGTTAGGAAGCATCAAAAACAACCAGCAAAACCCCACTATTCAGACATGCAAGGCTGTAACTTGCTGTTTCTGTGATAAATAAGGATTTTATATACTTAATCATGAAGATTTGACATTTGTCAGTCCATGTTTGACTTCGTTTGTTTCACAGTATAGGTCTTAACCTGCAATGAACCCAAAAAGAGACTAGTTGTTGTACATGGTCAAGTGGTGTGAAAATGCAGCTCAATATATTCCCATGCCAGACTGGGACAATAGTAGGACTGGGGAATGTAAAGAAAGGGACAAAGAGCAGTCAGCATGGAGGAGGAAAAGACAGCAAACGGGTGATTGGGGAAAAGCTGACAGGTGAGGAATAGTAAATGAAAACAGAAAGGAGAGAAGAATAAAGTACATACACTAAATAAAGGAGGTGGTTAAGGTCCAGAAGATTGAGAGGGAAGGTGGATGACTTGACAGGTGACATAAAGGGGTGAAAAGGGTGGAGGGGAGGGGACGAGGGGAGGGCAGAGAGGCTGAGAAACAGCCTTGAGCGCTGGCTGACCTCTAACCTGTTAGGCGAGGCGAGCTAAAATGGCCATCTGTCAGATGGTTACTGAAAACCTCACCTGTTCACCTGCCTGAGAAAGTCCAGCACTAACAGCTGGGTGGATATTGATGACTACCCACCATCTACTCAATAATGACTCCGACTGATTTGTAGTGCAAATAACTGTCTACAAGTGCATGATCTGTCCAGTGGGTGTATTAGTGTAATCTTTTGTGAGTGTGTGACAGACAGCTTTTTTTAAAATTCTAAATCACTCATATAATTTGTCCTCTAACCTTTGAAGATGACAGGCTGCAGTCTACAGGTGTGTAGCAGATCATCAGGTACTGTTACAGACAGGCCTGGTGGAGAGAGGAGGGTTGAGGACCCCTGTGGTGAACTCAGCGGGGCAGCGGTCTCTGGATATAGTAGGTAAGAGAGCACAGACAAACATTTACATTTACAAATACACTGACACGTTAAATAAATCAAATCAAAATGACACTGAATAAATATAATTCACTCATTTGTTTCTTCCTTCATCATTTACCTCCATATTGTACATATCTTCACTTTTTACCTGATCTGGCTGCATTTGTAACAGCAGAGGGCATGGACATTGTTGTTAAGGTTGATGAAGATGGTGGTGTCTTCACGGTGCTCTCTGGCAGACTGTTGGCAGATGACTCAGGTGACCAGCCCTTGTGCCTCTTTTTTGGGGGTCCGGCATTAGCGTGCGGTCCTGTGAAATAAAAACAAGATTACACCATGCATTAGCTTCCACAATGTTTATGTTTAAATCAAACCTTAGTTTTCTCTCTTTTGTACATTATAATTTTAACTATAAAAATGTCACCAATATCATTAGATAAACATTTTATTCCAGATTTTCAGTGTCAAAACTAAAGAATAATTTCCTTTTTAGCAGAGGAGTAATGCAATGCAACAAAACAGGGTTACAGTACATGATGTTTTAGGATGTACTAGTGTTGATACAGTGACGGAAAATGGCTGTATTTTAGTCATACATTAACCTGTCTCTTCCTCTTCCTCTCAACTGTCTGTTGAAATGCAATAGTGGGGAGACACATAAAAGGGTCCACTTGTTAAGAGGGCCATGAAAAAAACACAACATTGGCAGGAAGGAAGCTTTTCATTCAGTGAGAAAGCAGGGGAAAAAGACAGAGCAAATTTTACAACCCTGGTTTATAGAGGTGACAGACTGGGGGAGAGGGAGGGAGAAAGACAGAAAGACTGACAGAGGAGAAAAGAAGGAGGGAGACGTTTAGTGCCCCAAGTGTTGGCAAATGAAAGAAGGGAAAACAAAGGACAACCCCCATCACACAATGCAGCTGGCTGGCTCCTGTATAGCAAGGGTGTTATAACACACACACACACACACACACACACACACATTTGCATCTTGGACAGCCTAATCTTAACCTAACCTCAATTTACACCTTAACTCCAAACTGAGGCCCACAAATACTATGGATGAGTGTTTTCACCACTTCAGGCCGAGGCAGATAAGATCCATGAGTGAGCATGTGTGTCTATGTCATCATTTCCAAAAGTTTACCTTTGGTGTGAAAATGTAGCACAAGTGATGCATTTTACCATTTAAATAAAAATTTCAACATAATAGCATGGATGTAGCTTGAAAAAGATCCCAAACACATAACACACGCACACACACACACTACTGGTGGTTGGAGCTTCCCCTTTCAGAGGTGTGAAGAGCAGGGAAGGGGCTTAATGACAACTGACAAACTGACCGTGTTTACATAGTCAAAAGCAGTGAAAAACGGCTTGAAGTAGTTAATAAGATAATCAAGAAACATATAAATTAGAATAATCTGATGTTTCCATGACAAGTTAAAATTGAGGAACCTTTTATGTGATATTTACATTTGTATTCAAATTAATGATAATAAATATATAGAGAGATTTGGCTTGTACATTTGAAGTAATAGTGAGAAATATCTTTCACCTGAAAAATATTGCTGCTGAAAAAAGTGTAACTATATTGACATGGATGAAAAAAAAACTTGCCAAAGAAACCACTATGTTATGTATACATATCCTTCTTGATGATAAATGGATTATAGATCCAGAGAGCACATATAATACCTGTAACGGAGGGTCTCCCAGGCCCTGAATGATTTAAAGGCGGCTGGGTGATGGAGGGAACAGCATGGTTTCCATTTGTCAGTGAGTGGGAAACATCAGCTATTTGTGGTACACCACTTGGATCCACATGTGATCCAACTGTTTGCAGAGAGAAAAACACAGCATTAATAACATTAAATACTGTGACTTTTGATTAAACACTATAGATATCACAGTGTCATAATTACTTATAGCTTGTGTACTCTGGTGTTGCTTGTTAATACAGAACTGTATTTATTATGCTGTTGGTTAAGTTGATGCTAAAATATGACACAATCGAAAGATTTTTTTTTTTGCATGACAACAAAAGTAACAACTTGGTTTTCTTGGGTTTGATATTCAAGTGTGTCATCATGGATGTGTGCTGTTACCTGCGTAGCTGCCGGGTGTGTGTGATGCCAGGCTTGGTAGCTGTTCATCAGATATCACATGACCCTCTGAGAGGCTGGATCCCAACTGTCTTATCCTGCCATCTGACACACACACAGACACACATGCTAGTAACTTGATATCCAATTATGTATTTGCATTATAGGGTTAGTTTAAGTTATGACATGCGCTGAGGCAGAGAAGCAGCAGAGAAACACAGGGCAGTGAACGGCTGGCATGGATGGAATTCAAGACTTCATGTGATCGATAGATGATGAAAAAGAGAACTTGTTTCACTCTAGATTCTCCCACCCAAACAACAAGAATAAAGGATTAATTAACTGAAAACAAAAGACACTCTAACAGGATACATTGTCTAAGGAATTAGTGTCTGTTTCACACAGACCTTTTCACAGGTGGTGTCCTTTCCATACAACCTACTTTAATGTGATAGGCTACCTCCAGGCTGTGGTCTAGTCTGTACGCACCCTGTGTGCTCACCTTTCACATGTCCTTCAGGCTTAACCACCTACCCACCTGGTCAGACCTGCACACTCATAGTGTCCAGATCACTACAGGTCAGATTCTTTTGCTCTTTTAGGAAAGTACAAGACCTATATTAAACACATTGTGAACTAGTGATTACCCAACCACTGACCTCCCACTCAAACCCATTGTTTATTCTGTCTTTCTTATTATGTTTTCTTCCAAACTGTTATAATGATGCAGTGTTGATCCTGATGCAACAACCTAAGTATTTTAACCCAATGTATTATTTGCCTTTTGTAAGCTTAGCTTTCGCTACATAGTCACCATTACAATTGGCAGTCTTTGGAAGAGCTTCAGTCATTGTTTCATTTACAAAACAAGAGGTTACGATACACATGATTATACTACTTGTTTTTCTTACAGTATTTGTGCTGAAATCAAAACAACCCACATTAACACATAAAACACCTGCCAACTAAAACATGTGTATTCATCTCTTACCATGTCCCCTCCAGCAGATGGGGGCTCCTTTGACCAGCACGCCCTGGTTGTTTCGGTACAGATGGTACTTCAAGTGCTTCTGCTTCTTGGGCTGGGTGCTGAGCTTCAGATTAATGTGGTTGGAGAACTCGGTGAAGTAACGAAATCCTTTCTCTCCACAGCCCATACAGTTCCCTGAGAAGCCTGGAGGAAGCAGACGTCAATGAAGTTTATATTTTTCTGTGTTTCTACAGTTACTAACTGGATTTTGTCTCAAGTACACTCAAGTGCAACAAGGGTGTCCTTAATTTTCAGCAATAGCAATGCTGTAGGTCTCCTGCCTCACCCAGCAGTGCGTTGCGACCCCGTTCGTCTGGAAGGAAGCGGCGGTCCACAGCACACACCAGCAGTGTCTCAGGGAGGGAGGGGGACTTTATCCCAACCAACATGAACCCAGGGGGCACATCCAAGGGATCTGATGCCAGCGAGGAAAGACGCAGATCTCTGCCTGCCTGACAAAACCCTGTGGGCAGGAAAACCAATTTTCTTTTTTTACTTCTGAATTGATTTGCCTTACTGCAGCTTTAATAAGATAAACAATAACATAAGTGACCCTGCTATAAGCATATATATATATATTTGTACAAACCATCTGTGGTGCAGCAGCCCTCAGGTGGGGGCTTCATCTGGTACGGTATTGGGGGGCTATTAGACTCTGAGCCATCTTCATCATCCTCATCATCATTCTCTGTTCGACCTGGTGAGGACAAACACAAAATACATGTGATGTTAAGAGTGACCAGGACAGACTGATTTAACAGAGTGTAAGTGAATCACAAAAGTGCTGAGAGAATCTTATTCAATTTGATGGAAATGTTAACACAATGTGCATCTTAACAGCGGCTGCAAGATGATTTCGTATTTTATTATACTGCTACTGAAGGTCATTATAAAGCAATTTGAGACACAGATGCCAGAATCCAAATGAGAGATATTTTAAGGAAATGATTTCAGAGGACTCACTTTCCATGCAACCTACCATCATGAGCCAGCGGCTGCTCTGTCTCCAGGTACAGCTGTGAGAAAACAGGCCGGGGAACAACGGTGTTCGACCTCAGTGATGCCTCAATGGAGTTATGGAGAACCTCCTCAAAGCGTGTAGTCCGCAGCTGGCCTGCATAAGAGTTCCCCATTGGTGTCCTGCAAGGATCAGAGGACATATGCATGCTGATGGCACTTTGCTTTTGTTCACATTAACCACACTCAACGTGTTTTCACAGTTAAACTTTAACCGCACTTGAATTCATGCTTTGTTGCTTTCAGACACTGAAAGTCCTTCCTCTGTGCTAAATGGTATAATATCAAAGCAGTGGCAGAATGAGCGTTAGAAAGAAACCAGACAAAATCTATCCCTGTGATATCTGTAGTATGGAGAAAGGTGTAAAAGAAAAAAACTTGTCACAGGAAGCAGAGGATTATGTTATAAAATGTCATAAAAGACACTGGAAGTCTGTTGGTTAAATTTGTTGAACAGCTGCTGACTGATTTAATATTTGCTTCAAGTCAAAGCAACAAATGCACACATGCACTCCCAAACTATAAATATGAGCAGCCACAAACGCTGAAATCACACTTACACATCTATTCACACAGAAGCACACACAGTCCCACACACACATAAACAGTGGTTACTAGTGGATGGCATCTGTCCAGACAGCATGCCATAAAATCAGCTTTGCTGACAGAGTCAGGACACCCTGACCTAGACTCCACTCCCTCTCTCTGTTTTTCTACTTTCCCTCTCTGTCTGTCTAGTTTTCTCCATGGTTCGCCTCTGTTCTGAAAGACGAGATTCCTTACAGGGCGACAAACCCCAAAAAAATTTCAAAAATGTTTTTAACATTGGATCAGTTATTTAATTTCATATTATAGTTCTTCTAGTATATTAAAAATTGACTAAAATGTGATAACATGTCAATTTCTGCACAGTGAATTCAAAGGATTGATGCAAAATTTGTCATTTTTTCATGCAAGACACTTTATACACCACTACTACATTTAGTCATGACTTTGGTAAAGCATGCAGAACAATGCATCTCATTGCTTCAACCTGTAAATCCAAAATAATATTGACTGCTTGTATGAAGGTAACACAGTGAATTGATTTGTAATAAACACTGACCAGAGTTTGTGTCTGAACCAAAGCTGTGTTGTTAAGAAAACAAACTGGGTCAGTGAGGAAGAAAATAACAAGGTTGGGTTGTAAACAGTGACTTAATCCCCCTTCTCTAAACCTTTGACTGTCCATATGCTGGTTACATACACACATGCACACACAAGAGGCTACACATGACTGGCTGACAAGTCTGGTCGCATGAGACTCATTGTGGAGTCAGAAACCTGCAGGTCTGGATAATGAAAAGACTAGCCTGCCAGATTACAGACTTAAAGCTGTCTGTGTCATGCACAGGCCGGTTGACAGCAAAGTCCTGGAAAATATTCTCCACAGGATGGCAGGCTGTTTGCTGAATAATATCACTAATAATATGACCTTACCTGCACTCAAGAGAAATAAAATAAATCAGTGTTTTCCACAACCATGCATTAACTTACAAGTCAGACGTTACATGTCTAAAAAGCAAAGATATTCTTATATAAATTTAATAAATTTTGTCATAATTCTGCAAGAAACAGCTTAAAAGTGAGACCTGAGGTGAGGCTGAGGGAATATGAGCTAAATATCTGCTCCTTCAGCACAACTTTTTGGGTTTATAGCTTGTAGTCCACAATTCATTGTTTCTATTATAATACTGTATAAACTGTAGGTCCCATCAGGTGACCTCTGAGGTGAACCAAAGTAGCTAATTAATTTTAATTTCAATGTCAATTCCATTAAATAATGGACGATGACGATGAAAAATGAGCTTCATCCCCTAAAGTAAGAAATAATACCAGTTAAACTTGTTAAAGGTGAACCAAAAACACACACACACACACACACACACAGAAGCATCGTTGACCAGTGACCCACAGCAAATGTTTCATCCACAGTTTGCTCAACAGACACTGGGTCGATCGCCAGCCAACTGGCCAAATGCTCAGGCAGGCCCTCAAGACAGCCGCACAGCTATACGTGCTACCAGCATTAGCAATATTCTTTTCATACAATTCTATCTCGCTCACACACACCCACACCCACACCCACACACCTTGCCAGCCACCTTTTACCTCACATGTTTTCATATGTAAAGAGGCAGTGTAGACTCTTAATGCTTTGCACCACTCTGCAGAGAGACAGGGGGTGAAAGACAAAAAGCCCTGTCACAACACAGCCAGCACTGAGAGGAAGTAATCACACCTTCTACCAAAGAGCAGACTGATCTTTTTACAACCAGAGAAAAAGCAGACAGGGAGGGAAACAGAGAGGAGATGAAAGCAGAGAGGTGTATTCCACCTTTTATTGAATCCTGGGCAAATCCTCAACTTCTGACCAACTGTTAATCAAACTTTTGTTGCATAATGAGTAATTCAAAAAAAAATAAAATACTTTGTTTATTTGTCTTTCTTTTAAGATAGTGTCTATTTTTTTTAATTCTAATTTAGTACATTGCTGTATAACATCAAATAGAAGATTTTCTGCGCATACAGTAAAAGGGAACAGCTGATGCAGGTATGTGTAAGTGTGTAAAATACAATGTCATCCAATGTGTTTTAAAATCTAAGGAAGCAGATGAAGGATCCTCCTGCTGTGATTTCCTCGACTCAAAATGCTTTTCTCCATCTTTAATCTCTAGTTGTTAATGTATTGTTTTTTATTGTAAATGTATTTTTAAGGAATATCTGCTCCTAACAAAACCTAAGAGACCTGTGGCACATCAAGGTAAAAAGGGAGCAGAGATGACAGAAATAAGTACTAAGTGAAACTTTTAAAGAAGCTTCATTGATCTTTCCTCCTCCTATCTCCCCCTCCTTCCTCTTTCCCTGACGTGGACATGGTAGATCCTTTCATCTCCCTCCTCCTCTTCTTCTCTTTCTGTCTTTCACCCCAGGGAGAGAGACACTATTGTGGTGTTTTATGACCCCTTGGACCCCCCCTCACCACCCTCAAACACACAACTTCGCACATTCAAACCAGTAGCTAGGATGTCTTTAAGCTCTGACCCCTCATGCACGGATTATGCCACCAAACTTAAGTTGAAAAAAATAAAAAATAAAATAAATATATATATATATATATATATGTTATTTTGTTGTTATTTTTTCATTTGATATAGCTGATCTAAAAAAACAAACTAGGAATGGCAACTATCACTGTTGACTTATCATGAATATCCTATCTATAAATCAGTGGACGTTGTCGGGTACAGTGATTTGTTGGCATCGTAGGCTCCAGACTGCCCCTGAATGGTTGCATTTTGCCCCTAAAATTTGAGACAGTGCAAATAAATTTTTCATCTACTTGCACATGTGCAGCCAGTAAATTTGCTGTTGGCTAAGCAAACGATCGATGCATACTTTCTCCCTGGTAACCCCAGTGTACTAGAGGCAGGTCCTGATTTAGAGGATCATGAGGACCATCATCAAAGTACTTATCAGTAATACAGTGAAAATGAGAGGAAATGTGAATATTTGCTTTGAAAGTCGAATTACCATGTGCGCCCCTAATTTTTTAAGTTAGGGGCCAATCTGCTCCTGGTAAAAAAAAAAAAAAAAGTTAGTCTAGATGCTGCAAATATATAGTGTGTAGAGGAAAGAGTCAGGCAGACATGTACTGGGTAATGTGTCCACACATTCCCATCAGCATACATCCTGTCCTGTTCAGCTCCTTGATAATATATGCAAACACACATATAAGCTCTCTGCTTTGAGGGCATGGATGTATTAGTTTGAGGGACATCTCATGACCACAAGGTCAAAGGTGAGCACAGACAACAATGTTTAAGTAAGACTTTGATGTGGCCTATACTATGATACACACACACACTTACAAGCATATGCAGATGCACACGCAAGTGCACCCACACACACACGCTCTCCCATGGGCTGTGGCTCAGTGCACACAAAGGGCTTGTCTTGGGGGGGTGAAAGGTCATCCTGGGAGAGGTCAGATAAGAACCCCAGGCTCTTTTTCTGTTGGCCAGGCTCACATACCAGTTGTACACACCACAAACAAATGCAGCATCCCTGCTATTCTTTCTCTCTGCTCAGTCTGACAAGTCGGACTGCAGTCTCCAACCTCCAGTCTGGCACCTCCAGCAGCGGATCGTATTTCACACACACGCACGCATGCACGCACACACACACACACAATAATGTGAGTGCATTGCAGACAATGTGCACGCAAAAATGCTAATGTAATGTACGGTAATGTAAATTTTGGGCATGTGGGTCTTTGTACATGCATGTACAGGAGAGAGAGAGAGAAAGATAAGGCCGAGGAATGTCGAGCAGTGTCAGCTGGTCAGAGCAGCCTCTCTTTCAGCCCTGAACAGTAGAGTTAAAAGAGAAAAACCTCCAGCTTTGCAGATGCTGTGGGAGCGCTGACCCACAGCCAAACACATATGCAAAGGGATGTCAGATGCACACACACACACACACACACAGAAGCACCCCTCAGATGGGCTCATCACTGACCAGTGACCCACAGCAAATGCTCTCATTCACAGTTTGCTCAGACACTGGGTCGATAGCCAGCCAGTCAACTGGCCAACTGCTCCGGCAGGCCCTGAAGACAGCCGCACGTCTATACATCAGCACATCCATCCACTCACTGAATCACACACACTCAGCTAACCTGACTGCTTAGTTAAGTGTGTGAGTGTGAATGTTGTTGGCCAACTACTCATAAATGAGCGATGTCTGATCTTCAAAGCAACAAAACATAAACGTGTTATCTTCACTGTGTCACTTTGTCCAGTCTGTTATAACATCAAAGTATTAAAATCTCTGCAGTACAGCTTGACAGTACAGACAAACATAGAGCATGTCTTCTGCAGGACGCTGACTGTGTCTGTTTGCAAAAACAAAGAGTTGGAAGGCACAACAAACCTCCAGCTCCCTCAGTATTGCTCGGCTGCTCAGCCTGGTTTCTGTGCTATCTCCCTCCACGTCCTTGAGCAATTTTTTTTTTCCCCTGGTCTATCTATCTTGCATGACTCCTGGGGAACTTGTGTTGTCTACAGCCATGCAAATCTGGATGAAACGGCACCTTAGCAGTTTTTTTAAATTCTTATTTTAAATTTAACAACTCTCTCTTGCAGCAGGGCTTCACACAGAAATAAAATGATTTGCACGAACGATAAATGTGCACAAGCAACTCTATTAAGTTTTAGGCCCAAAACACAGACAAAAGACATGGCTGCTGCATTGTGAAACAACACAACAAGCCCTATCATAAAAATGTATCAGTAAACATCCGTCACTAATTTACTGGACACCAATTTATCCTCTGGAAAAACTGTTATTTCTGGAACAGACTGGTTTATCATGTAGTGCCAAGTTATTTCTGGCAAACAGCACACCAGTTTACAGAAAAGAGGAAAGGAGGAAGATACACTGGAAGACTTCCCTTCACACGTTTTATGTGGCATCCACTTTAGTATTCTGAATCTCTATTCAGTTATCTGAAGTTAGATGATGAGTTCATGCCTAACACTTCTTATATGACAAAAGGCACGGTGTGAGATGGAGCCATCATCTTTTGTTTCTACAGAGTCCAGCCTCGCATGTTTGACCCGGTAACAACAAGTTAACAAGGGACTGAGAACATGCAAAAGCCACGGAGAAGGAAGAGGGATAAGTTGTTTACATGGTCCACAAACTTCACATAACAACAGGTTTTGCAACAGTTGAGTTACTACAGAGCTAAAAGCCACAGCTCCACAGTTTGAGCCCTCCCGTGTGTATTTCTTAACTGCATCAGCAACAACTGCGCAGACAGTGAAGGTCAGTTTTTCATCCTCAAGAAGACACGCAGGGTGATGAGCTCTAACCTGCACCAAGCACCGTGCGACCAGAAACTCGGGGGAAAAAACACTAGACTTACCTCTTTTATCCAGAGGGACGAGCCCGATCACTAGTCTTCATATAAAAACCTGCGAGTTGATCCGATGCGCTGTTACCATGTCTCTGGCACGAGACCTACGGAGGGACTGTGTGCCGCGCGTGTCAACATCTCTGATCCTCCCCGAGGAAAAGTCCCTCCCCCTCTTCCTCCACGCTAATGGTACGGTCCGACGGACGGTCGACCCCTTCTTTACCATCCACTGCCTGTGCACTTATTTCTCTGCACAAAGTAGCCTACAAAACATGAGTAAAGATGCATCAACACCTCTTAAGAAACAGGAAAATTGACAATCAATAGCCGATAGCCTATTAATTAATAGTCAATGGGAGGTGGTAGTTTTGAAAACACCTCTCCTTCTCCCTTCTTTCTGGGTCCTACTGAGGTTCAGAGGACCAGAGCTGCAGGTTTAGATGATAAGTCTACAGAGAACAGCTTAAAAAAAAAATCAATCATTATAGCTAATTTTCAAGGAAAATGCTGATCTGGTCCCTTCCTCTGCCGTGTGAGTGTTTCTCTCTAAAGGGCTCTGACACACTGAACTAAATTGAATATTGTGAAAGTTGGGTGTCAAACTATTAAACTTCTTTGACTGTGGGATGTTATAATGATGAGTGGGATTTGATTTTTTATCATGATAGTCAGTCAATAGAGAAAACAATTGGGTGGATGAATCCTCAGTAAAACTAATCCCTCAGCTCCTGATTAACACGTTTCAGTAGTTACAAGTCACAACAATCTCAAGGGAAATCACTGAGTGTTCAGTGTAGGTAATCAAGTAACTGCTTTAAGGAATTTTGTGTATTATTTGTAGCCTATCAGTGATCAAACATTACATAATAGGCAACACAATTTAAAACATTAGTCATTTTACTGTGTGTGAAAGTCAATGAAATATGTGAGAAATGGAAATTAGGCTACAATGCATTCAGTCAGTTAAGGCCCATAGTCCAAAATGAGATATCTCAGAGATCGTTGATACAGAGGTCAGAGGTGACATTCTGTGAAACTGTGAATTAATACAGTTCCACACCCAACATGTCACCACTGGCCCACTCAGTGCTCATTTATAGACAGTTGTTGCCCTCTGCTGGTATAAAAGTGGACTTACAGTGCATAGGCAGAGGAATGGGGAGGCTATTTGTCATGCATGTATCACAAGGTAATTTCATGATACTATAATTTTTTGACTCTCACATATTGTTTGCAGGTAAGTATTACAACAACCTTTCCAAAAGTGGCCTTCAATATTAACATCAGACTGCCAACATATATTTCATTCATCTGATTCATTTGTAATGACTTCAAATCACTTCAGATTGACAGTGTTATTTTACTATTTTTATTTCTCAACTGGCCAGTACAAATAGAACCACTGAACTGAATATATATATACATACATACATTTTATCAGAAATAATGCAATGATAGTTCACATCAACTATGCCAGCCAGTTTTTGTCATGATTGTTTTCATGTTTCATGTTTTGACATCACATTTCATCCCTGGCCAGAAGGCAAATCAAGAGGCCTGTCCACCATGTGACCCCTCTTCATGTTTCAAACAACATGGGTAACATTATGACAATGTGACAAGAATGGCTCAGAGACATCCTGCAGAGACAACCCACCTACACACAAGTGCACATGTTCATTTCTCACCCAGCACCACCCCTCGCTCTCACAGGCAATCTGTCATGCTGTTATTCCAAGACAGAGACCCTCCAACCCCCCCTGTGCTGAATGTGGCTGTGGTCAGAACAACAGACAGACAGGTGAGCATGAAAAAGCCAATAGCCGTGACGTTTTTTGTTTTGGTGATATGGATAATAACTGGTTTTATCATTTCCTTACATGCCTCTAGACTGCAGTGCAATAAGAACACAGTGGATGGTGAAGCTTTAAATTGCAATCACCACTTATTCTAAATTGTGTATCTAAAAATCTTGTAATAACAAGTCAGAGCAGTGATTTATTAGACATGAGATGGGGGACCAGTCACCGCTGAGCGACTTTGAGGACACGAATATAATATTTTGTGTATTTGTGTCATCACAGAGTAAAGACTTCAGTGACCACTATCCCAATTATGGATGGGTTCACTGAGGTTGAATCTTTCTATGTCTCTTCTTATAGCAAGACTCACTCTCCTTCTTAAAACCCACTGCTCTGTGGGTTGCTTCTAATGCATGCAGTGGGTTCTAAGAGGTTAAAAGGAATAGTGAAACATTAAAGTTGCAGCTTAAAGATGAAGTATTTACTAATGTTCACCAGTCATGAATATATAAAATGAAATAGAAACAACTCTGCTTTTTTCATGTCACTAATTATTAATATTAATATGTATATCATCTGGTATGAAATGAGACATTTGTGCAAGCAGATGACAACAAAGACAAAGCCGTTCTTGGATCAAAACTTTTGAAACACTCATTTATAATTTGATTAATGATTTGATATAACAGATGAGCAGTATAAGTATAGCAGCCAAATTAGACGCCCACATCTAAATCAAATCCAGCAGCAGCTTAAATAGTTCATCCATCTGCTAAAATACCAATTTCATTTAATTTGCGACTAATTTGCTGCTTTATTGTTTTTTCAGGCTTTTAAGACTTATATTCTGGGGTGATATCAACATTATAAAATGCATAAGATATTTATAAAAGGCATAACTCTTGTCCTCCCTTCTAATTACAGCTTACATTTTGTCACTGGGAACCTCATACTTCATCCTTTGCGCTGCCCCAACTGGGCAGTGCCAATCTGTACAGTGGCATAGCCATGCCACGCCAACACAACATCCCCTGATGGGAGAACAGGTGTTGGACAGGGTCCAGTGGAGCACTGCGGAGCGGGCTGCCATGATATATCAGATGAATCGGCTAGCACCGACTCCTCTGGCCCGAGGGAGGGGGACCCAGCCATTTATTAATGTGTGTGTGTATGTGTGTGTGTGTGTGTGTGTGTGTGTGAGTGTGTGTGTGAGAGAGAGAGCAGAGGTCCTGTGAGGGCAGCAGCAGTACAACAATGAAGCCTCAACAAAACTGATTGGGACCCAGGGACCTAACAGGGAGGTGGGCTAATCTGGGAAATCCCTGAACAAAAACTGTATATGTTTGCTTGAAGCAATTCAGTTTTGCAAACAAACAGAACAAAGGGAAAAGTATTTCGACATTCAGTGCCAAGATATGAGACACAAAAACGTAAAATTAAAAACTTCTTTTTTGTTTTGCCTCCAAGATTTTTTATATTTTAGATTAAATAGGAATAAACCATGTCAAGAACCATTATTATCTGTATCTAAAAAGTGTGTTTTTTCCGGTTTTTATGCCTCAAGATATTTTTGCCAATTTCTGAACGGCTTTAAAACAGGTCCGACTAACCCATTCCTCTTTCTTGACTCAGGCCTGGTTTAGTGGGTTTTTGAGATCTGTTTTCAAAGTCCCTTTACTGTTAATTTTACAACCAAAATGACACTGGATATGATGATTTGCTAAGTCGCCATGGAGCCATATTGGCCTAGGCAAGGCTTGTAGTCCCTGTTAATGGGCTGAATATAATATTTTATGTCCCGTTGCTATAGCCACGGTGCTTAACTTGTAATGTAAAAATAGTCAGGCCCATTCATTTTAGTATAAATACTTCACTTCGCTTCAAGACACAGACTGAGCTGTATGTAAAACATGTCTATTTGAATGTGCCCCGGCAGAGGGAAAAGGTACTGCTATTTTACACATAATGACGGCCCAGGTCGTTTGGCTGAGAATAATGGTGGTTTCGCTGTAAAGCATATCACTCTCATTAGATTTTTACACACTGGTCGTACCTAACTGGAGATGCACTTGTCTGGACACACACACATACAGGCACACACACATACACACATATATCCATCTCCAAAGTCATTAAATCCTTTTGAAAAGAGGCCTCATTTGAGAGAAGCAATAAAATTTTTAATCATTTTATTACCAAAAGAGTATTTAACAAGTGGGTAATGAAACGCCAAAGGCAGGTTAGCTGAGTTTAACCTTCAGAGAGGAAGCCATGTATCACATGCTGCCCCGAGGCATGGTGGGACAGAAATGTCATCCTCCATTATCCACCATACCTGAAGTGTGGCGTTGCGCGGCTGGCAGGCAGGCGTCTCGCTCTGCAAGGCGAGGCTGACGGGAAATTAGGGGGAATTCAATTAATGGACGTTTTTTACGCACCAGGGAGAGGGCACAGCTGCACACACACACACACACACACACACCTTAATGCGTGATGCACATACAATGTAACAAATGTAACACACTTGTGAACGCACACCTCATGTCCTACACATCTCACACTGTGAGGGGCTACTGACGGGACAGGAGAGCAGGAGGAACACATGTTCTTTCCTCTGCTTTAGCATTGCTCTGTCTTCCTTTGGCTCTCTTCACTTTTTCTCTGTCTTTACACCTCTACTACTTAACTTTCCATCTTCGTCACTCCTCTGGTGGGGAGTTGGTTCTGTTTAATCTCCTTCTCTCTCTGTCTCTCTCTCCCTGTGGTGATAGCACAGCCGAGTCGCATCACTGCTTTCCCTCAGCGGGTCAGTTAAGGGGAAAATGAGGCAGAGGGGGACACTCTCAGTCTGTCACCATAAAAGAACCATACCTAGCTACCTACCTGCCTGCCAACTGCTCATATAATATACTGTTAAACTGCCCTGCACTCTTAGTACAAGTGTGGCTGTATTTGTATCAATGTATACCTGAGAGAGAGAGAGTGGGAGTCCAGAAAAAGGGGGGAGATGAGTTGCACTCTATATGTACCTGTTAGTAAAAATGGCACATTTTTTTCCCCAAGAAAAGCAATCGCCAGGTCCTTAAGGGAGGGAAAATACACCAGCCGCCTCTGGTAGCACCAAATACAGGTCCATACATTACGTTTTGCAATTTCTTTGACACTCAGGAATAATTTATGGCTGATAACAAAAATACTCTATTTTCAATAACAAGCTTCTGCGATACTTAGAGGGACTGGCCCCCAAAGTTAATTGAAAAGTGTCCTGGCTCTCATTTGCATAAGAAACACATTTAAAGGTGAAAAATTATAAATAAATATGCGGCCACCTGTGAAATATGGCTTTTGGCCTGCTGGTCATTTATAACTTTGCCTTTAATTACGTGACAGGCTGGGGTTCTGCAGCTGTAATGAGAGGCTGGAGTGATGGAGAGGAGTGTGTGAGAGACAGAGGGCTATAGGTCATTTAGTGTATGAACAGGCAAACATGCGTGCAGATGCACACAGATGGACAGACGCACATGCAGGTAGGAAGAAAATGTATTGTCACACACACCCACCCCCACACACTTAAGTGGACATACACCCACATGGTGAATCATACAGATGAACAAAACAAACACAAAAACAGACATAAAATTACATTTTAAAATGCCAGACATTATTTTTAAGGTTGGATCTCTAGGTTATCCTATAAACAAAATCATTAGGTAACACAATTTATTACCTTTTGATACCCTGTCATCTGTTGCAGTGTAACTGTCCTCCTGTCCTCCATCCTGATGTTCAGCACACACCTGCTCCTTCATGTTGAATCTTTGCCTGGACATCCAGAGAAGCAGAATTGAAACACACTGCTAAGTTCTTGGTGTTTGAAAAAATGCTTCCTGCTGAGTTCATCCGATCAAACAGAATAGTAGATTAGATTAGATTAGTAGTGATTCAGACGGTGACCACTGTGATGTGAATGAACAGCTAGGTGTGAATCATTTCACACCCTCATATCTTCCTAAATCCAGGTGTAGATTATCAAACAATTCATTAGCATTTTATTGTTAACTGTTATTATTATTACACATGATTATTATTTATTTATGCACATAAATATTTTAGCATCATAAACACAATAAGGCAAAGAAAAAGCAAACTACGAGGAACAAAAACAGAGGGAAGCCAGAACAAGAAAAAAGAAAAGCTTCCTTCCTAGTTTTATTTTTAGATTATTATTATTGTCATTTTTATCTTATTTATAACATATTACATTATGTCAGCCTTTTTCTAATGAAATGTCTTCTACTTCACATCATTTTCAATTTGCTCTGTCCCAGCCCCTCACAAAACTTCACATATTCTGGATGTGTTGCATTTGTCGACACCATTAAATCTCAGACAGACATGTTAAATGACAGAAATACTGGTTGTTAAAGTGTCACACAGGAAACAGTCTATGACAAAAGTCACGCAGAGAGACAGACAGGTAAGCAATAGAGAACATCAGACAGATAGTTAGACAAAAGACTGGGTGGTGGTGGATATGCTGCGTGGGGCACTTCTGTCTCAGTCTCTCCCCCCTCCCCCCTCCTCCTCTCCCCTCTCCCTCTCCCTCTCTTTTATGCATAAAGAAAACAGCTTGCATTGCCCTGCAGGTACTACCAGAGCGCTGTGCTGCCACGCACCGCTTTCACTTTCACCTTCACTCATTCTCTGCGGTCACTTCCCGGTAGAGCTTGCGTCGCAGCAGCGGCACTTCCTGGGGTGTTCTTTCTCGCTCCCCTCATCTAATTTTTTTTAACCCTATTTCTCCATCTCTGAATAGCAGAAGGGAGGGAGGGAGAGAGGGAGGGAGGGAGGCATAAGCATGCCCTGGCCCAGCCCAGTAAGTCCTATTATAAGTAGAAGAAGGCGATATTTCACCATTTCACCCCCCAGAAATATTACAAGATAGACAAGCAAGCTGGGGCTAATCCCTAGGATGAAATTAGCAGCAGAGGGGTTAGCGGCAGGCTGGAAGGATGATAGAAAGTGGGGTTGAGGTGGGTAGCTGAGCCCAGCTAGAGGCAACTCGTCCACAGGGATAATTACAAGATGCTCCCGGGATCTGTCTGTCTGTCTGTTGGTTGTGCTGGGCTGGCCTTCATTTTTGATGGCTCTATTTTCAACAACGGGGACTGGTTCTCACCCTCAGTCTGTGTGTGGGCGTGTGTGTGTGTGTGTGTGTGTTGCCCTTTCTTTCTATGTCTCCAGTGCTTCAGATACATAGTAAAAGCTATTAAAATTGAAATTGTTCTAGGGGCAGTGAGCGAATGGGGGGAGAGAAGCGACACACTCAACCCCCATGACAGGCTGTTAATAATGTGTGGACTGTGTGTGTGTGTGTGTAAGTCTATGACCCAACAGGCAGGCCTAGTGTGAATATTTCTTCTTATTCTGGCTAGACTTGTACTGTTTTAGGAATAGGCCATTTATAGATCTCACCAAGTTTTACTTGAGTATTCTTTAAAAGTATAATCTTTGAAATGACTCTTTCTCTTTAACACTTTAACATAATAATTATTTTAAAACTTTCCATTGCAAGTTTTTACTCTATCTGTCTTTGCATTTGTTTCATTTTTGCTTCATTTTCCAGTATAAATAGACTACAGCTGTAGAATCACAGCAGAGACAGTGGAGGATTACAGTGTTATTTTAATTTCCCTACATTACAGGTAGAAGTGAGTAAGTCTCCCTCCCTCGCTCTCTCTGTGGTCAGTGGTGGGAGGTGAGTGCAGCAGCAGAAAGCTTTGACCAGCACACTGACCTCTCTCTAGGGAAACAATGACTTTGAGAACACTGGAACACACACATACACACACACGCACACACACACACACACACACACACGAAATGAAGAATGGAATGGGCAAACTCATTCATCACTTTAACAAATATAACAGGCCATTGTAGAAGCTCGCAAAATAGAAGACAAAAGCTAAATCAGTTGCACTTAGGGCAATGGCTGCATTCATTCAGCCACAGAGTATGATGTACCCTCCACGTGTGGTACACACTCACACATACAAAAAAATCCAGATTCACATGCAGTTTAGTTAACTCAACAAATTTAAAATGATCATTTAAAAAAATAACAACAACTTTGCATGTTAACTGTTAAAGTGTCAGGCATCATGTTCAGTTCGGCCATGTACAGTAGCAACTGTAACATTCAATAGCATAATAAAAAAAGGACCCATCTGAGGCATATACATTTATTTTCTTGTCACACATACTTTAAAAATTAGTTGAAATTCTTTCAGCGACACATCTTTACTACCAGGAACCTGTCTTTTGCAGTGTGAGATCTATCTTCTCTAATGTATTGAATTTTAATTACTGGAATTTTAACTGTCGCCAATCGAGCACCACAGTATTTACCTGTCCTTGAATGTGTTGCTGAGTCCACAAATGTTTGTCTCTTCTGAAACCTGTGAGTGGGAGTTGGAGATTGAAGTTGCAGCTGAGGTATTCTTTAGGGGACATGTAGATGGCGCTCTATACCAGGAAATGGCAAGAGACTTTGACGGAATGTGGACCATAGCGCAGAATATGTGTGTGTGTGTGAGTGTGTGGAGAAGAGAGAGAGCGAGAGGGAGAAAAAGAAAAATAGAGCAAGAAAGATATAGTGTGTGTGTGTGTGTGTGTGTGTGTTTGAGAGAGACAGAAAGAGAGAAATAGAGAGAGAGCAAGAGGTGTACAGTACCTGATGCTACAGAATAGTCTAATGACCGTCCTTCTTTGTCTTTGAGCTGGCAGACAGAGTCATCCAGCACATTCAGCACCAGAATAGCTACAGAACAACCACGCATAAAGTGAAGTTATAAACAAAAAAGAGCACACTAGATCATCGGGACAGGCAGGGCCAGGATGACATTTTCCCTCTGATAACTGCAACCTCTCACATAATTCACAAATTCATCCGAATGCTTGGTGTACTAACTCCTGTCGGCTCAGTTAGTTTGGAAAGATACTGTTTTGCTCCTAAACTTCTATTATTGTAACGCTGTAACAGTTTTTACACTTTAAATCATGTAAAACAGGCAAAAAAAAGAGAACATTTTGTGGAAAATTTAAGGTTTAAGGTGAAACAGGTAATACTGAGCTTTTTAACGATATTCCTTAGTGAGAGTGAGATTTACTTTATTGAAACCACAACAATGCATCATATTCATAATGCCAATCACTATTTCCTCCACTTAGTAATTATGGAGTAATTATACGGTGATAAAAGCTAAGCAATGGTGAATTATGACTAGTACAGAAGCTACTAACGTGGGAGAAAATCCAGGACAGGAGGTGTATTTGTCTCAGTGTCACCACATCTAACTGTGTGATTAGCAAATCCAGTCAAGGTCAGGTGAATAATTGGCCTGGTGGTAGCAAGCAGCTGTGTCACATTTTGTTACATGTAATTAGGTTGTAATTACACTGCAATCATAGAAAAAAGAAAGCGGTAAAATAATTGCTCCTAAAAACACTATAATGACTAAACTGATTTGTCATGTTTACTTAACACAAAATGCATTTGATTTCATGAAAAACGACAAACGTTTAATTTTTCAGGAGCAGTTTCACCCTAAAAAAAAAAAAAAAAAAACATATGACAAGCTCCCTCCTCTGGATAATAATGCATACTTTCTAAAATATACATTTAAATCATTTCTGGACTGCCGCAGTCTGTGATCTACTGACTGACATAAATGTCATGCTGTTTTTATCCATCTGTTGAATGAAGACGTTTCAGGGTAAAAAGCTGTTTATTGTTGTGTTACTGGCAATGTCACTGATTTGACTGGGATTCCACTCTAAAAATAGAAATACAGATGTGACCGAATAACACAGCCCACGCTGCAGTCTTACCAACAACCTGCATGTTACAGAGGCATGTTCAAATGCCTTGAAAATACATAACAGAACAAAATAGGGGAAAAAAACATCAACTATTAATTCAAAATAAAGACAAAGAAACTTGGGATGTATATGAACAGATCTGCGGTCACACCTGCATTGCTATTACTGACTTAAATATGCGTTTTTAAAAACCGTGTAAATCATTGGAAGTATTATCCAGGTGCATTCTAAAATGGTATCTCTGGTTTATGTATTTCTATATTTTAGCTGACACCATCTTTATTGAATCCCATTCACATCCCATGATTAAATGTCTGGCTGATAATCCATGCACAGATCGTATGAAAAAATATTCAAATGCTGGGCTGAAGCTCAGTCAAACTGACTTTTTAAAATTCCTCACCATTTGGTTTGAGTGAAATATACATATGCAGAAATTATGAATGTCAGATATTTTGTCTTTTAAGTACTTTGTCACTGATTAAAAATTGCAGAACACTTTTGGACCATATGCTGCCTGATTGCCGACAGTACAGTTAGAGTTTAATAGGAATGCAGATGCACGATCACATATGTCCTACCCTGCACTGAATATACAAAAAGGTGCCCTTGACAATGACTCAGCCTTTCTGTATTGATGCTTTCTATCCTTATTTAATTTGACTTTTCTGAGATTTATTCTCTGTGCTGTCACGGTTTAGATGTAAAGGCAGGTGAGGTTCCAGACATGCTGAAAGGTAAAAGACAAACTTGTTCCTTCATCCATGTTCTCATGAAATGTGTGATTAAAAGTATCTAAAATAATGTGATAAAAGAGAAAATACTTGTTGAAATACTCACAGAAAACCAATTCCGACTTTGCTCTTTTTTTGTTGTTGTTGTTGTTTTTCTTAAAATAACACTGATAAAAGCCCAAACAACAGCTTCTACCTATGATGTCGTGTGTCCACGGCTAAAAACGTCTCAGGACAAATTTTGTATTTTAACCTTACATCCCTGTTAGTTATTTGATTTGCTGCCTCCAAGGAGAGAGTAATAAATGACACCCATGGAAACCAGTGGGGATCCAGTGTCTTGCTCAAGGACACTACAACAGGGGAAATGTTTGCTGACATGGGGACACCCACACCCTTATACCTTCCTGCATTTTAAAACTTTATTTCTGTAATTTTGTAAAACATAATACACGTACACAACAAGGTCTTTTTAAGGTCATAACATGAAATTACATTATATTTTGTAAATAATTATTTTCCATTTTTCTGTGAATGAGATGAATTAAAATGGTGTTTAGATCAAACCTTTAAAATCTGCTAACTCTCCTGTTTAATAACTTTATTCATTCACATGCCGACAAAAATACGTTTTAATTTTAAATCCTTCATCTTGTTTATAGTTCAAACGGGCTTTCACTTGACCATCATCACCTTCATGTCCCCTCAAGGTGTCTCTCACATATGAGGACACACACACACATACACACACACACACACATGCACACGCTTCCACGCACACGACTGGCTCTCACCATTTTACTGTTCTGCATGTCCCACTCAGCAGTGTATGAAGATAAAGACAGCGCCCTTGACAAAGACACCCCAGTGTTGCGAGTCTGCTTTCTTTTTTCTTTCAACTTTCCTGATTAGATTCTTTGTTCAGTGCTGCTTTTGGAAAACTACGAGGCTGTTCTTAGGCGCTGTTCTGTCGTGACATGTGGACTTAAATGTCATGTGTTTTTCTATTTGCTTCAATATAAACTGAAAGCTTAGTATTTATTTATGACACAGTTATAAATGATTAAAAATGATTTCAACAGTTTTCTGTGAAATTACAATATTATAATCATCTCTCATATGTTATTATTATTGTAATGATTACTATTATAATTATCATTATTATGACTACTACTACTACTAGTAGAAGTATTTTTAGCAATAGCAGTATATCACATGTCAAAAACTAGTAAGTCTGATGATTCTCAAAGAATTGATTTAAATGCTGAATTTTAGAAAACTGAAATGAAGCCATCATGAACTCCACCTGCTAATCTGTTCATGGCAATGTTTCATGAAATTATTGGAGTTATTTTTCTATACAGTTATTTGGATCACAAATTACATCACATGAATTTGTATTAACTGTTCTCTGTTGAGGAGTTTTTCCACTTTCTTTGACCAAGATAGTATTTACTTTTTTTTTTCACCAGATGATTTTTATTTTTTTTTTACGCTTTGACTGGGGTCTCTCTCTCTCTCTCTCTCTCTCTCTCTATATATATATATATATATATGTATATACACACACACACACATTACACATATACATACAGTACTTCTTAATACTTGAACGTAGGTGTGCAGGTGCACACACTCTCTCTCTTCCCCTCTGTCTCAACACTCTGACTTTGTTGTGTGCGTAATAGTTCCTAACGGTTACAACTAATGAATTGACCAGCCTCGGGGAGGTATATATAAACCTATTAGCTTTAATAAAGTCTGAAGGTATAAAATGACTCTCTGAGGTATTTCACTATACACTTAGTACTCTCCACAACCTAATAATACCAGCTTCTCTTCAAAGTACATTGTCGTGCTCTTTGATTGCATTCCGGGGGTCTGTCTGCACAATTATTTTCAATTTAACTACTTAGAGGACAGTGGAGGAAGAGAAAGGGTGACTGTGTGGTGAAGATTTGTTGTCTTCATGTAACCTCAGGAGGAACTGGAGAGAGATGGAGGCCGAATGAGAGATGAAAAATAAGACAAAGGCAGAGAAACGGACAGTGAGAGAGGACAGAGACAGACAGATGAAGACAAAATGAGTCAAAGTAGTGAGACAGGGATGAGGAGATATGACTCCCCTCCAGTTAGCTGCATTTGTGTGTGTGTGTGTGTGCGCACTCATTTGGCTGCTTCCTAATCCCTGATTCAATTTCTAGCCTTTAAACATGACGAATTACTTTCCTGTCCTCACCTAATGCTTTTAACACATCCCTATAAGAGGCCTTAATCAGGTGAGATGGGCCCCAGTGTTGCTGCCTGTACATACACCCACACACACATACCAGCACGCACACTAAAAAAAGAAACCCACAAAGACATAAGTGAGTGTGAACACAGCAACACATACAAACACTTACACACATGCACACACACACACACACACACACAGGCTGATTAGCCTAGCCACAGTGCTAACCACCACGGATAAGCCACCAGGTGGATAATGTGCTGCTTTAGCGCCTTAATTACGCCATAATCTGTTCAGTGCCTCAACCCCCTGCACAGAAGGACAGAGGGGGGTGGGGGTGGTAGGTGAGGGGGACTGAGAGATGGGACAAGAGAGGAGCAGGTCGAGGGAGAGGGAGAAGAGTTGAAAAATTGCCTGGAGGTGCTCTGCTTCTTAATCTATACTTCATCTCATCTCATCTCATCTCATCTCATCTCTCTCTGGTTGCTTGCATTGTTTCCTTTATCTCTTCCTTTCCTCTCCTTCTTCCCTTCTAACTTCCTGTCTTCCTAAATTGCTTGATTCACTCCCAAAACACACTTTTTAACCAGTTTTCTTGCCTAACGCACCTCAGCCCTCAGAGTTAGTCTCTGTAGTCTCACTCTCCTTCTGTTTCTTCTGCGTCTTGCAGCCCCCACCGACATGCCCCCTCCCCCTCCCCTGGCCGCTCTCCCTCTATCCACCTCTCTCCTTTAGTTGCTGTGCGTCTCAGTATCTCGGGTCCTCCTGTACCCTGTACCTGTCACTGTGCGCAGCCCTTTGACAAATCACGTGAAGGGCAGACTGAGTTTTGTAGGACGAGACAAAGCTTAAACATATGGCTGCCATGTCCCCAGGTGCTCCGCCGTGTGCTTTAGCAAGTCCCTTGGAGTCCTTATATATAACATTAGCTACCTGTCTGTCTACCAGGCTAGCTGCATTTCTGTCTGTCTCTTTCTGTCTGTCTTGTCTGTCCAACTATTTCCTTCTGAGCATCTGTCTGTTGGAAATGTGGAGCTTTATGACTGAAAATTCTTTTGTCTGAAAATGGACCTTTTCATTGGTTAAAGGCATTATAAAAGTAAATGATGATGCCAAATGTTAAAAGTAAGAGCAATGAAACTGAATCATTTGCCATGTTTGACCACAGCAGATGTGCTAAACATGAGTGACTGAGAATCACAGGGTCGTACACATCTGACCCAGTACTTTTGTTATTATCATTGCCTGCTACTCACTTTCCTTTTGAAGTAAACACACACGAGCAAATCACATCAGTTTTCCCCACTAATGAAGATGAAGTGAGATATGAGTGTTTTCTCATTGCGCTCGATACCAATTAAGTGCCCCATTTAATGCCAATTAGCCAATGAACCTCAATTTGTGTCATGTTGTTTATTCTTTTGAATTTTTCTTTCTTCTCGTAATATTAGTCAACGGAGGAGAAGAGATCTGTTATTGAATCAACACTCATCTACAAAGACGCTTCAGGCAGTGATACAAAGCATTATAACATCATAGACATGTGTAAGGTGTAGGCTACTGCAGGTACTGTTACCCATTACACAGTGAAACATTTATCACCTCACATGGACATCAGCTTTGCCTTCAAAGACCTACTGATAGATCCAATTTTTACATTTAATATGAAAGGCATCACTGGTAGTGTTGAACTCACAGAGTTCTCGGTGCTACGGAGCATTTTAGTGTCTTTAAGGTCATTGTTTTGACAGTGCAAAAGTGGATTTAGCTGCAGGACTGGTTGAAGCTGCCAAGGTTGTTACACAAGTTTTAAACACTGTAAAAATTTGTCATCACTTCAGTTCAAACTGAAAAGTTAAAAAGTAGCTGTGCATGTGCCTGTACTTCCTGATGTTGACATTATGTAAATATAATTTACTTTCATCCATATCCATTTGACTGTAGTGCCAAACATAAAGACCATTTTGCAATATGATCCACACAGTTTCTTGGCACTAACTGTGCTGATACCTTAAGTCTTCCCTTTAGTACTTTCTTTTTGATGTCTCTGCTACTTTTTCAGATAGATAGACAGATAGATAGATGCATAGATTTAAGATAGAGAAAGGTAGGCAGAAAAAAGAAAGAGTGAGAGGAAGTGGAGGGAAAGACAATGTTGGTGAATGTCCTACAAAGTTTTGAAGTCCTCTCCTTTTTCAAACTTTACATGTATTTGCTGGCACGCAGAATAATTTTGCTCGTCTCCAGGGCAATGGCCTCGGGGGCAGGCAGACCCCCATGGGGGACAGGTATCAGGCAGTTGTGTACTGTATATGTGTGTGTGTGTGTGTGCGCGCGTGTGTGTATGTGTGTGTCAGTGAGTAATGGCGCTATCAACTGGCCTCCACGATCCATCATGCGTGTCCCTGGCCTAACACCTCTAGGGCTGCAGTACACACGCACGCACGCACATTTAAATGAGCAAACACACACACACTCATATGCACACACATACACTTATATATGCACAAAAGTACATGCCTGCACAAACAGATGTACTTAAGCATGAAAACACTGAACAATCCAATCAAAAGTTGCAGCACACCCAGCTTCTTTCTGCCTACAAACAGACACACACTTACAGCTACACACTACTCTCACACATTGCAAATACCTATTTACAATTAGACCGAGGTTAAATGAGAGAGAAAGTTGCACAATGGCTTTTGAAAAGTTTGGGTTTTCATGGCCACACGCATGGTTGCTGCATAAACTGCATCTCCATCAGTAGAGGGCAAACATTTCAAGAGGTTGTATAGATTTCAATCAGCCATCCAGGACACTCACTGCTTCAAAGGCGCCGCTACTAAAAACTCAATTAAACACTAATCATGAACGCTGCTGTATTGTTTGCTTAAAAAAAGGCCATTTTAAATTCTCACTACCAAAAACCAGCCTCCACTTCCTGCTAGTTCCTCTCAGTTCATTTATTTTTTCTGTCTCTTTTGTTTTCCATCTTTTCCCTTTCTGTTTTTCTCTTTGTCCCGCCAGTTCATCTGTCGTCTTCCTTCATGTAGCTGAAAATCTTTCTGAACAAATCGCTCTGTTCAGTTATTATCTCAACGGGGGAGGGTGGTGTTATAATTAACAAAACAATAAAAGTTTATTAATGAACATTAAAATGCAAAATAGCAGGAAGAGAAGACGGTGGATGCTATCAATCTAAAGGAAGTGACTCCCCCTCTTTTTTGAGTCTTAATTAGCCGTCCGCTCATTAATGGAAAGAGAGTGTTTTTGTGTGTTTTGTGTGGGTGCAGGGGAGGTTACGAAAGGACTTTAATTGATCAGTGGCCCCTAAATGGGCTATCAGCAAGTAGGAGACAAAAAAAATGTAATTTATAGAATGGTGTCAGTTTTATTTCCACACCAACTAATTATAAAAGCTGATTGTACTTGGTTGAAGGCCTCGTCCAATCAGCAGCCAGCAGCACGAACAAAACAGTCACCGACCACAAGTAACCATAGCAGCGATATAGATGTGTAACACTGTGGTTAAACTAAAGCTGGAGGTTCGAGTTGATGAAGGGCATTATTATGATTGCCAACACAAGTTAATTCTTACATGAGGTATGGGAATGCAGATTTCAACCACGACGTCTCATACTGCATTATCACTTGCAAAAACTTCACCGTCCTCTGTTTTACTGCTACATACTGCATTCCATTTTTATCTAGACATCTCTATGGTGTTGAGGTAGCGTAAATGGCCATCAATGCTGCAGCAGTTTGTGTTCACCCTGGTCTTAACCGAATCTCACATCACAGTATGATGAATTAGTGATTCACCACAATGAATCACAGATTAATCACAGCACTCACTGCTCTGCTACAAAATTGTGAAAATAGAAATGTCAGTATGCTACAAGAGAAGTTCTTGTTGGATGGTTGAACTGCAGAAATCCTGTGAGATCTTGTCTAACATGGTAAGATTATGAAAAGCTGTGAAAAGCTTGTAACTTTCTCTTTAGATGCCACAATACACTCCCACAATCCTCTCAGCACCTTTCGAGAAAATCATTCGTTAGCTGCCCTTCATGGCATCAGTCTTACATATGATTCACAGCAGTCAGTGAGAAGAAGCTGAGAGAGAGCAGGGGTGGTGTGACAGGACACAACTGTTGTGACATTAAACCGTCATGCACCTTAAACCAGTGAGACACAAGGCTGCCCCGAGGAGCTATATTTAACAGTAGTCTTTAAACCAATCAGAAGTCACCTCCCCTTTTCCTCCAATACCTCTTACACACACACACACACACACACACATCCACATATCTCTGCACCCACACAGTCACACCTGAACACATATACAACCCAACTCGATTTATAATAGTTGGCATGACCCCGTGCCCCCTCTCAGGGAGGAACTAAGAGAGTTCAAATTGTGGCCTAATTACGCCCCGCTCCACTTCGCTCCCTCCGCCCTGTGTTCTCAGAAAGTAGAGCGCATGGCAGCAGCACACACATAAGCACCAAACGTGCACGCATATTATGCTTTCAGAACAGACGGCCTGTTTCAGCAGAACTCCCCTGCTTCTAGCACCAGTGCACACACACACACACACACACACACACACACACACACACACACACACACACACGTTTACTTTTGTTACTTTTGGAGAAATTGAATAGACCTGTATACATTTACTTACTATACTAATCCTGATCCTCACCCTAACATGAACCTAAACATTCGCTTAATCTAAACTTGCTGTAATACCATGGACCTACAAATCATCTATTTCCCACTTTGAGACACGGTTTTGTCCACAACCTCACAAGCTGCCCCAAATTAAGTGGTCTTTTGTCCCCAAAAGTGATCCTAGTCAGACCAAAAATGATACACACACTTCTACAGCTGTTCCTTTGCTTCTCTCCCACAAGCCTCTCTGTGTATGGCACTCTTTGTGAAACACACACACACACACTGGGTCAACCTACATTTTTCTTTTAGTGCGACCCAGTCACTGCACTGGGAGTTCATAAAGTGTAAATTCAGATACTGGAGAAAAAGAAATGTGACTAATGTTTAAATGTATATAAATGTTTAGTCTGACCTCGCTCACACTCTAATCTCCAGTATGTTGAGGGCACCTCTGCGGCATACACAAAGGAAATCAAGAAACTCGATCACTGTACATTATGTAGATGATCAATATATCACAAAACATCCTGCAAAATATTCATGGAGCCAGTTTATTTTAGATGTAGATGTAGCAAAATGTTAAATTAAGCAGCAAACAAGGAGAGCCACAACTGTGTAAAGATCCTGTACTGGTTAAGTCCCCTGCTGTACTACACAGAAAATATTTTACCGCTGAAAGCAGTAAAACGCAGATGTTTCCAGTCCCTCCTGACAGCTTACTGACAAGCTCCTGTTTCCAGGAGACAAAAACAAAATCTGGGTTCTGACTAAATTTCTTAACCATCAAAAAGAAAATAAGTGGAATCACTGGAGGCGTAAAATGTTCCAGACCTCCACAATGTCACAGCTTTACAGACACAAAGCTTTGGTTTAGATCGCCCAACTATGTTTGAGGACTGACAAGTTTAAATTTCTGAAATCTGCACGCAGAAGATTAATTTTAACACACAAACAAAAAACCTCAGTCAGAGTATAAGAGGGGAGTAGACCTTATGAGGAAATAGGAGTATATTGGACAAGTGTTTAATAACTCCTCCACCCTGCCCCCATCCCCACCCTACGCACACACACACACACCCCTCATAATGTACTTTAACTCAAACAAAGCTAATGGAGAAATAGAGAAATAAAATTAAAATTAAAAAAAAGAATGTGAAAGAGACAGAACGAATGAGGGAAACAGAAACAAAACAGAGACTAAGGTATGCTGTCAGTGTGAATAGTTCAGGTGTGTGAGTCTGTGTGTGTTAGGTGTGAGTGTGGTGTCTCGTAAGAGAGACTGAGAGAGATTTGAATTGGCCCAGTGGAGTCGCGGCAACGCAGCGGCTCTATTCTATTTTTGCCTTTTTTCTCTGGCCAGACCCACAGGCCTTTCCCACAGAGCTGCCACAATACATACAGCACCACCTCCTCTATACATGTGTAGCTGTGCCTCTGCACGTGCATGTGTGTGTGCACGCCTTTGACCTGTCCTTGAGAAGATGTGGCTTCCACTGAAACTGCCGGGAGAGAAGGAAAACAGAAGAGAAAGAGAAAAGAAAGAAAGAAAAGAAAGAAAGAAAGAAAAAGAAAGAAAGAAAGAAAGAAAGAAAGAAAGATTCATTTTTCTCATATTAAGGTTCTCCCACTGTTCAAGATATAATCTAAGGCTTTGTAGAGTTTTGGACATTTTAAAAGGATTTATAAACAAATCAGACAACAACAGAAAAGGCCTCAACACACAGCATGTACTGCAGAGCTGGATGTGATGTCAGCTGCAAGTGGAACAAAAGAAATACACAAGTGTTGGTTTGTTAGTGTAATGGCTGAAGACCAACAGCCACATTACAGGATCTATGAACAAACGTAACGATTGTTAAGTTAAAGGTACTACGAGGAGTTTTGGAAAGTTGAAGTGTTTTCACACTACATTTCCCATGAGCCTCCGCGCACGATCGCAAACTGGTTGCAAATGAGCCAGAGCGATATGGCACTGAAATGAGCGAGCTAGCCAGAGCGAGCCATGGGAGACCGAACCAGAGAGCTTTGACCGAATGATGGCCACTGACGAGGTGATTACACAGACAGGTTTTACTATTAGTAACATTTTGACAATCTGTAATGCGGTTGCTGTAAATCCCTCTGTCTTTCTGAGGAAATGCTGGGCGAGTCGACCACTAAATAATAATATCAAAATAACTACAAAGATAAAATGTTATATTTATTGAAAATGGACACATAAACAAGTGTGGGAAATGTAGCTTCATCCACATTAATACGAGACTCTTTTATAACCAAAAGCAAACTCCTCGAGGAATCTTTAAGTTACCTCAAATTACTCATGAAACAGGTCTCTTTCTCAACTTTGGAAAAATAAATGAGTTAATGATGATCCCCTATTGCCTTGAATTGTATGGCTAAAGGAGCGACTCCTGTCTACAATACCTCAACGTCTATTTTTATAACTCAAATAACTCAACTCTGGACTAGACCAGTCATTTTGTCTTTAACTATGCACTATAGTATGAAATTCACTACGAATTGGGACAGACAGGGACAAAGCTAAAGGGTGCTTACGTGTTCTGTATAGTCTTTTCCCCTGCATCATTCAGCTACTTTTTAGTTTGTCTCTCCACTTACCTTCATCAGTGAAGAGTTAATAAGAGCCTGCCGTGTAATATGTCCCTGTCTTGTTTCACTGCTGCGCTCTGCTTGACTACATTGTAATGTAATTGTTTTACAGGCATACACTTGCAGCACACACACTCATGCGGTAAATACAAAACACTGTATATACACGAACAAAACCACACTCATGCACATAGTCAAACCAGTCTCTTTGATGGAAATATGACAGGACAGACAAATGTGATTTGATTCTTTTTACAAGCCTGCCTGTGATGCCGATGACGGCTGCAAGTGGAGCTGATGATATGGCATATCACTCCATGTGCGTGCACGTGTTGGCTCTGTGTTGACATTGCATTTCAAGGATCATAGATAGAAAGACTGAGATTAATGAATGAGAGAGGATTAGAAGAAGGAAAGAGAGGTGAGAAAAAAACAGAGTTTGGGAAGAGTGCACAAGAGAGGAGGAGGGCAAGGGAGAAGAAGGCAGCAGTAAAATCAGAAGCATACGCAGTCCTACTATATGTATATGTTTGTCTGTGTTATGCCTCTGCTATGTGTGCTTTTGTATCTGATAGCCCCAGATCTGGTCAGGTCTCATAAACAGCAGGATGATGAATTAAATGACTTCATTTACTATAAAAAGGATCAATCAGTAACTGTAATTATTCATACTGGACGTAAATAGCACTACACTGGGCAGATAACACTAAATGTGGGTATACGTGCATGTGTGCACACATCTGTTTCAGCACTGATGCACACAAGTACATGTGCACACACACACACATTTATGTGTTTAAATGGATTCTTTTGGTAATTTGGCATCCATTATAAATGTGCTGCAAATGTCTTTTTAAGCTGTTGGGGGTAATTACTGTTTGTATGAGTGTGTATCAACTCCCACGAGCCAGTGTGTGGTAAGCGTCTGAGTGTGCGCGAAGTCCATCCCTGAGGGAATTTTCTCCTGTTGAAAATCAACTGTCTATCTCTGCAGCAGGCTGCCAATATTTCAGTCTGCTTTTTAATTAATTATTTATTTAATATAGCTCACTACTGTGTGTGTGTGTGTGTGTGTGTGTGTGTGTGTGTGTGTGTCTACAGGAGGAAGGTCTCATCTCATTCAGGTATTGATGTGCTTCAACCTTGATGTCCTCCTTTCTCACACCACACACACATGTGCCTACAGTGTACCTGACTGGAGCAAAGCAGAGTGTAATGGAACTCAATTCACTGGGAAGATGGGAAACAGCACAGTCATGAGGTCACCACACACACGCACGCATGCACGCAAACCAAACACACACACCTGGCTGCAGGTGGTTGCTGGAGCACATCGTGTCTGCTTTTATTCTGAATCATGGCCGCAGTTTTTTTTTCTTTGGAGGTGTACGGAACAACATGACACTGCTGGGCTGAGGGCTGCATTTTCAGAAGTACCACCTGTGGTAAACCTGTATCGTGATTGAGTGTGACTGATTTTATGAATAAATAAATAAATAAATGTGGGTTTATTGAAGGGCTGTTCAGATCTCTCTAGTCAGGCAGTCAGGTCAATTTTTAGTGGCACAGATAAATCATTTGTGGGTTTAAATGAGGAATTCATGCATTAATATTACTTTATTTGCTTCCTTGAATTAACAGATCATGCCACTTTTATGCAAGTATGTTTGAGTGATAGTATTGTACTTCCTCACGCAACTGTACAGTTTAAACTTATTATTTTTGTTTGTTTTGTCTTCATTTAGCTCAAAATTAAAACAAAGAATATTAAACAATATTCTCAGATTTGCACCGTTTGTGACTTTGTGAATTCACGTTAATAAAGTAAACTGAATGTAAGAGAGTGAGAGAGGAAGAGAGGGATTAAGATTGATGTGACAGGGGGACTGAGAGCAGCCTCCTCACATGAATAGCTGTATTTTCTGTGTGTGTGTGTGTGTGTTTTGGGGGGAGCGCAGACATAGCTGTGTATGTGACATCTGCTGAAAAGAGAACATCTCTGATCTCATCTGCCACAAAAGTGGCATGCGTTGGCCTGCTGTGTTTGTGTGTGTGTGTGTGTGCAGTGCCACTCCGGGTGAGGGCCTGCATCACAGTGCTGATGACCTGTCAAGTCCAGTCAGACCCCAGTGGGTGTCTGTGTGTGTGTTGAGAGGGAGTCTTAAAATGTCACTTGGCACTCTTGCCTGCAGCTGCATCTTTGACCTGACGGTAACCTCCACACACACACACAAAAACAAACACATGCATGATAAAGTTTTCCTTGCTTTCCCCTTTTGCTGTCAGCAGATAGTGAATAACAACTGTGAAAGTCTCTGTCATGTTAATATAGTGTCAGTGAATGAGTGGATTTGGTTCCTTGTGTAAACTCCAGCGAGGGGCCTGGTGTTGTATGAACCGTCAGTGTTATGTGTTTACCAGTGTTTTGGCAGTTAACGTTTCATTATTGACACGGGTTTTAAAGTCAGCGTATTGATGTTGTAAGGGTAGTAGTGGGCTAATTGATCAACTGTGTGCTTAATGCTGACAACATTAAGAACATGTTGGAACTCCATTACCAGGAAGCTCTGAACATCCAGACAGGAAACACACACACACGCAGACACACACGACAATTAAGCTCATTCTTTTAAATTTAGGCCCCATATTATTGCTTATCTGAATTTGATTACATTTGTCTGTTTGGCTCATTTCTCTGACCGCTGATTGATCATTGGCATTTGCATTTATCATAAATTACCTGTGGTAACGCTGGCTAAGAGTCACTCACAAACAGTCAGCCAATCAGGAGAGAGGCTCAGGGACAGACACAAAATGCCTGGTTGTTCTTAAAGCTCCAGGAATAAGCCGGAGTAAGAAAATGTAAAACCATATATAGATACGTACAGAAATATATGGTATTTAACATAAAAAGATCAAATAAAATGATCTGAAAGAAAGTTGTAACTCTTATCAAAAAGTTTCTTATCAAATAATTTGTGAAAACATTCAGTGGCATTCAGTACCAATGTTTAGTCCTTAAGATTTTGCTATTTAGTAGATGTTTTAGTTGTGTTCAAAAAGTATTGAGATTAGACACAGACGCCCCAAACATTATCAGTTAAATGAGAGGCAAACTTGAACCTTCCCCTCTCTTTCTCTTTGCACCTCGCTGAGATGTTAATACAACAAAAAGCAACATATTATCTTGGTCTGCTATCAATTCCCTCCCTGCCTCTCTCTCTCTCTCTCTCCCTCAGATGCCAGCCATAATGGCAGTGCCAGGCAGGTGATGGTGATGCCAAGCTGGAATGACACGCACACACACACGCACGCACACACACACACATACACAAGTCTCCCTACGGACGCTCTTAATTAGACTCCACCCGTCCCCCATGGTCCCTGTGGCAGGCGAGACAAAGGGAGGCTCACTCGTTCGGACGTGTGAGCAAGTGTCTCCGTGTGTGTGTGCGTGTGCATGTGTTTGTGTCTGAGGGGCCTATCTTTAGCAGATGCTCATACCTCTCCCGTCTCTCTGTGTGCGGAGCAGCGGTGCTATCATTAAAGTGTCATTGAGAAGTGGCACCACTTAATTTTAGCTGCTCTCACTGGGGGCGCTGAGGGAGACGCTGGAGACTGAGTAGGGAGGGAAGGAGAGAGAGAGACAGAGAGAGAGAGGAGAAGAGGAAGAGAGGGAGAAGAAATGGAGACAGAGAGGGGAGTGAGTAGAAAGATACAAAGGTTAGATAGAAGGGATTAGAGGAGTAAAACGCAAAAGAACCTTGATGGGAAAACGTACTGCAGCCACAGACTCAACACAGGAGCAACACAGGGAAAAGTGTCATTTACACTGATCGGATGTGATAAGGTTTGATCAAACTGCAACATCTTATATTATTGCTTGTGTTTTTTTTTTCATGGCTCACTTTTCCATTCAGCCTCCCTTACTTTCTCTTCCTGCCACACTGCATCTTGACAAAAGACCAGACGGTTCATTTGCCTCAGACCTTAGTTGAATCGTCCTGCTCTCTAACAAATATAGGTAAAACTTCAACTCTGAACATTCAAAAGTATTTAATAGTTTTGTAAATCAGCAGATTATTAGCCTTTACTAACCAGCATAATAATGATTCAAGTCCTCAGTTCAAAAAAAAGAAAAGAAAAGTAACAAACAGGAGAGAACGAGGAGGGACAAAGGAAAAGAGTGAAAATTACAGTGAACAAGGGAGTGTATTACACTCGCTCAGCAATTTCCCAAACAACTGATTGCCCTGAGATGTGTTACACACACACACACACACACACACACAGAATCCTGGTGGCGTCGGGCTCAGTAATGAATCCATGTCTGAGGGACGTCAGGTGAGAAGAAGCACTTCCTATGGAGAGCCCAAAATAACCAAGTAGTGGTGTGTTTGGAAGAGACAGCAAGCCAGACAGTCAGAGATACTGAGGACCTGTAGCAAGGTGGATAACTGAGAAGTCAGAAACACTGTAAATGCAGAAGCCTATCATATGAGTAGGATGGTATATCTGTTTCCCAGGGTCCTCCTGACTTTTCTCATTGATTTATTGACCTTGACCTTGGTATCCCCACTCTTTCCCTCCCTCCTTTTCATTTGTCTGTCTGCCCGATGTGTCAGTAAAATGTTAGCACGTTGTCGTTGTCTTCAAGAGCAGGTATGGACTTGTTAATCCTGCCCCCATCTCCCCTCCACTGCTATCTGCTATTTAGATTTTGTCCGGAGGGCCAAGTGTTTTCATAAGGCAGTTGCCAACACATACAGAACATTCTTCCACAGTCTCCACAAACTGTTACTTTTACTGGAGGGACTTTTCAAACTTTTTTTGGACTCCCTATTACCACATATTCTTCTCTTTCTCACCTCTCCAGCCTGCCATCACTTCGTCCCTTACATCTCCCATCATACAAGGACTCTGAAGATTTTAACACTGGCTATGCTTTGTGAAGTTTAACAAATTAGAAACACTGCACCCGGCTGTTCAAAGATATTATCATTTTTATTGCCAATTATTTGTTAACAGGGGGGTTTCCTTTCCTCGGGTTTAGTGTTGCACTTCCAGAGCATCTGGAAACTTAGGGGAGATATAGATGTAAATGGTCCAAATCAAAGCAGCAGAGGTCATCTTCAGGTTGGTTTTCCCAGACGACTTTAGAAAACTGCAATGAAAACTGAACTTCTAAAAAGAAAAAAAGAACAAGTCACCAAAACAGTCAAATCAGTGAAACAGAAGTGGCCAGAGACCAAGACAACAACTGTTCTAACTCTTTTCTGAGAATTTACATTTCTGAACTATGCATGAATGCACTGACAAATCTTCCACCGGCACTTAACGTAGTCAATATTTGACCATTGTCTGGGAATTTTAAAATAGATTTATTTCATGAGGAGCATCTGTCATTATTTAAGCTGATTTTTCTTCATGCTACACCTGATTTGACCTCATGGATGATGCTTTCTGTAGCAACTAAAACGTACTAGGATAGTGCCCATGCACAAATGGGGCTGTGCCAACAGACAAAGTTTATAGACAAATGTGTTTATCGTCTGCTACAAATTTCAGTATAAAAATAATATTGGTAAGGTCAAATTCAAAACCAACACGTGTTATGCATACAAAGCATGTACACCTTTCCTCAACACACTGTCCTTCTGCCTTTGTTTAATACGCACTTCCCACAGTCTCCTCTCTCTCACCTCTCCTTGCAGCCACCCACTGCTCCCTCCACCCCTCGCTCTCTCCTTGTTTGACACTCACTGTCATACAGCCTTGGCATCTGCTCCCTGAGCCACCTCTCACATGTCTTCCTACCTTGTCCCATCCATTGCAACTCCATTTTCTTTTACTCACTTTACGTCTCTGTCCTTCTCCTTGTTTTAATCTCTGTCTGCATGCTGTGTCTGTGTCTCGTCTCATGCCATGTGGTGTACTTGATAGGGCAGCTCCCTCCAAAGTCCTCGTATAAATCTCTGTGTGTTGTTGGCAGGAGTTTGATTGTGGGTACTTTTGGTTTTGGGACCCCCCTCTCGTCATTTAGCTCTACCTCCTCTCAGCATCGAAACCTTCACTGTCTGTAACCCTCTCCATTAACTTTGCAGAGTCCTGCATCCACCTCTTCCAACACGGTTGCAGGTGCAGATTTACATCACAACATAACTGTAAATCTGTATAATATGTCTTTATTTGTTTTTTTAGGGAGCAATATACCATTACTAAATAAAACAGACAAAATGAGCGGAATATAAAATACTCACTCAACACATGCAGCTAAAATCCTAATGAATCTTTTTCATGATCATTTAATGTCAAATCACTTGTCAAAGAGTTCGTAAAATTAGTGCATGGGCACTTTCTTCCCAGTCAGTGTTGACTTCAAAAACAACTATTCACATTTTTCTAGAGAAATTTAAAAATATATGATAATGCCGTATAAACCTCAAAAGAGAATGACAAGATAACGTCAAGTTCATCAATCCATTACTACCTCCAAACTCTTGAGATAAACTTCCTCCACTTTTTTTTAGCTGTTTTAGCTGTGGTTTTCTGATGGGTAGTAACTCTGGGTCTGTTTGTTGGAAACAGCTGATTAAAAGTTTGCACGGTGGATTTAAGTGAGAGCACAACACCACAGTCTATGTGCCATTAAACCAATGAGCAAAAATCTCCATAAAACCTGAGTGTGGTGTCGATTTTCAGTGGGTTTAGCACTATGAGCGACATTATTTTTTCCAATATGCTGATGTCTTTGGTTCATTGGTAGCGTCTGTTAATGCAAATCCAAACTTTCTTTAAAACATGGTCAGCCTCTCAGAGAGCTGTGTCGTACTGCAGCCATGACGGCATTCAGAAAGTGTGACGTAATGACTCTTCAGTTGGTGTTTGAGCATTTGGACTAATAATTAATGGCCAAATGTGTTTCCATTGCACTCAGAACAAACCAGCATGTAATCACAGGTGATTTGTTGCGGATGCAACATCTGCGCCTTACAAGTATTACTGCACCCTACATCCTCTGTCTGTGTGTGCCATTTACAAAGTGGGTGGATTCATAGAGTTTGTGTTAATGCTAGACCACGATTGCAATAAGAGGAAATAAGAAGTGAGAAAAGATGACAAGAAAGGAGGTAAGAGGATGTTGTACAAGAAAAGAAGAAAGAAAGAAAGAAAAAGAAAGAAAGAAAGAAAGAAAGAAAGAAAAATGGAAAGGTGATGAGAAACCTAGTGGAGAGAGAAAGAAGTGAGGCGAGTTGAAGAAAACAAAAAGAAGAGAACAACTGAGAAGAAAATTGGAGATCAGAAAAGGAGGAGAGGAGTGAGGAAAACAGCTGAAGAGAAGGCAAAGGGAGGTGAGGAAGGAGATGAGCGGGGACCTGAAGAGGGGATGAGAAAGGAGGGTACGAGGAGAAAAAAGGAGTGAGGCCCTCTTCATTTATTGCTCCAGTGGAGAAGAACGTAGAGCTCTCTAATGGTGCTGCCGTGGTAATAACAATAAAAACCAAGAGAAAAAGAGAGTCGGAGAAAGAGAGGGAAAAAGAGAAAGGTTAGGACAGAGAGGGAAACATCAAGCATGATTGTTTTCTTTCTACATTTCCATATTTCGTGATCTAGTTTCCACTCTCTTTCTTTCTCTACCCTCCATTCAACACACACACACACACACACATACTTTCCTTCTCTTCTTCTTCTCTGCCTTTCTGCTGTTGGCGCTGTGTGTCCTTGCTCTATGCTTTGTTAGGCAGGGCAGTGGCACTGCTGTAGTTGCTGTGTCAGGGCTTTCTATTGGTGGTGATTAATGTATGGAGATGGACTGATCGTCACCAGCCACCAACAATATCCTCACCGCCGGCGCAGTGGAGGTGCACACAGCGGGTAGGGGACATGGAGACAGGGTGCCTGCACATGGTTGTCAGCTGAATCTTAAACGCTCGCTGCTTTGGACACATAATGGACTCACTACATGAAAACACACTGCATCCACCAAAGAGAGAAGAGTGGAAACATTTCCCCCTAATGTGACTTATAAGTGTCTGTACAGTCTTCATGGGTTCTTAACTTTTTTTTAATTATTAAACTGCATTGCATTATGAGAGAGAGGTCAACAAGTCATGTCATAATGATGACAATGCAAAGATCTTGTGATTATGATTAAAATGATCAATTGTATTAATCAATCAATTAACTGTAGTTTATTAATTTATTCATTAATTACAGACAATTAACCATCAATTATTTTATTTACTGACTGAGCATTTGAGTCATTTTGTGGTGCTGAAAAACAGAAAGAGAAGCAAAATCTTACTCACTTCGTAAAGGTATTTCATGCTTTTATGTATTCTGTAGAATTAACAGATGAAAATCTTTGGGTTTTAGACTTGAGTGTAAAAAAAAATGACCTGATGGGCAATTATAGTGGACAGTTATTGCAACTTTTAAACAGTTCATTTCCAAAAACAAATCCATTAATCAAAATATTTAATCATTAATCACTGATAGTGATCAGTGAGTAATTTGTTGCTTCCCTTCTTTTCTTTAATTATGTTGTCATTTCATAGTCTTATATCTTCTAAATCTGAATTAAAAAATACAGGAGTCATATTTTGAGATTTTAGGTGATTTTAACTTTCCAGTCACTCTGGGTCAGTGAGCCTATATGGTTCAGTTAAAGACCGTGTAAAGTGAAATTTGTGATTTGACTGGAAATATGTGAAATAAGTTAGAGTATAGTTGCCAGAAACATAAAACAAATAAATAAAACATAAAACATTACTGAATTGTGGAGTTTGAGGGCAAAAATGTTTCTGAGGACACGGGTTTCTCTGTTTTTTTGGGCGGGACTAAGAGGAAGCCAAATCACGTAATTAAGCCTGCAGCTAGCTATGACCCCGCCCCTAACGGCTCAACTCCAGCTGCACCACTATATAAGAGCGAGTGCAGAGCAGAGCAAAACTTAGCAGCGGATACAAAATTAGCTGTGAGGGAGGCGCTAGTGCGTCGGGCCCATAGGTGGCCGCTATCGGCAACGGGAGCCTTGAGGGCTATACCGTGACGACTATGAGGGCCACCGCCGTCACCACGGGAATCTCCGCTAGTCCTGATAGCGCGGCTCGGCAGCTCGATGGTTGGCCGTGCTAGCGGGGCCCTAACAGCCACGCTTTCAGGTCTAGTGGAGCCACTCGAGAGGTCCCGATAGCCCTGATAGCCGCTGAGCCGCGCTATCAGGGCTAATGGAGATTTCTGTGCTGACAGCAGCGGCTCGGGCGCCTCACTCACACTGTATATACTTTTCTTCGCTGCTTAGTGTGTGACTCAGACTCTGAGACTCAAATCCGTAGCTGCTCAGGTACGATGTGACAGTCAGCATTAACGTTGTTGGGTGGTAATTGATTTAAAGTTGAAATATGACGAAGCTTTGCAAGTGGGCGGGGCTTCAGTGCCAGCAGGAAACACACCTCCATCTTTCAGAGCTGAGAAAACTGCTTGATTTTGTCATTACTAAACGAAATTTTCTAACATTCAAATTTGGCCAGATGGTTAATAAGACATATGTCTGTGATGTGAGTAACAGAAAACAAATCCAGCTTTACTTTACATGGGCTTTAAGTTGTGTGAGGTGGGCCGGCCCTTTTATATTTTCATGTACGGTAAATAGAAACACTTTTCTAGGTGAAGTGGGGAAATTTATCCTGTGGGGATCAATAGGGAGAACATCACAGCTCTTATACTGCTCGACTTAAAGGTAATGTCAGTCTCGGGCTAAAGATGTATTAATAGCAACACAGTTTGACACAACTACATATTAACTGACATTATTGGCCGGGGTGACCTCATTACATCAAATCTTTATCAATGAATCTCATCGTCGTTGCTGAAAAAAGACCTATAAAATAATATAGAGTGGCGAAAACAGTTGTCATTTAATGAGTGTAATTAACAAGTAAAAGTTGTGCAGTATCCGAGTACCAAATGGCATGCCAGCTTGGCGTGTCTGCCCACACTACATGTGTGAGTTGAGATTAGGCCACAGAGACAGTAGATAAATTAGCTTTGGGAAGGAAATGAAAGTGCAAGATATACTGGATTGCCCTGTGAGAGTTCATGTAAGTAACCACGCGCATGCACACACATGCCCGCACACACACACACGCACACACACACTAAACCTTTCCTCCCTCCCTTCCTTCCTATCCACCTTCCCATCCATCAGGCCATCTCAGGGAGCTGCCTGCGGTTCCACTGGCTGGTTTAATTGTTAATGCTAATTGCTATTTATTGGCCCAGATGCAAATGATAGGCTGGCCAAAGTGAAATTTTATGAGGAGTGAACTCCCCCTCTCACACAAATTGAAAAAGTGAAACAAGAGGAAGAGGGAAATGAGGCGAGAAGAGAAAAGCTTAATGGCGGCTCTTTAATGGCAGAGAGCAAAAATTAAGACTGATTTAAGACACAGAGCTAAATCTCCCCAAAATCCTCTGTGATCCCCACTCAGGGAGACACCCATTTGGCACGAGAGGAGAGGAGAGAAGAGAAGAGAAGAGGAGAGGAGAGGAGGAGAGGAGAGGAGAGAAGAGGAGAGGAGAGGAGAGGAGAGGATTGATTTAGTCTTGAAAGTATGCTGTCAATAGTACATGCTAAAATCTGCCAAAAATCTGTTTTTATTTAATTCAAAGCATGAAAACTGATATTTTAGTAAATAAGCCATGACAAAAAATACAGAAAAGTCCTGTCTGTCGTTTCATGTGTTCTGAAATGACAGAGACAGACAGACAGAGACAGACAGACACCACTTCGCACTTGATAACTGTAAAGACCCAGTGGAATAATTGTATTAGAGGAGAGCATATGGAGAATGACACTGGGCTGAGGTCAAACTTAGCCAGCGGCAGCCTCTCGCTGGCTCCCTATATACCAACTGAGCTTGCACTTGAACATCATCCACTTTCTAATACACTCTAAAAGGCAAAGCAGTATTTGCACAGCACATTATCTTAATGTAAGCTCTGTGTGTGTGTGTGTGTGTGTGTGTGTTCTACCGGAGTCCAGGCACAGGGCAAGCTTCATGGCCCTGTGTGACTCAACAGTGTCCTCTTTTTAGGCTCGCTCATTTGTTTTCCATCCATCCATTACTCCTGTCCTCCCTCCTCTCCATCCCTTGCTCCATCACTCCATCTGATTGAAGGATCTTCTCTCCATCCTCAAGGTGTGATCGCCCCGCCAATTAAAGACCAATCCAATCGCATCTGAGCTTCTGTGTGTGCTCGTGTGGGGGAGCAGCATGTGTATGTGTGTGATCTGGTGTGTGTGTCTGCATGTATACACTTATATGTATGAGAATGCATGCATGCGTGTGTGTGTGTGTGAGATGTGAGATCTGGGAGGTTAATGCAGTTAGGGTTATTTCACAGTCCATTAAGAAGCTTATGTTGACCCCCTGACCCTGAAGCCAACAACACAAAATCCATTATCATGACAATAGGACTGTGTGCTCAAATGTGTGTGTGTGTGTGTGTGTGAGAGAGAGAGAGAGACAGAGAGAGAGTGAGTGTGTGTGGGTGTCTGACTGTGGACTCCTTTGACATGGTTATACCATATGGAAAATCTGACTTGGTATGTAAGAGAGTGATGAACAGAGGGGGAGGACAGTTTAAAGAGAGAGTAAGATGTGAGAACTTCCTGTTGTCCTGTTGTGAATGCTGCAGGTTTGGTCTGTTCACTCTGGCCAGTAGAGTAATTCGTAGCATTATAGTTTACAGAGTGGAGGAGGAAGGACAATCATTGGCCATGCAAAAAAGGGAACAAAAGCTGCTGACGCCGACTTTTTTTTTTCCAGGTGGAGAATTTGATTCAATTACGTAGAGAGCAAAATCTGGTAGTTGCCATACATGCTTAAGTGTGAGCTGTGTGTCTGTGTGTGTGTGTGGCTGACATATGAGATATCACTGGAAAAAAAAAAAAGTTTGTCAACTGTGGGTAACCCTAAATACATGGTACAATAAAAAAAAATAATAATAAAAATAAAAAAATAAAATAAAATAAAATAAAATGAATCCTATTTTCAACCTTATCCTAACACAATCTTAAGACTTAATCATCTTTTGGATTGGTATATAGAAACTAACTTTATTTTGCAAAACTGATAACACTGATAATAAGTTGTTTTACTTAAACATTTACTTTTTTTTTTTTTTTTTAATAAATCAGTGTATTTTTTTTTCATTTCACTGAAAAAAACACCAAATGTTCCAAACTGATGATCATATATAGCACTATGATGTCAATGTCATGTTTATTTCTTATTTTTTTAAGGATGTGGATAAAGATTTTGGTGTTCACTAATTACCATTGTTATATTTGAATTGTTTTTCTTACTCTTAATAATAAGTCCTATAACATTATATTACTATATTACACTGAATTACTTTAGTATCTCGGTGCTTTTCCTCAGTTTTTGTCTGTAATTCATTTACTTCAATCTCTTTCTCTCTTTCTCATCTGGTTATCCACTTATTTCCCTAACACTTGGCGGCTAACCCTGACCCTCACCTTGCCCCTCACTATCCTCACCTCTAGGATGGTTATTGATCCACGTGCACGTGCACTCACACACGAGAAGAGGCCTGGCCACTCTGTCCACGGCTAATGAGACAAGCAGGGCCAGTCTGGGTCTGGATGGGTTACAGTGTGGGGACCAATAAATAAACTTACAATACCTGACGGAAGTGCAAGGTCGAATTTATTACATTTTCAGTAACAGCTTGAAAGGTTTTATAAAGAACAAGATGCATATATACAAGAGAGAGGGGGAGGAAATGTCCTTACACCACATGACCAGAGAGTGATGTCTGAAAAAGATATCTGAATATAAAAATGACTCACATCATGAAGTGTCACCAAAGAAATTAACAAGGTATAAATTAAAAAAAACTAACAAAAAACAACAAAAAAAACAACTTCCCTTTCCCTGCTTCCTGACACACACACACACACACACACACCTTTATTCTCCCCTTCCCCGTTCACCTCCACCATCCCCTCAGATGCCTCAGTGTTGCTGGTGTGTGTGTCTGTTGTAATCAGTTGGTTTACAGTACGTTACATCCTGTGTGGTTACCTACAATGTACACCCGACAGTACGTAGTTGTGTGTGTGCGTGTGTGTCAGTACATGTAGACAGTTGAAAATTGATATCCCTGGCTGTGTCTTTGCGTCTCAGGCAATATGTTGCCTGTTCAGGGACTTATCACACTGATGGATGGGAGGGGGGCAGAGCCCTTGGGACTCCTGCCTTAATCAACCATACACACACACACACACACACACACTCACACACACACACACTTGAACAATTTGAGCACTAACAACTTAAGACAAGACAGTTCTATGTGTGTCTACCTGAGTTTGTTAAAAATCAAAAAGTTGGAGTGATGACCATTAAGGCTTGTGTGTATTTTTGAAAAGCACACAAACACCCAGCCGGTAACATATGGTGCACGCTCACACAGAAATGGTGATATACAGAGTTCTCCGCACACAGGCATGCAACCTCTGTGCAGTTTTCCTTGGAAGAACCTTTGAGAACGGAAGTCTCATGTGAGACGAGCGGTACCGATGGAACGAGACAAAAGATGGCAGCAAGAGAACGAGAGTGAGTGAGAGAGAGAAGTAACCCTGTAATAAGGGTTGAGATTTTATGATTTAGGAATAGTATTTTGTTTGTTTGTTTTTGTTAAATGTATATGTAGAATTTAGAAAGCTGTACTTAAAAATGTAATCAAAGAAATGATTCTGAATTACATTGAGAAACACTGTTTTTACTTAATTTTCCAGAAAATCTATCATATGTTATGTTTAATCCAGCAGTTAATATCAAGATTCAAGATATGTTATTGGCATTAATTTAATGACAATGCACAGTGATTATTTTTTAAGGTTTAAACAGGTAGTTTGATTAAGCAAAATGTCCCAATAACATCTCTGATTAAACTTGTTTTCATGAGCATATCTGTCACAGGATAAAGATCCAGACGTCTGCAGTGTTTGTCATTTTCATCTACTAACCTGAGTGTTGACTTATATTCATTTAATTCCTTCATCATTTCATATCTGAAATAAATCAACTCCTTATTTTAACTTGTTATAGAAAATTGAATTTCCACTGTACATTAAGCTGCGATTAAATTTCCATTTGAAACATTTGTCTTTGGTCTCGTGCAGTTTCACCTCTCTGTGTCTGTGTGTGTGCATGCAGGCCTGTGTACGCACACACTAACTCTGTTTTAATGAGTCTGGAAGCTGTTTATCAGTGAAGGGTATACAATGCTCTGTTGTCAGTACTGTCCAAAAGAAAAAAAACACACTGGGACAAAGAACACACATATACACACACACACACACACACACACACACACCACATACATACACACTCACATATAGATGATGACGCTCTCTAAATTGTCCTTCACACAGCTCTCCCTGTATATCGACTGTGTGTCTTTTTCTCAAGCTGACGTTATTGTCAAATTGTTTCTCAAACGGGACACAATTGAAAAGGCGGACAGTTGTTCAATGGCTCGAGTTTTACCATTGATTCCCAATAGGGCCGTCTATTCGTCTGTCGGCTGGAGGAATGGAGGGAAACTCTGCTCTGCACTTGTCCCACGACCGCTCTCTTTTTATTCCAACACACGTACACACACGTACACACACACACGGGGACACATACACGCACACAGGTAGATATTTGTGTCTGTGCATGCATGTGCACACATCCCCTTTCATTTAAATATTGCCTCTGTCCCAATGCATTCTATTACTTGATACAGTATGATACCCACAGATCAATGGAAGCCAAGGAGATACCACACACACACACAGTGCAGGGAGAGACACCAGGCTGTGTGTTGCCTGCAGGCAGATGGTATCTACAGATAGACGCTTGTTATTCTCAACAACTCTGATATGGAGATCATTAGCACAAGGAAAACACTAAAATACGTTGAAACACCTGAAGCGTATACACGAGATAAAACTTTAAACTTGGAAATCACCATATTAAAGCAGACATATGTGGCATTTTTTAGCTGTAATGTATCACTGTTAAATCACTGAACACACATGTCTCAGCTAAAAACAACAGATATGGAGATTATTAGGATGTCAAGAAGATTTTAAAATTGATCGGGACACAGACAAGCAGCAGAGAAAATGTCATTCAAAATAGTAGAATGTCGAAAGAGGAAATGGTTGAGTTGGAGCAGCCTTCTTTATGTTCCCTCTGAGACACATATCTGGTGCTCAGCAGTAAAAATACTGCTATATCCACAAACTTGTAGATCAAGTGGATTTCTAGTGATATTGTAATGAAATTTCTCTGGCGTGTACCTCTCTATTTTCTGCTTCTCAAAGCTGCAGGAACCAGCAAGAGTTCAATTTTGATTATTTCTTATAACCAATAATGATCTTTACTTAAGTAAACAACATCATAATTTAAAGCAAAGATTCAAAGCATTATGTGTTTTTTTAATTCTAGTTTGAATTACATTATAGATTATCAGTCACTGTTTGTACAGTGGATGGCTTTAGACTAAACACTTCCTGAATCATTTGATTTACTCTACAAGAACTTGTACGCAAATGTATCAATCAGTGGCAGTAGAAGTTTTTTTCAGAGACAGTAAAACATGACAAGAGCAGGAGAGAAGAGGAAAAAGGAGAATGAAAGAAAAGACAAGAATAGGAGCGATAAAGAGGATGAACATTATTTTTCTCCTTCTCTGTCCCTTTCTCCTTGGTGGCACTTTTCAACAGTAAATAAATTAGACAAAGTAAGTGTGTGTGTGCGTGTGTGTGTTTGTGTGTGTGAGTGTGAGAAAAACACAAAGCGAGGGAGATAGCACCGGCTACGTTACAAGGCCCATGGTGTGTGTGTGTGTGTGTGTGTGTGTGTGTGTGTGTGTGTGTGTGTGTGTGTGTGTGTGTGTGTGTGTGTGTGTGTGTACTTGTACAGAAACCTTCGCTGCTCTCCTCTATTCCTTCCTCTCTGTGTGTTTGTGTGTGTGTGCGTGAAAGAGACAGTATCTGAGGGAGCGTGCGGTGCTAGATTGATGTGTACCGCCGGCGTGGCCGTTTCTGCTGAGAACGGCCACACTCCTCTGCCTAATGATGCCACATCCATCCTGGAGCGCCGAGTGCTATGCGGGTAGGTGTGCGTGTGTGTGTGTCCACAAGGCGTCTATCCTGGGGGCTACAACACAGCACCTTACACAGCCTCTGATCACTCTTTATTTGGCACTGAGCATGTGTGTGTCCATATGTGTGTGTGAGTGTGAGAGTGAAGGGTCCTATGCGCCCATTAATATTAAATATAGATACCCTTGTCAGTGAATTACATCCTCTGATCCCATATCCTCCTCTCAGGGAGGAGAGGTGAGGAGAGAAGAGACATGGGAGGTGAAGGAAGGGAGAGATAAAGTGAGAGAGGGAGTGGAGGAGGACTGGAGGTGAAAAGAAGAGAGAGAAAGGCAGAGGGACGAGAAGGGGTGAGGAATATTCGAACATGGAAAGAGAGGAGGAGTAAGGGGAGAGGACACAAGGTGAGGATGGAGAATTAAGAGGAGAAGTAGGAAAGGAACGAGAAGAGATGAAAGGAACGGAAAGGAAGAGAGGACAGTAAACTTGACCAGAGAAAGGGGAGGGGAACGGAAGATGAAGACAGCTGGTGAGAAACAATGGTAGAATAAGAGAAAAAGGTGGAAAATAAGTGATCAGATGCAGCTGAGCGATAAACAAAAAGTGAAAAGCTACAGATTAGAAGAGAAAAGAAGGGAGGAAATCTGGGGAAAGAGGGACCACAGAGGGGACTAAGGGTTTAAGGATGGATGGAGGAAGGAGGGGCCAGCTGATTGATTGTTCAGAGTATTGGAGACTTGAGGAAAGAGGGATGATGAGAGGGGAAAAGGGAAAATAAACCAGAGGACTGTATCCATCACTTCAAGGGAGGAAGAGAGGGGCATGCAAAGACAGAGAAGAGATAGAGGGGGAGAAGATAAGTCAGGAGAAAGAGAGAAAACTACCTGGAGATACAGAAGCAAAAATACAGAAGTAGAGAGCGGACGATGGAGATCTATGAAGACATCGGCAGAAGAAGAGATTTGGTGGATGAAGATGTAGGTGAGCGAGAGGTGATTGAGTGATGACGGATGGAGGAAAAACAACGGAGTGAACGGGAGCAGCTTTGACCTGTCATCTGTCTATAATGAAGGAGAGAAGGGAGGAAGAGAGGAAAGGAGGAGTGACAGTTTGATTTTCCTAGCCAGGCGTTCATTCCCATATTCCCTGGCAAGCTCTCACCTGATGGAAAGATGGCAGAAAATCAATAGTCCATGTGCGTAATGGAGTAATGACTCTGAGTGTATGTGTGCGTGTGTGTGTGTGGATAATGATAAGTGTGTGTGTATCTGCCCGATCCCTAAGCAATCACACACAGCTTAAGCCAGTCCCAAGGGGTGGGGGCCACTTTAACTAACAACTTCATTACTGTAGCACACACACACACACACACACACACACACACCAAACCATACCCTAACTCAAACACCACAGATTACTATACAAATATCACTGAGTGTGAAAGTTGTACAATGTGACTCTGTTATTTTGAGAATACCTCACAAACCTTTTACATTCACGCATTTGATTTTCTAGATCCACTCCCCCAGCAGGCATCAGGGACTCACAGCCAGAGACGGCCTGATCTCCGGTGATATGGACGTACCCAAATACGTAGGTGATAACAAAATTAGATTAGAGCAATTTCATTTTCTTTAAGGGGGAACAAATACAGCTCAGGTGTATCAGCATGAAGCCTCTTTGTGTGTGTGTGTGTGGGGGTGTGTGGGTTTATCCAAACAGCTCTCAAAGTGTTTCCACTCTCTGCCAAGTTTTTCTGAGGCTGTGAAAACATTCCCAGCACTGGGAATGCTGAGGCCCTGGCACACGCGCGCGCACACACACACACACACACACACATACACGTACTTGCATGCAGAGATGCACCTCAATCAACCAATTAGGTCATCAAGGGATCTCTCATCACAAAAACAGGCTCACTGCCATGTCCAAATGATGGGGTGCTGACGTACACACACACACACACACACACACACACACTGCCATCCTTCTCTGGCTCCAAACTCAAGAGACAGGGAAGACTACACACCATACATTTGCATACACACACAGTTACATACACACCAGTCCCCTGTACACACACACGCAAACACACACAACTCAAACATGCACGTGACCCCTACTCATTATGGGTGCACTGATCAAAATGAATGATGCTGCCTGTAACTATCTACCAGAGGAGGATAGAGAGAAAAGAGGAATTTGGACAAAAGGCGGCCCGTTGCGACTCGGCGGCAGCACAGACCGGCAGCTCATGGCGGCAGCCCCCTCTGTTTACTAGCGGCTAATTAATTCGCCACATATGCTGAGAACATCTGTCGCTAGTGACCTGCCGGGAGAGCAGAGGACGCACTGCTGCGACGGCCCGCTCCCCCTACTCTCATTAGCACACACACACATACAGTTTCACGCACACACAAAGAGTGACACACAGATACGCATAGACATGGATGGTAACATATGACACATAGCTTCAGATACTGAGATGTAACCAGACGTATGTTGAGACTCAAACTTTGATCTTTCTTTAGTTCAGGACTTGTTTTATTTGTTTCCTGCCAGGTATTAGAGATTCAGTGATAAACAATGTGCTGATCGCCCCGGTATGCACAGCAGTGGGTATGGATTTACTGCTGTTTGGTGAAATTATTTACAACATCAGCGCTGACTGAAAATGCAAAAAAAATGTGTAGGCTACTTTATACAGTACAACTTAATTATTCTATACAAAACCACAGACAATGGTTGAAAGCAAAATGACTCTGCTCATGAAGCTGTTAATTGTTTTCAGAAATGCTGTTCACCTCGAGGGCATAATGGTGCCGTACAAAATGCATGAAACTTGACCAAAATATAATTACTGTTTTCTGCATCTTTGCTTGTCAAGGTGTAGTCAGCTGAAGGGCAGCCAACTTTTCAAGTTGACAAAATCTACCACATGAGAGCAGGTGTTAGCATAAACTCCAGTTGAAGAACTTGATGCCTATAGCAACTAACTTCACTGGTTTCATCTAAATATCAAACAAACAAAAGCAATCTAATATGAGCCAGTGTTTGTGTATATATGTGCAGCCTGACAGTGAGAGGCAAACAGTAAACACACTCAGTGATTATTGAAACCACATGCACATTTAAGATGTGGTATATTGCCTTGTAAATCCACCATTAAGACCTGCAACACCAACCAACATCACAGACAGATAAAGACCGATGAGAAAGGAGGACACAACTATGTAAAATACCACTCTTCTGTCACAGGGTTGCCTTGTATCACTGCAGGTGAGTTTGGGTTTGAGTGCATATAATGTATCTTCTAACATCAAGTGCTGAATGAAAGTTCCAGTCTATTTCACACTTGGTAAAATTTAGCACACTTTTTTTTCTGCTATTCTGTCCTTCATGCAGCAGTGTGCCGAAGCCAAACTTGGCAAAATAAAAAAAAGTGAGGCTCTGCGAGTGTGCAAACCGCAGCACCAGCAGAAAAACTCCCACCAACCAATCAGATTCATTAACCTCCACTACCCCACAATCCCCCGGGGGTCCTACAGAGACAAAGACAAACTCGCTCCCCCTTGTGTCCTGTATTATCCCCACCACCACCGTCCATGTCCTCCCCCCATAACAACCCACCCAGTCCTCCTGCCCTCCCTCACACACACCACCAAACAACAAGGTTTCTGTAAAAGAATAACTACCCAGAATACAGTTTACAAAGCACGCCAAAAGAACTTCTTGAGTCGAAACACGGGACACGGGACACTTCTTGAGGAATTTCCCCAATAAACTATTGTGAGTGGGTTTGTTTCGTTCTTACAACCCAGTAGAGTTACTGACTTGAGTTGGACTCACACAGAATTCAGATTCATTTATGTCATTTTTTCACCCTTATCATAATACATAACCATTCATAAAATTCATAAATTTTCTTCAATTGCAAGAGAGAACAAAATAAACTGTTTTCCTGAATACAAGTTTTGGAAGGGTCAAAGGGTCAAAACTACATTTAGATAAGTTGAAACTAAAGTTTTCAAACAATGGCTGCTATCCAGTTTTGGCTGGACCACACCAGCAGTGCCCGGCTTTCAATTACAAATGTTTGTGAGTGAGTAACTGACTGAGTGAGTTGAGTGATCATACTCAGCTGAATGCCCTGTGAGTTTGAGGTTTTCGTTTCATTTCGCACTTTCATTATCATCGCTACAAAGAGAAGGTCGAGAGCAAACCAAATGAAGAGAGAGAGGGAACAGAGACTGGAAGAAAAGAAAAAATCATCAGTAACTGCTAAGCTAAAGAAACCAGCAGATCTGAATTGCACGTAACAACTGGAAATGAGACAAACCACTTAATCCTGCATGTTAGCACAGCAATAAAAGCCCTGTTAAAGAAATAAAGGATTTCTGTCCACTGAAATACTAGAGGCCTCTTAATATTAAATGTTGTGTTGAGTTTGTGTTAACACATAACAGGAGTAGTAACTTGCAATAACCTTAACAATGCAGACGGGACTGACTGAAAACAAGGCTCAAATTAAGTAAAGAGCTGCCTCTAACAGAAGCCTGCCTCAGATAAAGGGCTCTGAATGTGTGCAGTTCAAATGGTGATGTCAGTTGTTGCACAAGAGTTGTCGCACAAGAGTTCCCAACTATGTCTTCAACTGACGTGGTATGTGATCCAGACATGTGCTGCCTTTTGACCTGGTTGTGTGTTTCCAAAAGAGTTGACAGCCGAAACCAAAGCTACACTCTTACTAAACCACTCTTAAGTAACATGTTAGCAATTATGTTTGTCAACTGGTCACCAATCAAACAGTCACTCAGTTGCCACTTCACCTGTCCCTGTTAAGGCGCTGAGGAATCTATTAGAGCAGTTACGTTAACTCTCTCATCTTTAACTCCACTAAAGGCCTCTAACGCAACAAGCCGGTCAGCAAACGGTCAAGTCAGTCAACCGACCGCTAAACAAGTCAACAAGCCAGCCACTCAGTGAAGCACCCGACTAAGCATCCAGTCAGTCAAGCAGCCACCCAGCCAGTGAGCCCCCCACCTGTCCCTGCTAATTTGGTGAGGAATCAATTAAGGCTGTGTTTGCTGAGTTCTCCTTGCCTTCAGCTCATCTGCTCCTCTCTAATGCAATTGTCCTGTGTGCTGCGTGCAGAGCGGCATAATAAAGTGATAAGGCTAATCAGGTTGGCTGCTCCTCTCCTCTCCCCATACGCACACTACACTTATTCTATTAGATGTGTAATGAGATTCTGCACTCCATCAACATGATGCTGCTGCGTGTGTGTATGCGTGCATGTGAAAGAGTGTGTGTCTTTATCTGAGTGTATGTGTGAAAGTATGAAAGTGTGTGTGTGTGTTCAACGAGAGCGCTTCTGTTCTTGCAGAGGAAATTTGCTCCATTTACATTCTATCATTAGCTTGAAACAAATGTGCCCTTGAGCTTAGCGCCCCTGTCTCTCTCGGCTGCAAACACTTTACTTTGGCAGGCGATCATAGTAACACGCGCGTGCATGCACAGATGCACACAGACACACACTCTTGAGAAAGACGCTTCGGCATATAATCGAATACAGAAATGCACAAACACACTTAAATGAAACTAACGGCACAAAGTATTAGTCAGATGAGTGTGTAATGCTGCTTGTGCGGGTGTGAGATCATTAGCTTAGGAATCATCTAACTTTTCATTATATAAACATTCATGTGAGCTAAAATGCATGCACACACACTGAAACTGGTCTCTACTTCTATCCATCCATCCATCCATCCATCCATCCATCCTTCCAACAACCACATCTTACCTCTCACGCACACACGAACCAGTCCTTTCAACCAACCAACACCTGACACACACATACGCACATTGCAGCCCCCATCCAGACAAGTGGAGAGAGTGATGGTCGAGTAGATGTAGAGGACACGGGACTCTATGATGTGTAGAACAGTTCTGGTCAATGGGCCAGATAATGAGTTGCCATAAACAGCAGCAGTCTTCCACTGTCCAGCTCAGCTCATTACCGTAGCTAGCATATGTAATCAGTGTGTTGCTGGGGCGTGTCTTAATGTACTCTACTCTGCTGTTTCTCAAAGACAGGGTTGGGCCCACAGGGTGGGTCACGAGAAGGTAAGAATGGATCAGTGGATCATCCTCGGGAAAAATTGGTGATTGGTATTCAAAGCTGCAAACACTGTCCAAGTTATGAGTCTTCCCAGTTCCTGCAAATGTAATTGAGTATAAATATGCAACTAAAGAGGAGATTATGGTGCAAAACAGTCTATTGTAATATTATTTTAATTTTTTTTTTTTAAATAAAACTGACAACAATGCTGAAATGAAGTCAACACTTCTGCAGTTTTTTATACTTACTCATTTATTTATTTTTTAATCTTAAGCAATATATAAAGCCCAGGCTTATATATTTCCTCTTTTGTGGTGTACTTCATTAACATAAATCAGTGGGAAGACAAAACAACAGAGGGTATGCAGTATATGGGTATTTTGGAGGCCAGAAAGCTGTCACAGAGACATAATTAGAAAACACGCACACACCCTCACACACATACAAACACAATATCAAGCTGTGCACATCCTCATTAACTCCTCGAGTATGATAAAACATGATTCTCTCTCATCCCACCCAAGATTCCATAAAGAGGAGATAGTATTTCAAGCTGCCGACACTAAATCTCTAATTATAACTTTATTTGAAGAAAACAAGGGCGCACTTAATAAGCAAATGAGAGTGATAATAACTTGGAATATGGATTGGACCTAACAGACTAGATTATAGGGGTGAATTAACCCCTGCTGAGAAAGACAGAGCGAGAGAGAGAGAGAGAGACAGAGAGAGAGAGAGAGATGTAAATAATGTGACAGAACGAGTAAATTATGAGGCTAAATACTCAAAGCTGTAATTATGTCTTTCTTTGAATAGACAGAGATGAGTGGGTCTGAGGATGATCGGATAAAGAAAAAGTTAACTGCCTCCCTGGTTTTTCCCTTCTTTCTTCCTCATTTGCTCACCCTCACAACACAGACACTTACTGCTGCTCTGCCTCTGGTTCTGTTGTGGTCCGAGATTTCCATTGTCAAGTCGATCAAAATGAGAAGATGAAGAGTGCAGAAGTTTCTCCTGCTTCATTTAAACCCATCTAAGGGGCTCTCCATTGATTGTCCACATAAGATTTATTTATTCCTGATGATGAAGGTGCCTTAAACTGTTGTTCTGTGGCTCTTAATAAAATCTAACAAAACAACCTCAGTGATGGCATCAGGGTTATGTCTGCATGGGATACGACGATCAAAAATTTCTGTTTAGACTGTTTAGAAACAATGGCTGTAGAGTTAGAAAGATGTGGGTCTGAGTAATTACGTTAGTGAGTTTAATAATCAGAATCAGAGCTCGACCCACAGAAAATCTCATCTTCTGGTGCTTGAATTTTAACCTCTCTCTGAAAAATCTATTTCAAATGAAAAATAAACATATTTTCTGAATTGCACTCATTTGCTTTTTTTCTGAGATTTAGATGAGGTGAAAATACCCCCCTTATATTCTGTAACAAAATAATGTAGCTGAAGTAAGCAGACGGTGATCTTAGCTGAGAAGAAAGACTGAAAACAAGGGGGAAAAAACTAACCTGGATCTTATCAAAGGTAATAACAACTACTAAGAGATATTTTAAAGCTCGCAAAGTAACAGGAGAAGTAATGCTTTAGTTCATGTGCTTTTCAAGTACCAGCAGGAAGATATTGTTACCTTAGGAGCAGTTGCAGGCTAGCTGTCGAACCCTGTTTCCAGACATGAGACATCTAAATAAAAATCAGAACAGAATCTAAAATAAGTCCACTTATTTGCTTAAATAAACAACATAAGAAATACAAACATTCATATCAGATATCCCATCACTTTGTTACAACATCAATTTTCTAACTGCTGAGGCTCAAATTAAGAAGTCAGCATTGTCTTGCATTGTTTTTAAAACCTACACATTGTTTAAAGGCAAACTGTTATTCATTTTGGCAGCCAGACAAAAAGACAGAGACCTCAAACACACAACATCATTAAGTAATGCTGTGTGTTTTAGCCCACTGAGCTGTCGGAAAGAATAACAATCTTATCTAATCTTGTGATACAACTCGGTGTAGTTGTAGTTATGAATCAGTGGTACTGTTATGACTTTTCAACCTCAATTTAACACACGATCCCACCGAGGTCTCCTTTCTCTCTTCGTCCATCACACTCCCTTTCATTTTCTACACTTTTCAGCCTGTAACCATTTTTATTCCTTTCCTCTTCCGTCTGTTTCTACATTGCTCCCAAATCTCTTTAGATTTGTCTTGAGCTACAGGATATGAAATTGACTTGTAAAGAGGAGACAAGTACTCACAGAGGGTTTTGCTATTCAAGGTTGATTTCATTTTATTCGCTATCAGGGCTGTCTGTCTGTTTGCATGTTAAAGATATGAGCAGGGTGTGCACGTGTGTGTGTGTGTGTGTGTGTTGCTCTGTGCTTTGTGTCTCTGCCATTCAGCCAGCTGTACATATGTCACACAATCTCAATTTCTATACATGGTTATATTTGACATATGCTTAACGGGGGCCAGGGGGATAGCTCGCAGCATTGTGTGATCGTGTAGGTTTAAGTATGTGTGTGTGTCGGTGTGTGTCCCTGAGCAGCAGTCCGTGCTCCTGTACCAATCCAATGAAGTTGTCTGAGAATGACAGCTTCATTATCTTGTATGAAAGTGGGACAAATGGAGGCTTGTCTCTCCATCACTGTGAGTTTAAGTATAGAGAACTGGAAAGACAAAAAACTTAACACACACACACAGACATACACAGACACACACACCAGGACAGAGAGCAACCACGTTTTCTTTCTCTTCCTTTCCTCTCCCGACTTGTCCCTGGATCCAAACCCCCTTCTCTCTCTCTCTCTCTCTCTCTCTCTCTCTCTCCTGATGAGTGTGTGTTGGCAGCTGGGACCAGTAAGTGATGACTGTGTCTAAATGTTGATCACTGGGAGATGCTCTGTTGTTCTGAAAAGAGGTGGTAGGGGAGGTGTGTGTGTGTGTGTGTGTGTGTGTGTGTGTGTGTGTGTGTTTTGGGGGTTGCTGGCAGATGTCAAACAGTTGAAGCCTCACGCAGACGTGCTGACAACTCTCTTAGTAACTCGGCACCTTAGGGGGGCAAGACAGGTGTATGTGTGAGAGTGTGTGTGTGCGCGTATGCGTGTGTGTGAGAGAGAGGGGGGGGGGGGGGGGGGGGGGGCGTGACCTACCCCCCTCCATCCCATCCCATCTGCATCCTGACATCTGACAGGGGCATCACACCAGGCCAATCCACCAATCTCTGTGCGTGCATGCGTGTGTGTTTGTGTGTGCGGTGTCTCATATCCAGCACAAAAGTAATGGTATGTAAATGACCCCACATATGTCATCCATGAGAAGCTGGGGATGGACACACACACACCTTTTCCCCCTCTCTCTCTCTTACACACACTCAGACTTTATGCCCTCAGGGTTGGGGGGGTCTCGGCCCCTGTCTGATTTCTTTGGGTCAGTTTCTCACACTTCTGACAGGGTCACACACCTCTCCTCTCATTATTAACCTGCAGTAAAACGCCACGTAGCCAAACACTGAGAGTACGTACATTGGTGTGTGAGAGTGATTTAGAGAGTGTGGCGGTGTGTGTGTGTGTGTGTGTGTGGGGGGGGGGGGGGGGGGGGGGGGGGGGGGTATGTGACAAAGTGGTCATGTGTATGTGGGAAGAAAACTGAGACAGAGAGAAATGGAGAAAACTGAGGTGTGTGTGGGAGTGTATATAGAGACAGATAGAAAGACTCACTCACTGTTGTGTGTTGTGTGTGTGTGTGTGTGTATGTGTGTGTGTGTTGTGTGTGTGTGTCCTCAGGGCATTACCTATCACATTAGCGATATGACAGACTGCCCAGCCTCCTCTCTCATTTCCTGTCAATCAAGCACAGTACATCACATTCAGCCAACAATACCTCACTTTAAAGAGCAAAACCATCCAATAACAGTTTTAACATACTGCTCCTAGGCTTCAGGACAGTTTAATGTGTGTCTGTGAACATTCAGCTCGATTTAGTAGCCTTTACCCTCACAGCTCCATCAACAGCCATTTCCCTGCAGCCATTTCCAGTCCCATATAGGCAGCTTTCACTTTAATTTGGTCCTAATATTATACTAAATTGCCACGAGGGAGTAAAAGAATCATAAATATTTTTGCACAAACTAGTGGAAGTAGTCAATATCTAAATTGTCCCCTGTTATCAGGAGTTTTGAAAAGACTGTAAATGGAAATAGTGCAATAACCCAACAACAGACACAAGAGGGATCAAAGTGACATAATAACACATTGCAGAAAGAACAGAAAGGAGGAGTGCAGGTATATATGCAGCTGTACAGGGCCTTACTTTTTGCTCCCATGATTCACAGTGTGCCGTTAGATTTATAAAAAATTAATCCTCTCTAAATTCCATCACAGTTACTGACAGGATTATAGTGTGTGTATGAGTGCGTGCATGCGTGAGGTGACAGGTGATGAGCGAGTCCTGTTCTGTGGTCACTGCAGCACAATAGGATTATGACCAACACCTGTGTGTGTCTGTGTGTGTGTATATATATATATATATATGTGTGTGTGTGTGTGTGTGTGTGTGTGTATAAACAAAGCAGTGACCATCAGGGGAGGTTCCTGAATGATAAACAGTGACTGCATTTGCCGAGGTTTCCTGATTCTTTGTTTTGACCTATAATTACTCCATCTCTTCCTACCATCATCTGGGCTCTCAGTCCCCTCACACCTGTAGGATTCCAGCCTAGCATTGAACCAACAACCATCTCCCTCACTTGTGCTGAGGGCAGCAGTTCTGCCTGATCTCATCATCAACCTGCCTGTAACCAACTCAGCGTCAACACCTAACCCATACCTTGAGACCTTCCAGACATCCCATGGATGCTCTCACCTTCCCCCAAAAAAACAATCTCCATTCTTGCACAAATTGGTTTTCCTGCCCAAAGTGGTTTCAACACCTCAGCAAATGACTTGCAATTCCTGCTTTCTTCTAAAAACGAGTAACCCAACCAACATGGACCCAACACTATAGAACAATGGATCGCCCTTCGCTCACTCGTCGTGTGGAGCAATAGTGATGAATGACTCTGATCCTATGGACACTCATCCTGAAGGAAATCTCCTCAGAGACTGTCATGTGTTGCACAATTTTAACTATGTGTAAATAATCAAACTTGTGAACTCGTATCTTAGAATGTGTTGAATTATCATGGTTGTCAACTCATCTCTTGATACCAAATGCAATAGGAAAAAAAAAACAAAAACAAAAAAACAGAAAACGACGGAGTCCACTGCACACTGCGTGCTACAGATAAATAAAGAAGGACGTAGCTCCAATGACAGGTACATAGAGACAGTTATCATAAAATTGAGACCAAAATCATGTTTTGCTCCAAGCTGTGGACATGTTACATGTTATCTCGACAGACATGAATGAGAATTTAATGACTGTAACCTGCTACCGTCGTGAGCCCAGTTCATGTTACCAGCTCTTAGCTACGTTAGCATAAACAAGCTGAAGTTAACGACTGTGAAAAGTTGTGTATGGAACGAAGCTATGGCAGAAATAAACTAAAGCAGCAACATTTCAGGACAGGAACAGTATCAAGACATAACACAAGGCCACTCACCTTGAATTCTGTGCACAAATGCGGATTCAGTCTTTGAGCTACTTTGACGAGTTTCAGGAGTTTTCTTCTGTGGCTCGCTTGTCTCCGATGAGCCACGTCAAATACATAATATCCCCATACATCAGTCATGGTGTATTTTTTCATCCCACACCTGTTGCACCTGTACTTTCTCCATCCAATCCACCTGTTGTTGATAGGTTACTCAAAGACAGGTTAGAAACAAGACGCCGGCGACCAGTCAGTTTCCTATATCTGTATCACGTGGGTTTCGCCACTACCCCGCCCCTTTGGAGGAGACTAACAGCAGGACTTCAGTCGTCAGCACAGATTATGGTCGATTTTTCGCCCCATAGTCACCAAAGTAAACATTAGACACATTTTTCATAAGCCCGATATCTTCTGAACATTTTGACACAAAAATGGAGAAAATAAACTTTGTTCAAGACCCGTCTCTGTCTCAACAACACACTCTCGCGAGGTCTGGCAAAGATCTCCTAGGTAACGTCAACTAACGTTCGCGAACGCCTCCGCTAGCTAATTTTCGTGCTAGCCGTGTCAATATGTAGATAGCTCACTTTACCGCTATTGACACCTTTTATCCATGCACACATTTTACTTCGGGAGAGGACAAGATGAGCTCTCATTCCCTGAGGAGGACTTAACTGAACAGTAAGCTCCTCATAAGAGTCCATCTGAACAATACTCACCTGCCGTACACCAAATATTAGGCTACACACCGCTAACATGCTCTCAGATCTGAACTCATCTTTTACAGTCCACTTCGTTTTTATCACATTGCATCACCTCCCCAGCAGTGAGAAAAAGATAAATAATTCACATTTCATTTGGCTGCCTTAATTTCCTACAGATACAAATGCAACAATAGGCATATGTATATTTTCCAGTAACTAGATTTCAAAGTCTGTCTTTCTAATTTGCTGCTCAGAGTTCACAATTTCTTCGTTGGTTCCATCTTCGAAACAGGTAACTTTGGAAAAAAAACCATTAAACACTAAATAACTTCTAGTACTATCTGTAGATAGGTAGAGTGTGTCTGCCTCTTATGTAAGCCCTTGGGTCCTGGGGGGCGACAGGCTTTGATGAGTTTCCTCCGGGGACCCCCTCAGCCTCAGGTCACCAAGCGACCTGACTCAGAACCAGCTCCTCTGCCACTGTCAGATGTGGTGGAGATACTGCTTCAACATGATTGGATCGACAAGGAAAAGACAGCCCATGTCAGACAGCTCTGGCAGGTTTAGGGTTTCTTCAAGTAAACCTGCCAGTGAACAGGTTATGTTTACAGCGTCAGTTACCATGGTGACTGACGCACAGTTTAAGTTACCTCTCGTTCTGGGACTGAAAACCCAGAGTTTCCCTCATCTCAGAGTTAACTTACTCTGAACTTTCACATAATCAGCTTTCTGGAATACCCCTGATGTTTCAGTGTACTTGCATTAGTTGTTTTCATGACTTCACTTTTAGGGTTAGACATAAAAAGCCAGCTCTGGGTAGGATTAAGAAATGCTTGTTGTTTGAGTAAGTAAAGTGAACATTTGAAATTCCATGGTTCAAGCCACTTTTCTCTTGCACAATATTTGACATAAACCACAATCTAAATCTCCCTGTTCCTTCACCAAAACTACGAGTTCCTTAACATGACCACCACCTTCCATGAGTATCATTAGGAGATCATCACATTTTGCAACTTGGCAGCAACAAAAAACCTTCCTATTATGACAATGAAAACCTGGAATTTGGATCTGTACAATAGTGCATTTACAGTAAAAACATCATACCCATCCCCATCGTTCCCCCCTGTTTGTGTGTGGGTGTGTGTCTGTGCCCCCCCAGGCTCACTCCATCAACCTCCCCTCACCACCAGCTGTCTCCCCTCATTTACATATTCTCTCCTCCCACTAATGGAATTAGCCACAAGTTTCCTGAGGTGAGGCAACACTCAAACACACACTCACCTATAGACACAAGTGTGTGTACTGTATGTGTGTATATACAAAATATTGTGGTGTTGAGATGTGTGTGTGTGTGTGTGTGTTGAGAATGGGCTGCGAAGGTCAATAAGAAGACACAAAGATGTCAGCTCAGTCCAAAACTACTCTGCTAGAACAATGAGAAACAACCAAAACAAAAGCTTATCAGTGTTGTCTATTTCAGTGGAGCTATAATGTCTTTCAGATTAAAAGCAAAGCACAAACCAAACAGAGGAACCAAACAAAGTCCCCTATCAATGAATCCATGCAAGAACAGGGAGAACATCCAAACTCCACACAGAAAGGCTCCAGGCCCGGAAATGGAACCGGCACTTTTTTTGCTGTGAGGAGATGATGCTAACCACTGCACCACAATGCCACCCAGGTTTATTTCAATATTATAGCATTTACTTATGGGTTTGAATTGTAAGCCATAAAGGGTCTCTTCACCATAACCATTACCATCACTACATGCTGGGCAAGTGACTCCTTGGTACATAAACAATTTTCAATATTGGCCCTTGTGATAGAGCTGAAAGTAATCTGACCCAGGTTGAGATATTTCCCCTCCCACTCCTCCTCTGTTCTTTCCTTACCGTGACCTTGAGAAAGTTTCCTATAGGTCCCGGTGTTCTCCAGCCTTTTTTTCTCCCCCTTTTCACTGTCCCCTCCACCAGCTCTCCACTGCTGGTGCTCTGTTTCCTCTTGTTTTGTCCTCCATCTCTCTGTCAGCAGGTCCCGTCCATCAATACAGAACTGTCAGTCACTGGAGTGACAATTGGCAGCTGTCGATATGGTGTTGTGGGCCACCAGTCTGTATGTAGGCTTCAACTCCTAAAATACTATCAGCTGCCAATACATAAACACACACACAAACACATGCACATACACAGTTTGGCTTTCTCACACACACACACACACACACACACACACACACACACTTTCTCTTTGCATCCTCATCACACTTGATCATCGCTGATGCAGGAAAATTTGGTAGCAACGAGATCAGATCAGATGGGGAAACAAAGAACCACCTTCTGACTATTCAGTCTTTGGTAGGACACACACACACACACACACACATACCCACACACATACACACACACAGTATTGCACTGATGAAGGTCTTTGACACAGACTGGAGTCACTGACACATGGCTCCCCCTACTGGAGACCTATAAGACCTTTGGCAATGACATTCCAGTCCCTGGTTACACTGTAGCACATTAACATTCATTAATTGATTCAATCATCCATCTATTCATTTAATCACTCCTCCCTTCCTCCATCTTCACTTTTCCCTTATTTTATCATACCTTCTTTCCTTCCTGCATCTGTTTTAAGATAGCAAGATTAAAGCATCCTTTCTAACAGACAGCTGAAAAGTCTTTTTCTATACATATCCTCTCCATATCCTCCATGCAACTACAATAGCTGAAAAATCTTACTCAAATTCAATTCTGAAAGAATAAATCTAGATGATTGAGGCCTTAGTTTCATCATTTTGGAAGTTTTGGCTGTGATGATTACATTACACTGGCAAAAGTACTTGCTCGTATGTGGAAGGTCTTTCATAATTCTGCAACAAAGTCAGAAAGACAAGAAAGTCTTAGCAATTAGATGATCAGACATGTTGTAAACAGAACAGCTGTTTAGCTTGATCTAAAACAACTTATTTGAAAATGGATCCTTAGTAAATATATGATGTTGGCCATAATTCTTAGAGTGAACTATATCTATTGTCAAAATCATGCGTATGTTACGATTCTGATTTTGTTTAAACTCTCAAATGCTGACATGATATTAGTCTCAGGGAAAAAAAAAAAAAAAAACAATCGGTCGAGCAAGTTCAATAGGTCAGCTGAACCAGGTGATCAGCTGCTGAACTATGATGTGGGTGGAGTAACTGTGATATTTGGAGCACAAAAGAACCTGACAGAAAGTGAAGGGAGAAAACACAGGCCAGAGCAGATGAAAAGAATATACTGACAGGAACTGGGAGGGGACATGCCTGTCTGTCTGCTTTCTCTCCGTTACGCACATGGCGTCCATCCGTATGAGAGATGTGATTACAAATGAGAGTGTGAGTGAGAGAGCGGAGTGCCACAGCTGGCATGGCATCTGGCTTGGCATATCGTTGCCCGGCCTCGCCCGCTGTCTGTGCGCTCTAATGTGGCTGTCGACAAGCCCATTAAGAAGCCATTACTAAATGCTCTGTCTCTGCTCCTCTTCCACGCCTTATAGCACAGGCCCAGGGGAATGCCAGCAACATGGAGGAGAAGGAGAGAAGAAGAGCGTAGAGACAGACAGAGGAAGGAAGGGAAAAACAGGTGTGGGGAAGATTGAAGCGACAAAGAAAGGGCGGAGTTTTTGTTAGAGAATTAAAAAGAAGACTTTGTGTCATATCTGTGCCCGGGACAGAGAATCATACAGAGTACAGACTTTGAACTCACTTTATACTTCAACATCAAAACAGAACTTCATGAGGACGTTCTGCCTCGGGGCCCAGGTGCAAGATTTGTCATGTGTAGTTGTCACTTCCAGACAAACGTTGTCATTATAGTCTCAATTTAATCTGTAATTTTAGGTAAATCTTGAAGAAAGCTGATGAACAGTTGTGAAATACATTCATTAGATCTGAAACAGTTGATGATGAAAAAAATAAACTATAAATGACAACATTTCACTGGTTTCAACACATGAAATGTGGTTCTGTGATATCAAACAGAATATATATGGGTTTTGGACTATTGATGAGACAGACCAAGAAAATTGTCACCAAGGATCTCTGGGAACTTGTGATGAGTATTTTTTTACAGTTTGAAATCATTTGATAGATGGATCAATAAATTGTGAGAATGACAGATAAATTCATCAATAATGACAATTATCATTCTTTTCAACAATAATTGTTTAACTGTTTGCAGTATGACTTCAAATAACATCATGATAACAACAATGAACATCACTTTGTATTTATTACATTTTTTTTTTAAGTTCACTGGTCAGCAATGATCCCCAGAGCCACCCTTATAATGTACTATGAACTCCAATAGCAAATTACAAATAACATTTTTATCATAAAATCTGTATCATAGTTTGTGTGTTCATAAACACTTTTGTTGATTGCATTAATGATCAATAAACAGTTGTGAAATCATCAAATGTGTCCTCTAAGTACCAAAACTATTTGTGTTGGCCCTAAATTGTTGGAAAGCACACTCGACCTCTGCTGATACTAATAAAATTATACTTGATATGGGTCATTGTCTCTTGAACTGGTTTGTGATACAGCATCAACACATAGTTACAACAGACTCAACACAACAAGCAGTCAGAAGTTTGCATGTTAGTCTACAGTGCAGCATGTAGTGGACCCAGTAATAAACCCGAAACCATGCAGGCCTGTTGGTAAACACCATGGGAGAACGTCTTCTTAGCAGATACTATAGTGACTTGCAGGCACAGTTAAGTTGGTTATTCCCAATTCACAGACATTTAGGACAATGCAATTCACATAATTAGACGGCAGGTGACTGTGAAGTGTGTTTTCTGTAACAAAATGAACATCTTAGCACTGTAATAAATACAACACAATAAGCATAGTTTAACTTTATTTGTACTTTCCTTCATTATCTCAGGCCAGGAGGAGGGGTATCACTCAATGCTGGCTGGCTTGGAGTACCAATGAGTGAACGTAGAAAGAATGTAGGTGGGGAATGCTGTCTTGAACGCCTGGAGGGGAGGAGAGGCACAGAAGATGAGAAGAGGAGGGATGGTAAGAAAAAAGTGAGATAAATGAAGGGACAGTAAATCTTTTCTTCTACAGTATCAATTCAACTAAAATATGTTGTAACTTTACCAATCAGGCAAAAAGACACATAAAACCAAATGCCAGTTGTCACCAACTTCAAATGTGCACATCAACCTTAAGTCAAAGATAGCTAGGAGATGACCTGTGTAATAGGTCAGAATACATCTTTTGCGCAACTCTGAGAGAAGAGCTGTCGGGAGCAAGAGCTGTTTGTTAATAGGGGTTAAGATGTACATTTAGCCATTATGGTACCCAAATACAGTGACCAAGACTGTGTGCAACTGTGTGTGTGTGAATTGCTCTTTTCGTGAGTGACAGGTTTCTCATCAGGCCCTGAAGCTTGCAGTTAGAGACCATGTACAGTACAGCCCCCAAACAACAAATCCACACTCACTTGAACACATGCTGACCTGGGTGATGGTGTAAAAGAGATTTTATTGTAAAAGTACCAAAGCTTGTAGTTGGTACCACACATATGCGTGTGTATTTGTGCGTCTGCACCGGCTGCTGGAACTAAGCGGGGCTCTTAATCACGGCTGTAACAGGCAACATTACCGGCAGCGGCAGCAGGCTAATGATGAATGCCTGAGTCTCTGTGTAAACCCTGACCTCCTTTTCTGCTGTGATGCACAAAAAAGCTGTAGCTCTCACCAAAACGCATGCATTCATGTACACACATACACACAGGCTTGCAGCAACATACATCTTGATGGAGAAAAAAAAAAAAAAAAAAAAAAAAAACAATAAACAAAAACACTGCATGCTTGAGGAATGCACTGTGCATGAGTGTGTGTCTGCATGTAGGTATGAAATGATATGACCTGTACTAGCTCCTTACTGATCACTGAGATTAACTGCAAAGTTGTGTGATGTGCAGAGAAAAAAGCCCAGACATATATCTTAAGCTTGGCACTGGAAGAAAACAGCAAGAGAAAAATTGAGAAGCAAATGAGAGCGGTAGAGAGAGAGAGAGAGAGGGAGAGAGGGAGAGATAGAGGGGGAAAGTGCAAGAGAGAGAGTGAAACTGAGATGAGGGAACGATAAATGGAAATACAACAATATTAAATGAAATGTAAATGAGAGAAAGAGCAACAGAAACAGAACTAAAAGAGGGAAAGAGAGAGAGCACATGAGAGAGACAGATGGTAAAAAAAAACAAAGTAAACGAGAGACATTCTGCAGCACAGGGAGTGAGTAGTTATAAACGAGTGTAAAGTTTTGATGAAGGACAAACTAATGTCAGGGACTGGGGCGGTTCGGGCTTCCTGCTCCCCGGCTACCACTTGTGATCCCGCCTGTCACTCACACTCCATCGCCATGACAATCATCGTAATGCCGATGCCTGGGGGCGGGGACAAGCCTGTCCTTGTAACAAACAGAACCCCTCCGCGATCTGACGCCAACAACTGCCGAGAAGATCTCTCTCTCTCTCTCTCTCTCTCTCTCTCTCTCTCTCACAAACACACACACACAAGAATACCATGGTAGCCCCTGCAAACAAAACCAAAGACAAATGAAGCAAATCCTGTTTTAAATTTAAAATGAAAGCTCCATTTTTCAATAACAGTGATGTGATTTAATGTGTTACTGTCACTGTCCAGAGCGCACTGCGTGCTTTGTCCCACACACTCACAGTGTAATATGCAATACACAGCTGTCTGTGCATCTGAAGAAGTGTGTGTGCTTATGAATTTATTCATTTTATGCATTTAAACAATACATGTGAGCTTGTGATTGGTGCGTTCACATATCATATGTGTGTGTGAGAAAGAAGCAAGACAGTGACAGAGACGTAATGTGTGTCTGTGTGTGTGTGTGTGTGTGTGTGTGTGTGTGTTAGCCACAGGGTAGGGAGCAGGGACTTGTCAAGCTGAGGAAGAGATGGCAAACTGGATGGTGATGCCAGCCCTGTGTGACAGCTTCTTCACACACATATGCACAAACTCGCATGCACACACATACACACACATGCTGTAGCCCCCCAAACCTACCCTAACCCACAATAGAGCTGTGAAAGCTGGGACGCAGAAAGAAAATGAGACTGGTGGAACCTCCCTTTAACTGGAGGCTGATTGGTGTGTGTGTGTTTTTGAGAGGTCGTGGTTCTGGTGGGGTAGGAGGGGGGTGGGGGTTCAAAGTGTCACATCATTTTGTGGCTGTGCTGTTTCTGAAAGAGGCTAACCCCACTGCCACTTAAGCTTAGCCTAACAGTGAACGGCACAGTGACAGACAGGGCACATACATACAGTGTACACACACACACACACACACACAGGCATACCTGCAGACACACCAAGAAGTGCAATAACACAGTAACAGTGTCTATCACGGTCAAATTCAAAACCATTCACATGGTTTGTGTGTAAATTGTCACAAGACACAGTTATTTACTTTAATTGAAAAAGATATGTTAATTATTCAGTAACACCTGTTATAATAAAAGATAACAACACATACTGACAATATTAGTGGTAATTTTACAAATTGGATGATGTCAGTGAGGCAAGACATAAAACAACAAACAGAAAATCATGCAAACCATTGCTGCATTCACTTAGCTCCATTCACGAACATCGTCACACATGCACACATGTGCGCGTGCACACAGTTGTGTTAAATGTCATTTTCTACAAATCTGTCAAAGCATTTGTCTGAAATTGTATTTTGGTGGGATGCTCCATTGTGCCTCTGAGCCCAAAGCGCAAGCAGCCAACTGAAGTAGAGTTGCTGGTTAGAAACCCCCAGGGGTGACCTGGCCAGGGCCCCAGACCACTTTAACCACTCGTCTCCATTAACAGGCTCCTAGATATCATTATGCTCCCTGGGGACCAAGCGTGCTCTAACCAACCATTTACCCTCTCCCTCTCCCCTCTATTTCTCTCTCTCATGTCTCCCTCTCTCTGCCATGATGTTACTCAATGAAAAAAGACAGCGGGGAGAAAAAATATGAGATTGATTTATTTGCTTTAGTGTTCTTTGGGATGGAGTCCTCTCCCTCTCTCTCTTTCTCTGCAAACTGAAACCAATTAGTGAGCAGAGCACTTGTAGCGGGGAATGTAGGGCAAGCGAGGAGTAATAAAAAAGTATTGACTTTTCTGTGACTGTACGCGGCGTGAAAGGGGTGCCGCGGCCTTGTCCGACATGAAAGGAGCTCCATTAATTTCACTTATTTCACCCAGGCCCCTGTCAGGAGGGCCTAATGCGTCCCAGGCGCACTTCTCACATGCAGGCACTCAGACAGCGCAACGCAGCGCCAGCCTGGTTACCAAATTAGTTTACATTATATATCAGAGTGAGGGAGAGAGAGAGGGGAGCAGAAGAGAAAAGAGTAATTTCTAATTCCCTGGTCGAGACACAAAGCGAGGCCTTTCATACGTAGCTAATTTTGCTCCAGCCTCACCTCCTTATGCTCCTCCTGTCTCATATTCTCTCTCTTGTTCTGCATCATGTAAAGGCCACTAGGAAAAAGACCTGCAGCACCTGGTCCACAATGAATCGGGTCGAGAGTGAAATAATAAGACAATATAGATACAGCTTTATAGTGACTGCTCAGTACAACAACAAACATAAGAAAAGTAGACATCATCCAGCATATGTTGATATAAATAACAGTTATAAAGGTGTAAAAGACCTATTAAGGACCATGGGTCTCTTTTTTAAGGACTTATTTTTGAAATATTTAGCAGAAATTGAAAAGGAAGATGTGCTGGAACATGATTTGTGGCAGCATTAACACTTCAAGCAGTTTTCAGTTTGACTGTTTTTTTCTTAAATTGCTTGCAGAACATACAGGATTGTATGTTTGTGCTATTCAGAACCTCTCATGTCGCCTTTTTTAAGGAGTGTTCAGTTCTCCCAGATTATTCTGATAAGTAAAAACCAGCTCCCAGTGGGAGGCACAGTGAACTTTTCTCATCTGGCTCTTGGGGTTTGCCTACTGCCACCAATTTACCTATGATTTTAAAAGTATTATGTCTATGCATATATGAGTGTGCACGTGTGTGTGTGCGTGCTTGTGTTTGCATGTATGTGTATTCCAGAGACAGACACACCCCATGAGTGCCTGTGTGTGTGTGGGAAAGAAAGAGCGAGGAGTGAGAGGCTATCTGCAGACAGAAACTAATCAGTGTGTGTGAGATAAGAAAGCAGCCTTTATGGTGTATGGTAATCAGCCCCCCCTCGGCCTGCCACCGCCATGCATAATCACCACGACTTATTCACATGATTGATGAAATATGCGTCTGTGAAATCCGAGCTGCTTTTGTTATCATCCTGTTTTTCCTATCTCCCCCTCTCTTTCCTTTTCTCTCAATCTTTTCCTGTCTTGTTCAACCGCTCTGTCTTTCTATATATCTCTCCCCTGATCTGCAGTGGTCAAAGATGTTTGGAACCATGTACAAACAAGAAATTACACACACAGCATGGGGTCCCTCTTACATGCATGCACACACACACACACACACACACTACACATAGTTTTCTCCCATAAGGTAGTAAATTATGACGCACGAGCGATGCAAGAAAAGCAACGCTGTTTGAAGAGGAATATAAAGGAAAAAAGAAAACTTGAGGGTAAGAGAGCGAGTAAATGAGAGGGCACATTAATTGTTCTGTCCTGCAGAGAGAAGTGTTGGCTGGATTAGAAGGGGATGAGAGGGAAGAGAGAGTGAGATGGAGTGATAGATGGAATTAGACAGATAGATGCTTCAGAGAGCTCTTGTCATTGACACTCAATCGCATTAATCAGGGAACGGATGCAGAATTCACAACTAATACAACATGAAGAAAGAAAGACAGAAACCATTTAAACAAAAAGCAGCAGCAGCAGCAGCGGCAGAAACCCCAGACAAGGACACAAATACCAAAGGAAAGAGTGGCTACAGTTGGCAATGTCTGCTACAGTGACAGCAAAACAGTCATCCATCACCATTCCAAAAACACAGCCGCTATGTGAATCTATTAACATAACTTAACATCTTTATTGACCTCACCTTTCCACAGCACCATAAATAAAGTGGCTCCTCAAACTAGTCTATTTTTTACATACCAAACCCCATAGCAGCTTCATGCATTTTATCCACTGTCTTTCAACATATACCACTTTCTGGAGAAGTTGGATATATTGTAAAGCCCTAGCAGTGATGGTGCTGCAGGTGCAACACAGGGAGGATTTGGTTGAGAAAATAGAGTTGTGATGCAAATGCAGGGGTGAGTGAATGATTGTGAATGTTTGCAAAAGATTTTCATTTTGTCTTCTTTTTATGATGTCACAAGCGAGTCTAATCTGTTTTTGTTTGCGATACACTTGGGGATACATTTTCAGGCCTGAGTTAATCTTATCGTACTAGAGGGTTTTTCAGTTAGTGCTGATGTAAACCTTGTTCATATGTTACTCTGATTTCTGTCTCTCTGGATCGCATGAGTTGAGGAGACAGTAGCTTTAAGATTATGACTAAAGCTCGGACCGACTTTAACCTACATGAAAGAAACACTATCCTTCCATTCAGATAGGAGCCAGTCCTTTAAAAACAAACAAAAAAAAAATGCACATCATCTGTCAAAATGGTCAAATGGGTTCAATTGATGCTGTGACTTAATGTGTCACCCAGTTGTAATGTAAATGCCATATTTACTGTTTGTCTCAATCTCTTGAGCACGCCTTTGGTGTCTGAGCTTTCAAACAATCAGTGAGTTACTCAGATTTGACTCCCTGGCTTGTTTTCTAGAAAGAAAAAACACATTTGGAGGCAACAGTAATGACAACAACTCCAAATGGCCATCATTTGGCACAACACTTCCTTGAAGGCATTCAATGTGTTGTACAAGTTTGTATACATGAAAAGTGACAGCATCATGTGGCCAGTTTGTGTACAAAGTGGTTGTGCTTGATGGACTATCAGTTTTGCAAACTTACATAAATTTGACAGACCCATCCACCGGGTCTGACGTCAGATATGGAGAGGGGGTTACTGACGCTGCTTGACCATCTGACAAGCGCTTTGGTTGAAGCATACTGGCACCTTAAGGCATACAGTACGAGAGGACCAGGAGAGACAAAGCTCGGGAAGAGGGCTGGGACTAGGACTTTGATTTGGGTTGACAGTAGACTCTGGGGGAAGGTGGGGGCTGAGACTGAGGGTAAGATTAAGACTGGGGCTCGGGCTGGTGAATTAAGCCCCCCCTGCCTCAGGGTGCTATTACACATCTATAATGAGAAAGGGAGAAGAGGGGGGCTTGTCTTTGCACCTCAGCACACCTTAGATTAAATATGCACAATTCCCATGCAAAATGGGCCAGGAACAGACGGGACCAGCGTTGCTGTCTAATCCCCTGTGCTGGGGTTGTTTCAGCCAGGGTTAACAGGCTCATCAGTCAACACAGGCTGCTTAGCACAGGACATCAAGGCCATTTGCAGGTTTAAGTGTTTGTGATTGCTTCCCTTTCCAGATCCCATTGCCACCCCAACCACCCACACACACACACTCCCTGTGCTGGATAGTGACCATATGAGCCTGCAATGAGACACAGAGACACACACGCACAGACAAACACACATGCCCATATATCAGCCATTTAATGGCACTGGTAAAGGAGAAGCTCTCACATAAACATCAGGCTGCTTAGTGCACAGAAATAAAAACACAAACATACACACACGCCACTATATTGTTGTTAAGAAGACCCCTCATTATGTCTTTCCAGGGTGGTATTTTAGATGGGGTGCAGGCATTCAAGAATCAGAGGTCTACCATAACATAACTGTGTCTGTCTAACCATGCCACCCCCCATTCAATGCCGTCAGCCTTACTACTGAACAAGGTGGAATGAAGGTGCAACATTCTCACCTTGAACAACCTGTATAAAAGAGTACAGTGTCAAAATACATAGATAAATAAAAGGATGAGTGGGAAACTCATTATCAATAATTAGAAAATGAGTTCAGAGTAAAACAAGACAATAATACCTCAGGATAAACAGAGGAATATGCAGGCAACGTAGGAGAATCAAAACACATCAACCTACGATTTGAAAATGTATTCCTTAGCTTTTCTGATGGCAAAACACACATGTAAGTCTATGTATCCTGTCTGCTGTATCCTCTGTGTCCGTCTGCGCCGAAGCTTCATCACATCCATTTGCATTTCACAGCCAGTGTTGACTTCTATCACCAACACACTGCTGTATGAGAGGGCTGTCATGTTCCTCAAGTAAGTCTGCATGTGTCTGTGTATGAGTATTGTGCACTCAGCTATTTGATAGCACACACACACACGCAACACATAGTTTGAGAGGAACAGGGTGGGGGTTGCGGGGCTGAAAAAAGTTACAGCCTAGTACAGCAGATGAAGGCAGGAAAAAGGAGAACAAGTGTGCAAATAAACAAGACAGTGAGGGAAAGAAAGAGTGATGGCCGGAGATAGATAGAAATAGAGATAGGCAGTGATTATACCACACTACATACAGTACGGTTCAGTGGAGCATATCGGCACAGGGACAGGCGGTCCATTAAAGCAGAGACATCCTTATCCTGCTTGTCTGCCTGCTTTCTCTAACATCCATGTGCACATGGAGAGGAAACTAAATTTCTAAATCTTTACTCTACCTGAGAACAACAATGATGACAAAGCATTTTATACAGTATTATCTCAAGTCTTGCCCTGATTTATTGTTGTGCGTCCTGATACAATACATTTTTTCCACTGACCGTACATATAAGTTGATGATAAAATTAATTTCTGTTCAACATTTTAGATAACTCATGTATTAGACAAGATCCCTTGATATTGAAATAATATGGATCATTACCAACACTCTACTGGATCCCAATGCAAGACACTTGTGCATTTTAATACTACATTTTACTGTGGTTATATTATCCTGGTAATTGCGCGAAGAGAATCACAGTATAACAAAAACAATTTCACCAATTGTCACACACTTTATTTATCACCTTTTATTACAAGACATCTAGAATGCAAAATTTGCCACTGAATATGTGAGTCTGATGTGTTGAAGAAAATTTATTACATCTATCTAATAATTATGTGTTTGACTTAAATGGTTAGTTGTGTTAAAAGAGACCCTGACACCCAGTGGAATTAACAATAAAACATCACGTAAGAATTTAAAAACACCAAACAAGAATGACGTGTAAAAATACTTACTTAATTCCCAATTTTTGATTGGATCGGTTGGTAGTTAATTTTTCTAAATTAATCTTAAATCCATGTCAGACTTGGAGTGGAGAGGCCAAGTCGTCTGCCTAAAGGTGCATTCATCTCAAAATCACTGACCACTGAGTCAGTGCAAAAGTTGGGAATATTTCTTAATGATAATTTGCCATCAACATTTTTTTTCTTTATTAGTTTTAAACAAGCACTTGACACAAATTCATACAATTAAGCTAAAAAAAATTGGTCTGATGTGACCCAAATTATACTGGTCAAGTCGGGTCCAACAGCTTTGAACATAAATAATAAAGTCTTATGTCATTCCTTCTCTCAAGTCATGCCAAAATATGACTGCGAATCATTTAATTGCAACTGTCCATTTAATATCCCGCTGTGTGCATTCGGCCCTCGTCGTTACTCTGTATGCAGGCCTCACAGTGCAAAATGCCACCATAATGGAAGCAAAGTGTTGGGTTAATTGATAAATCTGAGGTCCTGAGTAGGAAGGAGTGTGGCAGTGGGAATGTTTTACGGCTGTGCAAATGAAGGGGCTGCAGAGTTTTACACACGCCGTAAAATGGTTATGGAGAATTAGCGTTCTTTCTCTCTCACTGCAGTAACCTGGACACTAATGCAGCAGAGCTGGATAGATGGATGGACATGATAACATATGAAATACATACAGAGACACACACACATAAAAGGTGGACACATATGGGGTCATGCATTTGCTGGCCCTGCCCCACCTAGTTCCATTGTCTCTACTTGTGGCCTATTTCAGTTTAGGTATTAATTGCTAATGAATATTGTTCCCATTAAAAAGATCCCTCATACATCAGTTGTATGCATCATGGTGATACATTATGGCTGAAGCCATTAAGAGTGAGCCAGTGACTGTATGTGTGTAGACACACTTTTCCTGTCCCCATTGCCTTAAGCTTTGTACCCACACAATAAGGACAATCATAAAGCCACACCAGAGTAGCTGGGAGGAAATGGCGGTGTGAGAAGGGTGTGTCTTTGAGTGTGTGTTGTGGCAAGAGGAGGGAACAAGGACAATACTAGGGCTACATTAAAGAGTGTGTGTGTGTGTGGGGGGGGTATCAGAAGTGATTTATATTGTATTTATATATGCATGTGATTGTATATGTGCATGTGCTCAGAGATGCTTGTGCAAACGTGTGTTCTGATGCGTATCCTCTGATGTGTGTTGGGTCTGCTCAGATGCTAGCTTTTGAAAGTTGTGACGGGTGTCAGTCTAATGTGAGGGGAAGGAAAGGCTTGGAGCACAGACAGACACAGACGTGACCACTCACTGTAGTGTACTTGATTAGCACGTAGCCTCCTAATTAGCTATCCACTTTGGTTACAGGCAGTACCGCTGGTGACATGGCTAATAACAACCACAAAATTAGCATGGACAGAGAGGGCTTTCCCATATCCGCATTTGAAATTAGTCATTACTGGTCCATTTAGCTGGTGCTGAAGCTAAAAACCTTCAAGTATTGTCTCTTAAAATGAATATTACATTTGTTTCTGTATTAAACTTTCCAAATTTGAGAGGTTTCCCATTCTTCATATGAAACAATTCAGAAAGTATTTTTGCAGTTATATTTATAGATTTACAGCCAATTGTTCTAAATTAATGCAAAGATAAGTTTCTCTCACTCCTTCTCACCAAGGCTCACAAAATTTCCATGTTGTCAAATACATGTCAGTTAATAAACAGATTTTTGTTGACAAGTGCTGTGTAAGACTCATATTCCACACTGGTCCAGAGGAAGATTGTAAATACAAGTCTGGTGACTCATGCTGACCTATTTAGTTCGACCACATGTGTGGATTTAACCAACATCACTACATTTGTATAGCAAAAACAGTAAACTTGTGAGCTAAAATTCTTGAGTAAAGGTTTGATTTTCAAGCTTACCGTGAGGGGTGCAAATGACAGTGACAAGAACTACAGAGAAGGGTCTGAGGTTTATGAAGCTGGTCTTTGGTGGGGAACCTGGGAGGCCATGACAACACCACATGGGAGACAGGCCAATAATTACACAGTCCTTCATCGCCAAGGCTGGGGCAACTGGGGTTCTGGAGAGGACTGTCATGTGCGGATATGTATGTGTCCTGACAGACTGGGCCACATTTGCATTGATAGCCTTTTTTACTGAAACACAAATGGCTATGGTAAATAAAGGTCCAGGAGTCATGGGTCATTTCTAGGGCTTGGTTAGGCCTGTGGATGCTGTATGTGAGAGCTGTGATGCTCGAGCCAGAGAGCTATGGTCTGAAACTACAAAAAAAAAAAAAAAAACTGGGCTATGTTAATGATGACGCTTCGGGCTGTGTAGCGGGCTGCAGCACGCTTAAGGTGATGATTACAAGCCGGGCTAGGTAATGTGGCAGAGGCTGGGTGAGAGGGCTGTGACTGGGTTTGAAAATAATTAGGAGCATGGCTGGATAACATGGCTAGATAATGTGGCTGGGGGGAGGCTGGCTGGGCACGGTATGAAGATGATGAGTACCAGGGCTGAGCTGTCCACTCCATTGGCCCTCTGAGCTGTGACAAGAAGCTCTGCTGGCTGCTGCTGTAGCTGGAGGTGATGCCAACGATAGGACTAATGCACTAATTACCACAGCAAGAGAAGAGAGAGAGTAAATAGAGGTGGAGAGGGCTACAGAAAGATGGCACAACAAAGAGAAGAGAGAGGGAGGGATCTGAAGTCTGATGAGCTCTGAGTGACAGCAGCATGACATGACTGAGCTGAGAGCAGGTACCACTATCCATATTATCCTTACAACAACTATATGCAGCACAGAGAAAAGGTCACCATTAGCATGGGAGAGTGAAGGGTGATGGTAGATTCATTTGTGTGCAGATGTTGTTTAGGCAAGTAACTTAGGGAAATGGATCCGTTTATTTCCTGTTCATTTAAATTTCTTCTGAAACTAGAATTAGCACGTCACATTTGCAAGTCCAAGGGAGTCCAATGAAGAGTTCTTAAGAAACTGCATTCATAATATCGAAACTGTGTTGTCAGGTCACCACACCTGTGACCTTTGACTCCTAAAATCTAATAAATTCATCCATGAGTCCTAGCAAATGTTTGGGCCAAATTTGACAAAGGTCCATCAAGGGGTCAATAAAATATCATGTCCATGAGAATCGGCCAGACGGATATACAAGTCAAAAACAATAATGCCTCCATAAAAAAACAAATAGGTAGAAACATCTAAAAATACTACTATGAAGTATATATAAAAGTATGAAGTGATTTCCCACTTTAATGGTGAGCCAAATTATCCCTGCTGGCTACAATTTCTGTAGCATCAGTGAAAAATGTCATTTACACCACATGTCCAAACACAAAGATGTTACAAGCGTTCCATAAACACTGTGTTAACAAATACAGCGTAGATGCATCGAGCAAAACCGATCCTACTCCCCCAACCCCTGTTGTCAGCTGCAGGAGACCCCATTCACCCGCCCACTCACTCCCCATACTTATTTATCTCCACTTCCTGAGGCCGTGTTAGTTCATTCCCCTGTCGCTGCTCTCTCGCTCTCTCTTTCCCTTGCTCCTCTCTCTCTCTCTCTCTCTCTCTCTCTCTCTCTCTTGTTTCACTCCTCGTTTCCGGGCAATTGGGTCTGGGTGCTGGTGGTGGGGGGGTAAGAGGTTGGGGTGGAGCTGCTGGGAACTTCGTGTGTGTGTGCGTGTGCATATATGTGTGTATGTGTGTGCTGGGAAGTGAGCTAATAAAGGACGGTGATCCATGAAAGGCCTTGAGCAAAGACACAGTCAATTACCTAATGCCTGGACCAGACTGCAGGGCCCACGCACACACATTTCTCTCTCCAACATACTCACACACACACACCCTTGCATATACCTCATTTACGTATACATGGAGAGGGGGCAGTGGAGGGCATAACTGGGAATTGTGTGTATGTGTGTGGGTGGGTGTGCATATGCGTGTGATGGAGAGCGGCGATTTATTAAATTGCTGTCACTTTTGACAAATTTGTGCAACTCAAGTTGAAAGGGTTAGGCTGCGCTGCTTCTCTGTTTCCTCCTTTCTTTTAGAGGAGAATCTGACTGAAACTCAGGCTACCCAGGATAAACCTAAGTCTGCCATCAGTCTACCTTTGTTAGACGGTGATGATTGAGCTGGCCTCATGATGAAGCTCCAGACCTGGTTTAGTTTAGTCTGACAATGAAACAGTGAAACAGTGAAAACGGTTATCAACAATGTGAACAGTGTATAAAATAAACTATAAACTGCTAAACATATGTTCCTTCCCTTTTCCTTTTGTAATAAATTTATTATTTAAAAAAATATGGCAGCAATCCATTCAAATCAAGCGATACACAATTGCCCTGTTGTGCCTAAAACAAAATGCACGGTGTTGCTTAAATGTATAGAACTGTGTATAGCCATGATGTGTTTGCCTCACCTCTGTCTCTGGTTAACAATGTCGCCTACATGTGACAGCAGTCAAGAATAAAATGGGTCGTTTGCAGGTTTACATCTGTGTTACCCCCATTATCACATAGGACTAGTGTGTAAAACTGGTTTAAGTGAGGGTTTTTTCACCTTGATGGATTGTGTGTACAGAGACCAGGCAGGTAAGGAACTATTCATCAGTTTTGCATCTCTGCACAGCATATTGGCTAGGTGGGTGAGTGGTCTTTAATGATGAGTTCATTTAGGGACATATACATACAGTATATCCAACAAATAAATGTATGGCAAGAATAATGTTTATGTGTGTAGTTTTTACCTACCTCCTCTTGCAGTCAGTGAGGGATATCTGAAGGGCCTAGGCTGGCTGCGTAAAGGAACTGCTGCTGTGGCGCTGATGGTGGAAGACACTCCCTGTTCCTCTGGTTGGCAAAAGTCAAGACATGACAAAAAAAAAGTTGAATGTCACAAATTTTGAAGTCCAGCACAAATTGCTGGCTAAAACGTCAAATTGGTTGAGCATGAATCCCTAGTGCAAAAAGTAACAAAAAAACAACACAGAATACCTTGACAAGACTTAGGGGTAAAAGACAGACTTTTGTAAAAGGTCCGTTTTGTCATTTAATTTTAGTGGGATGAAGGACTGAAAAGTCTTTTATCCTATTATCAGGGAAATAATTTTGTGAGACAAATCAAACAGAGGAATAATAACAGTAACACCCATTAGTTTTCATAATAAGGACATGACCATTTGCTCCTTAATGTTGCGTGAATCTGCTAGTGACCGCATTGAGTTCATCCTATGCGTGTGCAAATTTGTGTATATGTTCACAAGCACGTATTAGCACGTCTGGCTATATATGAAGGGGAAAAAAAAGAGAAAAGGCCTAACCCTTATGACACACTTACATTTTATGTTCCTTATGTCTGTGTGGGTGTATTTGAGAATGCTTCTATACTCTAAATTTTTGTGTGGGTGTTTTTTTAAATCCATATTTGTGTGTATATGTGTCCATTGTTGAGTTTTACGGACTTGTGTTGTCGTAGCTGATTCTGGGTCTCCTCCAGGTGTGTGTAAGAGGTCCGCAGGTGCAATGTCAGATCAGGACAACATACACGCTGCTCCCACACTTCCCCTGGCTCTCTGCGCGCACCCTGAAATAACCACAACCACAGAGACACACACAGACAGACACATGAATCAAAACTGAACGATAACTGCATCCTTCTGTTAGTGACAACCTGTTTCTTTTTCTTATCTCTCTCTCACAGGTAGTTTATTTAAGTATTTTTGGGAGGCTTTTTATGCCTTTAATTGACAGAATAGCTGTGAAAACAAGAAATAGGGAGACAGAGAGTGGGCGAATGACATGCACCAAAGGGCCGCCGGGTGGAAGCAAAGCCGGGGGCCACTGCAGCAAGGACTATAGCCTCTGTATATGGGGCGCCCACCCAGTTAGCTATACAACGCCCCTCTCACAGGTACTGTAGTTTTGGCTTAGTGCTAAAACCAGAGGCCAATTCACTTCATCTCTCCTCCTGTGGCACATCCACCAACAGAGAAGGAGAGGGACACAGAGAAAAACAGAGTAAAAAATATTATATCTGAAGGAACTAAGGATGTGATAATAAAGGGAAGGGGTGCAGAGAAAGATGGGCAAAGATGAGATATGGAGAAAACAGAGAAAAAATGTAAACATGAGATGATGAGAGGCTGATCAACAGTTGTTACTGATGATTTTTGGCATGCCTTGCAGCGGGTGTACACTGTATCAATCTCACACACTTTATAAATAAAATAAAATTGGCCATGACATGTTATTTTGTTTTCCTGGCCTGTCATGCAACTGTACACTGAAGTACACAACAGATAATCATTTTATGGTGATCAGTGATTAGAGTGATATATCTACTAATCACATAATTTTAATGAAAACCATCCAAAAATCATCGGCAGCCAGTCATTTGGGGCTTCCCTGCATCAAAGACAAGAGGTTTAGTAGTTTGTTACTTGCCCGTGTACATTTGATTAAAAAATATAGTCTGTTTCGAACTGATGGGCAAATTCCACACATATTTTTGGAGGCAATCTCAAAAAAAGGCAGTTAAATAGCTTGAAACAGCTGTCTGTCATTTTTTTTCCCTTCTACATCTACTTGACATTGTAGCTCCTTCCCTGGAGTGATGGGTTCCTGGAGTCTACTGATACATCAAAGTTGCAAAGACAAAGAAAAGTCGCTTTTAGGAATAAGTTTTTATACCATTCCATGCTTAACCTTACCTCCCCCACGTGTCCCTTTAAGACTTCAAGATTCAAGATTGTCACACAAATGCACAGAAGATGATGGATACTTTAAAAACATTTATGGCTTGTTGTCTTTTAGAAGTAGACGCAAAAATTTCCAACTCATCACTACGTAACGTTATTGTTTCCTTGTTTTGGACCAAAAGTGGGGATGCTGTTTTTACAATCCAGTAGTCCTGTGAAATGCTAATAATCCGACACACAAATTTTTACATTTTTAAGTTACAAATACCAAACAAATACTAAAACTTATAGGTGTCTAATGAAGAAGAATAAGAAACTGTCTCCTCTAAACATGTATCACTGTGTAACCTGTAGATGTTAGTATTCTCTTTTTCTGAAAATCACGTGTAAACTTTGTGCAGATTAACTTAAATGTTGTTGCTTTGTTTGAGGTGACCTTCAGTTGTTGTTTGGTGTTAAAAAAGGAGGGAGGATGAGAGGGGAGAGATAGAGGGAAGGACAGGGACCCTGTCCTTGCTCCTATCGCCATGGGATCGGTGGCCTGGCCTGACCACTTCCACAGCCAGCACCTCAACCTTATCCATCACCACTAGATAGTTATCACACCAGGGAAAGGGGGGGGGGGGCTTCCTACACTAATCACACATACAAAACAAAGAAACACAGGAAGGCAGAGACAGAGAGAAACAAACACGTAAAAATATAGATAAATAATGTATTCTTCTCCACGTCAGCAAGGAGACTTTCCTGACACCATTAATGAACTCACCCTAACTACAGCCAGCTGTCTGTGTGCATGTGTGTGAAGTACAGCTAATAAAATGAGACAAATCCACGCCTCATTTCTGCTCACTTATGTTTTACATTACTAGAAACTAATAATAGGGAAAGCACTTTGCCATAAAGAGCTACAGAGCGTAAATAACACAAATGCTGAAATGGCTCCTCATCAAATCATTAACATACACACACACACACACACGCGTGCACAAAACCGCATACCTCAACTGACACATATGCTCTGAAAGATGGCGGTGTGCGAGTGTCCAGCAACTCAGTACTCTGTGTGCATGAGCTGTCCTTCATTCACAGTAAGTTTTTCAGCCCGAAAAGCTGAGACATTTGGACATGCTCCTGGCTCCATTTAAGTTTAAAATCTCCAGGGTTGGGTTGCAGTCTGGATGGACAGAAACTAAGACTTCAGGATGACACAGACACCTTTGTTGGCTTCCTGATTGGGTCTGATTAGTGCACCACTCTACCAGCAGTGAATGCAACATGGATAGTGACCAAGGGTAGCACGTTCAACCTATTAGTTACACAAAGATGAATATAAGAAGTGCATGGATAAAAAAGAGATGCTGATTAGTGTCTGATTAATGGTTCACTAATCAACTGTGGCACAACAGCATTTCATAGCAACATATAGCGACATATAGTCACAGACACTGTACTCACTGAAACACAGACACTAAGCAGCTCTGTGCTGTATCCCCCGAGAGAGCTGTCTGCCATGTTTTAATGATGTCATTCTTCTTTGAAAGGAGTTTTAAAGGATCTCTGCTTTCATCAAGAACCATCCCCCATGGGGAAATAAGGGGTTGTTGTGGGGCTCTAATAATTAGAATGACACTTTGTAGTACTAATATTCTCTTTCACCTCTTGTGCATACTCTATTCCACTGTCTTTTCTCATCCTTCTCCCTTACATTATGCATTCTTGTAGTTTTTCTTTCATATATATATATATATATATATATATATGTCTCCACCTGTATGTCTGACATGATCTGAGCTTTGACCAACTCACCTGCTGTTTCTTGTTGACAATGGGGGGCAGTATGGACTTGGAGGAGGAGCAGGTTCTGGTGGTTTTGATCCATGGGGATCCAAGACTCCCATGGTAACTCTGGGTACAGTCAGGCATGCCCCTGAGACAAGCTCTGCCTCTGGGGGCCAGTCTGGTGGGGGCCTGGTACTTGACCTGCCGCAGCAGCAGTTCTGTCTCATGGGGGGCTGGCCTGAATGGAGAGTTGAAGACCCCTGGGCACTGAGGAACGAAAGTGAGGGGGAGATAAGGAGTGAGAGAGAGAGAGAGAGAGAGAGTGACAGAGAGAGGGAGGTTGAGTCTATATTATAAAGTGAGACTGATCAAAACAGAGAATAAGCATGAGCAATATGATATGATTAGATCCTTACACATATTTCTTACAATATTACTATTATTCACTGCTCATTTTATTTAACATAACAATTTACTGCAACTGAAAATATCTGTGGAAAAAAGAAGGCAGAGCGCTATACAGGCTTTCCCACTCAGATTCAAACCAAGGGCAGTGTAGGTCTATGGCATGGTATTTTACTCCCGCATTTGGTGTTTTACTCCCTTGTCACTGCAATATTTTTAAATCCATTTGAAGTCTGGGAAAACCAAAGAGTAATTTTATTTATCAGGGGGGTATTCAAACCATAGAAGGGCCGCCTGGGACAACTTAAAATGAAACTAACAACTGTTAGTCATTTAAGACATAACAGAAGACATTAACAGTTTTGTTAACAACTTCTTCATACTTTTCCAGCAAAGTTCTGCCTGTTTTTGCCCTTCTTATTATCCATATTAATCCAAACATGTGGTGTGCATACTAACAACAGGTGTGGATCTTCACTACCTCTAATGCTTACACTGTGGCTCTTGGCCAACAAAAAGCTTTTGCCAGGATAATTATTTGACTAGAGATGATCAGTGCGTGCATTTCACACAGACAGATGACTGATAGCAAAAAAAATACTACAGAGATAACTGCATCCGTCTTAAATGTGGCATCATACATGACTTGAATCTAGTTGTTCAAAAGGACAAATACAGACATGTACACACATACAAAACTTTGCCTCTCCTGTTCTAAAGTGGGATACAGATTTGCCACAGACAGCCTCAGTAATAATTATTCAAATCACAGTGATCCTTTTGCCTGTGTGTTAATTACCAGACCAAAGCTTTGAGTTGGAGGACTCTGTATCTACTCTATATGCTAATAACACTGCTTGCTATTTAGGCCACTCTAAAAGACTGGAACAGCGGAGAGAGGAGAAAGAAAGGGCATAATGGGAAATTGCTCCAACTATATTGACCCAAACCTCATATTTAAAAAATAACATATTAACAGACTGGTTAATTAGTAAATGTTTCATTATTAGGCCATGAGTACTTATGATGTAAATGTCAAGTGTTTCAGAATGAGTGGAGAGAAATTATTTCAACTCCAATGAGTCTGATTTATTTAACCATGGGTTATAAACACAACTGAATAACAGCTGATTATTTTTATTAATGAGTCTCTATGTTGAGAGGCAGACAGTAGACTTATTTCTCCTGAATCAATGGGCACACCACCAATTTGAGCAATTTTCCTGACTCTAGTCGGCAGAGGCACGCATGGGGGCTTCTCCAACAACATTTTAACAAACTGACAAACATTTTTTTTAAATACATTTTTAGTTTAAATTGATGAAATACCTTTCCAGTATTGTCTTAAACATCAACTTTTAAGGTCCTTTCTTTCACTGAATAGATGTTCCAATATGAGATTGAATCACTGCAGCAGATAATAATATATAATTAATAATGATATACATTCTCATAATTAAATATATGTGGCCTTAAAATAGTCTGAGACAAGATAGAGGACTTGTGTGTCCTTGAGAAAAAAAAACAGAAATACATTAGGATGGGAATATCTGTGTCTTGTCAATCTGTCCCTCCAGAGAACCATTACTGAGGCTTGCACCAACTCCACATGCTGATACTGTGTTCCTCCTGTAGTAAATGGCTGTTAAAAGTGTAGTGCACTTGTTCTTTTGCATTCATAGTCACGTTAAAGGACTTCACAGAAAATGAAAAGGTCCCAATCATTTAAAAGAAATCACAAGAGCAAACCTTGGTTTGTATGTGACTGTAATGAGATAGAATAACCATAATAACATAAAAAAAAACCCAAAACAAAACACTGCAGCATCTAAAGGGCTGCATTGCTGTGACATTTCTCTGTATTCAATGACACTTCTTTTGTGCCCACCATCAGTCTATAAAATGCAATAGGTATGAGTGTACATATCTACCTCAAACAGGGAAGGGACAGAAGGATGGGTACCCACTAGGGACATACACACCACCCAAATGCCTACACACACGTAAATCTTGCCACTCCTAAAGACACACATGCACACGCACACACATTCATTCGCACACAAGCCCAAAAGTACCAACCTAGCTACGGGAAGAGCAATGATGTTGACCCGAGGAACACACCTTCTCTGTCTCTGTCAGAGGGACTTGGGGCCTTTTGGTAAGCTGTGTGTGCATGTGTGTGTGAGTGTACATATATATGTGTGTGTGGGCTGGGGTCCGAGAAGTGAGGAAGGATGAACTGTGTGGGAGAGCCATCTATTCACTGCTGACAAGGTCAGAGCTACGAAGGGAAAGAGTCCCCTGCCATATGCAGAGAAAGAGAGAGAGATACATAGAGAGAAAGAGATGGACAGAGGGCAGGGAAGAACAGAAAACTTTTCTACTTGCTTGCTTTCCTTCTTGATTATTCATAAAACACCCAAGATAACTCTATATAAAAAACAATAAACTTTTTGTTACACAACCACCCCAAAGCAACCAGAGGGTGACAAAATGCAAATTCTATTGGACCCCAGTATACATCATATTCATAATGAAATATTTGGGAGTTGTATGTATGTTGCCATCTTAGGTGAACATGGGATACCAGCAGGAGAAAAGGTTGTGAGACAGATGATGACGATGCTGGTTGCACAGGCATGAAGGAGAGAGAAAGAGAGGGATAGAGAGAGCAGGAGAAGTGGTGGTGCTGAATCAACAGTGACCAGTGTGCTTTGTCTTCATTATGATCCCAGTGGGGAGTCACAGAGATGCGTGAATGCCACACACACACACACACACACACACACATACACACACACACACTAACACACACTAACACACACACTAACACGCACACACACCTGTGCCAGGGGAAGCACTAAAATAATCCACTCAGCACATCAGAAGAGCCATGAGGACACATACTTACTCATGTGTGCACACAACTTAACAGCACACAGCCCACCTATGTTAACAAAAGGAAAGACAGAAGATGTTTCTCTCTCTGTAGTCACTTTCTGGAGAAACTCCCTAGTTGTGTTTTTTTGCTCTCCTCTGCGAATCCCTGCATGTTTAGTTGTGCATGCGCATTCATGTGCACATGTGGAAGAATGTGCCTGTATACTTACGTCATGTATATAACATGCATTTCACACTGACACGGACACTCCAGATATTTGTAAATTTAAGAGTGTTAACTAACGTTTGTATGTCAAATGCTCACATTTTGTAAACCTATATATATATATATATATATATATATATATATTTTTTTATGCTTGTGTGGTCACAGTTCAGGCAGAAGCATGATACCATCATTTGCATCAGTTACATAGATCAATGGCTGATCTAACCTCCTTTCTGATTTAATTTAAAAGTTAGTTTGAATTGAGCCATTAAGTAAAATTATTTATAATGCAGCAACTTTCTGACTGATCCATTTTGATGTAGCTGTGGGAAAGAAGGAACCATCATTTCACATTCGCCTCTGGTCAAATATTGGTCTAATCATAGCAATTTCTTCATCAAATAAGTGAGATGAATAAGTGAATAAGTGAGTGTGTGTGTTTGAGATCCTATAAGCCAACCTGTTTTGTACGAGGAGGTGGTGTAAGCGGTGAGCTTGGTAAACCTTGGCTGTCTGCTCTTTTATCATCTCCAGACAGTCTCGCTCTCTCTTCTGGAGTTCCTCAAGTTCATCCAACTCCCTCCTGCAAGGTAAACAAAATCATGAACAATTTTTTTTTTCTTTTGTAATTCCCACTCCAAAGTGCTTTGTGTTTAACACAACATTTTACATGTTTTTCAAAATAACAGACATGACTTGTTTGAGCAGTAGATCCGTGTGTAACTTATGTACATTTGCTGAATGAGTACTATTGATTGGATACTAACCATAATTTTTTTATTTAATTCAACAACCATTGTGGACACAGTGGATTGCACAAGACTCATATTTTAATGATACCCTTGTCAGAGCAAAGAAACCTGTCACTCTGCATATTAGCTGGAAATTCAGATGACCACATCACTAATTTAAATTTGCAAGTGTGTACGCATTTGTTAGCGTGTATTAAGAGCACAGTCTTTAGAGACAAATTTGACAAATCCCTTAAGTGTCCTTCGGATGGATAAATAACTGCTGAATGATAAGAGAGACACTGGGACAGACTTAGAAAGACAGAGGAGCTCTTGGAGAAAAACAACTGCATGGAGAGAAAAAAGCAAAATGAGAGTGCAAGAGGCAATAAGTGGGAGGATGATGGATATATTTCATCACCGCAGCCAGGACAGGTCTGTCTGTGACATCTGTTAAGTGAAGCTGGCTAAATGGGATGCATTAAAAGCCCATACACAGCAATTTCATTCTGCAATCACACAGCCTTATTGTTACAAGGGGGTAATAACTTAAAAAGGGAATTGGAAACAATTACTAAAACACACATGCCATGGTAGTACACACACACACAAGGCAAAGCGTAAAACCAATCTAATTCCACAAGAGCATTACCAATAAGATTTTAGTCCGAGCACATCAACAGTGCCTTTGTCTTTTCCTATCCCTCCATTTTTTCTCTCTTTCCTCTTTACCATTTCTTTCTTTCTCTACCTAACTTCTTTCTGTTTTCAATTACAAACCTCCACAGAGAAATCAGAATATTCATAGTGTGTCTGTAATGTGAGGTTAACACATTCTGTGGCTACTACTGACATTTAAAAAGAAATCACAACACGGCTCTCGTTGCCTTTGCATTTTCATTCCTTCCTCAGCACCAGATTAAATTACGAAATAAATGAAATATGCAGAGCGCTATGTGTGTGTGTGTGTGTGTGTGTGTGTGTGTGAGTGGGGGGGGGGGGGGGGTTGTGAGAATGAGACCTAGTCTAAATGTGTCTCTGCGTGTTTATGTAATATTAAGCACAGTAATTTAAGACTGTGTATAGGGATTATGTGTGTGTGTGTGTGTGTGTGTGTGTGTGTGAGTGTGAATATAGAGGTTCCTTGGCCTCCATTTGCCCACCTTGCCAATTTATTAATGTAAAATATAAAGTTTTAGTTTATTATGGGACAGTTCCCAATTGGTGATATGTGTTTACAATATGTGTGTATTTTGAGTTTGTGTGTGCGGGTTCATGCATTAATACTGTCTTCAAAAAGACGGGTAATGCTTTCAGGGGTCAGGACCAGCGTACACACATTTGTGTGTCTGAGCTGCCAGCATTTAGATGTGATTATATCAGTGTGCATGTATGTGTATCAGTGCTGGTGCTTTGTGTTCACACTCTTTTGCTTGTATGTGTGTCGACATGTCTGTGTCCATATGTGTGTGTGTGTGTCAGGCTGAATGGGTGACCTTTGCTTCCCTACCCCCATCCCCAGCGTTATTAATTGCTGTGTAGTGGACAAAAGCCAAACAGATTTGTAACGGCTGAAGGCACCTCGATCTGTGTCGACCCAACCAGCCGCCACAACATACAACCCTCATTAGCCCTGTTCGGTACATGGCACGTGCCCTCAGAGTTTGTGGTGTGTGTGTGTGTGTGTGTGTGTGTGTGTGTGTGTGTGTGTGTGCGTGCGTGTGTGTGTGTGTTTGAGTGAAAGAAAGAAAGAAAGAAAGAAACCAATTTACAGCATTTGCTGCAAAGTTGTGACTGCAGGTTGGAGCGCAAAATTTAAATCTGAGTATCAATCATGGAAAACCTTTTTTGTTTCAATCCTGCTACTGCAACAATTCATTAAAACTTCTCTGCTGTTTTAGCTCATTAATGTCTTTTTGAGACACAAAGATGAATAAACATTTAAATTCATGTTGTTTTTCTGTTTTTATGGTTTTGTTGAGGACAGAGATGGGAACTGTGGCTTCAACAAGTCATCTCCATGCCATGTATTTGTTCTGCTCAGTCACTGGACCAGCTGATTCCAATCAGCTGCAACAGCTCTACAGCCAGGAAGATGAGCTAATTAGTAAATGTACCTGGTTGAGGGACTGAGCAGAACAAATCCATGGCATGGAGATGACTTGTTGAAGCCACACTTCCCATCTCTGGTTGAGGAACTCGACAGTATGGTGACACTTGAAATGAGAATGGCTGGCAGTAGTAACACCTTGACACTTAAACATAGTGTACATTTTGGCTTTTAAAGTTTTAGATGAACAAGATCCTTAGGCCTCAGAGTCATGAATGTAGATACATACACACAGAAACACAGGTCTGGGTTGTCAAAAAATTAAGAACTGTAAGTTTCACAGAGGATGGGACTTTTTCAGCAAGTAAGGAATTAGTTTACTTAGATTTAGTTGAGTTTTCCATCATCATCTGTGCACTTTACATATCACTTTACAAAGATTATCACACCTTATTCTAATCTTGCATATACTCCCTTGTGATTGATTAGTGCAGTAAGAATGCCATATAATGCAGCACAAGAACTCTGACCGCAGATTACTTGTGATGGCTGCTGAACTGCTGGACAAGCTAATCAGACTTGAACTACTTTCAAATAACTGAAATCTTAACTGACATTTTCACCTAGCACTGTTAACTTATTTAAATGGCTAATATAGCACAGCTACATTTCTCACTTCTTCCTCAATTATTTACTCCCTGGTTCACAATGGGGCATCAAGGGCTGAGGGGATATCAGAGAGTGAGGTATTGCAGGACAGTAGGCCACACCTGCGGTCGTCCAGGCCAGCACTAGAGCAGTTAATTGGCCAAGTTTTAAATATTTAATGGAGACTTGACCTGATTGGCTGTTTAATTGCTCCAATTAAATGATTCAATAGTTGGCAAGGAGGGTGTAGTCAGCTAGTCAATTTAGACACTGACCAGCTCAATGTATTGAGCCTTCAACACCCTCATAACACACCATTTCCATTTAAGTGACTGACTGATTGATTAACAAGTTCATTAAAGTAGTCAAACTGATATGGAACCAACAAATAATGATTTCATGGTTTAAATGATCCTCAATCTACATTCTCAAAACTCTGAGAAAAAGACTTTCGATTTCATACATGTTCTATACTTTTCTCCACTGTTTCTCTCTCAAAAGTAATTCCCTAAAGAGGCATGGAGAGCACGACACCCAGATTATACTTCACACACACACACACACACACACACACACACACACACACACGGAATATACAAATCCAATCAGACTGAAGGAGTGAACTTGTCTCCACCCAAACTGGATCAGAAAGAAAGAGCAGTTAAAGAAAGACTGATGCATAGAAACAGAGAGTGATCGCAGGGCAGTGTTCAGGCAGGCCTGTACTCTCTCCACCATAGCAGCTCTCCTTTCATGAATGTCCTTGAGAGGGACACAAGAGAGGGAGAAATGAAGAGAGCTGGAGTAAAGAGAGACAGGAAAAAAGTAGAAAGCGAAAAAGAGACACCATAGCATGAGAAGAATAAAAAAAAAAAAAAAACACCAGTGTTGCTCAGCCTCGCAATGCCAAGACTGTAAATTCTCCCTGAGCTTCTTTTTTTTCTGTTCTCTTTAGGATAAGTTAAAAGATTTTGCAATGTTGTTGCAACATCACAGGGAGAATTATTTATCTGATTATGGCAGTAATAATTACCCAGCTGTTTATTGCAGATAGAGGAATAATTCATGTAGTCAACAGGCCGTGTTGGTGGCGGCAGCAATGACACCAGCACATTTAGTAAATATGCAAAGCGGGCTTGCTCTGCTTTCCTAATTGCCCCCATCTTCCCACTGCATGCCCTTATTAAAGCCCAGGAACTTTAAGTGTCTCCCTGACAAAGTGATAAATTGTTGGGGTATCAAGGAAAACTGTGGCAGAGTGGGGACTGTGCTGGGGTCCTGACTTCATTAGACTATGCAGAAGGAGAGGAAGGATGGATGAGGATGGACACTGAGGCGCAGTTAACCAATGGCAGAGAGAGGGAGAGAAAGATATAGAGCAAAGTAGATTGAGAAAAGGAAAAAGAAAGACGTAGAAGAGAGGCAGCGATTGAAGGAGAGGGGTGGAGTGAGGGCAGGGCATAGAAGAGGGTAGAATAGGTAGCATGTGGGATGCTGTACCTAATGAAATGACACAGATGGTTTTGTGTGGGGGAGATCTGTCACGAGAGAGAACAAGAGACTTAGACAGAGAGTCAGAGAGAGAGAGAGGGAGCAGGAGAGAGATTCAGCAGTCTATGTATTACTCCTATATCATTACCATGCGCAGCCGATCAGCCTGCGCTAAATGGGGACCATTAGTCCAACTTTGAATAATTTATACAGAGAGCTGGACAGACAGACAGACAGACAGACAGACAGACTTACAGAGGGAGGGAGCATGCTGGTGGATTAAAAAGTAGACCTTTGCAAGGTGAGTGATCAGGCAGCGTGTGATCCAAGGGCTCAGTGGCTAACACAGAAAGGATATTTTAAATAAATGCCGGCACGGCGTTAATTGATCGTGACCCAGGCAGCACTAAATAAACATGTGATTAACTGGAGAAGTGAAGTGACCTCAACACCCGAAATCACTGTGGAGGAGGGGCTGTGTGTGTGTGAGAAAAGGGGTTGCCTCAAGAGATGGATGTCACATAGTTGAAACACAACCAATACAACCAAATCAGTGCACACAAATCAGTCTCATCACACTTTTCTTCCATGTTTGCCCATCTAGTTTAACTTTGTATAAACCTATTTTCAAAATACATATATATGAGAGTGAAAGAGATGTGAAGGAGAATAGCTGACTGTTATTATTGTTATGGACTGCAATGTGTAAGCTGATGTCAAGACCTATAATGGACCTATAATGGTTTTCATGAGCTGTTACTTTTGGCATAATTACGTGCAGAACACCCATATATATTCCACCATGACCTCTGGAAATGCTCAGTTTCCATACTTTCTGGTCAAGTTTACTTAAGAAATAATTAGCACAATAAAGCCAGTGTTATGTCTTCTATCACTGGGGTAGTGCTTATGTCTGTATAACAAAGTTGTGCGTGTTTGTCCCCATGCATTATTAAACAGAGGTGACAACACTTCTTTCATGGACTTCAACAGCCTAGTCCCCCTACCTCCAAAAGGGGCAAGGAGTATGGAACGCTGGTGGGGAAGTGAGGGGGGAAGTCAGTGATCCAAGGAGCACTTTAACAAATTTACATTTAATTTTAGCTGAGGCCTAAAGATATTTTCTGGTAAAATATATTAGCAACATTAAAAATGTGACTATTAGCTAAACGTGATGTTTTTTTTTTTCTTTTTTTTGTCAAAAATAAAAGATGGCATATCTCTAGCAGTAAGCCCTGGAGCACAGGATGTTTTATTAATGCATGAGCTGCGGTTCAAATCAGAGGCTAATTTTTAATTTCTTCACATCGTTCACTTCTCTCACTCTTAGCCTCGAGCATTTTAGAGGACTTCTCTCTCTCTCTCTCTCCTCTTTCCTCTCCACCTCTTTGTCTCTCAGTCTCTTTCATTCCTTCACTTTTCCTTTCCTCTACTCCTATCCCTGTTCTCTTCATACATTATCAACTATGCAAGTACAGATCTTACCAACACCTTTCGTGCGCACCTTTCATGCATGTGTCTACACACATACGCGCACAGAGACAGAAAAAAATGAAGACCGCGAAGTACCGTGTACAACAATTTCCTTTTTTCCAAACACCTGTACTAACCAGGGAGCAAAGGAGAAGCAGGTTTGAGTTCAGCTGCAATAATGTCAAACTGTGACATTGATAACCATTTCTTTTGCTATTTTACCTGACAAGTTCATTTTTTCTGGAAATCCCTTTCAGATAGATCTTCCGTTCGTAGAAGTTGTGGATATACTTCCTCACAAAGAATCCTCTCCATCTCCGTTGGATCTGTGAGGGACAAAAACATGACAGAGGTTTGCTTCAAAAGGTGGTGTGTGTGTATAACTAACAAATATGAAAGAAATGTCAATAAATACTAGCCATGAATTGAAAACCAATTTATTCAGTAATGGTGGTGTTACGTTTTGTTTTGTTTTTTCTTAATTCTTGTTTTTTCTTTCAACATACTGTACGGTAGATAATTTAACAAATACCAGCATATTACAAAGTCACAGGGACAAATACGTTGTTATACTGTGTTTCTTTTCATTTTATACTGAGTCATACTAAGTACCATCTTACCAATGCTTCTTCTCATTTGTTTAGAGTTTGAAGGACCCATGAAAAACAATACATATTGACATATGTCTATGGGAAGAAACTTTTAAAAACACACATAAACATGCATGCAGTTTTTCCCCTGGAGTGATGGGGGGACAGTCCAAGGTGGAACAGACAGCTGTCACAGCTTCATACATTTAACTGTATCAGTCCACATTGATTGTGAAGGCTGCTAGCAGTTAGCACACACACCCACATCCACCAGTGGACCATTTTAAAGCGAGGGGGTGGACGTCCTTCAGACTAATTAGGAGATTAAAACAATGGCAGGTAAAAGAATAATCACACAATGAGAAGAGGGAAAAGGAGAGAGGAGAAGAAGTGGAGGATGGGGAAAAACAACAAAGAGCAAAATGAGAATTAGCATTGATCTGCCAGTCAATAGATAATTTTAAATAAAGTAATTGCCACCTCCCAAGTTCTTGCTGACCTTTGTTGACTAGTGAAATCAATGCTGTTGAATCTAATACAAATCCAGGGTGCGGCATGTAAACACTGGTTTCTATTACGGTCCTAATACATTATCCTCTGTTAGCTACCACGGCGTGATAAAGACAACAGAGAGAAGAGAAAAAAAGAATAGAATCCAAATTGATTCAAAGGAAATGTCACAAGGGGATTCTGAGATGATTGTTTCTCCCTTTGTGTCTCTCTTTCTCTCTATTTACACACTGAATATTTCTTTGGTAGAAAAAAAATGGCCTGTGAGTGCAGATGTCCTTCATTTTTGCACAGGGTCTTGCTCCTTCACTCTCTCTCATTTTCATACACATGAACAGAGCTTCCGTCTGTCCAAAGGCCAATTATCCAGCAGAGATTTTTAGAGTCTGAGATTGCAAATGACTGCTCAAAGTCCTGCCAGAAATTTTCAGGGCAGGAGCAATCTAAAAAATCCTAATACACTCAATCATTAAATCTTTCCACAGGTGGCATCATAAAAAAGACTGGTCCATGTTCAGTTATTAGATACATTTCCATTATAAACTTTTATTGTTTTTTCTAACTATTCCTGTGAAGTTTTGAGTTACACTTAATTGATCAGCCTGGGGAAGTTTTTGTCTGTATTTGTCCCATGGTATCTCTTTAGGAGGCGTGGGCAGTGCACAATGCAGCACCAAGGGACCAACACCACTTCTGAGGCCAAAGCCTTGGTCAAGGGCAGTGGCGGAAATGTTCGTAATATCCACATATGGCTTTTGAGGTGTGAGAAAACTGGAGCACCAAAGAAAACCCAGACAAACACAGAGTAAAATGCAAGCTTCAAACTCTGTATCCTCTTCAGCTGAAAACCACTAAGCCACTTTGTTTCTCTTTCCACACACATTTCATTTTCAATTAAAATTCCTATTGCTTCCTATAGGAAGCAGTGGTTACTTTATATGGGTAATAAAGGTATCTAACTTCAGAAGCTTCCACTTTGCTCAACATGGTTATATGACCCCTAAACTTTCACCCTGTCACCTAATACAGCTAGGGTCAAACACTCCTCCTGAACCCATGTCTCTCTTGTAATGTGACATTTATTGAAACAACAGGGTGGTCAGCTTTATTTGTTTGGGTTTCTATTAAGTGTAAAATTTGAAGCCCGCAATATTCAGGCTTTTCCACCAATATGAAAATATCATAACCACATGGACAGTGACAGACACTCTTCAATAAACACTAGTGGATTTTTTTTGTTGGCCTATAAAACGTTTTAATAGTTGAGGCAGAATGAAACTGTTAGCCAAAAGAGCAGGCTATATGGAATAGTAAAAAATATAAGGTTTCTGCGCAACATCCTTGTGTAAAAATGCCAAAGCATCAGTCACAGCCACAGTGCTATGATTTATTAGTGAAACAGTAGTAACTATTGAGGGGCATGAAGAGTGAGGAAAAATGGAAAAATAAAATAAATGCAGCTAAGATTGAGATACAAGCCACAATTTGATATAAAGGACAGCATTCACTAGCAGGACCCCCTTAGAGTGGAGAATACTGACTGTATAAATAGACCAACTACAGTGAGTCATTTAAATACTATATTTGAGTATAATATCAGATATTTGTGTATCATATCTGATTCTAATTGGATCAAATGACATTACAAATTACAGACGGCACATGTTAAAAAGTAAAACAAAAAGACAGCATTAAAGAAGAGGAAGATAAGATTAAAGAAGTTGTTATGATAAAACGGTGTGACAAAGTGCTTACAGGCTACTATTCATGTGGGGGCCTCCCATTCACGGCACACACAGAGAAACAGAGTGTCCCCCCACCACGACACTCCATTTGCTAAAATAAGACACTGTGGCGATATTTACCCTGACCGCCATCTCCTCGTAGAAATTCATCTTCATGATAAAATATGCCGCCTGTGAACACAAAGGAAAAGATGGCGTTACACCTTGTCTCCCAGCCCTCTGATCTGTCCACAGCAGGCGTCAAAGATAAAGAGCTCTTTATACATAATACATTGCACAGAAGCAGCACAGATAGGTCCACTGTAGAGGGGAGGGAGGAGGGAAAGGAGCAGGGGGGAGGGAAAGCAAGACAGACAAGAGAAACAAGAAAAAGTCAGGGGCATGGATAGAAAGGGGGAGAGAAAGGAGAGGGAGAGAGAGAGAGAGAGAGAGAGAGAGAGAGAGAGAGAGAGTGGTTAACGGGACTTTGTATCAAGGGGAGAACAGTACTCTCTTAATACACCAACGCAGACAAGGGCCAAGAAAATCTATGGTAGTCAAGCAGTGAGCTAATGGAGATGTATGACGGCCAAACGCTCTCCTCTGGATTTCATAATCAATGACAGCGCTGCCAGAAGAGACTAACAAAAGGCCAGAGAATATTCAGCAGCGCGCTCGACAGGCCGTCGCACACCAAACGTGTCAGCCGACCACTGGGGGCACATTTCAGGAGCAAACTGGAGAGTCGACCATAAAAGGGATTCATATCTCAACATGTCTTTATTAATAACGACAGGGAAGAGAGGGAAGAGTGGAAGGGGAAGGAAGACAAAGACTTGAAAGGAGGCTGTAAATTCAGCTTGATGTTTTGAGATGAGGCTTTGTGCACGTCACATTACACATGATAAGGTCCGCAAGAGTGAGAGAGGAAAAGACAGACAGAGAGAGAGAGAGAGGGAGAGAGAGAGAGAGAAAGAGAGGAAGAACAGAATCTTTCAGGGCTAATTCAAAATAGTGCGCTGTGGCAATTTTGAGTGATTCAAATTAGTGCTCGTCTGTTTCCAAATGAGACCAAACAGCCTCTTTTTAGCCCATATGTGTGTTGTGACACATCCTTCATCGTTTATTTCAACACCCCTCACCCCCCCCCCAACCCATACACCCCCCTCTTTCCATTTCTTGAACGCCTCCCAAACGGCGGCTGGCAGTTATGCTTTAACAAACAGTCAATTTACAGGCATGATAAATAGCTTGTTGTGATACGTTTACAAAACTCAATCCAGGGGAAAATTATATGTGAGAGCGCTGGGTATTGGATCCGGTATCAACAATCTGTTCAATTAAGAAGCAGTTGGAGGCAATATGCTGAAAATGGGGCCTTGTTTTACTAAAGCACACACATACACACACACACTCACCATACACACTTCTACTCTTTCCTTCTCTCTCTTCCTTCCACAGTCTTTCTATATGCATCCCAGGAGTTCGTGATATAGATGGAATTCCTTATCATATTGCATCATATTTCCTAAGTGCTAATTTCCCAATGTGTAATGAGTGAATTATATTTCTTAAGGTCAGACGCAGGGACTTAGGGATATAGCAATTGAATTCTAATGCATGCTATCATAACATAATCAATATATCTATAGCCTTTCCAGGCGCTTGCTTACCTTCACCATTTTTCTGAAACGTGCCCTTGCTGTGAAGCCCCGCCATATCTTCTGTATAATGATTGCCTTCTTGTGCAGATGGCTGTAATAAAGTCATATTGGGGAGAGGATAAATGAATATTTTTCAGTAGTTAAAATGAGGGGAAAAAAATTGATGAAATTTATTTAGATAGAAAGTAAATTAAATTCTGTATTTCTTTATTTGATCATTTGTTTACTTAGGCATGGAGTATACAAAAGGCTACTTATTAAAAAAAGAGAGAAAGATTAATTAATTCATTATAGAAATACAAGGCATCTGCATACAAAAAATGATAAGAGGTGGTGGAATTGCATTCCTGTATATAATACATTGTAATTAATTAAATCACCATATAAACCTAAGATTGCTGCAGCTGTAATAAACCACACACTTTTTTTGTTGGAAAACAATAAAGAGCCATTTTCTGCATACAAATGAAAGGTTGTAAAGGACTTCAATTAAAAAGGTCAGGGAAACATTATGCTTACAAACACATGCTTTCACAGACAGACACACACACACACACACACACACACACACACACACACACAGAACATTTCTGCTCTTTCAGGCATTCGATCATGTCCGATGAGCTTTTCACCTCCTTTAAGTCAGCTGCACACATTTGTATTCATCTTCAAACATACTCTAAATGCAAGTCCACTGCGATTCTCTGCCTCCAATGAGGCCATCAATTTCCAAAAGGCCATTTATATGCCCAGAAAATCAATGCTTATAGTGGGTATAGCACAACCCCGGAGTTTCACTTAGGCAGCTAAAATTGTTGCTAATTATCCACTTAACGCATTGATCAATTAACTAAAGTAATCTGAATTAACCTACTGTCTGGAAGTTTGTCTGCTGACCCTGCAGAATGGTGCTGGGGTCACAGCATAGGATCAGGCACAGAGATAGAGACATTCATTTCTCCGTGTGTGAAAGGAGCACAGAGTGCAAGCGACATTTATTCCTCCAGGCCATTTGCAAAGCTCTAGAAGTGGGATAATTATGGAAGTGAGCTAGTAGCAGGGTTTCCCTTGAAATTAACTCTTTGAGTCCTGTCTGAATGTTTTTCAACCCCCAAAGGAAAAAGCAAACCTTAAATTAGTATATAAAATATTAAGGCTTGTATTCTATTTTGCCTGTGGCACACAAAGGAGTACCAAACGTCTCATTAGACTAACACAAACCCACTGCCCATACATGTTATACCTGAGGTAAGCCCGCACCTTGCAGGCTCTGAACCAGCTCTGGACCCGGGTGGCAGCTTGGTTTTCCTTAAGTCTGTTCTCCTCAGCTTGGCTAATGCACACAAGACACAAAAATAACGACAGTGTACATTATTGTAGTGCATTGTGTACGTGCTAAGTCGGTATTTGCAAAGCTCACCGACAGACTTTGATGTGGGTCCCACGTGTATACTTGCTCTACAGGTGCTTTAGAGTTTCATTACCTCTGACAATCTTATTTACCTTCCTCATGGCGCCGCTGCCGATGCACACAACCGTGTTTGTAATGAACAAACAATGAACTTAAGTACAGTCATAGATGTAACAGATCCATGAGTGCAACAGATCAAAGTACAGCAACTAGCTCACCCCGACAATAAACATGACATGCTAGTTAGCCGGTTACCCATAAGGCATAGCTGAAATTTCAGGTAACGTAATGGTCTGTGAAACTTCTGAACAACAGTCACAGTAGTCATTTAACTGAATTAATCATAAAATACGCACTTGTTTCTGAGGAAGTACTCCCTCTGGAAGTCTTCAGCTTCACTTTTTATATTAAGCAGCTCCGCCATGTCTACTCTGGCGTGCGTTTACTTGTTGTCTTGGCGACGCAGCTCTTTCCCAGGATCCGAGAGATGTGTTCACAATCATCTAGTAAAAACGAACTTTCTCTAGGGCATCGTGTTAAATGCTTATGTCAGCTCAAAAGTGTCTAACTTACCGGTATGCTGACACGTGATGACAAAATATACGAGGTCAAAAACACCCATTTTTCACCTCAGACTTCATTTTCTGTGTCCTATTTCTAAAGTGAGTAAAAGAGCAAGAATCCGTTGAAAAAAATAACAAACTGGTAATCCCAGTGATTGTCACAAGCATAAAAGATGGAGCAGCATCCTATACTCTTTTTTAATATATATTTGAGGTATAGGCCTAAGAAATAACAGTTCACTTCTCGGTTTTATTTTACTGTGCTGCCTGCACTTCATAGATCACATGCACACAGGACTGATACACTGACGAAACAGTTCAATAGCACTTTTTCTTTCTTTCTTTTAAACAAAAAGAAAGTGCCCTGATAAGTTTGGATGGAGTTGCTTCAGTTCTGACATTTTCTTTATTTCATGCACAGTATGTAGTGTAAGGACTGGAGGAAAAAGAAAATAAAAGACTCTTTAAATGTTGCAGATTCTGAATCTGTGTATTGATCTGCCAACTGCCTCACTTCTTCCTTCCTTCCTTCATCCATCCATATATTTCTCCCCCTTTCCTTATGTTATCACCCTTCATCATACAGTTATCAGTTTATTTCTCCCTTCCCTATATTTCCCATCATCTTCAGTCCTCCACTCCTCTTCAGTTATATTCACCTGTCAAAATGATCACCACAGCAGGGTGTGAGTGTGTGTTTGTGTGTGCACTTTTATATCTGTTCAAGGAAAGATATCTGTCTAGCCAATGGTTAGAGGAAAAGACTGTCTGTATTATAGATTATTCCTTAGAGACAGGAAAACGACAAACAGCGAAAGTGAATGAATGTTTCCCGTGTGTGTATCTGTCTCTATGCTCTTTCATGTCTATATGCCTGTTTCTCTGTGCGCCAATATGCTTGAGAATCTTATTCTGTCGCTCTGTCTTTCTCTGAGGCCAATTTGCTGTCTGAGGGCCACCACAGTGGTGAAGAGCAGTAGGCAGACGTCCTAGGTAGAGTTATGGCTGGAGGGGTGAACCCATGATGGCTCAACCCATCCATCGAGGGGCGGCAAGAGAGAAGCCATCCTGGTAATTACCGGAGAAATGTTGTTGTGACGAGACTCTATGTGAGCGTGAGAGAGAGAGAGAGACAGAGAGATTCTTAAGGAAGTGTTGTTTTTGACAAGACTGTAAGGACGGCTGGAAGCCATTCGTCCTGCTACAACACTGATTAGGTGTCACCAGGTGTGTGTCTGTGACAGAACAACACAGAAAGGAGAGTGAGAGCACTTCATAAAAAGACATGCTGTTTACACTCTGTCTAATGACCCACTTCTAGACCCAGCTAGACCATCTCCACGTCCCTCTACACTTGTAATACACTCCTCCATCAAGTCACTTCCTCCCTTCTCATCTGTTCAGATTTCTCCCCTTTTTGTCTCTCTCCCTTCTTTTCCTTTTCTCTCTGCTTTTCTGCTTCTGTTTTTTTCCTCCATGCTCTTTCTCCTCTCAATCAAAACATTTTTGTTGCTCACTGAGGCAGTAATTTCTTATCCAGTATTACTGATGTATACTCCCTCTCTCTCTCTTTCTCTGTCTCTATCTCTCACTCCATCTCTCCATACGGGGCATGTCATTTAACATGCCTCCAGTCACCTCTCACAGTCAGGAAGCTCATCCAACGAGTCATTCTCCATGCCCATTGTTCGTAAATGAGGGCCATATGCGCTGTGGCCAGCACTGGTCATAAAGACACATGCACACGCCACTGGTGATACCAGGGTCTATAAGTAAATGTGTGAGTGCGTGTGTGAGACTGTCATACACTGCTCCGCACGGTGCGTGTGTATGAATCATTATTGTGTGTGTCAGTGTATGAGTGATTATATGTTAGTGTCTGTGTATGTGGGTCTATCTGTGTGCGTCTGTTGGCGCTTGTGTGTTCCTACTGCCACAGTAGGGTGCGGCGGATGGGATGTGTGTTTCTCGGCAGGGCCAGTTCGGCCATTATTATTAAACATCTGTCCGCAGCACATTAATTCCCCCACTCTGATGCATCCCTCTTTGCCCAGGGATCACTTAATTGAAATCCATAATGACTCTTTCTTCTCCTCTCTCCACACTGAGCAAAGTGACGCTGGAAAATGATTCAGAGAGAGAAAAAAAAACAAGTCTCACCAACTGTCATACTTTAGCCTGAAACATTTTTAACACACAGCATTATGTGAAAAACAAAGAAGATGATACACATATTTCTAATGAGCCAAATACATGAGCTATTTTGTCTGGATTATTGATTAATTAGCAACAATACAGGTTCAAATTAAATAAGGAAATTGGGTTGAAATGAAAACAAAGAATTGTGATTAAATGATTCTCACAGAAAATTTCATCATTAATCTTCCGCTGTCAATTATTATCAACGACATGTTCATTTTAGACACATGGTTTTAGTTTGGCCCCATTTCCTTATCTTAATTTATTTATCTTTTTTTTTTTTTACACAAGTTGAGTTGATGGTTTCTAACTCCTCAAAGAATGTATCTCAAATAAATTCATATCCAAACACTCTATGGGCTGTGTGTGCACTTTCTTTTCATCTTACAGTCTTTTTCTATACACTGTCTCTCTCATTGTCAGTGTGACAACATTATGGCTGTTTATCATTCCATCTCATTAAGTAAGACTTGACATTTTAATGGGGCTGTGGATAATTGTAGCATTTTCAGTATTGGTAAACTGTTGATTAAAGTTAGATTTGTTCATTTTAATATTTACATTGTGGACAAATGCAACACAGGGTAGGTATGTCTTAAAACCATTTTTTATTGAATCCTTTTTATAAAATCCTTTTTTTTTTTTTTTTGGTCTTTGAAGACAATTAAAATATTCCCACCACACACATAGTGCTAACTCCACTACACTAAAATGTTAGTGGAAATATGGAGAGAACCACATCCTGAAGCTCACCTAGAGCTCAAAAGGCCTGAGGGAAGCCCTGGTGTTCTAAACCAAAACTATGCAAATTGCCCCTTCATAATTTTCCACCTGGGGCTGCTGTTACTTTTTACAGTGCCAATGCTTTTAAACCAATTTGAAGCCATCTCTTTTTCCCCTCTCCATCCCATCCCCTCCCTCCTTTCCTCATTCCCCATCCTAATATCCTACTAATGGATAAAAACTATGATTGTGCCGGTAGAGGAGAAATATCATACCTTTATTAGCTCACCTATACCCACAGAGAGAGAGAGAGAGAGAGAGAGAGAGAGAGAGAGAGGGAGAGAGAGGAGAGAGAGAGAGAGAGAGAGAGAGAGATGTAATGAATTGAGCATTGTGTAAAATAGTTTAATGCAGGGGTGGTTCATCATTATTTGTGGCGGATTGCGCGCAGACAGGGGTGATCCATTAGTGTGGTCGTTTCCATCTGTGTATGCGTGTCTCAGTGTGTGTGTGTGTGTGTACGTCCCACCCAGAAGGACATTCACTGCTGCCGGCCCCACTGTCACAATGAGAGATTCATCACCACACTCACACACATACACTCTCTCTCACACACACACACAGACGAACTACAGTACACATGTGGCATCATTGTTCCATCACTACTCCTCTCATTCTTCTTTTAAACAATTTGTCATTTTGTTGTCATTTTGTATTGATACACACATGTACACACATTCATGCAGCAGTATGTTTTCTGTGTAGACGGTCAAGGCAAGAATCACAAACACTAAACTGGATTTGAAAAAGAAAGAAAAACACAGTGTGTGACCCTTATCCATTCACATTTATTATATCTTTTGGACAGTGGCTTTTGCACAGTGCCCCCTCAATATGCAGATGAAATTCAGATGGTGGACAACCTGCACTTCTGAGCAGGCACAGTCCAGGCACAGTTGTAAGCCTTTATGAATGTGGCTGAAAAAGTTTGTTCTGTCTTATTTTGAAGTAATGTTCTCTTTGATTATATAATTGCACTTTTCATAGAAAGACAGGAAAGCAACAGAACAGAGCACAAAGAAGAGAGGAAGAGAATAAATGATAAGCAGAGACATTTTAAAGTTGCATGATTGCTACAAGATGGCCAGGCTGTCCATACTGCCACACATCCACATCCACAGCCTCAATCACATTCTCCTTTCAAAATAAAACCCTCAGTAGTTTAATGGAATGTAGATTTTTTCTCCATGGACTCAATATTGTAGCGGGAAAATAAATCATCCAGTGCACACTCTGATCATGGCGGGGAGTAGACATGCATCTGAGGCTTCTCCGTCTTCTCCATCTCTGTAGCACTTCACCACTTACACTTCACTTGTTCTTTTCATCTACTCAAACCCATCCACTAATATACTCATCTCTTACTCTCTTGTTCTGATTCCTGTCTCTCTTTTGTGTGCTCTGTCTGGTTTGCATTGCGTACTAGCTTTATCCTTGTCCAGCAAGCTTTTTTTAAATTTTGTACTGTCTTTTTTTCTGTTCTTTGACATCAACCTCTGTCTCTTTCTTTCTCTCGGGACTGTCCTCCTGAGGAAAATAACCCCATCGGTTGTCTGTGCAAGCAGCTTATTATGACCCATAGCTTTGTTTTATTTTTAAGCAACCTCTAGTGCCTGCAGTAATTATGACAGGAGCAAACGAGGAAGTATAAAGACTAAAAAAGTGCATATTAAAGTTGTGGTGCACTGGAACACAAGGTCTTCACACAGATCACTGCTGTTTGCCTCCTGTTTGATCTCTACACACCTGAGAATTTTCAGTTGGGAACTTTAGGGTCACTCAGCTTGCTACTGAAAAATACAAAATACTGATATCAATGCTCTGGAACTTTTTATCCTGCCATTCCTGGAGCAAACATCCAGAAGTATTGGCTGCAATTGTGAACTGAGCGTATTAATGTGAATATGTGTGTCTGAATACTTTCATACCTTCACACACTGTCACACTCTGACTTCTCTATGAAGTATAACAAACCTTTAGCATGCCAGCATGTGTACTTTGAATGTCCTATCGCCGCAAGAGCTAGTCTATTCCTCTTTGCTCCCAGCTAATTGGCCTGTGAGAGAGATAGGCTGGAGAGGTGGCCAGAACCGACAGTGAGTGTGTGAGTGCGCGCATGCGTGTCAGATGTCCTCTGGCATGCCTCAGAGAGCTAATCATAACCACACTGCAGAGATTAATGAAGTCAAGAGCAATCAGCCCTGACACACAAACAGGCACACACACACTCATATACATGCACACAGACAGGAACGTATATGGCTCTGATATGCTGGACCTTGTTTAGTTGAAGCAGTGACATGTGGAGTTACTTAATGATTAATTGAACATCTTCTTGTGGGAACATCTGTAGCTACATATGTTGCTATTGTCAAAGTTCCTTTTTTCATGCTTCTTAACTTGTGCTCAGCCCCTGTGGAGATGTGTTTTTTTCTCCTGTATGAATATTATGCAGGATGGGGGGGGGGGCGGAGGATTTCTACCATGTCCAGCTTAAACACTTTAATGCTGGACAGATGCTGTGTCAGTGAACTTCTGTTGAAATTAAAAAGCAGGACAACTTGTCTTCATGTCTGCTTTTATTATATAGTTAATGTAATATATTGCCTAATGCATGATAGAATGAGGATTTCCACAGAAATAAAGATGAATGGAAAATATTGTTTTGTGAACTCCAGCATCCTTTTAAAGGCCTTTGTATTGGTCATTTGTTTTGAACTAAGAGCCACACCTGAATTTGGAAGAGCTATCTACCAGTTTATGGTCCCCAACTTCTGCCTATGGTGCCAGAAGAATACCAAAATTGCTGCCATTAAAACTATTAACCCTGTGAATGGTGGCACCTTTGTTGTTGTTCCCTAGTGGTAAATGGGACAGAAAGGTTCCAATTTGTCTGTCTGTTATATGTCCAGAGACAAACAAGAGACAAGAGTTAACAATGGTTCACCAGTGGGACACGTTAACCTTCTAAAATGCCCCCCGGCTCTGCTCTGTTTACTAGACTAGATCTAGCAAGATCAGTCAGGGGACTGGTCAGCACCAAAAAGTTCAGAATAAAGGACCAACAGCCAGAAGCCACCCAGCCATGTGAGCCACTTCACATCATTTTTAAGTCTGGGCCTCAGGCAGGCGGTAATGGCGATGGACTTATCTTAGCTTGGGGCACACCTGCCTTTGGGCCAGCAGGTTCCCCAGACACTGACTCTCCCCTGCCCAATTACACACTTTTTAGGGGTTGGCCATGAGTCTTGCCTTGGGGACCCCAGGACTACAGCCACCATCTGCAGATCCTACTCCCAGTTGTCATGCACAATGATGACATCATCCACGGCTGCAGAAAACACCTTTTGGACCTTAATCAAACTGCCTCCATGTGCCACAGAGAAGACCATGCTGCTAATTCAGTCCTCAGAATTAGGCTTTTCTGCAGCAAGGTGAGTCACTCTTGCTTGTCCCATTGAGGTCTGAACCTATGACTGCCAGTCCAGCATAGTATGGTAGGATTGGCTGTTATGTCAGACACAAGTGCAGATAGGGAGTTGCACATGCACCGCAATTAGATAATTTAACACACAGCATTAACACTGGCCACTACTTTGAGTTCACTTCCAAGTTGCTTGTGTTTGGGTGCAGAAGGTGAATTGGCAATGTGTGTGGTCCAAGAAAAACAGACTTCCAGTCTCTCTGCTAGACAGATAAATAGACATGAGCACTAATCACCAACTAACAGCAGCTGTGAGTGGAGCGCCATGCCAACCACTTTTACCTCCCAAACCAGACTCATACCAAAACCACACCCCACTGCCACAATAACTACCATTGCTGTGGATGGATAGATCTTTTTTCTTCCTGAATTATCATGTAATTGCTTGGCTCCCGTCTGACTGGAGTGAGAAAGAAAATGAGGGGGTAAAAAGTACATTACAACTTGCTGTTTCAGGTCAGGGGGATTTCAGCTCCTCATAAAGACCTTGACCTCTGCAAACAAAGCTTGTAATAAAGTTTGCTATTTGACATCAGGACTAGTTATAATCCACAAGTAAGAACAAACAAGTCATATTCATAAAAAGATGTATTCTTTGAATGCTTGATGTAACATATGGATGTGTGTCTATCACTTGCTAGTTGATTCATGAAATTCCTCAGTGTGTCTATAGACAGAGTATGGAGAACTTTTGTGTGGTTTTACACATTATGTGGTTGACTCCAGCCATGCTCCTGAATGTGAAGTAGCTGCTGGTTGCTATTGACCACACTATAACACGCATCAACACACTTGTATTTGGGGCTCACTGTGTGTGTCCAAGGAACTTTGACTGGGTTTGGCCTTTTGGCCATTATCCCCACAGACAGATTTGTTTTCCCACTTCTCGCTAACTGATTTCCATGATTGGACTATTACTTTAAATGTTTTCCTAAAGTATGTTATATAGATGTAAAGGTACTTACCTGGAGTTCTCCAAATAAAATAATAAAATGACTTATACATTTTACAGTTTTTTTAAGGTAAAATATAAAAACAGATTTCTAAACAACAAGTACTTGATTTCATTTGTTAAATGACAAAAACTATGAGCACAGTGTAATCAGATTGAACTATTATAGAGTTCATATAGTCCATTACACCTTTACTGTGCCCACTCACATAAAAAAGCCCCATTTGTCACAGGACCAATCTAACTTTCAAATCAACAGAAATCAGCCCTGGCCACAGGTGACTGGCCTGGCAATATAGGCTTTCGTTGTGTGTGTGTGTGTGTGTGTGTGTGTGCATGCTGATCTTATGCTGTGGGCTTGAAGATTTAGATAGAGGGCAAAGGTGTTCAACACTGAACCATGATGTGTGTGTGTGTGTGTGTGTGTGTGTGTGTGTGTGTGTGTGTGTGTGTACCCACCAAAGTAAAGTTGTTAATAAGAAAGACTGGTTGATTATGAGACCCAAGCAGTCACAGCAAAATTGCAGGTGGGGTATAATGTAGAACATGGCAACAGACTGACACAAAGAATGAGGGTTTTATAATTTAACACACAGACAGACAACAACAAAACTGAGAAGCCCAGGCAAAAACAGCTACACCATGAGCTAGACAGAGCAGAAACCACACAGTTGGTACAAAGGCAAACAGTACATCATTTACAGGCATTACCACACCAACTGATAGCAGAGTGAATGTATAAAGCTGATGATGATGGGCTTGTCTCTTCACATGTCAGAGGCAGCAGCAAAGGTCACTGAGCACTGAGGAAGTATGAGGCTTTTAGGGAGGAGGAAAACACTAAATACTCCTAATCCCCCGTTTATTTGCCGCATGGATGGTTAAAAGCTACTCTCAGCCTCATAAAATTAAAACCAAGTGTGCACTGAACTGTGGAGAAGAGGCATGGATACAGAGAGGGAGCACAAGAGGAAGGGAAGAAAAAGACTTAGATGATGAGGCGAGAGAGATAGTGAGATATAGAGAGAAAGAAAGAGGGAGGTGGAGAAAGAGTGCAAAGAAGAAAGGGGAATTGAGAAGCGGTGATGTGCAGCTCCAAAACATTCTTTAGCAGAATGAGCTGTCACCTGTACCTCTTTTGCTTGGCGATCTATGGTTCACACCAGCTGCCTTTGATTAATACATCCCACCTAAATCATCGAAAGTTCCCCTTTCCTTCTTACCCATAAAATGCAATACACAACACAAATCAGCCCCTTAAACAGGGAAGCCGGATAACAATCGGAAAATAATGCATCTTACCTGGGCCATCTCGATAAATTGTTCCTTATAACACCCTCCCTTAAACCAAAATCAATTCATCCGCCTCCAATTTTTATTAAAATCCCCAGTAATAAATCTTCCCCCAGTGTTTGTTCATCTGTTTTTTGATACATTTATATCACTTTCAGTTCTGCTCCAGTGTTTCCCCTGCCTCTACAGCGTAAAATGGGAAAATCTATTTGGGGCCAATGGAATAGTTAAAGGGGTGTTATGGGTGCCTGTTCTTGTGGTGAAAATGGGTGTCAATTCATGTGTGTGTTGTGTGTGTATTTGTGTGTAAATGGAATCGATAAATGTGGCAGTGTGGTGAGTAGATAGCACCCTTCCCCTTGCCTTTCTGATTAACCCACACCACTGAAAACCTGACAGCAATATAACAATATTAGAGGTGTGTGCATGTGTCTCAGTGTGTGTGTGTGCATGTGAAGATGTTTCTAGCTGTGTGTGCACATGTGTCCGAAGTCTATTCAAAGATGTCTTTATCTTTCCATGAAACCTTCAGGGTCCATGCAAAGCCATACATATATTTTTCTGAATGTTTTTTTTGTGTTCTTTTTTCTATATGTTTTTTAATAGTGATAGGAGAGATAGACAGGAAAAGCCAGGAGAGTGAGAAGATGACACACAGCAAAGGGTGAAGGCCGGATTCAAACCAGACCACTGTCTGCCTTGACACATTAACCAGGTGCATCATGTATAATCCTGTTTACAGGAATCAGTGTGGTTTCTGTCTGTGTGAGTGCTGCTGAGCTTACATGTGTGTTCTTATGTGTGATATTGGAGTCCTTATCCTTTTAAATAGCAGCACCCTTTCCAGAAGGCTGCTTCATGTTTGTGTCATCCACCTGCAGTGACCTTTAATGCTTTGTTTTAAAGTGAAACATTTCAATGGAAACTAAATAACTGAGAATAAAAATACTGATGACATTCATTAAGGTACACCTTGAAACAAGAAACCCTTCTGCATTTTAATATCGTCATCAGCAAGAGTGGCATAAGTGCTGATTTACAGTAATTATGATGTGTCCAGTATAAATGTGGACTTTGCACATTTTAAAGCCTTTCCATATTGCATTGTTTTCTTGATAATGTTGTTGTTTGCCCTTGCTTTCTATTAATCACAAGCTGAATCAGTAATATTGCACTTTATTTTCCAAAACAAACACAAATACCTTAGTGTTACGAACTCCACAACTTGACTAAGCAAGTGCAAATCCAAATTGTTACTGGTCGATGACAGTCAGCCACCGTACAGTTGTCATTATCAGGAACATTAGCTTCATAGAGCAAATCGTTTGTACATGACTTACTTTAAAAACCAGCCCCAAGTGGCCACTTGAAAAACTGCATGCTAGCTTCATTTTTCAGTCTCTGAGGCTGGCACTTGATTGTTTTACATGCCTTTTTAGAAAAATAACAGTCAATAGTTTCAGCAAGTGCCTCAAATTACACATTTTGCATTCAAGTGACAGAGCCCCCTAGTGGCTGTAGTAACTAATTTGACTTTCATCTGTCCTGAGCAAAGAAAGAAGTTAACACAACCACGGGATGTGTATTCAGAATGCTTGATTCACACACGGAGATCAGAGACAGCATCAGTCATACAAAGTTGGTCGGCACACAGTTGGTCACGCATGTCAGGCAAACAAATCCAAGAGTGTGAGGCTAAACACTAGGTCAGTGAGGAAACTGGTTGTACACAGAGTGAGGCAGGACACAAAACACTGCTGGAAGGCTTGTGACTGGGACCGAAGACAAAACTGGCACAAGAGACAAGGAGCATGCAGACTAAATACACTTGGAGGGGCAAAGGCAACTTGGTTCATTTACACACAAAGAAAAGAAGAGAGGAGGAGCTGAAAATACAAGAATTTGACATCTCATTTACTCAGAAAATACACATTTGGATCTGGCATTAATAGTATTTCTTTCTCTCTGTTTGCCATTTCAGACAATAACAGCAGCATCAACAAAACGTCAATAAAACAATAAAAGTACCAATAATTATTAAATTGCATTGCAAACTGGCCAAACGGTCCAAATGGAGTGCAGTGGGCTTCTGTCTGCATGCTGTCTGCCTGCTGTCTGCTCTAAACTTCCTACTATGAAACCCACTGACAAGCACAGACAACAACTAAATGATCTGTCTCACCATGTTGTCACTTGTGTAACATTCGCTGGGCCTTGATCACGGGTCACATACAACAATGTCAACAATAGATGGATTCAAAAAGAGGAACTCAACACACTTGCTCATCTACTGACATCTTAGTCCATGCGGTACAGGCTGTCTGATCATTCCAGAGGTTACATCATCATCTCAGCTTTAAGTCTTTTGGTTCCCAGGTGCTGCAATATTCCTGACACAGACCAACAGATGTTCCTGCTTTCCTGTACATCTGATGTGATTCGTTTTCACATTTGCTTTAATTGATTCCAACCAGCGATCTGTGGACATTGCTTTTCGGAACCACACTGTATTTCCTCCAAATGAAAAATACAAAATAAATAAAAGTTGTGTGTCCTTGTTAACTGATTAGCCATTTATAAATTTTGCCTTTATTCATTTCATCAAGTTCTAATCACAGGCCATATATTTGTGGCAGGGCAATGATAAATGATGTAAAACTTCAGACAGGAGAATACAATAGGAATACAATACAAAAAGCCTCATCGCCCAGTATTGTCTCATTTGTTGGCTGATCAATGAACGCTTTGCAGAGTGCTGGATCAGTCAGTGCTGAGGAATGGAGAGTTGTTTTGTGATTTATTCTAGGTGTTAAAAAATAATTTGTTTGGATTGATTAACGTTAATTAATTATGCTAATTGAGCAGGATGAACACAGATGTCGAAAGTGCCCTCCCATTCATCCCTCGGTAAAACTGGCCCTTTAATTACTGATGCTATTGGTTTAACGCATGCATATTATGTTTACACACAGTACACACACGTGGAGACAACCACACACACACGTGCACCTTCACAATTACACAAGCTTATGTGTTCACCCTGATGCAAACAGACAGAGTCCAGGACACATGACAAGGTTTTGCGAAATTGGTGGATAACATCATGCTCTTATTTTGAAATAGACATAGCATGTCCTATAAGAAAAGGTGGAAAGAGTTAGTTTAATATAGTTTTTTATAGACTTTTTAAAAATCAAACTTGTTTTAAATCAAACAAACAAGTGAAGCAAATTGTTCTATTGTAGGATTTTAAAATGTCAAACGTTGCCTTACATTAGTTCTGCACTGTGGTGAACAGTAGCTTCTCTGAAACAAAACTTATTCAATTGTGGTTATTTGGAAAATGTAATAATCCATCTATTTTGGTGTTTTATTTACACAATAAACAGATCATAAACCACAGTGGGAAGTTCCAGCCTTTAAATGTGTCTATGTGTGTGTTTTGTGTGTTTGTGCTGTGATCAAACTAAACAAGTTCCTATCTTTTTCATCCAAACCTTATGTGTGTCCATGTGTGTGCTTGTCTGTACACATATGTGTGAAGCTCCGAGTATGTGTCTGTGTGTGCTTGGATGGGGCAAGAGGCTGAGCCGCATGGATTTGCTGCTAAAGTTTGAACAGTTTTAAATTAAAATGTATTGCCCATTCTCAATGTATTGATCTGAAGCCCAGCTGTGTCAATACGCCGCCCCGGCTATTTTTCCAATAACTTATAAAGATCTGCCAGCCAGGCATAAATTCATTACATAGCTCTGAGTTTATATTCTCTCTCTTTTTTTCTCCTTCTCTCCCATCTCTTTTCCCTCCATTGCTCCACTGTCTCTATCTCTCTTTACATCATCTCTCACCTTCTCCTTTTACACTTCCTTCACTGTCTTGCTCTTTTATTTTCGTGTCATCACTGCTCTTCTTCCTCAGTTTAAGGGTTAAATCAGGAGGCTGTTTTTGCTGCTGTTTCAGGTGTGATGGTTATTGACTACCAGTACTCCCTGCTGTTGCAAAAACAGCTTGTCCAAAAGGACTCCACCCATCACTTGATGAAGCCCAAGGTGAAAACAAACAGTGGATTAATTTTAATGTAATTTCAATGGATGGATTGTCCCACCCTGCTTTAGTACAGTATTTCTGGATGACCTTGATTTGGTGCTTAGCACATTTCTGTCTCTATGTTTTAGTGAGTAAAACTGCGTGCTTTGTTGCTTTACTTTAACTAAAAGAGTTATATGCAATTATGCACAACAATTATGTAAAAACAAAACAAACAAGTTGAAAGTTTGAAAACATGTAGATCGAGTGTATATAAAGTATACAGTAAAAAAAACTTACTTTTAAAACTTAGTAAAGTACCTTATTGTTTATAACTACATAACTTATACTGTATATACAGTATGTCTATATATACTAGTGTTTCTATTGTCTTGTCTTTCTCCAGTCCCTCTCATCCTTTCCATTTCTTTAAGCCCCTATATTTTTTCTTGCTCCATTTCCCTCTCTTCCTGCCATTCCTCTGCGTTCCCTTCCCATTTCTTCATTCTACTCTTTTCCTCTCCTCTTCCTACACCGCCTTTTCACTTCTTCCCCCTCCCCTCCTCTTTACTCTTTCCATCTCTCTCCCTAATCTCCCTCCACCTCCTCTCATTGTCAATACCTATCTAATTCCACTTTAGCACCAGTAATTGGCTGATGGATAGAAGCTATGGATTGGCCTCTTCCTGATGACTGCATGACATTTTTCCCCCTCCCCTGCAGCTGGTAATACTAATAGAATTCCAAATCCGCAGCACTGGGATCCTGTCATGAGTAGGTCAACAGCTGTGTCAAGGTCCTATTGGAAAGCCAGCATCCAACATCTTAATTTAGACTTAGCTCTTTTTTTCTCTCTATCTCTCTTTGCCTTGCTGAATGATGAAAGTGTAGTCCAGGGCCTGTGTTTCTGTAGTTGTCGCCTGCTATGCATCTGTGTTAGGTGATTGTGTATCTTTGTATTTCTTATTCACTGGTCATTGAAATGTTTTATCAAATTACTTGTGTTTGGACAGCAAAGCCATCTATCAATTCGCTTCCCATGGGTGATTAAGATTTTGTTTGTGTTTTTCTTCTTTGATTTGTTGCACTTTTTGTACTTATGTTGGTGCTCCCACTTTTTATACTTAGGTTTGGGCTCTCAAGACCCTGGTCTAACTCACTGATCAAACTCACTGATCTAACTCACTGATCTAACTCACTGATCTAACTCAGTGTAATAAATAAAAAATTCACAATCCCTAACCTCTCCACTCTGAGTATGACTGTAATTTGAAGGAAACAGGGTTATATCAGAACTTGCAAGTCAAAGACTCTTAGCTTCTAATTTCTAAAGTCATGCAAAAGGGATTTGTGCTAAACAAACAAACAAACAAAAAACAGGTGACTTCACACATCTGTTAGAAAATAGGCCCAACTGTATCTCTGTAAATCAGAAATCTGGAAAAAATTGAGCCACATACTCAGAAAAAAGTCAAAAATATTGCTCTCACATCTCTAGAGATATTGATATTTCAATCTCTTGTCATCAGCCAACTATATATGGACAGTGTATGTGATATTGTTGGCAGTTAAGGTATTTGACTGATGTTTTTTTTTATTTGATGTGTCACTGTCGTACCCTGCTGCTCTCTTTGTTCAAACACACACCGGCATGCCTTTGTGAGTGTGTATGGGTTTTGTGGGTCTATGTATGCCCAGGTATATATGTATCAAGGGGAACACTTCTGGCAGCACAGCTCATTTATATTTGTCTATAGACTTTGAATTGAATTTTTGATCAATGAAGAGGAGATTGCTCCTCCTCTCTCGTTGTGTGTCTCTCTTGACTCCCTCTCTCTCTGAACTTCAGCAGCTGCCAATAAACACAGAAAGTTTATTGGATTAAATACCTCTGAGCATAGGGTACTGTTGTCCTATCTTTCGATCTATCTGCACTTTCTGTGTTGCAAAATATCTATCTTTTAGCCATTCATTCTATGTCCAGTTTCAATAACATTTGTGCAGTGTGGTGGCCCATGTGTGCTTATGTGTGTGTGCGTGTGTGTGTGCGCATGTGTTTCAGTGATGAATTGGGGAAAAGAGGTTGGCTAAATCGGGTTGTCATGCTAATTCAGTCAGCTGACTGCATAATGCGATGCACCAGGGAGATGGACTGAACTTGACCCTGTTAAACCTGACCTTGGCCTCCCTCTTTCTCTCCCTCCTCTCTCTCTCACACATATGTGGGTGCAAAGGTCAGCAAATTGAGCCAATAAATCTGGTTTGAGGTTTTGGAGCTTCGAAGGCAGCAAAGTGAGTTTCATGAGGTATAAAAGTCCCCACATCCCGCCAGTCACACATTCACAGGCTTCTTTTACTCACTGAACAAGTGTATTGTCATTTTCATTCTGCATTACAGTAAGCACAATAGTGTAGTGTCTCTTTAACAGCTCATGTGTTTTTTGGTGAATTGCATTTCAACACTTTAGATGATGCTTAACAGCTATTACAGTAATTACTATTTTCCTAAAGCACCTCAGCATGTGGATCAACACACTCTACACAGGTTTGGTTTGATGAATGGTCGACTGATTTTGTTGACTTAGCATTTTGTTTTGCACGTCTTCAGCTACTGCTCCAGCTGACATGTAAATGAAGCATGTCAATGGGCTGCCATTTAGTCATCAGTAATGCCAGTGTTTCCTCTGCAGGAATTGATTCTGTTGGTGTTTGATTTGGTCTGATTTTTCCACTAGAGCTCTACTGCAGGTCTAGAAGGTGTAAGAAGTTTCTGCTGAGCTTTATGAGGTATGCCCTGAATTGGCAGTATGTTTGTTACATATACTGTACTGTATTTTGTTCCACAACATATCACCATAGCTTCGTATTGTTTGACCAAGATGGCACAGTGACTCTTACAGCCCTTGTTTTATGTAACTAAACTTTGATTTTCTAACACATGATAGTGTGTTTTCACCAAGACACTCTTAAAACACACCTCTTTCTGCCTATGACCTTCACTTCTGAGAAAAGAGCAAGACCAGGAAAACAGACCACCCTGTTGAATATGTTACAGTTCAGATAAAAACTCCTTCATGTATGAAAAAGCAAATGAAATAATAAATAACTCAAAAAATAATAAATCTTGAAGAATATTCAGGCAACACGTGATCTGAATCAGCCATTCACCTGAAGTCAAGAGTAACATTTGTTTATTTTAGCTCAGTGTTCGAGGGTGGGGTTACAAGCCTGTGTGGAATGTCCCTTTAAATTATTCAAAGCCCAATCAGGTGTCTTTTTCTCCTCTGATCTAAAGATGGGTATCAGAGGTCATTCATTCTTTCTCCCAGGGTCACCTTTTCCACTTTTCCTTTTAGCACCAACACTCCCATACACTTCCACTCCCTATCTCTTTCACTTGTTATATAGGACGCTGTCATGGTCACACGCTGCTACATATGTGCATGCACGCAGACATTAAGAAACAAAGCAGCATATCTGCACAGCCATAGACACTCTCATCCAGCGATGCACGCACAGCACACACGTACCTACAGACACGCACACACTGAATAGGCTATCCTGGCTCCCCTGCAGTGAGCTCTATTGTGTGTGTCAGGACATTGTTCATTCTCCCCCTGTGTTTCCATGTATCTGAATACCTCCTGACCTTCTCGTAGACTGCAAGGATGTGAAGCATTATTGCTCCTCATGCAGCTTGCTTTAGTGTGGTACCAACAATGGGTGAAAAAGGTAGATGGCAGACTGTGGAGAGGCAGAGGGAGGTAAGGATACTGCTAAGATTCTGCTTGGTCTTTTGACTTTGCTTCTTTCTCCTTTCACATTTTGATGCTGAATAAAATCAGTAACAAATGCACCCTACAGCATGCAGTTTCTTATGCCAGTACTCTGTTGTGTACTGCTTGTGAAAAAGTGTTTTCTTGGTAAAGCTGCAGGTAAAATTGAGGGTACCCACTGTAATGTAAACTTGTAAATGTGACACTCTTCAAATTGTGCACAAAGATTTCCTCTTCTAATGTAGCAGAGCCATAACTTCCTGTTTGCACTGATGGTTGTGTACACATCCGTGATTGCCCGCATGTCCATATGCATGAGTATATATACAGTTTCTTGCTGTTATGTGTGCATACCTTTGCATAATACAAGTCATAGCCGGCTTGTGTGAAAGCTTCTACATACAGTATGTGTGTATGTGTATGCATGCTCACCGCTGGGGGCTTGTTATCAGAGCTTCTCTCGACTGGCCAATTAATTATGATGGCCTACTTATGATGTGTAATGGGATGATTTATTAGTAAACACACAAACAGAGCAGGGACACAGACAGTCAGGTAGCAGCACTGCATTCTCTTGTCTGGGATCATATACTGGGGCAAGATCACAAGCCACCTCTGGCTGTGTCCTACTGGATCAGAGTGAAGATACAGTGCCCCAGAGGTGCTGCGTTTCTTTTAAATTTTGCAGACTGGAGCTGATCTACAGGCCGTTGTATTATGAGTGTAAGTTTTGTATGTACACCTCCTCTCTTTATCTTTTTAATCTGGGAAAGTCAAGTGAGCTTGTTGCTCTTACCAAGAAATGTCCTGCTGCTACAGTACACTCACATGCACACAAGAAAACAGGTCATTCAGTGAAGTCAGCTCATGCAGGTAAGTGGAGAAACGCATTTACATACTGTGGTAACCTGCTTATTGTACATTACTGAGTGAATCAGTGCAGAGATTTCACACGTATGCCGACCTTATTTTGCAACCACATCAAACTAATTCTAAGTGTATTTTTGTACTGTCAGTCTATTTTAGTGATGTGTGAGGACTGATTTTGTACAGCGCAGCAACAGAACAGATCCTATAGAGATTTGATGTACAGTCTGTCCTCACAACACAAAGGTGCCTGAATTTCAGCACAAAACCAAAAGACCTATTTGGATCAAAAGAAAAACTTCACTGTGAATCAAATTATTTTTCTACTGTGCACTTGTCATCCTTCTGCTTGTTTCCACACTTACTTTCCTAACTCATGGCTTTCACATGTGCACATGTTGAAAGAAAACAAGAAACTTAGATCATAGACAAATCACCTGGCCCCAAGAGTAATGTAAATGGTCTCTATGAATCTCGACACCAACCAGATTTCTTGTTTACATGAGGATTAAGAAACCAGGCTAGGACAGAAAGCCTGTTAGTTAAAGGTTTGTACTTGATTCACATTCACAGTTTGGAGATGCTGTATCTCTGAGCATAGAAATTGCCTGACTGATAGGCAGATCCATCTGTACTGCTTCAAACAGTTCAACACATAGGTCTACATTTGGACCCGTGATAGGATAATGTTGGTCGACTTAAAACAAGAATGAACCATCTCTCTGTTTTCCCTCATTGTTATTGTGCATGAAAGCTAGATGTGCTGAGATGTGAGAGTGCGGAAGTTGCAGCTTGCACATGTGTAACAGTATGTGCAGAGTGTGTGTGTGTGTGTGTGTGTGTGTGTGTGGCCAGTGTTACGTGTGGCAGGTATAGGTGCTGCAGGTCTGTCCTGGTGGTGAGGAGAGCTATTTGTTTCCTGGGCTAGCTGTCTGACTAGCCGGGTGGGTGTCCTATTTCTGGATGACACACACACATACACACCAAACCCCATGCCCCCTCTACCATACGTTTTGGGACATAATTTATGATGGCTCCGTAACATATGGACTTTTCATCACTCAGTGGCAACATACTCTCTCCCTTCAGTGTTACAGCATATTGTCTTTCCCTCCCTCTTTCTCATTTGTTTTCCACATCTAAGTCTTCCTCATCTTTTGTATTTATTTACTTTCGTTCATTACTTTTTACTTTTCTTTTTCTTACTATTTTCTCATTGTCTTCCAGCTCTTAGTCTCATCCCACAACTAACACTAACCCTAACCCTCTCCAAGGGAGACTGGGGCCGGGCAAAGGCAGAGCTTTGTCTTTCTTCTTCTTCTTCTTGCTCTCACAACATACTGGCCTTGAGTGGGACTCGAACCCCAAGTCTCCTGATCCGAAATGCCCAGTGAGCTATCCAGCTGGATGTATTGAGCCCTCAGCTCCACCATATGACAATCTTACATTACACTTCCTGATAATACTTACCAATAATGACACAAAACACAGATTATTGTGATTACAAATACTTATGAGAACATACAAAGACTTAAATGCCTTTCAGAAATGTATCACTTAATCATAATGCTTTAAACGTCTTGCTTTGACAAAGATTCTGAAGATAATCATGTACTATTGCACTCCATTAGCATTATAATGTATATGAGACTAATTTAGCTAATGCAGTGTTGCACTCTATTAGCACTAGAGTGGCCAAAAAGCAAATCTAGAGAAACCACTGTGTAATTGATAACTATATAGTGTATATTCTTCATATTAGTTGCTATTATCACATTAGCTTAATAGTAAGTCTACTTTAGTGTTAGTGTGTTATTATAGCTGCAAAATTGACCAGCACTTTCAAAACTTTCTTGCAACTTCATGTTTCAGTATAACCCTGGCAGCTTTTTGTTTTCCCTCCTACAAATACTCGACCCTGCTGCTGCTTTCTGAGTGCTTTTCAGCTGCACTTTGGTGTCCACACCCTTCTCTAACACTGTGAGCTAGTGAATACCAACGTTTGTTTTAGAGCTTTTGAATCTTTAGGTGTTTGATAGTGTGTCATGATTAAATTTCAAGACCTCAAAACAGACTTGTATGATACAACACATCTAAGGTTCTGACTCTTCCCTTTGGACACTGGATCAGTTGCGAGACTCATAAATCAAGTGAGCATTGATCAAAGCTTTAACCTCCAAACTTTTCAGTAGTCCAACGACTCCCTGAACCAGAAGATGATGACTTGAACTTGAGCAGTGTTTCATAAAGGCCTTTGGAGTCAGACTTGAAAATTCAATCATTTACAGGATGTAAGAAAACAGGCCAGCCATTTGGTTAAACACCTAGGATGCCTAGTTGTATTTCTGCAACTCTTTATTTGGGATGTTGGACTTCAGAATTCACTGAACCTGATAACAATCAAACCCTAAAACTTCTAAGAAGCCCTAATAAATGCTGAGCTGTTGAGAGACCAGGCCGAAAGACATATGAGATGTAGGACAATTTAGAAGTTTGGGGATTTTACGTTTGATCCCCAGTCAGCATGTTGCACTTATTTCATGGAAAGACTCACAAACTACAGTGAAAAGAGTTGCTGGTAGAGGGATGTGGCCGAAAAACACAAGTGGCTTACCTTTGCTGTAAAATGGAGGAGCGAAGGTTATAGATTCTATAATAAACCAGAATTTAAATACATGCAGATGTATCAGGTCCCTGCACCACCACTGGAAGCCTGGAGCCAACATTGGCCCTCTACTGCATCCCCACTTTCTGCTATTGTGAGCGTGTAAAAACAGGAAGGGATGTATATTATATGCAATCAACCTAGTCACTGAAAGTTTTGGAAAGACGAATGAGACATTTCTAAATATTGAATTTTCTTTCATATTTCACACTTCCATTAACTTTAAATCAAATGTAAATAAAATAAGGAAATTTGAGGGAAAAATACACAATGCCTTTATTATATTCAAATTTAAATGATATATTTTTCTGTCCATTTTCTGTACATACAAATTCCCAGACACAATTGCCACATACTAGAACATGGTCCCTGGTTTCCTAAAAGGAGCCTACAGGGCTGTATGTGAGTCAGATGTATGCTTTAAACCAGTTCCTTCTGTGAAACAATTTAAGCTAGAGTCTGTGATGTTTTGTCAAGAGCAAAGTAGCATGCAAAAATGTTGTTTTTCGTTATTATGTACATAATATTTCACATGTCTTTTTACCTATTCTGTTCTGTTCTTTTTTATTCTTAACCAATGTGCTGGCACAGTCTCTGTAACTATTGATGCTACATTGTCCTAGTGATGAAGCAAGCGGCCCGTTGTTGGGTCGATGTGTGTCATTGTTATATTGATGTGAGGACAGACCCCTGGGGCCTACAGCCTTCTACTCCCCTGAAAGCAATAAATCTATGGCGTACTGTTCCCTGTACTGTACCAGCGCAACTTCTCTCTCTCTCTCTCTCTGTCTTTCTCTCCTTCACACACAATATATGAAACAAAAATATAACTATATTCAGTTTTACACTACAACGTCCATAATGTTGTGATAAAAAAGGGAGCAAGTGTTCATTATTTGAGATTTCCATGCATTAAATGTTTTTTGGCTCATGTGTGCACAGGCACTTGTGGTTACACGATCGTGTGTTCAGTTTCTCTATGAATCATTTTAATTCCCTTCAGTCAGCCAGTAGAGGCCACTCACAGCATTCAGTACAGACAGGCAGCACACACACACACACACACACACACACACACACACATGAACTGGCACACTGATGACAGCTGTCCATTACAAAGCAGGGGAGAGGTTGGACAACTCAGCGCAGAGGGTGAGCAGCAGAGGGAAGATGCATGGAGCAGGAAAAGATAAACATGACACACAAAAAAAAAAAAAAAAAAAAAAAAAATGAGAGAGAGAGAGAAAATGAGAGACAAGCACAAATAGAAATAAGTGGGTGTTATATGTGGATATGAGGGTGGAGACAGCACTGATGGTGGCATGTCTTATTTTGTTTGTTCCTGTTTATTCCTGTCAACTCACACTTTGCTCACAAGCACAGTTTTGACTGTGGCAGAGAGAGAAATTGGTGAGAAATTGGAATTGACACTTATCCAGTTTTCTCTGTGAGGAGTGAACAGTAGAGTTTAGTTTCCTGCCGTCACTGTAATAATACACACAATACACAACACACGGTTTTTGTAGTTGATGGTGTGCACTCACAACGTGTGTGTGTCTACTCTGTATATGATTGATTTATGATTGCATTTGATTTACCTGTGCTCCAGTCACCTTATTGATCTAAACTGCAAGCAGTGAAAACACATTCACAACTCTCACAACTAGTCTGGTCTGTTGTTTCACATTTAAAACACTGTACATTCATTGCACTTGTGTTGAGAGAGAGAGAGGGAGAGAGAGAGACAGAGAGAGGGAGAGAGAGAGAGAGAAGTGCCAGTGTTTTAATGCACTGAGCTGCCAGGCTGTCTGTTTTGTGTGTGTGTGTGTGTGTGTGTGTGTGTGTGTGTTTATTTACATACATTGTATTTTTTTTTACATGATCTTCAAAAACATTGATAGAAAATTATGATTTCTGTAATTTTTCTGCAAGTTTAATTGTAAAGAGGAAAAACGTAAACATTTAATTTACATCAGACATAAAGCTGAGAAATATGGCATTATCAGATATTGTATCAATGAAATGATCAAACATGAAATGCAGTGAGACAAGTGATCTCATCATTTGAAAACTGTAATGAGCGTTATATTCCACTGTTAAAGTCTCACATTTGTATGTTTTGGTCATGGGCTGGAACACGTTTGCCCTCACTGTGTTGCACTCTGTGTAGACAAGTGATGAACTTAACACTGAGCAGAGGACCATGTGTGTGTGTGTGTGTGTGATGTATGTGTGTGTGTTTGTAATCTGGGGTTTAAAGGGGAAGTCGCAGAGGATAGTTAATGAAATCATCTTAATCCTCCTAGCTGCTCGCTTCTCTCCCAGCAGAGAAAACTTTCTTTCTTTCTTTCTTTCTTTTTCTTTCTTTCTTTCTTTCTTTCCATTTCTTTTCATTATTTCCTCAGTCATCGTCTTGGCCTCTCTCTCCTTTTTTTTTCTCTGTCTCCCACATTAACTAATTATTTCATCTTGAGCATGGAAAGGAGACGCCAAATCAATAAGTCTCCACTGTGGAAGCAGAGGGAAGGAAGGATGGAGGTGGAGGAGGAGAGTAAGGTGAAGGGGAGGGTTGCCAAAGGAGGCAGACTAAATGCTGGAAATGTTTTGTTTGACTTATCCTGATATTTATAATATGGAAGAAGCCCTTTAGCACATAACCGACTTTATGGATGACCATCTGTTCACAGTATGAACTGAACCCTGTAAAAATCCTCATTAAGTTGATTTTATAGTAAATACACATCACAAGCTAATTGAAATTATTTGCACTCTCACTAAATATTTCTTTGTATTTTCCTTAACACCAGCATGTGCTTCAGTTCTTGCTGTTGTGAATCTCCAGTTAACTGGACTTCATGAACTTCATGAACCACAAAGGACAAATAATGTGTTACTTACTGCGTAAGATATAATGTGAAGGAGTCATATGTGTTAATGTGACAGTTCTGTTCTTGATAGTCTTTACATTTCAGGGAGGAATGAGCCAGCATTGGTGAACCAGGTAGCCTGGCAGTAACGACATGAAAAGAATAAAAATTACAATGGGAAGAACTGAAAGATGCATAGGAATGTTTTAAACCGTGAGTTGACCTTCATGAGGCAGAAAGGACGGAGAAGTTTGCAGGATTACTGCTTCAGTATTCTTTTGGTTATATTTCTTTCTGGCTGGCGGAGTGAGTGGAGATTCCTTGCTGTGACTAATGTGATGTTTGTCGAATCCAAACTTTCTCCTGCTGCCCCCCACCTGCTCACAGCCCTCACATGGACAAGTTCTTTCTCTCTTTTCAGCTGTTGTTTTTCTTGATTCACTCTTTTTTATTGTTTGTTTTGTTTGGCTGTTTTCTCCTGACTGGCCCACCTGCAGGTAAACAGGCAATTGTATTCTTGTGACCAGTGTCTCTGTGTGTAACTGTGTGTGTGTGTTTGCATGTCTCCAGTTCATTGCTTCTCCCGGTCCAAATGTGGTTTGTGATATTATATTGTGTGTGCTTGTGTGTATGTGTGTGTGTGTGTGTGTGTGTACCTGTGGAGGTGCTATCTGTGCTCAGATAAGACTGTAAACCAGATTAATCTGGCGTGGAAGAGCTTGTCAGCAGGACCACTGTGCGTGCATGTGTATGTGTCATTGTGAGTGTGTGTGTCTGTGTGGGTGTGGGTGCTGCTCACCTCCCTCCATCTCAGCCAGCCCATCAGGTGAGCCATTGGTTCCTATATGTCTGTGTGTGTACGCGTGTGTGTGAAGGAAATCAACAGAGAATGCTGTATAAGTGAATGAGTGTGTAGGGTCCAGCGCTGGATAATGTGATCATGGCTCCATGTAACACAGCATGACAACCGCTTGTGTGTTTGAGTGTGTCCCTGTGTTTGTGTGTGTGTGAAACGTGCCATGACAACAGTGTCTCTCCATACCACTGTGGAGAGAATGGATTACTCTGCTCTCCGACTCGAAACACTAACACACACACACACACACAGAAACACACATTTCTCATATTGCTACCTGTTTTTGATACACACACCCACATATGCATGGAAAATGTACTGCACTGATACAGATAGAAGTATGCAGATATTCTGAGACAATCCCATAAGGTCATATAGTCCAGACTGGACAGCAGGACTGAAGTTGAATGAAGATGAAGATCATCTTTGAGAGTAACAGGACGATAGCAGCAGACACAGGAGTAAAGGGGGAAGTCACATGACGGGATATAGAGTCAGCAGAGAGCTCTGTTTCTTTCAATGTTTTTTTTTTTTTTAATTGTTCCAATAAGCAAAGCTTGACCACACCACTGTCAACCCACTAACAGAACAGAAATGCTCAGGAGTCGGTTGGACATGTAGGAAGTATGTTGTACAACAAAGTTGTGTGGATCTGAACAACTGCAGCTTTTTAATACTGAGTTCCCACTGAAGGAAGAGCAGTTTCAGAAGAAGAAATTAAAATTAGTTGTAATTTACTGTAAACCAGGTAATTTCATGAAGTCTGTGCATTCCCTCTGATCACATATAGAGCCTTCTATACATATGCATTTCATCAGAAATGTGAGAGGCCACCTGCAGTGCAGCGTGGGACTATGTGTCTCATTCAAGGGCATTGCGGGTGAGAACTTCAGGAGTAATATCACCATCCTCCAGCTGCCAGCTCACAGCCAGAAAACACCCCTGTCTGTGGCGGGGATCAACCCAACAACCTTTAGGTTATTAGTCAGCCTCTACATCCAGGCCAACCTAGGGAGAGGTAGTGGGTGGGTAGGTGTGGGATGGAAGCCAAATGTGTGTGTACACAAGTGTGTGTGTGTGTGGCTGAGTGGTTGGGGGTGTTGCTTCCCTAGTGTAAGGAGCGCACTGCATCTTCCCCGACCACTCTCTGACAGGCCTACATACATCACCACCCCCAACACCTCTGTTTCTCTCTCCTCTCCCTCTTCATCATCCCTATTCCCTTTCTCCCTCCCTCCATCCATCCACCTCTCCTCCCACCCTCCCTCTCACCTGCTCCCATCCCTCACGAGTGCTGGTGTCTCTCTCAGCAAACCACATCTCTCTCTTTTTCTCTCTTTCACCTGCGTGGAGCCCCCCCCACACCTCTCGCCAGGCCTCCCTGAGTATCATTTACATCGATGATGCCTCATCATTACCCCTGCCCTACTTTATCTATCACCCAGCAGCTCTGCCATCGAGCCTATTCCTGCACCGTAGGCCTTATTCATATAGTCTATCACATTGGATCTCAACCACTGAAGCAAGGTGTTAAAACAACTGACTGTTGTTTTCACTGAGTCAGTGTGAAGCCTGAGATTGAACTCATTGTCGATGTTCATGTCAAGTTTGATACTAGAAAACACAGGCAACACATTATTTAACTGAAGGACGTCTTTATGTCCGTAAATACAATCTGCTCATTGAAACGCTGAGAGAAACAGAAGAAAAGAATTGTATAACATAATGATTGCTACAACTAATGTATATGAGGAAGGAAATCTGATCGGTCAAATGATCAAAGTTTTTATCTTCCAGTATTGAATTAAATAAAGACCAATCAGATTAGATTAACTGCATATTAATTGAGAGTTTAACAGTACTCACATATGGACCAAATACTTTCTTCCACACAGTGGTGAGATGTGGTGAAAAAGTAGAAAAGGTGACAAACCTTTGGGTGAGGACTAAGGATAAGAAGAAAGCAAAGAAAAACTGCATTATCAGAAGGGATAAAGATGTGATATGAGTCATTATTTAAACACAGAGCATGTGGCAGGCGAGGTCTGTCAAACTGTTGGATGCATATTCCTTATGTACCAATTGCTTTTAAGAGGCTTCGTTGAGAGCAGAGGAGACTTGAGGTCATCTCAAGTTGGCAACATTTCTTCAGAGTAAATGCTTTGGATTAATTTATATTGAATGAATTTAAGACTGTGATGATGAGACAGTAATGCTGCTCTGCCAATGTACACTTGGACCTAATCCTTAAAGTATATATTCTATACAGTGACAGGTTTACAGTATGTTGTGCATTTAATAAGGGTAATTATGAAATATATGTTGGCAACACATTGAAATACAAATTAATTTCATTACTTACCATCAGAATATAACACAATATATGTCTTAGTCTATATTTATTCGGTAAATACACTGGACTTCAGGACTCCTGCATGGGCTCAGTTATCCTAATAGGTAATTACTTATTTTCCAGGTCTGTGGATTCCTAACAACTTCCCAGTGGTCTCCCCATACTTTTCCTGAGAAGAACCATGTAATTTGTCACAATTTCCTAATCATACCTTTGGGGGTGCTTAAAGAAATAATGCACCATCAGTCAGGCAAGAATCATCATATGCTGAGCCACTTAAATAACTGCAAGTGCTCCTTGACATGTATTGACACCCAAATTTCTCCTGGTGGGATTAGTAACATTACCTTGACCTTGGTATATTGATTTTTGCATCTTCTACTCTCATTAAAAGAGGAATGGCTTCTGCAGCCTGTTTCACTCCACAGCAAAGAGTACTGAGGGAAACTTGTAGTAGCTCCACAGGCTTAAGAGCTGACCACTAAACTTGTTACAAGTTGTATGTCCGGCTTATAAGGTGCAACTCATTCACTTTTCTTTTAGAGTCTAAATGTCTAATACTGTGCTAATAATATATCACCTGAAGATGGACTGAATAAGCATCACTGTGGTGGAAGATACTGTACACACCGTACTCATAGCTGCAGCAGTGGATTCAATTTAACTTTGTGTCTGGCCAGATATGGCAGATTCCTCATATTTGATATTATCCACTATGTTTGACAAACCCACATACAGAACTACAAAACACAAACAAAAGTCGTGTAAAACATATGTGGAAACTTGTAAAAGTACAAAAAGTGTTAAGGATATGTAGTGAAAGTTTAATCAAATTCATCTCTCCACCTTTTGGAATAGTTTCGCTATCTCCTCTTTTCTTTTCTTTTCTTTTCTTTTCTTTTCTTTTCTTTTCTTTTCTTCCCTTCTCTTCTCTTCTCTTCTCTTCTCTTCTCTTCTCTTCTCTTCTCTTCTCTTCTCTTCTCTCTAATTCACTTCTTTGCTCTTACCTTTGGCCTCATATCTGCTTAAGCCGTGAGAGATATCAGATCAGCCTGTGTGTGGATGGAGTGCGCAGGGCTCTCAGGGTTAAGTCCCTCACTGTTGCTTCGCGGCGCTAAAACCACAGGAATCACGCATGCAAGTGCAGTAGAGGAAGACTTAATAATATGAAAGAAAATTGATTTTCTGGAACGAGATTTCTCCTTTGATAAGGTATTAGCTGGGAGGGGAAAATGTTGTGAATCTTCATTAAGAGCCTCTGATATGCACTGGGCTAAATCACAGGGAGAGGAGTACGAATGAAAAATGAACACAAAGGGAAAAAGAAGAGAGTCATACATTAGGGACAGATGGAGAGAAAGAAAGATACCAAGAGTGAGGGAAAGAGCAGAGAGAGAAAAAGACAGAGTAACCCACCCCTCCACCCACTCAGCCACACGTATGCACATACTCGAATCAGAGACTTAAGCAGCAGTAGGCCTCCCTTAATAAGACTGAAAATTGATTTCTTTCCACTTCCATAGGATGAGATCTAAAGATGATGAAGGTGAGGATTGGGCTGCAGTTCATTATGGGAAATTAGACTACTTGCAAGCTAGCTGTATATCCCTAATATATCTACCCTGGCTTTATCCAACACTTCTTCACACACACTGAACAAACAGAGGGCAAAGTTAAGAGGAATGAGTAGACAGGAGTGGATGTACTGTATAGCAGGGTAAATCTGGGATAATGAGACAGGAAGACAGAAGAAAAAAAAAACGACAGACATGCAGAAAACAGAGATTGTGAAAATCATGAGGTGGAAGACAGATGGACAATTAAAGGAAAGAAGGCAGTAAAAGAAAGGGAGATGAGAGCAGCAACGAGAACAGTTTGCCAAGAAGCTCTCTCCCACAGCAGCGAGTATTAGGCAGGGCTGAGGTGAGGATGAGAACAGAGTTAGGAGGGATAACAGGCAGATGGACTGACTGCAGAGAGGAGAATTGAATAGAGCCTAACCCCAGCTAATACCACAGACAGAAATTTATGACAGACCAGCAGAAAACTATAGATCAACTGCAGCAAAGGGATCCTTTTGTTGAGTCAGAAAAATTGCACCCGAAAGACTAAATGTAGAGTTGGACTGACAGAACGGAAAGTAATAGTTGGGAGCTGAAATTGGAGCGGTATTTTACTTGAAGTTCACTTCAGAAAGCACAGGTCCACTGATCCAGAAAATGAAAAATAACCCTAATTAACTGCAACAAGTGAGCATATTTTTCAAGTTTTCTTATCACTGACGAAAAAGATAACGTATTTCACTCTATGAAGTGTATCTATATACCTGAATCTGTTTGTGGGTGTTTGTGCATGTCCATGCCTGTCATCATTATGAAATCTCTGAAGGCAATGTTCAGACTGTGATGTCTCTGTTTCCCTCTGTGTGTGTGTGTGTGTTTCTCCCTCTCTGTTTCAGCCTGCGGGCTGTCTGTAAATGTGTGAAAGCAGAAGGTGGAAAAGATCAAACCCAACTGACCTGAGAATAGTACTGACACCTTCTCACTCTCTGCCACACACACTGTCTGCGTGCATGTGTGCTCATTCATGTATGTAGGCCTGAGTTAGAGATAGAGAGTGGAATATATATATATATATATATATATATATTCATTCCACTCTCTATCTTTAATAAAGTGAGCACAAAAAAATGTTGTAAAAGTGACAGAGAGGAAAAGAAAAATAAATGAACAAAAACAGGTAAATAGAAACTTTGGGGTAAAAAGAGAAAAGCAAAAAGAAAGTGAAAATAACAAAGAGCACGAGCGAGAAAGACAGACAGAGAAGTAGTGTGTGTGCTGTGGAGAACGACAGAAAGAGAGAGGTGGGGGAAGGTGAGAGGTAGAAAACATTTATTATGCCGATGCTTCATCTACAGATACAAATCACAGGCTGTTATCACACTGAAGCAAACCCTGCTAGGACCATATGCTTGGATCCATCTCCACCACGACACTCACACACACACACAAATAACTGCACCTAGACACACACATGTGCGCAAGTGTGCAGTGAGAACCCAGAAATGCGTGTGTGCGTAGTTGTGAGTGTGTGCGCGTGTGTGTGTGCTGTTAGTGATAGGATTATAAAAAGAGCCATAGACAGACTCTGTGAAAGGTGAGAACATCCAGTGGGCATTATCAGCGACACACCAGCAGGCTTCTGTGTGTATTTGTTTCTATCTGCAGTGTCTGTGTATACCCACCAGAGTCAGTGTTTCTGTTTGAATGAATTAATAAGACAAGGCCAAGGTAAAACACACCTGTATGAAGTGTTGATGCTGCATTTATTTAAGCAGCACAATAAGAGCTGTCACTACTTTATTCGAGTCAAGTTCATAATCTGTGTTTGAGGGCAAAGACTGCTTCCATAAACAACTTTCTTTTCTTACTTTCATTGTAATAAGGCAGTCGGTTACAGAACACAATGACCTGAAACTCTGACCTCATATAATATTTAGCAATGTGACTGTTATGAATGTGCAAAAAAAATATAAATCTGTGATGCCTCACAAACATCACACACTTGCCTTATAGTGGCATACTTTGTTTATACAGTAACTGAATGATACATTTAATAGATATAGTGAATTAAGTCAGAATAACAACAATGACCATGAGTGAATCTTTTGTGAGTCATTTATCACAGCTGACAACTTTCAGAATAACTGTAAACTCTTTAAATTTCTACTAACATAGTGGGCCTATCACATGTAAACCTGGTGATGGGAAATGGGCTGTTGTCCTCTCATAGTAGCTCTTCCTGTGCATGGCAATGCATAAAATAATAATAATAATAATAAAAGCAAGCCTTATCAATTTTACACTCTGTAGAGAAAGAAGCACCACATCACCAAAGCTCCTCAGGAGTTTGAGTTGAGCACCATTGCAAATGAAATTTAATCAACTCTTGAGTTGAAAATAGTCAATATTTCAATATTGTCTTCGACAGATTATCAAATGTATTATCAAAGTTGAGAAAGAAAATAAACTGCAATACAAAACCTGATCAGTGACATTTGAGCAGCTTTTGTTCCTGTAATTTACTGTAACGACAGCAATGAACCGGAGTGAAAGTTAATCCATTCACATACGAGCTGGCTGAGTTACAGTCAAAGGCCTCATCCACTGACTGTTTTAAATGACTGCGGCTGAACCAGCCACACACTTGCTTCCCATTGCTAATGCATTCATTTGTCCAGCATACTGTATGTCCTTTGTTAAAATACTGTGACTTTGAAAATGTATTTAAAAGCTAAAGCACAATCTCAAGGTGAGTCATCTAATCACTTACCATGTTCTTGGGTGGGTGTTACCACTTTCACACACACACTCACACACACATAAAAAAACACATGGCAACACACAAGTGTTAAGAGATAGACATGTGCATAGGATGCACACACAAATGCATACACCTAATTCCTCTCACACACACAAACACACACTTGATACAAGCTCACTCTCTGGAGTGCCCAGCAGAACAATAGAGGACCTTTCCCCGCCTCTTCTACGTATTTAGTATAACACATAGGCACCCCGGTTTTGAAAACCAAAGCAGCTTGACCTCTCCTCTCCACCCCTTTTTCCTCACCTTCCCTCCCCCTTAACTAACTATCTATAGTATGTGTCCCCCACCCACCCAACCACCACCACCAGTGTCCCTCCCTCCCTGGGTGAGATCGTATAATTCAGTGGCTAATAAGGGTGGATATGCGACGCTTCACTTTAGGGAGAAGGAAGAGAGGAGAGAAGGCGAGTGAGGGGGGGGGCAGGACTTCACCCTGTCTGCATTCAAAGAGGGTATATTCGCCCCCCCTATCCACACACACACACACACACACACACTCAGTCACATGCACACACCACTATTTTACTCCCTTGCTTTCACTGCTCTTTTCTGTTCCTCCCTCGCTGCTGTCGTTAACAGGCCGCCCACCACTCTTTCCTGCTCTTGACCCCAGGCAAGTGTAAGGTTAAACACCTGAACTGAACTCTCCTCAACAGTGTGGGGGATGGGGGAGAGGTTTTACTTAGGCCATGTTGTTTTCATACCCTTTAGGACATTATTTTAATTTTTGTGTATTGTCAATGACATTTCACAAGAAAAACTTGAAATCAATTTCAAAACGGAGGCCGGACAAACAAACCGGAGAGAAACAATCAACACAAATGACACAGACGTGGTGAGAGCGGTGAGAGATTAAAGGAATTGAAATAAGTTTAAAAAAATGTGAAAAATAAAGACAAAGAGACAGAATGATGAGAACATTACAAAGAGAAGTTTTTCAAGGGCTAAAAGAAATCAGTCTGTATCGAACTGTGATTACTCCACCAATTCTGGACCCTCGTTGTGAGGAGTGTAGATAACTGTTTTTGTTGATGCTCGAGTGGAGTGGAAGAGGTCAGGAGTACATTAGCTGAAATATATCTACTGTCAGAAAGAGAGAGAAACAGAGAGAGATAGAGAAGGAGAGAGAGACTCTAGCTGGCAGCAGTACTGTCTTTTCACCCCTAATTCTTTCCACCTTGTTAGGCACTCTGCCGTGGGCCGGGCAAATATAAACACCCTGGCAGGAAAGACAGGGTTGGAGGGAGAGCGGTAGAGTAATCGGGGGTGTATAGGAATGGTATGAGAGAGAGAGAGAGAGAGAGAGAAGGGGGGGGCACAAAATGATGCAAATGAAGGTATGGAGGGGTATAAAATAAAAAGTAGAAAGGCAACTAATGTTATGTATAAGGTGAGAAAATATGAGGTAGCAGAAGCAATATAAAGGCTGAGACATCTGAGACATGAGGAGGAGGGCTGGAAGAGAAGGGGCAGACAGAAAGGTTTGTAGAAACAGAGGAATTGAGAGAGACTGTCTTATTGTGGTTTGATTTTTGTTTCTTTCTCAAAAATGTTAAGTCAATGAGTCTGTGATTCAATGAATTAAACAGCAGCAGACAAAGGCTGAACTTGTGTAGTATGGCACCTTGCACTGGGTTGTGTGTTACCTGAAAATGGGTTGTAAGTGATATGATTCAGAAGCTTTCAGATTCAGAAGGTCAGTGCTCAATTTCCCATACCATTGCAGTTTACTTGTATCACATGTGATTATTTGCATAAATTGCCTTTATGAATAGAAATAATAGGTTAGTTTCCAGAATTGCCCTCAGTGTTTGGAATTGGGGCTGAATTGAGGCCTGATGCAGCAAAATATCACCAACTGTAGAAAAATGTGTGTGTACAGAGATGTCCTAAATATCTTCAAAGAAACACAGTCACCATAGATTTGCATCTTTTATTGGCTTTGTATTCATAGCCACTGGCAATATCCTGGACGTGTTCTAATCTCGATGCTCTGATTGTCACTTTTCTCTGACAGGTCCCATTACTAACACATACTGGAAACTCACCAAATTTTTTGATGCCAATAAAATATACCTGGGAAGTTGACTATGCTAACCCTGCAGTATGTTAATTGATTTTCCATACTGTCAAATGAAATCAGGTTCCTTGGCAGCATTGAAACAAACTAGGAGAAACAGACCTATATGTAAACTCAAAGCTCATAACAGTTTTATTCTGTAACTGACTCGCTTTCCCTCTCTTTCCCTCTCTCTCCCTCTCTCTCCCTCTCTCTCCCTCTCTCTCTCATTCTCTTTTTGTGCCACCCGTTGTTGCCCCCTGGTCGTGTGCTGGTTGTCGTGCAGACTTCGGCAGTATCGCCGTGGCGACAGAGACAGGAGCAGATGTGACTCTGGTTGCCGGGCGTTTGGCAGGAGCACTCATCGTCACAGTGATGGAAATGCAGCTGGACGGCACATCATCTGTAGCGTTGCAAAGAGAGGGTGTGTGTGTGTCTGTGTGTGTGATGGTGGGTGAGGGGAGTTCACCTAATGCCAATCCCGCCCTCAACCATCCACATGCACGCGCATACACACACACACACACACACACCCGCACACACAGTGTGACCCCACGTGCCCTGGAGGGACTGCAAGTGCACAGCCAGTAACCAGAAAAGACGGGGGGATGATGTGTGTTTGTGTGCTCTAACCAGGCAGCAAAAAGTGCCGTCAAACATACAAGATGTTTTTTTCCCCCTCCCTCATTCTCTTCTTCATTTCTTGAGGTATTTTATTCTATTTTGGTCTCTCTGTCTGCTAAGTTTGAGACAAATGGCTGTTTGGGGGCTAAATGTTTGAACTTGAGCAAGGAGACCCAAATTGACACACTTAAGGAAAACTGAGTCCTGAGGATAGCAGAGATAGAGAGTGAGGGGGAGAGAGAGAGAGAGAGAGAGAGAGAGAGAGAGATTACAGATGGAGGCATTACTCAAGACATCTGTAATGTGTACACACCACCAAAGAAAACAAACATAAGAGCTGGCCAGCGGACATGAACTGCTGCTGCGATCACTCCTTCATGCCTTCTCTGCATTTCCAACGCTTTTTTCTGTCTCTGGCTGCATTCTCATGTCGTCTCAATGTTTACTATCGCCTTTTAGTAACACTAAAAGATGATCATAATGAAACTATATTCATGTTAATTTGCATTAATGTTGTCAAATCTGGGGCAGGCATTTTTTCACATTAAACCCAAAGAAAGATTCAGGTTTGCAAAAGTAAGCTTTAGTTCTTGTGTGTCTGTGTGTGTACGGCAGGGTGAGTATGAATGTTTCCTTACAACATACTTTGTGCTTGTGTCTGTGTGTGTCTATGCGAGAGCGAACGAGATGCAAAACTATGCTTGTGTGCAAATGTTCAGTATGTGTTAGCCTTTTGCGTATACGGTGTGTGTGTGTGTCAGTGTTTGTGTGCCTGTCAGGGTGTGCACCACAGCGGTTTGGCAGTGGTCTGACATTTCCTGCTCTGACATCTTGTCTCAGTTCATCTCCCCTGCCAGTGGATGGACGGAAGCCCTGGAGGGACACACTAGCACCAGCAACGCAAACTTGTCTTTTTGTCAGCACCAGTGAAGAGCTCTCTAGTACATTAGTCACACACACACACACGCACGCACTCACATAAATGCACACGTACATAACGTTTTTTTTTTCCCTACATACACCTCCTTTTTGATGTGAAATGACACAGTGAATGTAAAGTGCAGACTGTCGGCTTTAATTTGTGGTTGTTTGATGAACTGTGTGGATAAATTTGATGAACAGTTAAAGAACTACAGCACTTTCTGTGAGTTCACTTTAAAGAACAAAGTATTCACCTCTTACTTTCACTCATTTTACATGAAAATAGAAACACCTCAGTATTGGAAACACCACAGTAATGGATCACAGAAAGACTGCGATCCATTACCAGTGAATTAAATGAAAACTTCAGCTACAACCAAAGCTTAACATTATCAGCTTCACTTGCTACAAAAAGAATGAACTTCTATATCCACAATTGTCACATTTATTTCAGAGATGCTTTAGAGGAATGCATTAGATTGTTGTACTTTTCCCCCCACATATTGTATGTGGTTTAAACACACATTTATATGAATGTGGAGCTTATTTACATCAAGCCAGTGGTTACCAATGGTTTTCAACTTGTAAGCTGTAAGACTCAGAAGTGTTGGCAGCCCACATATGATCCTATAATAATAAAGAAGCCAAATGAACTATACTCAGAACATTGTTTTATTCTTATGATAATTACACACCATTTTTTACAACATCTTTCGCCATAGAAGTATGAAGTATGAAAAAAAAAAAAAAAAAGAATTATACTATTTTTTTTAAAATATTTTGTAGTTGGGAACCACAACTAAAGTGTTCAGACACTGTTATTACATTAACAGGTTACTATGATGATGTGTAGCAACTTCAGTCCTTTGATCATAAATGTGTTGATGAATGCTAATATGCTCATTTTGACAATTTTAACGTGTCAGAAGGTTTAACATTTTCCTTAGCGTGTTAGCATGCTAACATCTGTCTGTTAGCATTATGTATAACTTTACAGGAATTTGGTCACCAACCAAAGCTTCAAACTAATTTTGCTACAAAACTTATTTTAATAAATTTACTCATAGCTGACGTCAGGCCACTAAAGTGATCCTAAGTGAGACATAAAATGTATTTTTAAAGTAATTTATCCAGCAGTTGTGGAAACTTTTCACTCAAAAGACAGACAAAAAAAACTGCACAGGTGAAAAGTTAGGAGGGGGGGGATAATTAGGAAGTCATCTGTGGCTCCTTAATGTCCAAATTTAAATGAAGTCAAAGTAAGTGCAAAGTGTTAAGTGACGGACAGGTTGACATTGCCATCCCCTGAGCCACACGACCACCATTGCTGAAAATTCAGGAAATTAATGAAACCCTGAAGAACGGACATTTTGGCTTCTTCACAAAGTCTGACAAAGCCAGTGAGTGAAAAAAGCAGTCATACATCTTTAATTCTCTCTTCTTGTTCACAAGTGTCTTTTGGTGTCTGTCTAGTTGAGTAATTACACTTTATTCAATTTGATTTCTGTAAAATTCATCAACTTGGCACTGAGTTCATCAGAAAAGTCTGAATCATGTGTTTGATCCATGTTGGAGCAGTGGAACCGGGCGTCTGACACCCACACTGTGCCATCTCTACCAGATGTGCCATCCTTAGTTATCCTCCACCTCTCCCAGTCTCTGCCATCTCCACCTCTGTTTCCCCATCTCCTGAGACTCCTACAATCTTTACGAGGCTCCGGAGAGCTTTGACATTCCTAAATGAAAAGGCTCTCTTTGCAGCACTGCAAAAGCTGACGATTTATGACAACGAGGCCTCGCTGGAATCTTAGCTGCTGTCAGCCAGCATAATGATGTTTTGATATAAAGATGATTGGTGGGGCTGCATGCGCCGCACTGTGCAGCAGGCCTGCGTGTGTGTACACGTATATGTGTGTGTGTGTGTGCGAGTACGATTGGGTGATTTACGATGGACACTCTCACGTCGTTTACTTGTTGTTGTCTATTGTTTAGCTGTTTACTCCTTTGGTTGCTTTTTTTTGTTAGGTGTTTTTTCCTTTTTTCAACTTGACATTGAGTTGAGTCCCCTTCAGCTGGTTACCCCTCTCTCTCTATTTTCCCGCCTCTCCATCTTTCTAGCTTCTGCTGCCCATCTTTATTTTGGTGGATCAGCCCCCTCTCTCTCTTCTCACCTCATCTTCTTTTAGTTTTCTTCTCATTTCAGTGTTTTAAAACTTCCTCATCTTTTCCCTTCTTTTCTCTTCCTGCTTTTCTCTACCATCACCCCAGCACACATGCTCACCCATACGTCCCCCACCCCCCCGACATTGGTGGCAGGCATATAGTTTGCTATAGTTTCTATTAGAGAGCCATTGCATGCATGAGGGCCTCCACAGATTGGTTACATTTTGTTCGGCGGGGCATTAGTGGGCCCGTCGAAGGGCCCCATCATCATCAGTGTGTCTGCCATCTTCTGGCGGTGATCTATGATTCACCCATCAGACGTACATAAATCAGAGCGCTAAAAGGATTTCTACTCTACCCCACCACCCCCCTCCTGTTAAATTTATGCTGCCGTAAAAGAAAGGAAAATTAGTCATTGAGGACCCCCCCCCAACCCCCCGTCTCTCTCTATTTCTTTCTCCCTTGCTCCACGCGATGTGTAGCAGTAAAAAAAGAGGAAAGACAGGACGAACAATCGCACGCGGCGCCCATCATCCTCTCGTCTCCTTCCTCCTCCCCCTCCTCTTCTCTCTAATATCATCATTATCAGAATCGTAAAGCGAAAAATAACACGCCACAGAAAAAAAAGAGGTAAGGAGAGAAGGCTTTGAGAGGGGTGAGTGTATTCCCTCCAACCTCTAATCCCTCTTCTTTTCCCCTTCCTCTCTCCAATCATCCCTTCGCTCTCTTCTCACACATAATTCCAGACTACTTGAATATGAGAGGGGTTAATAATTAGTCCTCAATACCCAACTGTATATGTGCTCATACATAGTTGCATGTGTGTGTGTGTGTGTGTGTGTGTGTGTTTCTCTTTCTTTCTTTCTCTTTTTTTTGAATGTGCATGTGCTTTGAGACTGTGTTTGGTAGTGTATGTGTTTGTGTGTCTCCACTGTTGAATGCAAATCAGTGAGTCGCCCAAGCAGAACGCCTTTCAAATCCCATCGCCGCTCCGCTCTGCCCTTCCACTCCCAGAATGCAGCGCAGCAAGGCAGACAGGTAAGGAGTACGGGCAGTGCGTTGTTGTGGGTGACTGGTTATGTTATTGGCCCACAATCTACTCATTAACTTCCTGCTTTCCTCTCTGTCTATCACCACTGTGTCTCGATGAGAAGTTTGTCTGTCTGTCACCACGTGCTGGTGTGTATGTAAATATGTCTGCCCATCCAGCACTTCATCTCGCTCCTTTTCATGTGACTCCGTGGCTTCTTCCACTGGAGCCCTCCGCTCTCCTGTCCTTCCATCTCCAGCTTTTTATTAGTAACCTTAACGTCTCTGCTGAGGCAAATTCACATACTTTGCATTCTTCTCTGAGCTTTCTGCTTCATTACTGTTGTCACAGCTACTCTGTCAAATGGCCACTAGACTCACATCCAAGAAAAGGAAAGTATAGAAAATGAACTTGATAAGAATACAGTTTTACTACAAATGGAGCCATTTAAAAAACGGCACAACAGGTCATCAAACAGATTCATGCCATTTGTGACCATCCAAGTACAAGCATTAGTTGCTGACCTTAAGCACTTTCTTTCTGTGAAGGATCTAATTATAGTAAAATAGAAATATTTAAATACTTAGTGAGAAACTGTGTTAATGCAGGCGTCCACAAGAACCAAAGAGAGTTTTGTTCAGTTTCCAAAAACCCTGTGTACTATTGGCAACGCACTTGAGAAGTGTAAGACAAACAACACATTTTTCTGCCAGCACTTTTTTTTTAAACATAATATGACAACTTCGTGCAGATAAGAGGCCACAATCTGAGGGAAAATGATACAACAGGTAGTTCTGGTTAAGGAATTTAAGTGGTCTAATGGATATTCAGTGTGTGTTCGCCCAAACGTCAATAGATCCACTGCAGGATCCAAATGGCTTAACAAGTGGCCAATTAGGCCTGTAGTCAGCTGGCTGGATCAAAACACACACACATACACACACACACACATACACAGAGCACAACATTCAACTGTCATTTCTAAAAGCAAGTTACATGGGAGACTGTATATATCAATGTGTGGGGTGTCACATGAGAATCACTCTCCACAAAAAGAAATACAAAAAGCAACAGCAACATGACACCTTGACCGACAGCAAAAATCTCAGTCTGAAAAAGTTCTTAAATGAGTTGTACAGTAGCTGCTGAGCGTGTGAGGGGCAGTTCAGGTGTGTGCTGTTATCTGAACTTAATGAGGATCTGTGACTGTGAGAAGAGGTCAAAACTGCAACTCTCAGCAAGAGGCAACAGGCTGCAGTGTTACCACACCCACTCTTGCATCCTGCCAAGTTAAATAAACTAAATATAATACTGCAAATCAATGGATAATAGGTGGATAATGGCTAATGTTAGGTGCTCTTAAGTACAGCCAGTAATCCCCTCCCCGTCATTTTGAGTAATCAATGATAATTTAAAGTGGCAAGGTGTCTTCTTGTATTCACAAAGCACAGAACGTCTTCTTGTATCCTGCCTCTGTAACTCTTCACTGCATGACATGCACTCAGGGCCATCTACTAAAGATGTCATTAAGTGATCAATATTTTTTCAAATCACATAATGCACCTTTAGATCTTAATGTGCCACTGGAGATTGCCAGCACACAGAAAAAATGATGTGATATCACGTGGGGATTTTACATGACATTCACCACTTGAAAGAACCTCTGCTGCTCTGCACACTGGTTTTCATTTTTGACAACTGACTCGACAGGATTAACATTTGACTCAAATGATAAGTGCAATTACTATTTTTCAACTGTCCAGTAACAGTAGTGTCACAGGGGAAAAGCTAAAATTACACTGTTTATGAAACAACCATCATGGCAGCCAGTACTAGACACAAAGGGTGTGATCAAAATTTTTAAAAAGTTACATATCAAATGTTTGACCACCCTAATTTCACATGTGTTTGCATAGAGAGACTGAGTCATAGTCATTTGAGATCAGATCTTGAGAGAGAGGAAATGAAATGGACAGGAAGTGGAGGAAAACACATGCATGGAAATAAAACTGAGTGATTCCTACTGGGGAAACACTTCCTTCTGCAATCTCGTTATTGTCATTATTGTCATGTCTGTGTCAGTACAACACACAGACTGGCAGCTTTTGTCACTGCAGCTGTACCTTTCAGGTGAGAGCGAGCGAGAGAGCAGTGTTAACTTATGTCAAGGCTCTTCGAATCAAGACAAGGAGAACGAAACAGGCGGAGGGAAAAGGCTGCTTCTCGACTACTTGTAGTAATCCTGTCTTTGTATGACGCTAATCATATGTAAATCCGCGTTGTAAAGTGATTTGCTTTTCCTCATGTTTGAAATAATTATACAGGCTGCGCTTATGGAGGAAAACCTCTTCAGTTTCAATTGGTACATGGCTTTCCTGTTGTCACTGCGGAGGAGTATACTGGCTGGTGTCTTAATCCAGCAGACCTGCTTGTTTACCAACAACAAGAGAATAATGTCATTGTCATTGTCAGACACACTTATTGTTCATTTGACTCAATCAGGTTTGAGAAGGTTACTTTGAAGATGTAGCTCATTTCAGAATACTGATTACCTGCTTAACACCTGCTGATTTCAGTTCCACTTATTGATTACTTCTCCACTTACTTTAGAACTGCTCCCTAATCGGTACGTAAAAGGATTTTTATCTTAGCCACTGTATCAAGTTGAATAAATCGACCACTGCATGCGTACTAACAAAGTTTACACAAAAAGTGACTGAAAGAGAAGCTGCTTCAGCTGTTAATGAGTGCAATTAAGTTTTTTTTTTCCTTCTTTTTAAACAGATGGACATAAGTTTCATTTGAAATATCTCTAAAAAGGACAACATTTCTAAAAAAAAAAATTGTAAGAATATACAGTATGACAAACAAAAACAAGAAGCATGAAGTTATTCAATGATCAGGATGTAACAACACTTGCACATTAAAGTTAAAAGGTAGACAACTGGTTGTTTTTCTGTTCTTTGATGTGACATTTTCTGTAAGTTTGTTTCAAATAAAGGAAGAAAAGTGGATAAATAGATAAATAAAAAGAAACACTCCAAACACACTGAGTATGGCCTGTAGTTTGTGAGAAGATGTTTTTCTTGTGTTATGGATACGCATCACCAACAGAAGGTGAAAGTTATGTGATTGTGTGTGTTTCTGTGTGTGTTGAAGTAACGCTGTCTATGTGTTTAAGTGTGTGTCTACTGTGTGTTTTCAGACTGTGAATTGGTTCTGTGCAGGGACCATATTAGACGTAACACCTGCGGCCCGAAGCCAACAGGATCTTTTTACACCTTGCGATTAGAGAAGCGGCTCTGACATGGAGCTGTGTTTGTCTGTGGAGGAAAAAGCAAAGAAGGGGAAAGACGGTACATAAACTGATCATTACAGGACAGGAGATGGACTTTAGTAAGTTTAGTTTAGTAAGCTGATAAATGTGTAAAGTTTACCAGACAAGGACATATTTTGATTGCCACCTCTGAATCTTGCCCTTCGTGTTTTCCCTTTCCCCAAGTGACACGTAGTCCGTACTGTACACACACACACACAAAGACCAGACATTGTTGGGAGGACAGGTACAAAACAAGGGATAGAGGGTGGAGGGCGTGAAGAAAAGGAAGAGTGAGACTGTTCATGGGGTTGTGTCAGCGGTGTAGAGATGGCAGGAGGGGGAAACCAGGTTAAGACACATTAAGACAGACACACACACACGCAGACACACACAGGGTGTGGCTTTTATTTACCTGTGAGAAAAAGGCTTATCTTGCCCACAGCTGTGAGGCTAAAGAGAGGTCTGACCTCACCTCCTCTCTCCACTCCTTTTCCTCTCCTCCTCCTGTCTTCTCACCTCTTCCCCTGTGGCTTGAGTGTGCATGTGTGTGTTTGTGTGCCTGTGTGTGTGTTTGCTGAGTAACACACCAAGGGCTCTAACCTGCGACCTGGAGCACATGGCACGTAAAAGTGATTCACAATCTTCTCTGTGTGACGCTGTGGAAAGGTTTTGTCTTTTATAACTTTGTTCAAGGAGAAAAGATTTGACTTCACTCAGAGTGGTGAACAACAGAAACACTGTGATTGGCTGCGACGGCTTGAACGGAATTCAATAGTGGTTCTTGTATTTGGAAAACAAATGATTTTTGAACAACAGGTGGTTTTCTATCTAGGAACAATAAACTATAATAATGCCACGGACAGAATTTTAGAACATTTTAATAAGTCTATCAAACAAGTTCATTGTTGAAGGCTACATGCACACAGTAGGCTTTCATGATCACTACAGTTTTGGGTCTGTATAAAAGCAGAGGACCAGATATATGCGTATTCCTTCAGCAGTGGTGCAATTACCAATGTTCCTTGGTTTTATTGGTTTTTTTTAATGAATAAAAACATGCATTAAATTCTCCAAGGCTGCTAATGAGAAAAAAATATACAGGGTCTATCTATATGTAAGAATAAGACATAAGAATCTTATCTGTATGTCCTTCACATTAGACTTATGACTGGGCAGTCTGCGAGAGCTGAAGACACAGATAACCTGGGAACATACTGAACACACAAAAAAGTTCCAACAACTGAATCCTATCTATATGTCCTTTTTTATGCATGAAGTGCCACTGTTGATATGAATGACAAGCTGTGGTGTATATACATGTCTAATGTTTACGTTACTGAGTGTAACCAGCAGAATTTGCTGAACTGCTGGGATGCACTTTAACTATGCTCCAGACTGGGTTCAGTTTACACAACCAGTTTGAATTTCATACACATTTTTATAAAAAAGACTTTAAAAAATCTGCGGTTTAGAAATCCAGATCTGGAGACAAGATAGAGTGAAATATATTTTGGCACCACACTAAAAACAGATCCATTTAAGTGACAAAAAATGTGCTGCAGCTGTTCAAAACTACAAACACATAGAGTTAGTGTGTTTCTTAATGGGGAAGTCTAAAAGGGCAAATTATACTCTTGTGTTTTAGCTAATGTTGGTGTTGGAAAAAACACAGGAAAGTAAAAAATGTGATGATTAATTCAGTGAGTCCACACTGTCGCTCATCTTCTCTGTTGCTTTTATCATCTTTCTTTTCTCATATGTTTTTCTGTGTGTGTGGAGCAATTGTGTGGCGGGCAGTGACAGATGTGCTGTATCGCTGCTTCTCTTCATGAAAGGAAAAAAAAATCATGTCTTGTCCTCCACATGTCTCCTCTCTTTTTAGAGCTACTGAGGTCTTGGCCCCATTACACTGATTTACACACACTCTCTCCCTTTCTGTCTCTCTCTGTGTGTCTCTCCAAGTTAATACCAGAATGCAGATGAGCACTTTTTCACGAGGAGCCGGCTGACTGCGTGAGGCATATATGTGTGTGTATGTGTGTGCGTGCATGAGTCCTTCTGGCCGAGGGGATGAGAGGGTAGTGACAGGGGTCCTGACATGCTAAAGAGACAGAGTAAATGGGTTTTTCTAAAGCAGTAGAGGAAATATCACCGTTTTATACCAGGCCAATTTATGTCCCCTTATCTCTTCCTCAAACATGTCACTTTAGCTACTGCTGAATGGTAATTACCACTCTCTCAACACTCAGTCACTCTCTAGCACACACACACACACACACATACACACACACACACACCCTCTTACAGAAACAGAGCCATTTAACAACACATTCAAGTGCACACACACATAGGCAGATGAATAAGTACAATCATGCATGTCTATATATTTAACACAGGCGAATAACACCCCCCCCCCCCCCCCCCCCCCACACACACACACACAGTTAAAAACAGCCCTTCAAACAAACACTATTCTTATATGGAAGAAAAGGATCTCTTCACCAAATCTTATGTTGTAAGATTTATCCGTGTGTGCGCGCATGAGTGTGTGTGTGAGTTTCAAACATGCTGTGAGGTCTGCTTCATGCGTTTCAGATGGCCTCAGCAATCCGTTAATCCACATAAATAGCCATTCATGACAGACACACACACACACATACTCACACACACAAGGGATAAATAGCCATTTATGCTCATCTCATTCTAATTCTGATGGCCCTCCCTACCCATAAACTGTCTCAGGAATTGGATCGCCCTAGGCAGATTATGATTATGGTTATCAAAAAATCACATCACAGATTGCCTCGGCGCTCTCTCTTCCCCTCTTTGTTTTTTTCTCTGTGTCTCACTGTGTGTGTTTGTGCTCTTGCAGAAACCTTTCGTGTCCAAAAAGTCAACTGCTGACTGAGAAGAAAATGCAGCACCAGACTCTTCCATCAAGTTTCATGTGTTCAGCACGAAGGAGGATTGTCAGTGGTCCAGTCCAGGAACACTGCAACTCTAGAGAAGCGAAGTTTCTAATGAAATGTTGTCTCATACAGCCACTTAGAGAAAGAATCTTTCAACCCTGATCATTGTTGAGGGGCTGAATTAGACAATCTGAAAGCCTTATGTTTTTATCCATAAGGTGTTTTTCTATACCTTCACAGGATGAGAGGAGAGGCATCTCTCACTTTTCACACAGCAGATGAGTTTGTGTCTTCATTAGCAGCAGGCCAGGCCAAGTTAATACCAAACACAGCTGATGCTGCCTGCATAAATAACATCTTAATGAGGTTCTACACACTGATTAGCCAGTAGCCATGCAGTACTTAACAGCCAGTGACAAGCTACAGCAGCCACGTTGTTCATGTGTTTAACATGTCTACTTGTGTTTGATACACCATTCAGCATTAATGTCAGTTAGAGCATGTTTTTATGTAAGTTCAACTTTGATTCAACCCTCTATAGACTATACATGAGAAGATACTGCATATCTGTTAGTATGTTACTCTAGTTTGTGGTCATTGCAAACGGGGAGATATGAGAAGAACAGAGCCACTGTTAAAGTTGTTTTTTATGACATGTTTTTCCTACAAAGACAAAAACGTCAACAAGGAAATTTTGCCATGCAGGTACTCGTTCACCATATTGGTAAAGTAATTTTCAGGAGTGATACAACACACAGTTACTTCTCCTAAATAGCTCCACCTGAGCCGCTGAAACTATCAGCAAGAGATAAGTGGGAAAGTGTTTGACGTCTAGAGAAATATGTTGTTCCTTTGATTTTACGTTGTCTGGCGTCTCATTTTCTGGGTATATAATCTGGTTTGGTTAATTTAACACCCATTATCAAACACTCAGCACTGATCTTACGTTAACCGCACACTAAACAAACCAAATGGAAGCAAAAATCTCCTCTAACTCATTAAATGGTTTGCCCAGATGAATATTTCTCCTTTATCACAGCCCAGTTCCTCATAATCTTTAGCTTTACAACCAGAAACATAGAATCTATGCACCATTTCTTTATCAAAAAGCATTTTGTCCTCTATCATTTCATTCAGGTAATGATTTCCAGAACTAACTAATAAAAATATTCAAATTTGTTTGACATAACTTCTAATTTGTGTCTGGGCCTGTAACAGTCTACATGCTCCAGTTTGAACAAATGCCTCCTCTGTGTGTTAGCGTGTCTTTTTATGTGTCACAGTTTATTTGTGTCTGTATGTACAGTGTGTTTGTATCCGTCTGCATAAGAATGCCTGAGTGAGTGTTGAATACAGTCTATGACTCTGAGTGTGTGTGTGTGTAGTCGTGGCCTGTGGTAGTGTGTGCCCCTCCTGACCTTGAGAACAGAGCACCAGCTTGTCAGTCTGAGAGCTATAGCTAATGCTAATGCAGAGAGAATAGCCCCATAAAGTGCAGATCTCTCATCCACTGCGGTTTGAAGTCTTTTACTTACTGGGAGGAAGAGCTGTCCAATGTCTCTTTTTGTTTCGTTCAATATCATTCTCTCACTCTTTATTCTCTGTCTTCCTGTAACTTTGTTGAATGTCTCTTTTTTCTCTCTGTCTTCTTCGGTTTCAATCCATGTCTCTGTGTAATCTCCCTTTTGTCTTTCGGTCAGTGTCTTTCTTTTGTTTCCTCTTCATGTCCTCTCTTGACCCTGCCAAGACTCGTCTCTTTTTTTTCCCGTTTAACTTTTTACCCATAACTTTTCACTAAATGTGTCTCATTTCTTTGTATTCCACCATGTTGTCATTTTCTGTTATTTCCATTCCTATCGTTGTGCGTGTACTACATGCCCAAATGTTATGCATATTCTCTGTCGATCCCTTCTGACCCTGTTGCCAGATGTTCTAACTGCTTCCACCGCTACTTTAAACTCTCCAGGTAACTTGGTCCGATGTCTGCCTGGGTCCTCGAGTGCTTCCAAGAAAAAAACATCTCAGTCTACCCTGATCCACATCAATGTTTTTTCATTGGCCTTCATTCCCTTTATTTTTTCATTCCCAAATGAAGTCTTTGTTATTTCTGCCTCAACTCTGTTAATTATTTTGTCTCTTCCTCTTCATTATACACCATATTCTTTACAAACCTCTCCATTTCCATGTCCCAAAAGTTAGGTCACGGTAATGAACAGGGTGTTGACCCACTGAGGGATTATTTCTATATAAGCCTGCTTGAAAAAAAAGTGTTTCAATGCTCCCATTTTGCCCATTCTTGCATTCTTCCTGTCTTCATTCTTTTTTGATTTGTCTCCATTTCTGTGTGTCTCTTGTTACTAAAGCTATAATTGCTCTTTTCTGCTTTGTGTTTTTGCTCCTGATTTTTTTTTACGCTGCTTGACACCAGGACACACAATACAGACTTCAGAATAGAAGAGCTGTGGAATTAAACCACAGCTGTACATCCATTGAGTCCTGAACTGAGAGGAAAAGAGAGAGAGTAATAGAATATCAGGCAGAAAGAAAGACAGAAAGATGCCATATTGTGAGTGGGTATGCCCAGCAATCCTGTTAGAGACTACTTCTGATTCTCATTCTGTTTGACTGCATTTTCAGAGCAGCCAGAGCGTCTTTCTCTGAGAAACTTAAAATTTAATTTGGGCCCATTGTTTAGTCTGCTTCAAATCCACAATCCATAATTGTATGAAATGTGCTAAAGCCGTGATCCATGATTGTGTGAGTGAGCCAAATTATCTGGTCTGACCTGGCTTGGTTTTGTAAGGACTGAACTCCATCTATGGAAATAAAAAGGAGACTTGAGGTGCATGTGTATATCATTAAATGCAGCCATTATGGTGAGATAATACTATTGGTGCTCATGCAGCGTCTGCATATTGTGCATTGCCATGAGCCCATAAGTGAGGCTCAGTGAAGTGCTGATAACTTTGGACTGACATTGAACAGAATCTGTATAAAAGTCATGAAAGTGTCTGCTGGTTTTTGATACCCATACTGAATATGATAACATTAATTAATTTGAATTATTGTTGTTTTCTACAGACAATTGACAGCATTTCTGCTGTGATAGATAGTGTTGAGTGGCGAGTGACAGGAAATGTGAGGGAGGAGTGAGGGCGTGGCAAATTCTTCAAAGCTGTTGGGCTTTCAAACTCATGATTTTCTTGTTTTATGGCACCTGTCTGTCTGCAACTAACACTTTCAATTAAAAAAATAAGAACTAATGATGGAGTGTTTTGTTTTGCATATTTTTTTTCACAAGTGTTTTTCTTCTGTTTATGTACAAATATGACCAAGTTTAGAGGCTGAGCATTGAAGTAGCCGCTGTGGCCCATTTTGATGTTATCACTATATGTGATTTTTTGTGTGTGTGTATGTGTGTATGTGTGTTTCTTGATGTGATGATAGTGGACAAAGTGCTGGGAGCTGGAGCTGTCAACCTGTCACACACTGACAGATATGCTGCTCGTACACCGGCCAGGCAACGCCACATGGATGCACACATTGTATGTGTGTTTGTGTGGACTTGTGTGTCTGTGCGTGTTGGTCATATGCAGTCTAGGCATCGCCAGAATACCCAGGCACGTACTTTATACCCAAACTCCTGTATGTGTGTCAGAATGAGAGAACACATCTGTCTGTCTGTCCATCCGTCCGTCCGTCTCTACACAGTCGCCCATAAAGTTGGAATAATTTTGCTTTCAGACACATTCTTTTTTTTTTATTCCTATCATAAAGGTTAATATGGTTTAATTTTCACACTGATATGTTTGGAAGGGAGTGATCAATAAAGCTTTGAGAAGACACACTTTATCTATCAAAAATGAAATCACATTGTCACAATTATTCATGAGAAGAGGTAAAAACATATTTTATTCCAACTTTATGGGCGACTGTGTATCTATCCACACACACACACACACACACGCAAACACACACACACACACACACAGAGTCCCTGATCTCTTGTATGACCAGTAGGCTGACAACACGCTGGTTTCCCTTTGGCTGAACCCTCAGAACTGAGGATTCTGGGTAGAGCGAGGATTACCAACCATCCGGGAGAGTGATAGTGTATGTGTTTTTTTTTTTTTTTTTTCTGTGTGTGTGTCTTCTTGCATAGAAAGCTCATTTTCAGTCAGCATTAGTTTTTGCATGCAGACGTTCATGTGTCTATTTCATTCTCCCAGTGGTTACACTCGTGTGTGCATGGTGCCTCAGTGTGTGTGTTTGTGTATGTGTGTGATTTTCGGAGTGTGCTGGCAGAACAGATGGCGTCGGGTTGAGAGACCCAGTGTGAGGTGAGACATCTCCCACTGAACTCCGATACACACACACATTTGCAAAGATCCATCATTAATATCATTATCATAATATTCTCAGTGCGACGCAGCCTGTCTGTCACAAATATGATTACTCCTATCATTCTCACTGTTACACTGTAATTATTTAACTACCTTTGTGTAAGGAATCATCCATGCCATCATTTGTACCTGCCACGGCATTGTAAAAACAATTTGGTGTTATCAGTCATAATTGCCCTTTCAGTATAATTAATCACTTATACTGCTTTCATTATAGTATTTTTATTTGAATAGCTTTGGGGATTCTACCATTAGCCTGCTGGTGAGAATAATTAAGTACCCAGTGTTAAGTACTCAGAGTTTGTAATCTCATATTTTTAACTCAGATTGTGCAGATTAGAAGGGATTTTCTTTTTCAGTTCATGATGCAAGATAGAGATGAAGGATGAGGCTTTCATGAAATCTGATCTGTTGGTAACTGATAGAAAAACAGGTTGCATCATCTTCCTGTAAAACAACTCATTTTACAGTCCACTCGAGTGAGGGATTTCTTCATACAGTGGAAGGTTTGATTTCACTGCATAACACTCGATCGTCTCTGACTCCTGCCTCTTCATTTGTGTCAAGGTCTGACTCATCCAGCAAACACTCTGTCAGTGTGAGATGTAACTCTATGACCAACTCCATGACTAACCTGCTTTACTGGGGTCAGTGGTGTTCTCCTCTCCTTGTCTGTCATGCACTACAGCCTGCATCTGTCAGAGTATGTTAGGCAAACAATTTGAATGTTTTAATCACTTACTAATGATTATGTTGTTTGTCTTATAAAGCATGGGCTGAACATAATTCAGTATTCGAATGGCCGACTGACTAATTGTATAATTCAAAAGACTTGCAGGCTGGATGGGTTGTTGTTGGACTGACTGACTGGCCACCTGCCTTAGTAGCAGACTGGCTGATTAACAGGGTGACTGACTGAAGTACATTCACAGATGGCTGCATACATAAAGGCAAGGAGCCTAAACACACACACACACATACATTAAAAATATACACAACATACCCAATTTCACTGCACACTGTGTTTAATATGGAATTGTTTATTATGGGTGTGTTTCTCTCTTTGTATGTGTGTGTGTGCGTGTGTGTGTGTGTGTGTGATGTAGAAATAAATGCATTTACAATTATCTTAAAAAGTAGCAACATATCACAGGAATGTCATTCATTAGACTTTGATAGTCTTGTGTGTTGCTTCATCATTTGTGTGTGTGTGTGTGTGTGTCTGTAATAGTGTTGTTTTCCTCGTTTAGCTGGCTGGAGCTCTTCTGTCTTTAAATGATCCACTCAGCTCTCACAGTTTAAATGGTAATTAAACAGTAGTTCCGCTGTCAACATCACACACACACACACACGCGCGCGCACACACACACACACACACACACACACAGACTCTTTTTTGCACACATGCACCCACAGCCCCTGCTGTTTAAATGGTAATTAAAGAGTCATCCCAGTATCAACATCTGGGCATACTTATAAAGAATGACATTAGATCACACACACATACACACACACACACTCACACACACAGACAAGTTGCAAGCTGCTCATAAGTGTATTACAGAGCCTCTCAGTCACACTTGCTCTCTGCTCATCTGCCTGCACTAACACATGTAACATTGATGCAGTGGCAAACATTTCATTTTGGTCAAAGGCTTGAAACTGCACAAACCCAGACACTCGTCTCGTTTTTGTGGTTATAAACACACACAGAGATACACACAGACACACACATATACACACATGGTTGAGGGAGGCTCCACTGGTGCTTATTAGAGAGGATTACCACACTGACACATCTTCATTAATCACAGAATCAGACAGAAGGACACACACACACACAGTGGAGGTGTGACTCAGGTGCCTGCCAGCCCTTGGGCCCCCCTATGGAAAGCTCAGCTTACCCTTGTCTTTTTGTCGCTCCTCCCTTTTCCCCTCCATCTATCCCTTCATTCATCTCTCTCTTTCCTCTATGTGATCTCCATCCCTGCTGCAACCCAATCACATCATCTTCCCATCTCCCTCTCCTTGTCTCTCTTCCAGTCCTCCTCTACATTTCCCTCACTCCTCTGTTGTACGTAATACATGCTAATGCTAGATATATGCTTATCAAAAGATAGAAAGATCAGACACTTGGCAGACCCCTGTGAGATCTAATACACATTATATCCTGATAGATTTGTGGTATATTCTGCTCTGCTTTGACTCCTCTTACTACAAAATCTACTCATCTATGTCTGTCTAGTCGTTCTACACATAACACACATGATGCCCAACTGCTTCTTGACCTTTAGCCATTTTCATTCTGAAATGAAATAATGGATTTTTTTAACTAACAAATGAGATGGACAAAGATGGTGTGACTGTACTGGGTTGGATTGAAGTATCGCCCACATTGGTGCAGCTACAAGACAGAACTCCTTTTCTTTTAATCCTCCATGTAGTCAGAGAAAAACTGAACAGTAGTCAAAGAGTTATAAAGAAAAATATTTTACATTCAATGATATCTGTTTGCATGAGGTTTCACCTGATGGGGTTTGTGTTTGTGTGTGCATGTGTGTGTGTGAGCAGCATATGTCCAGTATGCAAAGTGAGTTTAAACACATTCAGTGACTCCCCTTCATTACACCCACAATGACGGTTCTGTACTTTTAAAGAACTGATTATAGCAAAATCATGGATGAGCTTTAGGTTGGACATTGTGGATGCAAGATGGACTTTGTGTGCTGGTGAGCGCGTGTCCAAGTACATGTGCATGGATGTGTGGTTAACAGCATGCACTGTATATACAATGTGTCACTATACTTGTGTGTCTGTCTCTGTCTGTCTCCCCCCTGCCTGTATATTTTTTCTGCTGGGTGTCCAGGGAACAATAAAGATAAAGCAGATGCCAGCAGATGCCCTGTTTAAAGATTATCAGCCTCTCTCTCCATACTGTTAACACTCACCAGGGACAGAGCAACATTTAACACAACCCATTTACACCACACAACACATGGCAATGTGGCTCTGAAAGACAAAGTAAAGCAAAGGGGGGAGACTGGAACAGCAGAGGGTAAATAGGGAAGGATGGGGGGATAAATGGAGGAGAGAAAATAACAAATACACAAGATACCAGATGAGTGAGTGATGAGATCGCAGGGTGGGGTTTTAGTGCTTATATTAAAAGAACAAACGCCACAAGAAGAATCATCATACAGAGTTAATAGAGCCATAGAAAATGAGAAATTTGAAAACTGGCTGCTGGTAATGTTTATCTAAAACGTATCTGGTATTGAGTTGATCTAGAAATCCCTAATTACCTGGTTGCACTGTTCTGTCCTTTTCAAAGTCCACTATCCTACACTCACATGAACATGAGCGCTGGGGACATTTTGGGAATAAAAAAAAGTGACTCCAGCTGCAATGTTAGGGTTACACACCTCCAAAATATCTTCATGATTTTTTTTAATGCACCACATGCCAACTAATCTAATTTCATATAATAATAAATATCAGAGGAAACTGCTAACATCACAGTAACCTTTAGTCCCACGGACCAGCTTGCATGTACAGTATCCGTTCATGCACTCATTCACAGACACGTTTTATTTCTTTCAGCTCAACCCATCATGTTCACAAAAGATCAAAGTGTGTCTTTCTCTGCTGCTCTTTCTGGCTCTTTCTGTCTATGCCAGCTCCCTCAGAGAGCATAATTACCAGCACAGAACGATAACACCATTAATAACTGCACACACAGTCAGAATGAGACAATTCCCAGCGCAAGACTCATTTCATGCTTTGACAATTCCTCCAGGAATCATGGCACACAAAGAAGCAAAGACCACTTCAGGATTTGTTATATTCCTACTTCTGTCTGAAAAAGAGTTCAGGACTCTTCTGTTCTGCTTTCTTCTTCTCTTTTAATTTCCTTTCTTCTCTTCCTATCGCTGCCCTGACCTCCCTTTGTTCCAGCCAACTTTTCATCCATCTGTCTATCCAACCATTTATTTTCTTCCTCTCTTCTAATACATACATTATTTGTCCCCATTTCCCTGAGTCCCTCCCTTCACCCATCCCTCTGTCTGTCTACTACTTCACAGGCCATAAATATCTAAAACTGCTTTATCTTAGCGCATTCCCCTGTCTCGTCCTCTTCCTCCATCTACCTGTTTGTGTGTCCATCAACTATTTGTCCTGCTGTCCTTCCATCTCTCTCCCTGTCTTGATCCTTTCATTTTTTTTATTTTGCCCTTCCATTGATCCATTCTTCCATCCATCCATCTGTCCATCTTCTAGTTTACAGGTCGTAAATCTACAGAGCTGTTTTACCAGAGTGGCGTCCTCTCTGTCCCTACATGGGCCACACCACGTGTGTGAGTGTGCATCTATAAGTTTGTGTGGTAAATTACGCACTGTATTTGACCACACATATTTATTGTGTGTGTCCCATTGGGGGTTCATGCTGTTAGGGGTATTCCACCCCTCTGTAGTGTGTTGGACTTTATTTTGGGAATATTTCTATAAATCATTTTGTCATTTACACATGCAGTGGCATTCTGGACACCACTGATTTGGAGTGAGGGGGTGTTTTATAAATAAACGGAGTGGCCCAGAAATACACACAAACACACACACACACACACAATGTAAACACATACCCGCCTAAATGTGCGACCACATAAACACACCACACACTCTCCCTCTATACTGTGACATGGCCATAATTCACCCCCCGCTACCTGGTAGTGTGAAATATGACAGCCCCACAGTGCTGAGGTGGTGTGTGTGTGTGTGTGAGTGAGTGTGTGTGTGTGTGTGTGTGTATGTTTACGGTATGCGATGACAAGAGTCCACCCCAATGTCCTTGTCCGTCTCTCAGTAAACTTTTCATTGGGTCAGACATTAGCATAGGTGGCTAACTATAACCTGCATGATGGATGGAGCCACAACTCTATCTGTGATGTGACCCATGCACAGAGCCTCAATGGATAGAAAGGGCACTTCCTGGTGGATCATGCTAATGCCTCTGGTGCGACTGGGATGGTCACAGCAGAATTTCAATAATGTTGTCACTGAGCCTGTCTGTGGAAACTGCAAAATATTGCTGTAATGTTTAAAAAAAAAAAAATGAAAAGCTATATGAGTATAAGTGACACTAAAATGAATGATGATTGATATTGATGATTGGATGATGATTCAAACAATAAAATAAAACAAAAGAGGAAAATTGCACCATTTTCTCTATTTAAGGTACTGTAAAATTTTTGATACCAATCAACTTGATCAATATTCGACAGCTTAGCACGTCTTATGTTTGCTGTGCTGCACACACACTTGGATATTAATCATCCCGCGAACAAATTTCTCCTTTTCTTAACAATAGTTTTTTCTAACCTTGACATATACTTTCCAATTTTTACAGAAAGGTGCAACCAAGAGCGCAAGACTTAAGAAGAACTGGACTGAGCTTAAATAAGGTTATGTAATCATACAAATGATTCTCAGTCCCACTGCTGAGCATTTGTCTGACTCTGGAAGCAGTTTAAGCCCCGTCTATACAATTTACAGTATCTCAAATAACAATAATGATAATATAATTATTGTGGGCAGTTGTGTGTGTTTGAATTAAAAAAACACGAATGCATTCAGCTTTGTATATCTATGTACTTTTTCAATAGAAAGTGCTGAATGACACAGTTTGGAAATGCTTGGAGTGGGGTCAGTGTGTGTGGTTGTGTGTGTGTGTGTTCAGGCCTTAGGCTGGTCAAATAGATTCTGAGCAGCTGATATCAGAGCAGGGCTTTCAGAGGGGATTTTAGGAGAGCTGAGAGCGACTACCTTTCTCTGAATAGACAAGAGGGTCTGCAGGGAAGAGAGAGAGACAGTCAGACTTACAGGGAGAGAGTGAGTGAGCCTGCAGTATGCTTCCTCTAATTAAGGTTTCATCCTTACAGATACAGAGGATAATCATGCTTTTGGCAATTACCACACAAACACACACATTCATGAACACAAATACAGCCACAGAACTGCCGAAGCAGTATTTATTGCACGTAATTGCGATTTGTACTAGTAATAGTATGCATTAGTAATTTTGTTAAAATACCAGTATATTTTATATTGATCTGGTACTGTGTTAATACAGCACAGTTGTAATCATGTTTGAATGTTTTTTGGAGCATTACTTGTCAGAAAATTGGAGTTATAATCATGATCAAGCCCTGAACCCTTAAAACAGAAAGACACTTCACCTTCCCCACATGTCTCACTTTCCAGACAGATTCCCATTGCTGCATCTCTCCAACCATTCAGTCATCCCCCCTACCACCTGCTGACTCCATCCCCTTCTGTATGGTCATGGCCAATCACGGTCAGCCGTGTTGTTAAGGGATTAGTGACAGCCCAATCGGACGGCCTCCTTCAGCTTCTATCGCCTTGACTCACCAGGGAACAAATAAGACACACAAGCCCACATCACTGGAAAAAGCACATAACACCAGCAGTCCAAAACATTCTCGATGGGAGTGTGGGACACGCTGAGGGCTTAGCGCTATGAGATGATGGAGGCCTGGTGTGTATGTGTATGTTTGTGGTGTCTGCATGTGCATTTGTCTGCATCTGCTGTGCATTTTCAGAATCACAGAAAACAAAAACATGTTTTTATGGGCATATGTGTGTGCGCATGTGCATATATATATGTATATTATAGGCAGGTATGTACTTAGATTGTGTGTGCGTGTGTGTTTGTCTGTTCATTTCATACACACTAATGTAAATGCCAGGAACAGGAGGAAGATGATGGCAGTACAGATGATGGGGAGATGGGAAACGGATGATGACAACAGTCCTTTGGATTGAAATTGATGTCACATTTTTTCACTTTAAAGAGACTCCTATAATACACAACCCCTTGTTGTGTGTGTCACGGTGTGCAGGAGTGACTGTCAGTCAGAGAAAGACAGAATGTATCTATGTATATGTATGTTACATGGTGTACTAAGGTAATACAGCAATTTAACATCCCACTTCACTGCTGTCATAGGCAATTATGCAGGCTACAGTAGATGCAGTATAAAAGCATGTGACATTTGTGTGCAACTAAACATCAAAACTGCGTCCACATACATACAGCACCATCACACAAAGGTCAAGGTATACAGGTTGCCTGTTAATTGATATGTGCAGCAAACATGTACATATAAAGCAAGCATGGAATTAAAAATAAAATGTACACGCACGCACACAATAACATGATGACAGAGTACATAATTATCCAGTTATCAGTGAGACAGTGCTTCTGCCCTTCTCTGGACCACTGGAGTGTGTCATTACGTTTCCTCACCACCCCATCCGTCACATACTGTAAGCTCTCTCACACCCACCCACCCACACACACACACACACACACATACATACATTTTAGACGGAAAAGATCATAGCTCATTACTGTTAAAAAGCCTAAAATGACCCTGGGCACAAAAGATTATAGTAAGTTCAAGGATCTCCTCTCTTTATGACACTGGTAATGCTGTAATTGTTCTGAGACCAGGAGGCTTCAGTGGCATCTTCATTCAGAGTACAATATGTTTTATCTGATGGACACATCTGAAGGCAAAATGGCTTAGTGAACATACCATAAAGTGTATCTCCACAGGATCAATAAGGTCAGTGTAGCGCTCCCCTCAGTAGAAGTATTAATAAGGGCAGGGCTTTTGGGTTCTTTAACTATATTTAACAACTTATTTTAACCCTGATTAACTCAGTTTTAAATGTTATCTTGGATCTCTTTTTAACATGCAGTTTGTTTTAATCGATCTATAACATTACCTTTCTTAATTTAAATTTTTAATAAAGATGTTTAATCAAATATGTCTCTTTATGTCTCTCCAAATGCAAACAAATGTATTCCCTGTTACCACTTACCCCTCACCCCATTACCATTACCAAGTCACACCACTCAAGGTTTTAGAAAAATAAGTCTTGATTATTTACTTAATGAAGAAATGATTATTTCTGCTGAAATGAGAAATGAAATAAAAATATGAATGTGTTTTTAAACCTTCAAAATGAAAATGTCCCTCTTTTCAGGAATACATAACAAATGACTTTTTTCAGGAAACTTTACTTTCTTTAACGCTCAAGTGCATAAACCAAAATATAAACACTTTTAACCCTCCAAGGGATTCACTTAGAAAACCACAATTTTCCAACTTAAACAAGGAAAATCTGTAGGCCCACACACACCTTAACGCACCGTCTCCTACAGCCGGCCACTAAAGTTGTTTCAGACAAACTGCACCGTAGCAGGCCTGATTCAGTGTTTGTGTTCTTAAGGACCCAAAACTCAAAGGCCGCTTCGCCCCTCGGTGAGCCAAATGAAACACGAGGTACCTGAGTTCATGTTCCTGGCTTGTCCCTCCTCCAGCAGCAACCGGTGTAGGATCAGCAGCAGATCAGCGTCTCACCACGGACTCCGTTGATGATCTGTTCTCCTCCCGCGACGCACAGAAGAACCCATGAATGACGTCCTGGATGCTCCACGCGGACTGACTCAAGCCTGCACGTCACGGTGGCTAACGTTAGCATTAGCGGCAGCTCAAAACGTAAACAGACTCTGAACTTCGTGCGGAAATTCTTCCCGTTTCTCAGCATGCAGCTTGTCACTCCTCTCGCTGACTGTCGTGCAAACAATCATAAGACACAAGTTACAGGCTGGCTTGTTCACTTCTAACTTCCAAAATAACACAGAAAGTCTCAAACTGTCAAAAACTGTCAGTCCCGTTGGATCAGGCAACTTGCTCTGACTCTGGCTGCAGTCGATGGGTGATCGATTCATCTGCACTGAAAAAACTATTCATAACTATGTGAAAATGTGTCCGTATATAGCTATTACTTTTAACTATTAACTATGCATAATGCTATTATAATGTTTCTTTTGTAGAAAAGTACATGATTAAAATTATTTTTAATCATTCCTCATCAAGGATGTTAATAGCATGAACTATGGCCTTATGAATAACAACAGCACCTAAAAATCACTACACATTTCTTTTATATGAATTTATTCTTATATCAAAGAAAGAGATGTGATCCATGAAGGAGAAGGGAGGGCTTGGGCATCTGACTAATGCATAGCCTTAACATTTCAGTACAGTGCTGTTGGAATAATTACTTCTTAAGTCTACATTTATCCAATTCAAACAGAAAACATAGATGCTCAGTTTGTAAGAGGCATGACTATTCAAACTGTGCTTAATTTGCAGAGTGGAGTAGAGTGAGTGACACAATTAATATCTCAATTGCACTCAGTCATAATTTGCCATCGTAACCCTGCACCAGTCTTGTGGTTGAGTCCTGTCAGTCTGGTCTATTCTGGGACTGTGAACCTGGATCTGCCTCCTCTTTCTCTCCCTTTATCTCTCATTTCCTTTTCTTTCTCTCTGTCTTGGTGTTAGTCTTTTTTAATGTCTCTCTATCACTCTCTCCCTGGCTGTCTGTCCTCTGTCTCTGTTTCTATGTCTGGCTCTCCCTGTCAGAAGATGAGGTGAGTATCTGTTGTCTTCTAATTTGGGTATGTGTGTGTGTACGTGCACACGCGCGTCTGTGGTCCATCCGGTAGTTTGGTGTAGATTTCAGCCTTCAGTGACCCAGTGTGACTAAAGGAGTCTTAGGTTGCTTTTGTGGACAGAAAGAGAAAGAACACTAGAGGGGGGCAGTGGGGGTGGGGGTGGGGCAGTCAACAAAAGAAAACAAAGAGCACACCTTACCCTAAAACCAGAACCTATATCCACAACTCACATTATTTTCAGATCATTTATTAGTGCCACAGGGCTAAAGCTCCGAGGCACTGGAGGACTCTACACATGCTTTTTTCAACAGTTGTAGACAAACTTATCATCTCTCTTACAATGTGCTCAAAAGAGACTTACAGCACTTGACCTATGGACTTCTGAATGCAGTCAGATCCCTTCCAGCTGACCATGAACTCCAATACAAAGATTTCCCAAAGAAAGCAGAAGTGCTCCCTGCTTTTAACATGGGTTTCCAAAGTATTTACTCTAGAAACACCAAAAACATATCAAAGTGTTTGGGAAGGTCTCTCCCATCTCCAAAGAGAGACAGCAGCCGGGCCAGCCATCAGCCTAAACTGGCAGATGGTTGAGCCTGCCACCAGTCTCCCATCTCCAAAAAGAGACAGCAGCCAGGCCCAATATCAAACTCAACATACTAGCCAAATGGCCATATTGCCCTGACTGGGATTCACACCCCACTCTCCCAATCCAAAGTCAATGGCGTTAACCTTTGACCTATCCAACTGTATGTGGTGAGCCCTCAGGTCCACCATACTATTATCTTATATTACACTTCCTGATAACACCTACTAATAATGACACAAAACATGTTACATTGTGATCATGATCCTGGACTGAATGGCCAGTCTGTTCAGGTTATATACCTTTTCTTTTACACAGTCTTGCTTTTTCCGTTTGACTCGATGTGGTGCTTTGTCTTTCTCGTGGGTTTGATTCCCACGGTGGCAGAGATCCTGGAACTATGACACCAATATATAGAAAAAATCATTGAATACACTGCAAGGTGAGATGGGTTTTGAGTAATCTTTACAGAGAAACGGATCTGGACAATTTATTCACATAAAGCAACACTGTAGCACTGTGCACCATACATACATCATGGTATTGTGACATTACAAAGCTGATACAAAAAGCTTTGTGTGTTTGCATATAGATGTATGTGTGTGTGTGTGTGTGTGTGTGTGTGTGTGCGCACGCACGCCTCAGCAACCAAAACCCTCGATGGTAATTACAGTCTCTAAAATCTAATGCCATCAGACAGGCTAAAGTACTCTGGCATTCCCACACACACATACACACATTCATATACACAGACTCACACACACACATGCTTTAACATTAGCCCCCAGCTTCAAGCTTCTATACTTCACCCCCCTGTTCTCATCCCCCTTTTCTTTCTTCTTCCTGTGTCTATATCTGTTATCGGTACTATTCAATAAACCTGGCACACACACACACACACACACAGAGTACGTCTGACACCCCCTCTGGCGAGACACAGATGCCCTGCTCTGCTCTTTTCTCTCTTCTCCTCCCTCTTGCCATGTTTGTTGGCTGTCTGTCACGTACTGACAGTCAGAGGTGCATCTTTATATACTGTAGTGTATCCCTGGTGCGCCTCAATGAGCAGAAAGTTCTCTCTATGTCATGACGGTTGGACATGAGACAGACATTAAATACTTTATAATATCAATAGTAATAATAATAATTATCATAAAAAATAAGTAGGTTTTGCATGTAAATGACTAAAGGCAAATACCTCATTGGAAAACATTTTTTAATTATGAAAGAAGATCAAGAGCAAGAGAAAAACAAGAGAATATGACAGTTATGTGTTATGTTTTTTACCTGATTTGTCTAATGTTTGTTTTGTCAGACTGGTTTGTGTAATAGTTTTTGGAATTCAAAGGCAGCCTTTCAACATTAGGCATGTTTTTGCTTTAAATACAGATGCCTACTTTGGTAATTAATCTGTTATACTGTAAAATGCAATAAATAACGAATAAAAAAATCCATTAAAATGTAAAAAGAGATTCTAGACAGTAAGGGGAAGAGACAGAGACTTTAACTGAAGTGAAGAGAATGCAATACTGATCAAAAAAAAAAAAAAAGTCAAGATTGTCTCCTATTATCTGATCTGACAGTAGCCTTACAAACATATACAGGCCCATGACCTGTAGGGCCCACATAGATCATGCCAGAGAGCAGGCCTGCCAACGGCCTCATCCCATGACGGGGCCCTCCTCCCTGGGTTGACTGGCTGCCTGGTCTGGCCCCGAGACCTACCAGCCCTCACCTCTCTCTCTCTCCCTCTCCCTCTCTCTCGCTCTCTCTCTCTCTCTCTCTCTCTCTCTTCCACATATGGGCTTAGAGGCGCGCACACACACACACACACACACACACACAGGGCAGGCACAGGGTAGGAACCTAGTGGTGACCTGGCAGTGGAATCAGAGGGTGAGAACAGACTCTACCCAAACTGAACTGACCTCTAATTAGTGCTCTTGGCAAAGTGGCCCTTCCCAAACACACTCACACATAGACCTACACGCATGAACACACACACACGCTTGAGGGTGTAATTTTGTGTGTGTTTGTGATGTGCACACAAATTGTCCATGTGAACAGCCTGTGCATCGCAGGCCTTTCTCTGAAAAATTACTGCAATGTATACCAAAAGTCTTGATTGAAAAAAAAATGAAACAGAACTGAGTCATGTTCTTCTTCTTTTTTTTGTCAACAGATTCCTTTTTGTTTCTTCTTTGTCTGGATACTGTTCCTCATTTATTCTGATTGATTACATTGACCAACTCATGTTGAATTGCTTAACACAGTCCACCCATCCCTATATCCCCCCTTAAACCCTTTTTCTATACATTTTCCAGTTTAACATTGTATTCATTAGATTTGACCCACAGTATCACTGCCTTAACCTCCTCTCTCCTCTACTCTCCTCCTCTCCATTCTCTTCTGCTCCGTTCTCCCTCAATTTTCTCCTTGTTTTAGAGACACTATCTAATCTCTCTCAGGGACAGGGCCTGTCTACGCTGCTGAGGTCCTGGCCACGTTGTATATTCATTGAAAAAACACAGCTTAAAAAAAGAAGCAGTGTTTAGGGTGAAAACTTCAGATTGTTTATTGATTTTTATTTGTGCTGTTGAATAAGTCTGTCTGACCATGATGTCCCAGTGGGGGCTTCACTTGAGGCATTGCATTAGGCACACTCATGCAGACACAGAAACACAAGAACATGTGCTTAGACAGCTACAGGAGGAAGCACATATATTGTGTAAACACACACACACATAAGGTTTTGATCTGACAGATTTACCAGACACAACAATATGTTACAAAATGCATCCTAAAAGAAACACCTTGACATTTTAGTTTCATGTCATAAAATACAGATTTAAATCAATCACAAAATGTGAAAACACCAATAGGGATGACTGCAGTCTAGGGGCACTGTATAGCGACAATGAAATCAAATCGATCAAAACAACGTTGCACTTTATTGGCTTATGTCTCCCGTAAGAAAAAAAAAACAAAGAGCAGTGACCTCAAGGTTAGAGATGTGAGCTTGTGAATGAAGAGACACCAGTAGAAAAAATCTGATTGTTTAAGTGAGATGCAGTACTTGGGGTGCTCAGGACAGACTGCTGTGTCTCAGCTGCCCCAAGAGGCTCAGGGGGTCAGGCAGGTCATCCACTAATCGGAAGGTCGGTGGTTCGATTCCCAGAAGTGTCTTTTGGCAAGATACTGAGCCCCCTATTGCCCCCAGTGTATCACTGGTGTCTATGTTATTGAAGCGTAGAGGAAAAGCACTGTATAAATGTATGAGTCAATGAATGAACGTGTTAAGGCTCAGCAGTTTTCCTCATGTGTTCTCACTGTTTTCCCCTTCTTCATGTGAACGTGTCCCTCTATTGTCCCTCTGTGTGTTGTTTGTCAGAAGCTAGGTGGAGCCACACTGATCTCTACACCTGCAAGTCACCAGCTTATCAACCTTTAACATCTTTGAGTGGACAATTAGACTAGAGAAGTACATAAATGCAGTCCATTCACTGAGCTGTCCTTAAGCAAAGTATTTAAAGGGGAACAATGCAAGTCTGGATGCTTTTTTCTCTACGGAGCTCCCCCTACAGTTTCAGGGTGTATATTTTCACTCACCACTAACCCTCCTCCCTCCACCCCTGTCCACGAGCATTTGTTTTCAAGAAAGCCACTGGGAAGGCAATCCATGGAGCAATGTCTTCCGAGGTGGGTAACGTTAACAAGAGATTATGGATTACTGACTGTGTTTGTGTCGTAACGTAAAGCAGTCCATGTTTCTCACAAGACAAGATCTGGGGACATCAAGTTGGAGGTGTTGATCTTTCAAAGTTGGTTTTCAGGAAAAAGACACTAGGGGGAAGGCAGAGAGCCTCCATTCTCCCCATAACAAGTCATTTAACCATTACAATTACTCCGAAGCTGTTTAATGAAGGTAAAAAAATCTTGCATAGTTCCCTTTTAACCGCTGAACTCTCAGCTGTGAATTGTTCATAAGTGCAGCTATACATTGAAACAACTATCTCTAGAGAAAATAAATGTTTAAATAGGATGGTTGAGTGGTCAGCACATCCTATGTTGGTATGACCTAAAGTGGTGAGTGCTGGTTCGACTCCCGACTGAGATGATCATTACCACATATCATTCCCCTCAGTTGCTCTCCCTGCTTTCCTTTCTCTCTTCACTGTCTATCTACAGTAATAAAGGCATAAAATGCCTGAAAAACATCTTTCAAAATAAATGTTTTAAAACGGTGTTAAAAGTAGAAAGATAAGAGATCACTCCATCTGGTTCATGGTGGTAGGACAGAAGCAGTAGCTTCAAGTCATATTTTTTAATTTCTAAAAATGTAACACTGTGTAATAATGTAATTGTTAATAATCTTTAAAGTCACAATTGGACCATGAGATTTCAACAGCTGTCCTGTATCCAGCACCAGAAACAAAAAGAAAACAAAATGACAGAGTGTAATTAGGAAATCCAATAAAACGCTCAGAGGAGGGAATGATAGAATGTGAACATTTGGATTTCCTTCAAGTCATTCATCTGCATCTCATAACAGACTGGGTGCGCTGGCCGGCTAATGACGACGGCAGATGCTTAATGCCTTCTTCACAATACTGACGCCATAAAACACAAGGCAAACAGGCGTCACCCTTAAGCGCTGTCTGTCAAGCCATCACCTTAACTACACTGGCAACAGCACAATGAGTGGAAGGCGGGAGAGAATGGCAATGAATGTGTGTGAAAGTGAGAGAGAGCGAGGGGGGGAACAACCGAGATGGATAAAGAGAGAAAGATTAATTGACACTAAGAGAATGAGAAAGACAGAATGAAAGTGTGTATATGTGAGATAGACAGAGTGAGAGAGCTGGCAGATGAATGAGCAGCCTCTTAGGTAAATGGCAGGGAGTACTGCACTGTCTGTCTGTCATTTTGATTAAAGGTATCAGAGATTAAAGAGAGAGATCAAGGTTTGCTACATTGTTGATCTCAGTGGATTTTGTGAATGTACACCGTCTTAATCTGAGCAGATCTACAGAGCCCTCTGACAGCAGATCTGCATTTAAGTCTCCCCTGGCTACTGACACAGTTCATCTACCTGCAAAAATAAACACTGCTGAGTGGCTATTTTGACACATCTGCAACACATACTGTTATTGAAAATAATGGGTACTGCCATTGCCGTAGACTTTAGTTTTTTCTTTTCATTATTCTGCAATGACTGACTCAAGATTGATGAAGCTGTACAGGTTGTCGTTTTTTTGTATACTGTCCCATTAACAGGTGGCAGACTTCATGTGTGTGTTTGCAAAAATGTATGTTTCAAAGGCTCCAAGTTATTGTTCTGTATGTCTCAGTAATGCAGTAGTGTTAACAATGTCACTCAGAAAGCAGCGAGGAGAGAGTCTCATAGAATAATATAAAACGCCCTGGTTTTACAGGTGCTCCAGAGAAAATGTGGATATATAAAAATACAATGAAATGATTTCTTTTTTTAAAAAAAACGAAGTACTGTGTGGAGACTTTAGATAAAGAGTAAAATATGAGTCCAATTGGGATACCACTGTGCCCACATACAAGTGTGCAAGTTAATGCAGGAGGAACTTGAGGATGCACCACATCACTTGGGCCACAGGAACTGAAACACTGAATGGTAAGACTGATAATAAAGCTGGTGAATAATTATGTTGCTGACTGGTGTCTTTTCATGCGACCCGTCTTAAATACAAACAGTGATCACAACTAGAGATGCTCTGATACCATTTTTTCCCTCCCAATTCTGATACCTGTGCTGTGGGTATCGGCCAATATCGATACAGAGTGTTATATATATATCTATATAAATCTTTTCACATTGACTGTCTCACTGTAAAGGTTTCCTGGGAGACAAGGCGTGGCCGTTAGCATGATTAGTAACACCTGTGTTCCTCCTACCACTGACAATGTGACAGTTTTGTGCTGCAACAGGTGTGTCGGATCCCCACACACAAACAGCAGAGTTACACTTCCACAGGATCACTACGATGTTTCATTCACACAGGAGGCAGGAATCAGCTACATCCAACATTTATCCTTGGGAGTACAGATACAGGTCAGGGTTTTTAGCTCTTTGCTACAGCTTTACTCTGCTGCTTCTTTTCCTGTATCACTGCGTGTGTGATGTTATGTGGAAAATATGTCTAGCCTATTTCTACAGAGTTACTTAGTGTGTATGTGCTGCCTTGATTATGGTCAATCAGCGAAAAAGATGCGGAGTGCTTTTTGTATTGAATGCATGTTGTAGGGAATATTGTGGAGTGGATGTGCATGTGTTGTATTAATTTTGAACTTTTGAGACATTACATTGAATGGTTCTGGTGTTGGCTGTGTGACTCAATGGCTGAGGCTCATGGCTGACATTTCAGAGGTCGTCTCTCTTTTTGTGATACTTGGTCTCTCGCAGTGATACAGTATGTTATATATCACAGATGCTGGTTATCACAGGTAGAGGTTAAGATGACGTTTGGCAAGATATTGAGATATTCTGTCACACATGTTGATGATGTCCACCATATCAAAAAACTAGAGAATTTGTGTATACATGTACATTGTGGAAAATAAATATCTGATCACCTACTAATTTTGTAAGTTTGCTCCCCCACAAAGGTCTAAAGTGGATGGTCTATTACGATAAGTTGATTTTAACACAGAGAGACAGAATACCAACAAAAAAATCCAGAAAAAAAACCCGTCATATAAAGGTTATAAATGAATTTACATTTGATCAAATGAAATAAGGACAAAAATCAGCAGGGGATCAAATACTTATTTTCCCCACTGTACATGAATGTCTGCCTATGAGTAAAACAGAGACAAAGATAGCATAGCTGTGCATGATTGCATGTGTATGCTCTTGCACGCACGTGTGGATGGCCTGTTTGTTTGTAAGTGCTGTCGTGTTTGTGCAGCTCTGCTGATGTGTGTGTGTGTGTCACACATCTGTTGCTGTGTGCAGTAATTTGCGTTCGCAGCTTGGCGCCCTAGTAATTATTCAGACACTACCTTTTGCTCCAACATTAAAAGACTTCATCTGGTGGACATGAAACAGCAGAGCACCCGATAAGGCTTCAAACGCTGCCTGCCGTCCAAAGAGAAACGGGAAAGGTGACGAGATGCATGGTGGGATAGATGGGATTGTTTTTCTCTGGAGGTTTGCTTTCACGTTGGTGTTATATCTTGTCTGCTGAAGCCACACCAGAAAATGTGTGATTACTGGACTCTAGAAAGGAGGAAAATTTAATTAATATCCTGACCCAGCTCTTGGAATAAATCATATGTATGATCCACTGTGCTATTTTATTTAGATACTTTAGAAGATGTACTGCTGAAGATGGAGCGGGATTGACAGGATGAGAAAAATATGCTATTCAAAACGCTAAAGTGTCAAGTTGCATCATGGGAAATAGTTAAATTTAATCCACACACACATGACTGCATCATATGTTTGTATGCGGTCATGTGCTGGTGTCATGAGATGCTCACCAAAGGAGCGAGGAACATGTGAATGACAACCTGCACCTCGCTTATAAAGATGAGCATGGATTCAGACAAGTACATTATGAAATTAGTTTGTTTCTCTAGAAACACATTCACACATTGTGGTGTCTTTTGGACATTTTTTTTTTTACACCTCTCTATCTTTTCCACTAATCTGAACTCTGAGGAGACACCACACCAGCTATTGAACTGGTTGTGTGGCTTTTTTCAGGGATATTGTAGAAATACAGTAGGTTGTATTTAACAAAAGAGGAGATGTGGTGTGAACAGCTCTACTGAGATGACACGTCTTGCTTTGTGCAATAACTCTCCCAATGATTTATTGTCAGAAAATAGCTCCAACATGCAACTGTTTTTAAGTCAGTATACTGCCATACTCTAACAAACATGCAGGCCACCGCGGGCCAAAACCGGCCAGCCAGAGGCACACAGGCTGAATTTGCCAAGTGTGAAAATTACATAGAAGACTAGAAGAGACATGATATTGTCAAAACTGCATGTATTTTTTTCAAGGAATTTCAGGTTGTTCATAATGTTCTGTAAAAGGACACTTCATTTCCTGTAAACATCTTAATAATTTGCACTAAAAGGGAAAAATTTATATTTCTCATTATTTACAGGTTATTATGCTATTATTTTACTGGCCTGGCCCACTTCAAATTGTGCTGTATATGGCCCCTAAACTAAAATGAGTCTGACACCCCTGCTGTAATACATCATACAGGGATTTAGAGGAATTCTATGATCCAGTGATTCTTCCACGCATGCACATTTTCCTCCACTGATCAGCTGAGTCCAACAGAGCTAAGATCAGTGCAACTGTGCAATCAATGAACAGAAAAAACATATGAAAAAAGAATATACTTCCAAAAGAAATGACAATTTAATTGCAAAATGAAGTTGTGTAAATATTTAAGTTGGAACATTGTTGTCAGTTTTTTTTATGTGGCTAACTACGTTTTTGACTTTTCCCCATCCACAGCAGCACATGGCAAAGCTACAGTACTGTGCTGATGCTTGGGGCTGACTCTCTAACCTGGACGCATGCTGATCTGAATCCAGGTAATACACTGACTAGATGACCACCACATCACTCAGTCTGACCCAGCACAGTTCACTCAGTGTCTGTTCTTTGTTTTGGTATCTGGTCTGGCAGCGCATGTGTGCATGTTGACCACTTGGCCAGCTATGTTCCCCAAACTGTGAGAGTTAAGACTCCAGAGATTCTCATTTTTGAATAGCTACAAAACTCAAGAAAACTCTTAAGTAGTTGTGTGCTGTGCTGCCAAGTTTGCAGCGGGGGTCCATCTTGCAGGACACCCACAAGTTTCATGCAAATGAGAAAATTAGGTTTTGCCCAGACAGTTTCTCCCTCTGGTGTGTACTTTAAAGCTATATATAACATAAGTGTTAAAGTGCTTTTCATGTTCATTAAAATGGTCATATGTACAAACAGGCTAATGAGTGAACTGAAAGGCCAAAAAGCATTATGAACGGGAATGTTCTGGTTTTTGAGAATGCAGACCTGCTGCATGCGACAAAACAGATGCAAAAACAGTGACTCCTGTGGTATTTTGGCTAAAGAATATATAAGATCACAGATACAGGATAATACCATGAAATGAAATGAGAACAAAAATGACTCAGTGCAGTGTTTTAGTATTCAGTCTGCACCCCATCAATCATTTCCTGTCCTTCCCAAACCACCACTAACTCCTTCCTAACATCAATTCATCTTGGATGCAATACATCCATGATTGCTGTAGAGGATCTTTGGTATGACAGCTAAGGCGGGCCAAGCTTTGCAATCTCTGATTGGCTGTGACATCATTTGCTGAAACCAATGGGAATGTCGAACGGAGTCACCGGCACGGAATACGAAGGAGAGCACGCGCTAAACATGAAACGCGCTGAGCAGAGACTGCAATCTTATTCCCATAATCACTAACTATAACTGTAGCTAATATCGATATATCGATCTAAGTAAGGCACTCGCGGACAAACAGTCGCTTGTTAAAATCGTCTAGTTCAAGGAGAAAAAAGCGCACGTCTTTTACTCAAACAGCCGCGGAGAAGTGACGGACCAAAGACAAGATGAAATTTGGAAGCAGATGTGATCCACGGGCCTAAGAGGTTGGCAAAGTGATGTGCGACCGCTCCATGTGTGAGACGTAAGTGTCCTGCTCTGTATTGTTGTGTTCGGCCAGCTGAATATTAGCATTTTAGTCAATCCCTTCGTACTAACTGGAAGGTGGGCTAGGTGATCAAACTTATGACCGTGCGCAGTTAGGCCTTTACATCTGCAGGATGTGTGCGACACTAAGCCTGTGTGTGCGCATGTGTGCATGTGTGCGTGTGTACATGTGCCGGTGTATATTTTGTGAAGAGCCTGTTTGTGCTGAAGCTGTGGAAGCCTTCTTAGAGTCTCCTGCACTGTTTGTTTGGAGCAACTCCCACCTGGCCTCTGGTGCTGCTGAGCACTAAAGGCCAGGGAGGCGTTGTATATGGTTTCTCCTGCTTGAAGCTGTAGAAGTTGGTGGCGTTTTTTTTTTGTTTGTTTGTTTTTTGTTTTTTGTTTTTTTGCTCTTGACCCAAATAATAGTACAAACTTATTTTATCTGGAAAGACAACATTGCACATGTGAGTGAAGTTTGGCCTCATACTGAACTGAATTCAGATTAGTTTCTTGTCCCCTGCACAGACCTTCCAGTTCCTAACTTTTGTTGTGAGCTTTTTGAAAGGCTGGGTCTTCTTGTGTCTTTCTTTAATCACTTGGTCATCCCAAAATCAATACTTAATACTAATATTTCGCAAAACTAGAGTTTTGATCTGAATAAAAGTCTGTCAGTGACACAGTGAGTAATACAGGCACCTTACTAACGATCAGTATGAACTCTTCAGTACCAAAATCATTGTTAGAAAACATTAAAAACCAGTGTGCTCTCTGATAATTTTTGGCACAAAGAGGATACCGTATAGAGAATCCAAAAAAAACGACAACCAAAAACCAAAAATAAAAAAAGAAAATACACAGATGAGCTGGAAATGTAACTAAAAATCCACACACGTTGTTTCTCCGGGGACTGTCTTCTGTGTATCTTTTTTTTTTTTCTTGTTATCATCACCAAAACAAGTTAGTTTGTTCGCACATTCATATTCATCATTTGCTTCTGCATGAATATTAATTCTGCCTTAAAGAAGAGTGGGGGGAAAACGCAGGAAAATAAATGAGGAAAAAGAAAATATGACAGAGTATGTGCAATGTCAGATTCATGTCAGTTTCAAAGCCCCTGTGTCTCAATTCCTGTTGTACCAACATGCTAATCAGCCTCTCGCTCTACCCTGTTCTGGCTAAGTGTCGACAAATTATCTCAACTCCAGAATAATGTATGCATGACCCTTTACTGATACATACAGGCGAGCCAGTCAAGTCAGCTGCTTCTGTTTCAACAAGCAATGCCACCATTTAAATATAGACTTGAGTGCATATTATTATGCACACTTGACTCGCTGTTTCCCTTCCTCTGGTTTCTTTTCTTTTCTTTTTTTTTTGCTCCTTGTTTTTTTCTGTTTAGAGACTATTTTTTGCACATTTTTCTGCTCGGTTTCTTTCCTTGTTATATTCTCACTGGTCTTCTCATCTCTCCCACTTTGGCTTTCCATTTTACCATCTCATAGTTAGCTAATGTCACCAGCTCATTTTTTTTAATTGAGTTTCGTTGTAAGTAAGGACTAATAATATTATCGTTTCCTGACCGGCAGTTAAATTAGACGTAGCTTAATTACACCACGATTGTCGTCAGTGATTGACTTTCAGTTTAACCCTCTGGGAACAGAGAAGAGAGCTCTGGTGGGAAATTCATTCACTCATCTAAACTTAAAACCAGGGTGTAATGCAAAACAGAATTGAAGTCAAACATTGCACAGGAAAGAAAGACAAATGAAGCACACGTGGTTTACAAAATCATGTCCTTGTGATAAAAACTGCTTCATAATCCAACAGTCAAGACAACTTAGATGGCTGTTTTTTGACTTCAGTTCCCAATGACACATCTGAATGTTCGCATTTCACAATTCAAAGAACATAATAAGTTTGCCATATAAACTGTTTCTGTCTTCTGACTTTTACATGATAGACAAATCAACGTCACAGGACAGGTCTCCAGGTGTAGCAGAAAGAAAATGCTGACTTAACTGTATCAAAGCAAAGTATTTCCTTTTTAATTACAGCTCTTCCCTGCCTCCTCTTTGCCACTTGCCCGAAAATCAACCCGTGGTTATTATATAACTTTGTGATAAAACAGTATATCAGAATTTGAACTTACTGTGAATGGGAATGCCATAACTTTCTCTCCCCCTCTCATGTATTTAGCTGTAAGGCATACAGGTGCATATCTGTCCATGCAGAGTGTAGTGGTCAGCAGGAATACACATAAAATTTATTACCTTATCAATTATGCATTCATATTCCAGTGATAGTTTGTCACTTTGTATTTATTACACTGTATGTATGCATGTCTCTATGCATGAGGTAGTAGACGTAACAAGGATACAAGACAGCCATAAGAATTTACAGATAAAAGAGCTGACTTTATATGTGTTTATGTGTCATCTAAACTCTCACTAAGAAACACCTAATATCAGGAATCTTTTCAAACCTCCAGTGTGTGTGTGTGTGTGTGTGTGTGTGTGTTCATTTGTTTAAGTGTGTGCCATCTGGAAACTGATCAGAGCTTGCCAGGGTTTACTAAGATAAAATACACCATCCCTCAGCTTGTTTTTACTCCCATATAGTACAAGATACAATACAGTGAAGGCAGTGACTTTCTGTGTACTTGAGATTTGCAAATATTTGTCTATATGTGACCTTAACATCAACCTTGACCTTCTTTGTCTCTGCTGTTAACATGCTTTATGCTACATTACATAGACACCAGAACCTGTTTGCCTTCATTTAAAAAAGTAATTTGATTTTTAAAATGGCTTTTTGTCCAGTTCTCATGCCTATGATGCCACTGTCCCACTAAAATTAGCGGGTCGACACCCACTGGCCAAAAAACTCACATCTGATCCCCAGCTGGCGACCTGTGTGCCCCCCCCAATGTCAGTGCGACAGAAGACAGCAAAGTAAACAATGGAAAGCAGCATGGAAGCTAGTGAGGCCGTGGTCAGTGTTTTCTCCCGTTCCCTGGCGCTGAACTTCCTCTTCTCCACTGATCATGAGAGGAGCTCTTTTATCTCGCTGTCTTGCCAGTGCTGTGCCATGTTGATGTGAGCAAAACCTCTTGTATTAGTCGCGACTGGTGCGACGTCACGTAAAACAGCACGTTGACCCAGGTGTAATATTCCCACTGCAAGCTGATAGGAGGCGGGCCGATTAAAACTTGCGTCGATTGCAGAGTTGTTTGACGCAGGTCGATGTGGGTCAGATGCTGATTGTTAGTAGGTTTAAACAGGTTTTTTGGCCAGTGGGTAAAGGGCTTAAGTCTCTGTGAGTTTCTGAAAGAAATACTACTTCTACTTCTCTCCTGATGAAATTGACACTGAGAATGGTGACAGTGAACTGAACCAGTAAACCTGTGGTTTGGCCAAACCCACTGGGAAGCTCCTTTTTAAGGAGAGCAGCTAAAAGTTCAGGTGATAGTTCTTTGTTGTTCACTTTGACTTGATCTTGGAATTGTTGATAGTTGTGCAAGAGGAGACTGAACCAGCAGATAGACTTGATATGAATTGCTGGTTGGCTTTTGTGTAGACAAACATTTCATGACATAAATTGTCACTTCAGAGTCACATTTGTGTGGTAATAGGACGTTTCCATGTGGTGCTTTGTGACGGAAAGCTTCTGCCTCATCCCCATATCACAATACTTGTCACTTGTTATCAACAGATTCATAACAGAATGGTGGTACCTAATAAATATATCATGATAGGCACTACAAATCATCTCTTGCCTCAGATTTATGCCTATAATAACTCCATTTGGCATAATGCTGACACCTGCTCTGCCAGACAAAATGGAGCTAAATATTTAAATCAGTGCCAGAGCACAAAGATCTCTTTCTTTTCCCCTTGTTTCATCTTTGACTTTCCTAGAGTGCTGCTCATAGGCCCTCTCCTCATGACCTTAACTAGACTTAAGCATCAGTATCTGCATCTTTCCCTCTGTGTCTCTTTCTCTTGCCCTCATTTTTAGTGGGAATCATCTGGCAGATCTCTTTTAGGTATTAGTTTATGGGCCATGACATGAGCTATGAATAAGAAACAACGAGACAGACCTGAGAACATTAATCATGAAGCAACATATGGTAATAGACGGTTATCAATTCCCTTACACTCTGTGATTAAGGGAGGGAGAGAAGGATGTAAGGAGAAACAGAAAAGAACTGGGAGCAGAGGCAAAAAAGGGAACGATCATGTTCAGTAAAAAAAGAAAAGAAAGGAAAAAAAAGCAAATTACAATGGGACAAAAGCTCAAACTGACTGACATCAGCATGTAATCAGTGCAGAGCCTATAATCACACCATCACTTTCACTGCCTTTCTCCATATTGTCTTTTTTAACAGGTGGCGTTTGCTACTTGAATCATAATAGTTCTTTTTATTTTAAACAAGCACTTTAAAACATTTCTAATTGGCAAAAAAGTGTCATATCTGTCAGCCCATGAATCCAGCTCTAGGATCTGTTACCACTCAAACCTTTACCTCACTGTCACCTGAAAACATCCCAGTTACCCCTCACACCATTTATTGTATACCATGTTTACATACAGCACAGAATTAGACTTAGGACCCAACTTTTATCCATCGGGTAACCTGAGCATAATACTTTTAATGATGTGGGTTCAGAGAGAAAAGTTTCAGTGGTATTTGTATTCAAATGTAATGGAAACAGACTTGAAATCATGCACATGACGCCTTATCATGACATGAAGTATGTGACTCAAATGTCCGTGAAGAGATTGAAAGTAGCAGCAGGTGAAAATATGCAACATCCCTAAAATCATACCATATTTCTATCAGCTATATTTCCCGTGACTCAAATGTCCGTGAAGAGATTGAAAGTAGCAGCAGGTGAAAATATGCAACATCCCTAAAATCATACCATATTTCTATCAGCTATATTTCCCGCTGTTTTTAAGGTTTGACTGGAGCTCTATCATCTCATTGTGCACTCATTTTCTGTAGTGCTTTAATATCACTTGACTGGAGAATTAGTTTCACCAGCTGTTTATCATAATGCACACAATACCTCATTTATGCATAACAGATGAAGCTGGGAATGCACATTAAATGATATTTTGTTTGGCAGATTTTCTGAATGTTTGGTAAAATGTGAGTTACAGAAAGTATTTTTAATCACAACATTCATTCAGGACTAGTTGGTCTCTAGAGGAGGAAACAGGCAAACCTACCTGTCTGTCTATTTCACTGGTATATCTGCAAATCAGTAATTAAATGTGCTTTATTTACAATGGCAACTGCTCTTGACTACAGTCACTATAAAATCAGTATAGGATTTGATAGGTGGCCTCTAGGATTTGAATGTTCATATTTTCATTCAGACTGTTCCAGACAAAAGTAAAGTACACTTTGCATCTGTGTATCTTTCCTTTTGGTCTGACAGTACTGAGGTAGACTCTGTTACCTAGTTCTCGTTAATTTGCATCAAAAATATTTCTGCACATGAAAAGTGGCAAAACACTGATGAGTAAATAAGATAAGAGGCTAACCTGACTTTACAGCCCACTGCTTGTGGAGCTGGGTGCCTCCTGCCTGCCTCCTCATTTTGGTGGAGATTTATAGACGATCCACCCTGCTCTCATCACCATGCGGCTGAATTATCTCATCGGTCGCATTAATCCGCCGATTACATTTGATTTAATTTTCATAATAATTAAAGTGAACCATCACTAAAATTAAAAGCATTCGGGAGGTGTGTGTGAGTGAGTGTGCGGGGGGGATGGTGGGATGGTTGGATGGAGGCTGCATGCGTTCATAGATGAAAAGGCTGCTGTTGTGGTGTTTGCACAGCCAGAGACTCTCTCTCTCTCTCTCTCTCTCCCTCCCTCCCTCCCTCTCTCTCTCTCTCTTTTCCTCTATCTATCTATTTGTTTCAGTCTGTTCCCCCATCCCACCCCCCTTCTCTCCACCTGCTCCAGGAATCCCGATGAAGTGATTAGATTGATAGGTGCAAAAGGGAAAGAAGGAAGGGGAGGAGTGGACAAAAATGATTAAATTAGCATATCACAAATGCCTCACACACTGCCATCCATGGAAAACAAAATCCCAGACCACCTAAGGCCTGCCGCAGTGCTGAAGAGCCTGGGACCTGTGAGTGTGTTTGAAACCCCACATGACAGGATTAAAAAAATCTGAAGCCTGAGCTGGAGACAAAGTAGGAGTAAAGCCTACTGGTGCTGGGAGACAGCGTGTGATATCTGCATTAGGTGGCAGCAAAGATACAGTACTCCACTTCCTAGCCTACAGGGTCTTTCACCGTGTATGCCTGTGTGTATGTGTATGTGTGTGTGTGTGTGTGTGTGTGAGATGGAGGCAGAGTGAGAGAAAGATGCAGAGAATTACAAAGGCATATAATCTGATTTTTTTTTTTTTTTTTTTTTTTTTTAATCTCAGTTAGGACATGGAAACAATAGAAATGTGGTCTAATTAAAAAATAAATGAAACTTAAAGTGATACAGATACACTCACTTATGTTTTGAACTATCAACCACTATCAAAAAGGTTATTCTGGGTACTAACTTTCAACAAACCTTCACATTCTTTTCCTTAAACTGATCTCAATATGGATGTTAGAACAGTGAGCAAATACTGCATAACATTGTCCCTAAAACAGTGTAACATACTGGAAGAATGTAGGTTGTAGGTTTCTCTCAGAATAAAGGAAATAGTTGGCAAAGATCACAGTGGAGGTTACTCTATAAAAGATGATATATGAACTAAAATATAGTGAAGTGAGGGGTGTATTTGTTGTACTGCAGTGCACTAAGGTGACATAACGGGGGAAAAAAACAATGGGATCGGTGGACAGATGTAAATGAAAAAAACTTGCAAGAAGTTCTGACATCAATAGGTTCAGCTCCTTGTTTTGACCATAAGATGATTTCATTCAGTGGTGCTGAACTGTGCAGCTATATATCATCAGATTAATGCTGAAAATCTATATCCGCTCCAGCATTGTTTCCCAGTGACAAGATGGCTGAACAACACTGTTCCCAGAACTAAACCCTGGAGCATCCCATAAGTTATGTTGCTCTTTGCTGACAAGGTCTAAACTAGTGTCCCTGTTCGGAGTCATGGAGGCTTGTGGCTCCATGCCAGCATGCTACAGTACCAGTTTTATGTACTGAAGATGATTTAATCTTTGTTAGCAAAATATATGTTCTTTGGAGTCGGTGCAATTTTGTTTCCATTTTATTTGTGTTAGTCATCCCACCCTTATCTTACCTCTCATCCCTCAATAGAAGTGCTCAGCTTTTTCATTTTTGCACCGTTAGGTTGAGTAATGTTTGGCTTTATTTTTGTCATTTGGTAAAATCATACTGCTTAATGCTACCAAGTTGGCTAGCACTTTCATTTTGAATTGGCATCCTGTCATAAATTATGTTTTATACTTCGACAGATTTACTCTTATGTAAGTGGCCACTGGTGATGTGGAGCTCTCAACCCTCTGAAAAAGGAAATAAATAAATAACACTAATGTATTATTTTAAAATTAAAAGTGGGGTGCTGTGCTTAAAGACACCGCTAGTTAAGGCCATTAAGGACACTGTATATTGGATGTGTCCTGTTGAGAGCTGTAAAAACTCCACGTTCACAGTAGTGCAGCGCAGAAATGACATTTCTCTGACGAGCTGGAAAATTTGCCAATTCTGCATCCAGTACAATAATTGCAGCCAGAATCCCACTGACAGGGCAAGAGAAAACCCTGTGCACAATGAGCTAATGAAATCAAACGTGCGGTGCGGTTTTGCATGTTAATGCTGGCAGTGGGTGTCGATAGTGTTTAAAGATGTCAGCAGGTGGATAGCGAGATGGATGGCCCTCTGCCTGCCTTTCACTTCCCACCCGAAGGAAGTTAAACAGCATCTGCCTTAAATAGAAAACTTCAATATCTATTTAGAGAGAGGGGGGAAGACTGTGACGGAAAGATAGAAAAGGGGAATAGATGAGAGTGGAAGTTAGAGAAAGAGAGATGGAGAGAGAAGGAGAAAAGGAGGAGTTGAAATAAGGCAATAAGTCCCTGACCTCAAGTGCACATTGCGACACATTGACGCCGTTGTCATTTGTTAATCAATAGAAGTACTATGGAGGCTATACATTTAATGGCATGAGATTGGCAAACCTGTAACAAAATTAAGGGAGCACTAAGACCACAGCCTGTTTTTCTGTTCAGTCAATTTACAATCTCAATGACTTGAACAGTGCAGGAGGGAAAGATGACTTTGAGACTCACACCCCTGCCACACTGAAACCATGTGACATCAGGTTTATTTTTTTCCCCTGTGACTTTAAACCTCGTTGATGAGCTGAGCACATTTCAATCTTACATGATGTGATCTGTAAAGGTGCTTGAAGAAATTTAACAGTGCAGTTGTAAGTTACTCAGAGCTCACAATTTGTGTGTTTAGCACACAAGCGTGTGTGTATCTGTGTGTGTCTGTGTGTGTGTGTGTGTGTGTGTGTGTGTGTGGCCTTCCCTCATTATGCTCCATCTTCATTAATAACAGCTATGCTTTTTAATTTCTTTTGCAGGGCCTAAATTAAATGTGTCACCCTTTAGAATAAATTGTGTAGATCTCACATGTCCTCTCTCTCGCTCTCCCTCTCTTCCTCTGTCTGTTTCTATCATGCACAAACACAAACCAAGAGGCACTTTGGGATAATTTAAACGATAAATAAAGCATCGCTCCAATTAGTCTTAAGTCAAATAAATTAGTCATAAATTCAATCAACATGATTTTATGAGGCTGAGATTCATGATGTTGGTCGCTGTAGAAATATATTCTTGAGGCAACTACATTATATCAGCAGCAGGTGTAAAGATAAGGCACACACAATGGCAAGAGGGCAGAGAAAAAGTTCAGTCAGTCACATACTCACATACCCGGATCCTGGAAGAGTATTTTGAAGAACTTCAAACCTGACAACATAAACTAAATTTCCCTCCGATAAATGTTTACCTGTGTGTGCTGAGCCTCTGCTAAAGTGTCACTCTGGGAGACCAGGAGCTCTTGAAGAGGAGCAAACTTCTGTGTTCCCACTGATCTCAATGCTCCGCTCATCCATGTGTTTGCTTTACAGTACCACTGTTGACTGTATCTGGGCTGGTGTCACTCTGACACTATTTTTCTTGCGCTTTTATGCTTTCTCTTTTGTGCTAGTGCATTCATCTTTCTCTGAGAGCATGGCAGGCACGATCACTGTGTCCTCTTGTACATTGCTGTTTCTGTCCTCTGTTTTTTTTGCACTGTGCTCTTTTCCCTCTCTCTCTCTCTTTTCCTATTGTTTGCCATTGTTCCTCTCCTTTTCCCCCTCATCCTCTTGCTCTCTCTCTCTCCTTTTCTGTTCCCTCTGTGCTCTCGCTGTCTCCTGGGCCCTGACCTCCTGTTTTGACCCCGTAGAGACACGGTGACTTTGGTACTCAGTACAGCCTAGTTTGTAGAAGTCAGTGCAAAGGCTACAGATATGAGCTTCAAACTTTTTCTCTCTAGTCAGCATAAAAGTATGTGTGTGAATAGATCCTGTTGCATGCAAGTCCTCCGTCTCTCTCAGTGTGTGTGTACGTGGTGGATCCTGTTGCATGGTAGTCCTCTATCAGTGTCTGCCTCCTGATCTGATTGATTGTTCTGGGTAAATTAGGACTGGGCGCTGGTGATGGGGACAGGAGTGAGTTACACCCTTCACCCCTGTCCTTGCCCTCCACCCTCTTTCCCTTCCTCTCCTCTCTGTCCCTGCTTTTATCATCTTCCTCCATGTCCTCATCCTTTCTTTCACCTGTTCTTCCTGCTCCTTTTTGTTCTGTTTCTCGTCTCCTGTTATGTCATGGCACCTCGCCACTTTTTTTTTCTCCTTACCCATTTAAACTACAATCACACTCGAAAATTCAATGTATTACAAAAGCAGGAGTTTAATTTCTGCTATGAAAAGTGCACGTGAAATGGTATAAGGACACTAAAATTTTGGTAAAGGTCTGTTCTGCCCACCTTTGCTGTCTCTAAAGCAGGAGGACTTCTGGATTTTTCTGTCATGCTGACCGGAGAGCTATAAAATTTCCAAAATCCAAAATGTTGCTGAGAATATAAAAAGATGCTGAACACCTGAAATTATATTTAAACAAATGAGTAACTATTATTTGGCAATACACTGATCTAAATGAAAGAATAAAGTTGTCCAATATATTTCCCTCTGATACTTTGAGAAGCTCTGAATAAAGTAGGCAGAATGACCTCAGATACCAGCTTGATGAAGGGGCGCAAAAGCGCTTCATGAATAAAACTGGAGACAAGTTTTATGTACAAAAAACATGTTTTATGTTTGATGGACAAAGTCTGTTTAACTAAAACTCGCCTGACTGATCCCATGAGTGAGAAGCCACTGCTGATGTGGTGCATTCCACAGCAAATCAATTGCTGCGTCTTTGTGCATTAGTAACGTGGTTTTCCTTTGGCCCTGTGGGTGCCTGCACAGACTCATGACATCATAACATGTAATCTGACAACTGTCTGGGAACGGAGCGAACAACATGACTATGACTGAACAGACGAGACAGAGGAGTGAGATAGTAATATTCACCGGCTGGATTTGATAGTAAAACAAATCAATAATTAATAGTCACAGACAGTATAGCTCTCAGTGTAATGTGTAATAGATTGTTAATATTACACACAACTTTAAAACACAGTATTGGCAGCAACACTATACTTTAATTATATAATAGACCAAACAAATATAAAGTCATAAAACATGGAAAATGTATAGTTATTTATACTAAATATCACATAGTGTTTGTAGTTGCTAATGTTGTGGTCAGTGATAAACACACTTTCCTCTTCTCCTCTCCTCTCCTCTCCTCTCCTCTCCTCTCCTCTCCTCTCCTCTCCTCTCCTCTCCTCTCCTCTCCTCTCCTCTTAAACATAGTTGTTGCTCTTAAACTGCTGAATTGGTAACACTGTCAAAAAAGCTGCTAGCAAATATTGTTGGGAAACTGGACCCCCCTCCTCCATAAATAGATGTTTGTTTCTGCTCTCTGTGTTTGTTTGTGTTACCTCTTTCTGGATCGGGCCTGCAGGGACCATTTTTCAGAAAAGACAGCAAGGCTTTGGGGAATACTTAGACTTCCTCTTTTCCACCCTCCCCTCCACTTCTTTCCTCTCGTTGAGATACTCTCTCTTCTCTTCTCTTCTCTTCTCTTCTCTCTTCTCTTCTCTTCTCTTCTCTTCTCCTGATATTTGACGGCTTGATTTTACATGTTTGTGCAGAAAAATACCCCATGTCTAAAATTCAGTATTACATTTTCAAATTTTTACATATGGCTAGTCTTGTGTTTCTTTTCCCTAATCTGCCTGCTTTTTACCCCTGTGTTTTCCACTTTTTTTTGGTTTCAGTCCATCTGTCTCTTTTTGGCCAGGGTAAAATATGTGATGCTTCTACAGTTTCTGCTGCTGCTGCTTTACAGTAAAGCTGTTAGTTTTTCCTGCAGTAGGGCTCTGGCTGACTGTCTGCAGATTGCTGGTGTCCTGGAGTGGCACATTAGTTTGGTCAGTTCGCCCAGCACTCCTTCCTCTCCTCTTTCTCCCTCCCTTCCTCATTCTCTCACTTCCTCGTTCTCGTACTATCCGGCACTTGAAAAAAGGAGAGAAGCCCTGCTTCATGGCTTAGAGAATGAGCTCTGCCTCTCAGCTGCAGACCGAGAGGAGAGAGAGGTCGAGAGAGGGAGAGAGGGATAAGGAAGGAATGAAGAGAAGAGGAGAAAGGCAGCGACATACTTGCATCTGTTGTGGCAGCGTCCTGCAACCGAGAAGCAAATGAGAGTGTGAGAGGGGCAGAGAGAGCATGTCAGAGTGAAAGGAGAGAGAGAAAGAGAGGAGATGTCAGACAGCCGTGTCCTTGAAAACTGCACCACAACTCTTTGAAGAGAGCCGGGAGACGGTGTGAGTAACGTGCATCTCAGCGGGACACGTGTGTTTTCTTTCTGTGTGTCTGCAAGTGTATGTGTGTATGTTTGTGTTTTGCATGGTTGTACATATACAGTAATGTTGTTGGTTTGTTTGCGTTTTGTGTTTGCGTGTATGCGCGCGCGTGTGTGTGTGTGTGTGTGTAACCTGCTGCTCACACGCTGACCTGCCAAGTTCACAGTGAAGGGGGTTTGGCTGCTGATCTTCTCTGCTATTGTCTGCCTGCCTAAGTGTTGCTGACAGGGGATTATGGCAAATACAAAACGCCGTATGGACCAAAGAAACACAGTGCCAAACTTCATAGACACACGCATGCATGCATGAAGCTCCATGTTGAGAGCTCTGTTTGACTGCATCCATATGTGTATGCACGTATTAGTTTGTTTCATGCTAGCATACATATATCTGGTCTACTTTCATCATGAAATCTGCAGCATTAAATATTTGAACAATTATTTTTGATATGCATAATGGCAAAATAAATACATTTTTGAATGTACACTTTTTCAGTTGCACCAGAACCACCTGTAACTCCGCAGGAAAAAGTCCATGATGAGTCGACATTAAAATCTGTGCTGTAATTTCAGGCTAAATACAACATAGAGTAAAACTACAGTAATAGAGATTTTCTTATAGTATTATATTAGTGGTGTTTTGATTATGAAAGGAAAGTTGATTGCGGTACAAGTTTATAAACTTATAAGAAGCCTGATTATTCAGTTTTTTCATTGTTCCACCCAGTACCCTTCAGATTTAAAGATTAATAAATACCTTGGAAAACACTGGCTATCTGCCAAATTTATTTGAATTCAGCTACTTGAAGTGGGCCTGTGGTTTGGGGGATGTATGTTCAGACCCTGTGAGGTCTCGGGATCAGAGCCAAGCGGTGTGACCCATTGAACTATTTGTAACTAATCATAGGCCACAAGCCACGCAGCATGCCATGGAGCCCAGTTGGGTTACACTCATCAAAATATAATGAGAGTCAACATGTCACTCATGTTTCCAAAGGCATTCTCAAGATGAATGTCATTACCAAAGACATATTTCATTTTATGACGTCGCCGAACAGTTCAGACGTTATGAGGTTGGCAGGCAGGTAAAACACTCCCTACTCTCACATTTACTGTGAAGCACAACTGGTGGAAATGCATTGAATTCTTCAGGTAGGATACCAGCACACCCTAATCTAAAAATGCCCTGGTTGCATCATGTCTTATGAAGCAATGTGGCTATCACATGTCCAGTATCGCCTACTGTGTTTGATCATTTGTAGGGAGACAAGTGTGACACAGATCATACTCTCCATGATATATTTAGATATTAAATTATAGCATAGTAAGTGCATAGATAGCATACCAAAGAATGTATATCATTTCTCTTTCTTGCAGGATCAGTTATTAAAGACATATCACAGGATTCATGTTCCCAATCAACATCACTCTGTCGTAAATAATATAAATTATTTTAACTGCTATTGCCTTTAAGGGAAACCCTTGTAAGACTATAGATACAGTACAGTTACTGTCAAATGAACTGTAATAACCATTAATATTACATTTGACAGCCCTTATGAGCTGCTCTGTCAGCATAAATTATTAATTTAGTACCTTCTTTTTCTTTATGTTGTTAGAGCTTCATTCACCAGGTCAGTATTACAGTAAGTGCTGTGTTATGTAATGTAGAACAAACAGCATACAAGTAAAATCAAATCCCCTCAAACTTATATATTCCACATATTTCTATATAAACCCAATGAGATACTTTAAACATCATAAGGAAGCTCTGATTAATTATTGCACAGAAATGTGTCTGACATATATTTACAACACTAAACTGAATGTTAGCAATTTGTTTATTCTCCATACACTCTCCACATTTCTGAAACAGTGGGCCTACATTGCAATGGGTTCCTTGGATTAAGAACCAGTGGTTATGTTATAGGATACAAACTATGACACAATGCAAGCAAACAAAATGAAAAGGGAACTTAGGCTAATGGAGATGCAACCCAAGGCCTTTATCACTTTTGCATTGGTCCTCACAGGTACCTGTCTGTAAGCTCAAGTGGCCTTAAATCATCCCTCAAAATTTTATGTTTAGAGAATGACAACTCTTCAAATGAATTTTTGATTTATATGTATTTTTACAGACTATGTTGTGTTGCAGTAGATGGTATACCCTACATGTGATTTTGTGGCATGCTTCTTATCATAACTAATGTGCTCTTAGCATCAGAGTCAATGTTGTCCACAGTATATATTTAGACTTTAGAAACTGTCCCCAGGGTGAGCATGTAAGTGTGCAATATGTAGTGAGATTGTGAGCATGTGAGTACGGTGTGCAAATGTCTGTGTTTGTGTGTGCATGCAATGCGTTTGTGTGTGGCACAGTGTGTTTTTAGGCAGCTCCAGCCAACCAATTGAGGTCAGCCGCTCAATAATTAAAGCGTGTCACTGGTTAGTGCACGAGCTGGGTCGGCCAATCAGAGAGGCTGATGTCAGATCAGAGTGACAGAAAGTCAGAGTGACTGTTAAAAGAAGGAGAGAATGGGCAGATAAGGAGGCAGAGACTGGGACTCGGAGTAAGAGAGATGCAAATAGTGAGAATGTGGCATTCGACGTCAATATCAGTCTTCTTAAAAAGTGTCCACTGGTGAAATGCTGCTGGTCAGTCTTGTACTGTGTTCTGCCATGTGTGTCCCAGTTTTTGTTTTTTTTCAAACTTGTTGCTGTATAAATCTGACAAGAGTTTCCCAGCTCCAATATTTTTCTTTATTTTACCTTATTACAGTAACTGAGGACAGAGCTCACCTTACAGCAGATACCTGAGTAGAAGAATATCAGGTAAGAGGAGTTGTGCTGTCAACTCATAGCTGACTCTCTGGTTGAATGAGAAAGACAAAAATGAATTGCGATTCTCTGAAAACAGCAAATCTCATTAGTTTGAAAGCTTGTCATGGGAAAAAGTAATGCTTATTAATAATGACCAATCATCAAATTTTAATGTTTGCCTTGAAATCCTGGTATTCTCAAAGTTGATATAAATATATTTTTTTTTCTCTCATGAAAAGGTCTTTTAGATATTTGTTGGCATGAATTTTGTCTTAGTTGTACGTTACGTGATAGGATCTTCAAATTTAAAACAGGGGTTGCTATCTTATATTATTTAACAGATAATCTTTGTTTAGCATGAGTTTGGGTGTCGGCACAGTCATCTGCACCTGCAGATATATTATAGTCACCTGTAAGAGTGTCTCAGGTTTGAATGAGTGGAGCCTTTCTTTGTGAGGTTCATGATCTGTCTGACTGTCTTCATTGGATTCCTCTTAGACATATAACTCTCCTGTCACTGACCTCAAATGTGGATTTGGTCTCTGGGCAGTTTGTCATGTGCAATGCCAACTGCTCCTAAGAAACATGGGTCCAGTGTAAAACATGAATTTATCAGCATTTTCAGAAGGGATACTGTCCACTGACCAGGACCAGCAGGTGTAACCTCTGTGGTAGAGATAGAGGTTGCCATGCTTCCAGTGAGTTTCCAGACTGGTCAAGTTTGTTATGTTTCAGCAGTCACTTAAATGTTGACCAACATGAAATCACTGCGTTGGGGTCAGAGAGGTCATAAACCGACTGGTGGCTCAATTTTATATAGTACAGATTTTTCAGGTTGACACTCCGAGGCTCCAAAATGCTGATTCTGCAGCCACCGTGTGGATTTGCAAAGTTTAGTCAACAAACTCACAGCTGTTCACACTATCAGTAATATGTGCTGCCAGTGGGAAGTCACTGACGCAACTTAATTAATGTTCTGTTTCTGTGTTTGGTTTGTGGTGTAACTCTTTGTGGCTTGACACTGGTAGCTGTGTGTACATCAGTGCACTTTGAGCTGTATGCTTTACCAGTTTTGTCTGTGATTGTCACATCAGTGTTATGTAGTCTGTATAGGAATTCACACTTTTTAACATTTCAAGTCTGAGGTTACTTTATTTACTCTTTTGGTAATCAGATTACTGTATATGATTACCCTCCAGTCGTAGATATTGTCTGGAGGTTGCAATCTGATCGTAGACTCAGGCCTGATGTGAGTTTCTATTTAACTGGAAGCCTTTCTGGGTGATGTGAGTTCCTATTAATACTCTATGCAGCGGTTGCTGCCTGCCAGCAACCAACACACACACATCCGCATACACACACACGGAAGGATTGGTAACCAGAGACCTCAGGCTTCTCAAACACTACAGACTGCAGTCCACTTCAGGCCCTGATGATGTCATGAGAGGCAGCATATCGTTAGTGACATCACTGCAAACAGGAAATTAACTAATCTGGGAAAATACCATCAAACCATACCACATAAACACTGCTTCTTTGTTTCTTTCTTTCTTTCTTTTTTCTTTCTTTCTTTCTTTCTTTCTTTCTTTCTTAAATATTTACATTAGCATTAGTCAAACACTCTGCTGTAGCAGGAGATATTGGAAACTTAGATTGAAAACTTACAGTGCTGTTTCAGGTTTTAGGTAGAAAACATTGCAGCATCTCCATCAATGTCTCTGTCCTTTCTAGTTAATCCACAATACAGTAATGATAATGCATCAAACATGAAAGTCAACCTGCCGGGTTATTTTTCCTTCTTCCTCACATTCTTTTACATAATTTCAGGTCACTGTATTTGCCCACCGTCCGCTTCCTCATCCTCGGTTTCTTCTCCCTCTCTACCCTCTGTTTTAAGTGGTTGAGTCTGTCCACTGGTGTCCCTGTTCTCCCTAAGCCTTCTGTATTTACTGCTAATCATTTTTATGCTTCTCCCACCCAGGAGCCCCAGTGAGATCCTGTAGATTTAGCCAGAGGTTGATCTCATGATTAGTATTCAGCTGTCAGAATATGTCAGTCAACTTCTGGAGGCCCCTCACATTCCTCATCCTCCCACCATCATTACCTCATTAACACCTTAATGTATATCTCTTGTGGTGTGTGTGTGTGTGTGTGTGCATGTGCCACATCGGGATGTATGTAGCCGCACGGTCCTGAAGAGAGAGCCCTGCGTGCATTAATGTAGATACATATCCACCCTCCTCCTGATTTCCCAGGAAGTCATCCTCCATCATCTTAAATGACATGAAAAGAGCCGGAGACAGATATATGCATGAATTAATTGGCTTGAATAGGAGTATTTAGAAGCTTAATCCATGGGGATTAACGCAAGCAGTCCTCTCCGGATTTAAGCTTCTGTGCTTTTTCAGCAGAGGATTGTTTCATTTCACTCCATCCTCCTCCTCCTCACATGCCACCACCTTTAGTTCTTACTCAGTGAGCCTCTAAAAAGCTGTCAAGTGTAGGATTAGGAACATAGAATACCACTAGATAGCTAATTGCCCTAATAACCTTTGAAAAATATATGATGGTTTTTATTGTGACGTATTGTTTTAACTCAGCTGTGTTTCTTGTTCTTACTTGGGTCTTTCTGCTTTTTACACACAAAGACACCTCTGTTATTATAGGATTAGTGCAAACATCCACAACCACAGTATTGATAATAGTCTATAAAGAATAGTGGCATATTGTTTGTTTACAGTTGTCAAATTGAGAATCACCTCGGGTCTACTCAAACTATACTAATTTGCACAACGTACTGTTGGACAATGAATGAAATGAATTTCTGTTTGAGGATTAATAAAGTAATTTGCATCATATTAGTATCGTATTTTGTATGTTTGAAGGGAAAAGTGTCTGAATACCTGCTCCAGTTGGTTACACCGCATCATTCAGCAATATGGGCTGGATATCAGTCACAATTTTTGACCATTTTACCTTGAAGGCTCTTATAGTGTTGCACCTTTTCATATGCCTGAAGAAGTAAATGACAGAATTGTGCAAAGGGTGAAAAACAGTGATTTAGAGAGAAGCTCAAATCTGGCAAACCAATGAGCTCCACTCACCTGGCCAGTTGCTGTGTAGTGTATTGTATTTGATTCAGATTGCTGTTTTCAAAACATTACAAATAATGCCTGATGCAATGGCCGCTTTCAAGAAGAGATGTGGTGAGAGGTGCTTTCAGACACTGTATGACAAATGTGTTTTTTCGGACTTATGCTCAATGCTAATGTCTTTAGTCTAAGGAACAGAAAAAATGTCACCTTGCATGTTCACTTCTTTCAGCACCTCTGCTCTGTTTTCCTCCCCTCATCTTCCTCTTTTCCTTCTCTCTCCATATTCACCATCTCTTTCTTATCCTGCTTTCTATCTTCCCCTCTTTTTCCATACAGTTCCCCTCTACCCTGTTTTTTTTTATCTCTCTCCGTCTGCCACCCCTTCCCTCCTTCATTTATGGGCTTTGCACTGCAAGTCTATGAGATACTGAGCAGATCAATGCCTATAGATTGGCTCATTGGAAGCCATTAGTTATGGGTTTTTATAAAGCTAGTCATTATTGTGCTTAATCTTGCAGAAAATTAAATTTAGAGTTGTGTACAGTGTTTTGGTTAAAAGTTGTTGATTTTTTTTTCCTCCTCTCACTCACTTACCAGCTGCTATTTTTCTTGCCGTTTTTGCATTTATTACTGCGTGTGTGTGTGCATGTTTAAGCCACTGAAAATGAATGGCAACCTGCTTTAAACGTGCACACGCATACACACACGGACACACACGTGTACACACACACACACATAGAGGTGCATTAGTGTCACTGTTAATAAGCCATCATGCATCCTGGTCATGCCAAAAAACCCTTCAAGAAAACTGCCCATACAACAACATGGCTTGGCCACAGTACTGCATACGTACTGCAGTTTTCTTTCTTCTCAGTGTTGGCAAATTCCTCTATTGTCAGAGCCTCTGTATTCAATGGCTTTAATAACTTAAAAGTGATGGTGGGGTGCTTCCCCCCCCGCCACTTTGCTTTTGTTTTTCAAAGAGCGGTATGGCTCCGTCCTGGTCCAGCTTTAATTTTCAGAATTGGTCATGAACTCTTGGAGACCACACTCCCTGTATCCCTCCAGTGCTCTTTACCTCTGCCCTTCCAGATTTCCCCCACCCCATTACTTTTTTCACTCCACATTTTTTACCTCATCTCCCAATTGCACAACAACCCCCTACCCAGGACCACAGATGTGCATAATATGCATACATTACATCTGGGAGAGTATGCAACATTTATTGGGTCATGTCCTGCCAAATAAACAAATGAAGTAGCGTATCTTCTTGGTTTTGGTCTTCTTGTCACTCCCTCCTCTGTCTTCTTCTCCTCTTATTTCATCTCTTTAATCACTAACCCCATTCTTTTAATCCTTTTCTTAATTTTCTTTCATCACTCTGTCCCTCAGTGTTTGCCCTCCTCCGTGGTCCAGTTTCCCCACCTCTCTCTTTTAGTCTCTTTTACACCACCACCTTCACCTGGCTCCTTGTCCCACTCATTCTTCTCTCATCCCTCTCCTTCACTTTCCCTCTTTACTTTTTCCTCTGTCCTCACCATCCCTCCTTCCTGCCTCCCCTGCTGTCACTGTCTTCCTCATCTCTAGTCCTCTTGTCTCTGCATCCCGAGTCCCTCTTTGCCCCTCACACCCACATCCTCTCTAACTAAACAATAGATGCCTTGAGCTCTGAAAGATCACTTCCCATCCCACCCCAACACCATCAACACCACCCACCCTCCTCCTCTCCCACCCCATGATGATATGCAGAGTAGGGCAGCAGCCTTCTTTTGTTTAGCTTAGCGCAAATGAAAATTGCTAATCAATTTTTACCCCCTCTTATTTCATGGCGTGTAGTTCCTGCCCCTCCCCTGCCAGCTGTCATTGTGTGGTTGTGGTGCAGGGCTGAAAGCTTCATTAGCAGGAGGACAGCATGTTTTGCCCCTCAGCGCTGTATTCATGGAATTACTAAAGATAGATAGGACATTGCCTGGTGTTACTCATAGAATTAACACAAATAGATTCTTCCTTCTGCCTCACAATGGTCCTATTGGCCAGAAGAATAGCACAGAATCTTTATCATAGTTATAAAGTCACTGATGGGGGCACTCTGAAAACTGTTTAATAATACTGTCCCAAGGCAGATCCATAGCACTTTTTCCAGTTTATTTGGGCTCTGCCTTTGTTTTATTTAGAGGCACTTGAGTGAAAGCTACCATAACTGAATCACTACCACTCAAGAACATTCACCAAGAGAAAAGACCCATCTATTTGTGTTCTTTGATCTGCTTTGTTGTAAATCATCAGTCTGAGGTATATTCAGTACATTTTGTTTGTTGCAGCACTATTAATCTAATGACTTACATCTCAGCTCAACTGTCGAAGCAATCTGTGTTTCAGTATTTCAACTTCTTTACATTTCAGCAGCCAAATATTTCATAAAGTTCACTTCTCTTTTATTTTCTCATAGACTGTCTTTGTCCCTCTGTCTTGCTGCATCTCTCACTCCCCAGTGAATACTTTTATTCTACTGTGCAGTCATGTAAAACTATCTAGGAAATTCGTGTGTATATCTTTGTCTACGCAGCCACGCAGGTGACACGTCCAGTCATTTAATGGTAATGGGCCTCCACTGGAGTTTATTTTACTTATTTTTCCCCAGATGGTGCTTGGCGACAGAGTTAGTCAAAACTGACCTTGTTTTCCTATAGAAATATATAAATCCTGGTAGTGCAGGAGGACCGACGTGACCATGACCAAGAGCAGCTGAAGTAATGTTGGGGGCACTCTTAACAAGAAAATGGGCATAACATGAGTTTGTGCAAACTCTCCTCACATGCCACACACACATACTGTGTTTATTACAAGTGATGAAGTGAGAGAATACTTTTACATATGCATGATAAAGATGTCTTGGCTCTAACAGTTTGAACAGAAGAAACATTACCTTGTGCCTGGTTACAACTTTTGTTCTTGGGAAGATATTCAGGACTCTTCACTCTATCACCAAACTGTCAGCATCATAGCAGAGAGAAAGAGTCAGGCACATCCATGTGTTCATATCCCACTTCTCCTAAATGATAAATAAGAACCGGTTTGTATGTAAACACACTCATTATTAGTACTTCATTATTTAAAGGGAGCCATGACAAAGAATAGAGGTGGTTGGCCAGTCGTGACCGAGCACTTCCAGCAGAGCTGATGTTTGCCTCCTCAGCATTAGACTTGGTAAGCCACATGTAGCTAATGCAGGCAGAAAGTGCACAGGTTAGAGGTCTCAGGGTGGCCAGAAGTAATGGGATGGAGAGAGAGAGAGAGAGATAGAGAGAGAGAGAGATAGAGAGAGGGAGGTGGGAGTGTTTGTTTTCTGCTTCATAGTTGATATTGATGGCACAGACAGTACTCTCCCTGACCACCAAATGTCTGATGAAAACAGAAATGATATATATATATAAAAAATGTATAGTGTAAGTGTGTTTGAATGTGTGTGCTGTGTGCCCTAGTTTGTGCTGACTGAAACTCATAGTCACAGGTTCTTCTGTGATTTAACACCTCGCCAATCAGGATGATTCATCCTGATTGGCGAGGTGTAAAATCAGCTTCAACAAACATTAAACTTGACAAAATTTCCTCATCTAATTTTGTTTTTTGTAAATTTGCTTATGACTCAGTTAGTGGTTTCAACCATGATAAAGGAGAAAACACTTGGCTGGGACTTTAACGTACTGGAGAACAGCAGCTCTGTAATCATTGCGTTTTTAAGGTGTTGTCTCAAAGCATGAATCAATTCACTGCATTCTCCTGTTTTTTTTTTTTTTGCAAATTTCACTGCAATTTTTGCCACAACCTTAATTTTTATACAACAACATGAAAAAAATATTGATTTCTGGTGCTTACACCAATTTTCCACTACGTCTTGTTCTTGACCCCAAGTGTTGGTGTCAGGATTTTCCTCACTCATTATCTCTCTCTCTGCTTGTTGACTGTAATTTTTCCATCTTCTTCTATTAATAGTCCAAGGATTTGTTTGTCACCCCACTCTACAGTGTCTGGTTGCCTCTAGGGCACTATTAATAACACCAGTGAATACAAATATATTGATACCTTCAATCCGGTGATAAGAAGACATGACTGGCCTAATTTAATCAGACTCCCTTTTAAATGTCTCTTGGTCACAGAAACCAAAGTGTGTGAACCAGTGTGTACGTGGTAATCCAAAACACTGATGGTCGCTTGTGACTTTTCTCCTTCGATGAGTATCATGTACCAGTCTTAGTATTTTCACTGAAACCAGATCATACCCAGCAATTATGTGTATTAACATATAAGTACCAATGTCCAGTACATATCTGCAGTTGGAGGTATGGGTAGAAAGGCATTAAGGTATAGGTAGGTCATGAGGCCTAAATTAGAATTTGCAATGCTCATTATACTGTAGAAGTCAAGCATTAAAGCATATTTGATCGATCATGTTGATAGTGATCAAATAGTTTGCACAGGAAAGTCAGAAAGGTGTTTCATATCAGGCATCTTTTATTCATAATTGCAGTGATACACTGTTTGTTGTGCACCTGTATATTGCTGTGTATTCTGTCACTATAATACTTTCCGTCAGCCTTTAACAATATGTTAGAACATTATCGCAGATCCGATAGCCATCTCAGATGTACTGAAGGAGACTTCACGAGCTGGTGCCCTTTCGATCATCTCTGCGTCTAATGGTGACACTCACAGGAGAAGGCATGATGACACTAACGAGCACCAGGCCTTTTTCCATGAACTTTGCCACAACACAAACAGCTGTTTCCATAGGTGGTAAGAGTGAAGGGTCTGTGTAGTTCTAGGTACATCTTCTTATGAGGACTAGGTGTGAGGAGTGGCATTGGATTTGAAAATTAAAAGAGAACTAAATTTCTCATGAGGACACAGACCTTATTCATGGTCTTTCAGATTGACTCACTCTCTGAAAATAGTGTTTATCTCTGGTCCAAGAACATTGGAAAAAATTACTAAAAAATAATGTCAATTTTTATCATATAGTTGCTTAATTCTGTTGTGACATATGGGTAACAGGTAACATACAAACTCAAGCAAAGATCTTTTACTGCACGTAGTTTGTTGATGCACTCATGAAGTTCCACAGATTTGTGTTTTGTCTGGTGTAAAGCTGTTCTTTTGTGTAGGTTTCAGTTTTTATATAAATAACATTAGGGTATGAAGTAAACATAGTAGATGCAGCACAAAGATGGTTTCTAAAGGCTTTGTTTTATTCAGTTGTTAATATTTTTTCAAGCAATAACTGCATTCTTGCTGACTAAGTAACAGCCAGTCTTACCGTCTTAGTATTCTGTATTATCAGTCAGTCAAAGTGCCCACACCAAAAAATCACATGAACGTAGAAAGTCCAACACACCAGCCTAATAATCAGTGACACACTGCCCTCAGACAACCTGTTGGTCCATAAAAACATTTCTAAATTATGTAAGTAAATAACCAGGTCAAGCAGGAAATCATACTTTCTGAAAAAAGCTGATTGTCGTGTCATGTAAATGAAAAACCTGGATTCCATTATCATAGTAGGACGAAAGAGAGACTTGATTTCTCTTAAAATAAGTTTGCCTCATGTCCCGCTAACAGCAGTGGCACTGTGAGGAGGAGCCCATTTCTCATGCCTGTTTGTCACTCTTATTGTCCCGTCAGTTGGCTCCCACCCTGACACGCAGCTGATCAATGCATTTTTACATGGATTTACAGTAACCTAGTTTCTGAAGTGCATGTAAACACACTGCATGTTCAGCCAAACTTCAGCCAAGTCTTAGATAAGTCAGTGAGCAGCCAGGAAAGGAAGCCATTCACACACACACCAAACTGCAAAGTGAATCCTTGAACAAAGTCCAGGGTTAAAGTCTCCACCCCATACATAACCACCTGTTATTACAGGATTGAAGTTCCACATTTAAGATTTGGTTGACAGCTCTGGAAAAAGCTTAAAAGCCGACCTAGATTTAAGATTACTCTGTTGAAAGACATTTACAGCTGTACATGCCTTCATGTGCTTAACCCAAATAAACCCAAACTTCCAGGTACAGCAGGTCATACAGAGTCATCCCCTCTCTCTCTAAGGATGCAGTGGACTTCACTGTTAATAGACAAAAATAACTTGTGTTTGATCATCCAGTCAAAGTACCACCTCAGTGCAGAATAGAATAGTTTATAGAGAGAGAGAGACAGGTTACAGAAACAAAGATACAGAGAGAGGATAAAGAAGGTTAATTGCTGTGCTTTTGGTATGCTAAAGACAGGCCATGAAATGAGTGTATGAGGTCTATTTGCAGCGTGTGTGTATAAGAGAGTGAGCGCATGCTGCAGTGTGTTTTGAGCCCAGTGGAAAAGCAGGAAGAGTTGCTAATCCGTGCGACTGGCCGAGCAGAAAGGCCATTCATATTTATAGCTGACTGAATCACATTCTGTCATACAGATGTCCAATACTGAGACCAGGAACAAGAATAACTCCAGAACAAGACAGAAATACAGAATACAGATCTAAAGGAAAACCCAAACCAGCCATATTTATAGTCTGCTGAGTCACCCTTTGGTACAGATGACACCATGAGGAAAAACTCTACAATTGGACCTAAATATATTTCATCAATTTGTTGAAACCACTGTGATAATCTGCCGAGTCACCAGATTACAGTATACAGTACATTCAAAGAACCAAAGACTAAAAAAATGTAGAGAAAGTATTTGTGATGGCACTGCTTATGTTTGCGTAAGTGCTTGGTGATAGGCTTACAGCCCTGTCAATCAAGCTGCATGTTGCAGAAAATATTTTGTTTATACACTGTCATTCTCTTAATGATCAATCCTCGCACTAAATACCAACAGGATGTCTTGTGATCCTGATATGAATTGTCAATAAAATCATTCTCTCTGTACTTTGAGAGTTGTCCTGGGAGTTTTTCCATCATAGCTAGAATATACAAAGTTTATGCACTGTACATAGTCAACAGTGAAATCTGAAAATTTTCTCATGGGCTTTATCCCTCAGCTATATTACCGACTGCTTTGAATGACCATGAGCACTAGTGCAGGCCACCTTCAGCCCGCTGTTCCCCAAATTAACGAGGAGGTTGTGTTTATTGACAAGGTGCCATTGTAGGTTTTTTCCTGACCTTAGGAAGCTAAAGGGATATTTATAACCTGCTGCATCAGTCATCCAGAGGTAAGACAGGAATAACTAGAACTGGACAGCAATAGAGGGTCTAAAAGTGAACTGAGGCTGTGTGTGTTATTTATAGTAGGAGGTCACATTCTGTCACTGACATGTATGTGACTATGGCAAACAGAAGTCCTGGGAAGAGAAAGAAATATAAGTTGAAATGGTAAAGAAAACGATCAACATATAATACACTTTATTACCATACAATATGTTTTATAGATAAATCTTGCAGCAACTGAAATATAAATGCACCTGTGTGTGTGTGTGTGTGTGTGTGTGTCCTCCTGCCATGATATTAGTCAGATGAGGTATTCTTGGAGAACAGGCTGTTCTCTCTCAGTGTGACTCCAGTCAGCGTGCCATTTTCATGAATCATATCACTGAGCGAAATACACCATTGTTTCTGCACATACTCATATATAATGTACAAATACACACACATGCAAATGAAAACTATACTTGTGAACTTAAACAGAACCTCACAAGTCAAACGAGGGCACTTTTATGCACATGTACACAGGAACACCCTATCACACAGGTAGACATGCAGACATGACATGCTTTAGACAGGTGTTCACTCTCCACGACTGTACTGAAAATGTTTTAGACCAGGGCCAAAACTGTTTTAATGTATCACAGCCCAATAACATTTAAAAGGCCTTAAATTCTCAGAGTTAAAAAATGTTACTCAAATTTGAACTTATTAGTTATATAACTGCACAGCAAATAACACATGCTGATTCGGGAAATGCCGTGGTGCGCTATTTATACTGCAAATATGTAAGTTCTTATTCGTCAATGTGTGGATGTGCACACGTTTGCATTGGTTGTGTGTGTGTGTGTGTGTGCGCACACGCACACGTGGTACATCTATGTTGCAGAGTCCTAGTTTGAAAGCTGTCATTAATTAGCTGGAAGAGACCACTGTCAGCATCAAAAGTGATGGGAGAAGAGGATCCTGGGGAATTCACCCACTCTCTCGTGTACACAAACATAGACGCTGCTGCTACCATCACTTCCACAAATAGGCATCAAACACTGATGCTACTGTCAATGTTTGATGCCACAAAAATGTCAAATTAACAGCTGATAGGATATTTGACTGGTACCCATTACACATTGTTAAATAGTCTGAAAGTGTTAACAGAAAGTACCAAGCTGAGTGGTTAAATAGGACTAAATGCAACAACAATACCCTCGAGAAACAAAAAAAAACAGACATTTAATCTGTTTTATCCCACTGCGTTTGTCAAAGATAATTCATGTGATTGCTGGTAAAGCAGTTACATGTTGGTATAAAAGCCAGTAAGCCACAGAGACTGGTGGAGGCTGGATATTTATCGTATTGTATTTGACAAATGCAATTTACATCAATAAAATGCAGTAAGTCAAACAGTTCAAGAGGATAACTGCTAACAATGCTCTGGAGAAACAGTCATACATTGAATCAGCTTGTATTTATCTGTCACTTGTGTTGGCGGAGGCCTCTAGAGAGAAGAAAATACACAATCACACATAATCAGTTGCACTTGTACTCGCATACACTGTAGAGAACACACAGACGTACAGCGTGCAAATGATTGTCGATACATATTTACTATATTCACGCAAAGCATCAGACAAGACGCAAACTAGCGCTGCAGTTGTAGATAGAGGTACAATTGTTTCATGTGTACAGTATGTGTGTGTTTGTCTGACCTCCTCTCTCCCCTGAGTCGTCTCACCTCCTGAACCTCTCTCAACCTTTCCACCTTTTCACATTCCCCTCCTGACTGAAACTAGGTCTCCCTCTTCTTTCTCTTCCTCTGCCTCCTATTACTCTGTCTCTTGTTCATGTTCCCCCCACCTCTTTTTGTTATAAAGATATTCTTTCTCTTCCTCTGCATTGAGGAAGCCGCCCCCACCCCCCTCCTCAGCACCCCTAGTGACCCTGTCTGTGACCACTGACCTCAGGGGTAAATGCAAGGTCCCACCTCACCAGGAAATAAAGACATTAGCTTCCTCCCGTTGTCTGACCCCGCTCACCTCGGTCGTCTTCCCTCACCCCTTCCTCTATATACTTCTCCCTAAATCCCCTCTGTAACACCTCCTGTTCAGTTTTCCTTTTCCATGCTTCAGCCGCCCCTCACAAGACTGTTTTCTCATTGTGAGACCTTTTTCTTCTTCTTCTTCTTCTCCTCACCTAAAATCAATGTATTATCCATTAAAGACAGGACAATAATTATCTAATAGCTCAACTCTGCATCAATTTCAAGTTGCTTATCCTGGAAAAAGGACAAGAAAGGCAAAATGCCTAAGGACCTAATTAAAGGAACGGATTAATAATTAGGTGTTTTTATGTTATACCCTCACTATGGGGATAAGCAGAGGCTGTTTTTAGTATTTGTTATATGGTCATTTTATCTTTTGCATATATATCAATCCTCTGCAAACAGACATTCTCATGTCACTGTTTTTTTGAATGCAGTTTGCTCTGTCCATCCATCGACCTCCCCACCCACACCAAGTGCCCACCACACCGTGACTCCCCCTCAATGACGTGTCTCAAAAACTGAATACCTCCTTGCTGTATTACTTGTCAATGTCTTTATTGGCATGACTCTCAGCGACCAACTGTGTTTCTCTATCAGGATTCAGATTTTTCAGTATGGAGCATATGCTGGGGAGATGGGACACAGCCTTTGGATGTGTATGTTTTTCTCTCTGTTGTTTTCCAAGGATCTTTTTTATTGTAAAAATTGATTCTCCTTTTTCCCCAGAGAGACACCCTGTCTCCTCCATATCTCGCCTTCTATTTCCTCATCTCCCTTTCTACAGAAATCAAAGTTAGACCTCTCTGCATCTTTTCTTGTCTAAAGAGCTGATGAAAGGTTGTTTATGTCAAATGTCTCAACATCTTCTTTTTCAGCAGATGCTTTTATTGGGTAATGGTTTTTAGCTATCATATTTTTCTTATGTGGTCAAAATGGTTAATACAATGGATTAGCTGTCTCCAAAATGTAATGACAAGAAAGATTAGAGTTACTGTCAGTTTTCTGACTTCTAACTTGAGGAAGAACTTGTTCATGTTTCAAAATTTAGATGGAACTGTCCAAGATAATAAGGCTGACATATTGAAAATTACTTTAATGTCAGACCATTGTACTGTGCATATCTAGTTCCTGAGCTAGCTAACAACAAACTTTAAATGAGTTCGAAAGCAAGGCAGACATGCTGAACATTACCCTGAAATCCTCTTTGAAAAATAAAATTGTTAGCATACTGTTTTGTGAGGTGGATTGTGTTTTGTGTGTGTGTGTGTGTGTGTGTGTGTGTGTGACTGGGGGTATATTTCTGTCTTCTTATGTATGAGCTCCCACGGCTTTGTGCCTTCTTGCATGTGTGCCTGCATCATTAGTGTGTTAGTTTTTAACCACAGAGTGCAAAAGAAAAGTGTTCCCATGAGATTATAGTCTTCTCCCTCACTCCTGTTTTCATAAGAGAAGGAAAGATGGAGAAAACATTTGTCTGGTGCAGTTGTTCGCAGCAATAACACAAGTCAAGCATGTCACCTGCGTGTAGCGCTTTACTTTATGCATATTCATAACTTTTTTTTCCCATCTCAAGAAATAGAACACAAACACAGACAGAAAACAGCACACACACCTCATCACATCTCTTTTTTCGACTCTAAATCACTCTCACTCTGCTCTAAGATGTTTGTTTGAACTTTGCAGAAAGTAGGAAAGGTTTACATTTGCTACTGTAGAAAGGAAAATATAGGCTCAGCGGTGAGTGAGAATGGAAAATATGCAGTGAAGCAAACAGATTTTTTAAAGAATATGTACAGCTTATTGTGTCGAAAATAACCAAAATATCTATTAGCCTGTAACTTAATGTTTCAAGTGCATGTCACTGATTACCATTCCACCTTGGTTCTGTTTTTATGTAGGTATTATTGCCACCTTGAATGGCCATGATCTAATGTAAGTGCTTAAAGGAGCTCTCTCATGATTTTTTTTTTCTTGCAAAAGCTGCAGTCCATTTCTTCAGAGGTGATAAAATGTAATGTTATGAAATTGTTATAATTGTACCATCTAAAATGTTCACATTGTGCTACATCTATTCAGAATCAGCACACACAGCACAGAATCAGCTCACTCTGAATACATGAAAACAGAATCCAAACAGAGACCTAACTACTCCGAGGCTGCAGCTGCACTTGTGAACAGGAAGAAGAACTTGGCCACTTGGCTACACAACAGTCTGTAATGGAACCTGAATCCCAATGAGAGCAAATATTACACTGTTGTTCAAGACTTTGCACTTTAAGCACAGTGGTTGTTTTCAAATGCAAGTGGGTGATCAATCACACAAATCTTTAATTGTTTCAGCGTGGCCTTTTTTATTTAAAGCACTTTGTTTAATTTATTCAAGCTCTGTTTAAGCATAGTGCAGAGTTGTTGATATTACTCAGATGTAATGTGCCTTGTTTGCATTAATGTAGCTATTTCTGTGTTATAGTCAGAGCTGCTGAACTTTGTTTGCATGCTATCCACACAGACACTCAGCACCATGGACAGAGCCTGGCTGTGGTTTAGCTTGAGTCTGGTCGGTGGCTTGTTTTAGTCTGTTCAGAGGTCTGGTGATCTCTTTTTGCAGTTTCTTCGTCTTTGTTTTGTGCTGCACAGATGTTTGCTATTGAGCATGCTGCATGTTGGCTATGTTAGTATGTGTATAAGAGCTGAGAGCATCATGTTGTTGATAAATGCATTGACATGTTTTGATGAAGACATAACCTTTGAATGTCACCTGTCAATGAGCACTGTGTAGAAGCAAGGTCATGTTTCACACTTTGTGCCTTTGTCAAAGGTGCTGTCTTACTTTACTTCACCACATTCTTCTCACCACACCACTTGTCATTCCACATCCATTTAATATTGTTAAATGTTATAAACAGTTGCACAGATGCACAATATGTTATATTGTTAACTTTATAAGCCTATTTGCATTTAGTAAGAGTAGTGTACCAAAAAACCAGTGCCTACAGGCTCACATCACAAGCTAATGGGATACCTAATGAGCACACACATGCAGCCTGTGTATAGGCCTACAGTATATATTTAGTGTGTGTATATGTGTGTATGGGGAAGGGGTATCATGAGGTCAGGTTTGAGGGAGAGCTTTTCTAGCTGTGTGTTTGATTCAGTTTGGTTTACAACAGATGGGCCTACTGTGACCCACAGGCAAATATATGTAGCCCCCCACCCCTGCACACACATACACACACACACGCACACACACTTTCACAAAATGACTGCAGAGCTTCTTGTCCAAAGAAAATAACTATAATGTTACAGAATTTTCGATGCTCTTTCTTAGCTATTTAACAATAGGTTGTTGGTAATATTCACAATACAGACACAGATATGATAGACAAGAACATTTACAGTGTTGCACTGCTCTGTTTCGCAATAGCTTTCACTGTGAGCACCTTGCTGCCCAACATTAGTGAGAAAGAGTAGAGTGTGTAAACATCGTCAGACACAAAAGTTAGTAAAATAGTTGAAGTTACTAAAGTCAGAGTTTGTGGGAGCAGCTTTTCATTTGTAGTCAATCATCTCTCATTACTGGTAGACGTCCAAACTACCAACAGCAGCTTCTATTCAGATGCTACTCAGATTTTAAGTGTTACTTGTTGACAACATGGCTCTTGTTTACTCAGCCAAAGATAATTTATGAGAGAAGAAGCAGCACTCAAAACTCTATAACCATATGTGGACTAAGTGTGTGAACTTATGTCAGATTTAGCAGGCTATGGCTCTTATGTAACAGAAGCATATAGTCTATATTTTGAATGGACTCAGTATTGATAGATTCAAAGATTCAAGAGCACAACTCAAGGGATGGCTAAATAGCACTAATTAACTATTGTGGTACTGTGTTCTTAGAGGTTAAATAAATAGTCTGCTGAGTGGTCAGTGACAATTGTTTGTCTCCTGGTTTGCAAATGTCCAGCATTATGTTCAGCCACATTAATGTCACCACAGCCAGTGTGGCAGTAAAGTAGAAACCTAAGAGCACATTTTTACTTCCCTTGGTGAACACATACTGGGATTTTAGCAGCCGATTTTGCCAGTTTAACACCATTAAACAAGAGGTCTTTACTCCAGAGACACAGAGGATGGCTGTAGTGGGTGTCATGTTGAGGCAATTTGTGACTATAGACGCCCACCAGTGGTCCCACAGGGGACACCCTAGTTCACACACTTACCATGATGATTAACACTAAGGGTCAACAGAGGTCAGGTGGAAGAGTCTAAGGTAAAAAGAGAGATTGAATTCTCGGAGGGTAAGAAAAGCATGAGAGAAAGAGGAAAAAATGAATCATTTACAGTTACATTTTGTAGAGTTTTGTTGTTTGAAACTAAAAAAGACAACTCAATTGTGATTTTTGTAATTCTCTCACTGTTGTGTAATTTAATTTTTGCAGTGCCACTGGTGACCTGCTCCTCTGTTACTGCTGGCCTGTGCAGCAGAGGCAGTGGAATTGGTAATTAAACACTCAAGTATCTTCAGAGTTGCTCTAAAGCTTGTCAAGCGATCAATAAGAGTCACACCTGTGTCTTCATTTCAGTTCTTGACCCAAAAGATTTAAGAAAGCATCATCAAGTTTGATTTCTATAGCTGTACCCGTCTGTTTTTACTCTCAATATGGGCATTCAGGGGACAAAAAAGATCTTACCTCTCTGTTTTGCCATCTTGCTCTTTCACTATCACTCATGCACACATTGTTCTCTGTCTTGCTGTCTTTCTCTCTGAGCGCTTGTCTTCTCTTCTCTTTCATCTGCACTGCCCTGTCTGCCCTCAGCAGCAAACCTCCGCTTATTAGAGAAAGAGGGAGAAACAGAGACTGATGAAGAGCGAAGACGAAAAGATAGAAAGAGAGAGAATGGAAAGAAATGGAAAGCAAATTTTGCTTGTCAGGATTTCTGAGTGTGTGTGTGTGTGTGTGTGTGTGTGTGTGTGTGTGTGTGTGTGTGTCTGAGTGTGAGAGGAAGAGAGGGAGATTTTTGCTTATCGGACAGGAAGTGGATCTCTTACAATAGCATTCTGACGTTTCCCCTTCTCTAATGTGGAAAACTGTTAAGATTCCTATTCTAGATACCAAGCGCGTGCGCGGACACACACACACATTCACACACACACACGTCACACCGGTGCAGATAAGATGCAGCTGCTGTGTTGGAGACAGAATTACTGAGTCAGCCATATGTATTCACAGACTTAAGACAATCACTAATTCACACTAACACAACAGTGCACACACTGACACACAAACATACACAATACTACATGAGGCTTACATACATCACATACAGTTTTATATTTGGTATTCAGCTGATGCTCCAAATGCAGTTATACACACACACATAGACACACAGACACACACACAAAACAAAGACAGAGGGAATAAACAGACAGGTAGAGAAAAGAACGACGTTTGGTTCATAAAGACGGCAGAACAGGTGAGACAGATTAAGAATGAGGAAATGAATGAAGATAAGCAATGAGGGAAATGAGAAATCAAGCAGACACCAGGAAGAGGTTGGATTAACAGGACAGTCTGTGTGCCCTCCACCGACAATATGATAAATGTTTTTTTTTCCACTTTGGTACCAATAGAACTCAGCCAGAGCGACTGAACAGACGTATGTCAGGTGGAGTCATTAAAGGTTTTTGTCACCTCAAGCAACAAACGAAAATGTTTTGAAAGTTTTTTGAATATAGTTTTCTCAGCAGAGCCATCTTTATCCATCATTAGGGGCATATGGAAAAAGTTAATTCATCCTACTCCTTCTCTTTTCCTCTTCGTCTTCTCCTCCTCCTCCTCCTCCTGCTTCTTCTCCTTCAGAATGTCTTTCCGTGATTATCAGACTCAAACCAGGCACTTCAGATGCTCACCAACAATAACTGAAAGGATGTCTCATAGCAAAGCAGCAATTCTATGATGTGGGGCTATTTTTAGTGGGGAAAATGTGAACTAGAGAAGTACAGCACTATTAAAATCCCATTATTTATGAATTCTGTAAATGTATCTATCCTCTGTATCTATTTGTAAGTGGAAACCATACACTTTTTGACTGAATGAAACCTCTCCATGGTGAAGAGATGGATTTATGGTAAATTTAAGTAAACCTAAAATAAACTCTGTTCAATCCAACATTTAATGAGGAAAGAAACTTTTCAACTAGAAAAAAAACAAAACAGCATATTGGAGCTTTTAGATTGAGAGAAGTTCAGACTTTAGAACTGATTAAAGTGACAGCCAGTGCTGGTGGCTGTTTATTGTTCACTAAAATATTACCTGATAAAAGACGGTGGAGTCCCAGAGGTACTGAGAGAATTAACTGTTCATTTCGTAACAGGTGTAATAAGCCTTTTATGTTTTGGCACAAACCTGTACATTTTTATTGAATATTATTTATATCACAATGGTCCTTAAAATATTGTCGTTCAGATAAATAGAAATAGAAAAAGCTAAAACAGTGAAGTAAGGTTCTGAATCAACAGGAAAGAATTACCTGCCCAGAGACGCTTGAAGTGAGCGGTGTTCTCCTTTACCCATGATGAAAGAGAGATCAGATTTTTATATGTACCACAGTGGGGTTGACTATTGTCTGACTGATGAACAAACAGTCGGGCCATCCCCTAATCCCAGTCGGAGTTTACAAGCACACACACACACACACACGCACACACTCACACACACAGTAAAATCCCACTGTGTGTGTGAACAAACAGAGGATGAAAGGCAAGACAGCGAGGGGAAGAGCACATATAAAGAGCTGCTGTTTTATTAATGAACCTGGAAACAGTCTTGGGATTCTCAGGATCTGTGTGTATGTGTGTGTGTGTGTGTGTGTGTGTGTGTGTGTGGGGGGGGGGGGGGGGGGTGGTGGCTTGTGTGTTTTGGCTATACACCCAACAGCAGAAAGGTGGGTGCTTGGACTGTATTGACACACACACACACACACACACACAGACTCTCTAATAAATTCACCCTAATTCATTCTCTCTTTTCTCTGGGGAAGAGCCAGCAGTTTGCCTGATCCAAGGAAGCTTCACGTTACCTTCACTAAATAATTGATGCTCTCTCTCTTTCTCTCTCCTTCTCTCTCTGTCTCTCACTCTCTCCCTCTCCCCCTCTCCCTCTCTCCGAGTTGCTCTGTCTTTCTGCTCTGTGTGTATCTATCTGTTTTTCTCTTTCTTTCTGTCTGGTTCATTTTTCTCTCTCTCTCTTTTTTCTCTGTCTCTATATACAGCAGGTGTTTCTTCCGTCTTTCCTTCTTCTGTCTTCTGTCTTTCCTCCTCACACACTCTGTTGTCCCAGAACTGTACACACACATTTGTACCCACAGCGATGAAAATGTTGGTCAGTTTAAAAACAGCATCCAGCAGGTTTGGAGATGCAGGTGTTATAAAATCAGTTGTTTTTTTCCAAGAGTTTTTGAAAAGCCAAGTCCCAGGAGTACATGTGTGAGAGAGAGAGGGAGTGCGAGTCAGTGAGAGGGAGACTGAGAGGTTTTTAGGGTGAGAGATCCTCAGATGTCCCCCCCTCAAGGATTGAAACCACAGAAGTGTCCACATCTAGATGCGCAGTGTGTGTGAAAATGATTTTGTGTATATGCATGTGCCTCTACAGTGTGTGTCCGTATTTCTGTGTGGTGTGTGTGTATGTGTCTATGTGCAGGGACCTCTTCCCCCACTACCACAGGGACCTGACCCCACTAACCAGGGGTTAAGTGCTCCTTCTCCCCTTCTCTAACATTCATCTTGTTCATCTCTCTCTCTCTCTCTCTCTCTCTCTCCCTTTCTCTCCCTTTCTCTCCCTCACTCCCTTTCTCTTTCCCATTCTGACATGCTATTCCCATTCCTACACTTCCTGCCATTGCATTTCTGTCTTTCATTTTGAGAGTTGTCCTCAGGAATCCAGATTTACTGCATCATGTGAATGCTTAAGACTTGGCCCCTGATACCATCAATGTCTAAAACAGCTTTATTTTCTAAAAGACTATAGCAAAAGTTGTGTGAGAGAGAGAGATGACGACCATCCACCTGTCTGTTCATGTGTGTTTACAACTTTAAAATTAGTCAGAAGATGGCAATTAAATATGAATTAAATACAACATGCAATGACCTGCAACAATCTAATGCAATCAAATAAAGCAGCTCAGCCACAAATTCTACTTTTACCAGGCTTGAACATTTTGTAGAGTGCTGGAGTGCATAATGTTGAAAAGGGTTTGTGTGATTGTGTCCATCTGCTTTACATAAATGATGGTGACAGAATACACACACACACGCACGTGCGCGTGGGAGTGTTGAAAGGTCTGTGATGGCAAGGAATAGGGACCCCTCATGCACCCTTATGAAGTGTCCGTAGGAGTGAAGTGGTGTCCCACAACATATTTTGTGTCTTAAAAATGCAGCTGTGATTTATATAGGAAATGGAATATAGATAAAGAAATGATTTCCATGCAAACTACTGTTCTTGAACTGCAGCATATTTTAATTTCCACTCTATTGTCAAGAAGAAACCTGTGTGCCATATAACTCAACAAATTCACAGGATTTTACTGCATACAACATTTTGTAGAGTCAAATATGTGCTGTAGCAAGCAGTAAAGTGAAATCCAAAACAGCACTCTGTACTGTACCACCACTTCTGTGTGTGTGTGTGTGTGTGTGTGTGTGTATGTGTGTGTGAGACCATGTTATTGTGAGAGAGTCAAGAGTCCCTAATCCTTGCCATCAGAGACTCCTCAGAGTGTGTGTGCGCATGCATGTGTGTGCACTCTACGTGTGTGTGTGTGCGTGTGTTGATTAGGGGATACCAGTCCTCCCATGACAGACGTAAGCCTGTTCAGTGGCAAGTCTGGATATCCGGACTGGTGTGTGTCTGTGTGTGTCTGTCTGTGTGTGTGTGTCTGTCTGTTTGTCTATCTGTGTGTATCCCATAGCAGCAGGTCATAGAGCCCAAATGTACTGTCTAGTTCAGCTAGTCAGTCTGTCCACCAGTCTGTCTGCTGCTCTACTCTGTGTCCCCTTGTGTTCGCTCCTGTCCGTCTGCACTGAGTCAACTTGAATTGAACTGTGCCATTAATTTAAATTCTAAAAGCTCCGGCATTATTATAATAACACTGAAATGGATTACTTCTATTTCTGTGAAAGCGCTGTGAACATCACTCATCCTAAACACACTCCAGCCCTCAGAACTGAATCTTAGTAGTTTAGAGTCCAGTTTCGCTCTTATTCTTATAGCTTATTGTTTGCTTTACATCTGTATTAGAGCTGTAAGGTGCTATTGTCACAAGGAGAACATCTTCTACAGCAGCTGCATTCATGGTGGTTGACGCAGAAAGAGCTAGACATGATTATTTTTCAACTTTGCATAGAGAACTAGAAGTAAGGACTCTGACCTCTGACACATCAAGATGAAGCACTTCTTGAACCTTCTTTTGATGTAGTGTTGCATTGGAAAGTGTTAACATGTCAGTCCTCTCACCCTCCCATCCTGTGGGTGTGTTTGTTTGTGTGTGAAATCAATTTGTTGAAAAATTGTATGCACGCTGTCAGTGCAGATGTAGTGAGTGTTTCAATGTTTTGCACTTAAAGTGAGCTCACTTGTAAACTGACATGGTTTCAGATAGCACCATGAATGAGTGCGCATGTTTAGCTGTGCACTCGTGTGTTTTGGGAGCATTACAGTGTCTGTTTTTCAACACACCAGCGGGGGGCTAATGGAACGGCTTTGTTGGTTTAAAGGAATTACCATCCTCCTTCGCCAAAATCAACTCATAATCTGCTTTACTGGCACCACTAGGCTCACTGCCACACCACTGACAGTACCTACCAGCACAATACACACACACACACGTGATAATCAGCCAAACACCACTACAAGATGCTAAACTCCCCTGTGAAAACTGACTAAATGATGGGAGAGAAAGAAAGGGAGAGGGAGAAAAAGACGAGGAGTAGTGAAATGCCAATAAGACAATAAGAAAAGGAGAGAGGTATGAGGTGAAGAGACAGAGAGGGAGGAGGGCAACAATGGAAGAGTGGGGGTGAGGCACAGGGAGAGAGAAGGAGAGATGAGATGCTGCAGGGTTATCAGTGATTAACAGTTCCACCCTATAGAACGTTGGGTTGGACTTCAAAGAAAGAGCTGCTATTTGTTTCCAGGCCTTGAGTGTAACCCTGTTAGGAATATAGTGTTGTTTACACACACACACACACACACACACACACACACACACACACACACACACACATACATACATATGCTTCAAGTTTAACAGTGAGAAACCGAAGGAAGCTTGCAATGGTAGATGGCAGAGATTGGAAGGAGGGAGTGAGAGTGTTGACAGTAACTGACAGAGCAAGATGGAGGGATGGAGAGAGGAAGAAAGGAGCGCAGAAAAGAAAAAGAGCAACACCCTCAAAAGGGACATTTTTTTTATTACATGACAATATTTCATTAATATCTTAATGAAATATGTAATATCAGTTTTGTGTTTGCATATGTGCTTGTCAGTCATACACCTTGTGTTTTCTTCTTTGGTCAAAGAATGACTCAGCAAACAAGTTTGGCTTTTTTTCAAGAGAACAATTAGGCTTATTCTGATTAGACTGACTATTGATGAGAGAACAGATGACTGTTGATGTTTTTATCTCTTATCAATATAAAGGAATTAAATTGTTATGTAAAATAAGAGCTCAAATCCACTCCCTGTTGTGCATTTACATCTTTATAGTGGGGATGCTGTTGCGCTTCTAATGGTGATATGGCAGTGTGAAAACACACGATTGTCCAACCATAGGGCTGAAAATTTAATCAAATAATTGATCAGCAGATCAACTCAAAATTAAATTTTTGTAATGTCGCCCAGTTTTCCTGTGATTTTCATGTTGTTTCAGAAGTTCTGACAAATTCTGTCAGTAATGTGATTGATAACTTTGGTAGCATGATTTTTTTTTTTTTTTTTTTTTTTGAAGGAAGTTCAGTGGGATGGATGGACGCTGCATTTCGTCTTACAGTTTACAGTACACTATTGATGCATATAGGGGTGTGTCAGATGCACTGACTGAACTCTAGTCTCGATGGCTGTACTATAACTTTTGTGACACTGTCTCACATTTGATTCATGGTTGTAAGTCTCCCGCTCTAATGTACCGATTATGCGAACAAAGACAAGCAGCTTATTTTAAAAACAAAATCATCAGTGGAGTGATACCATGCCTATGACACTGCAAAAGATTCACTTTATTTTTATGTAGAACTTGTCTACCAAGTGCAACAAGTGGATGGATTCAGCTCATTGTTCAACTGCATATAAACATAACTATAAAACCAAACACATTCCCCCAGCACAGCCTCAAACATGTGTGCACATTGTCTTTTACCTGCCTCCTCACACACACACACACACACGGGAGAAAAATGCTCCATCAAAGTACAAAAGTGGATTGAGAGAGGGGGGATGGAGAGAGAAAAAGGGAGAGGTCTGAGATCTGAGAGGAGAGGAAAGGAGAACAATGGCTTTAAGTCTTGACAAACACTTAGCCGAGGCCTTTAGACTAACACTTTGGAGCAGACATGTCTGCCTGCATACCAATAGCAAACACTGTCACTCCCCATCTAACTCAGAGGCTTTTGATGTTCTATTCACAGAGATAGAGAGAAGGGAGTTGAAGGAGGGGATGGAGGTAGAGTGAGTGCAGTGAAGATGATAGGGGGAATGAGAAGGAATGAAAAAGGGAAAGACAGAAGGAGAAAAGGAAGGAATGTAGTTGGCTGAATGAGAGACAGGAATGAGACCTTTAATTTCTCCAGCAAACTGCAGCATTGCTGAAGTCTTTCATCACTTCCTCTCCTTTTCCCTTTGCTTTCCTCCTTCTCTGTCTGTGTCTCTGTTTCTCTCTCTGTCTCTCTCTCTGATTCCAGCAATATCTATATCACAACAGTGAGAAAAATTGACAAAGAGAAGCAAAAAGAAGAAGGAGAGAATGCGGAATGGATCCCGGTCCATAACCTCATGGTACATTATTTGTGATCTTGAACATGCCCTGGTCTGTCTGTTTCTTTATCTCTCAGTTGGAGAGTGATATACTACATGTAACCTACAGTGTAGCAGAGTGACAGGTCTGTATGTAAATATTGGAGTTTTCATTGGTGCTGATAAATGCATGATTAAGCTTGGGGTTAAATAATGCTGGATATATTCTGAGTTTTCCTTTGATCTGATTTTATATTTCTACATTAGTTTCACACACCAGCAACACTGCCATGTGAAAACCTTTGATCCCTACAGCATCAACTTTCCACCAGCGATCGCAAACTTAGCTTTGTGATGTTTAAATGGCTGGTAAATGAAGTTTGTAATTAGAGGTTTGGGGGATTTCTTTTGCGTAACAGTGACATATAGGCAATAATGTGCATATTTGCATGTGTTCACATACTGTACATACAACAACATGTCTTATCTGCCACAATGCACAAGCACTGGCAGGCACAAATACACACACACACACACAAATACCACACATGCACGACACACACACACACACACAACCTCCTCTGCAAGTTGATAAGTGTGTTAAGAGGCAGGGAGAAAATATTAATTATCAAGCTAATGGGCACCAGGCTGAGTTCTGCTTCATTAAGCTCTAAATGTTTGTGTGGGAATGTTTGTGTTTGTGTGTTTGTGTGCTTGTGTATCAGAGGGTGGGGAGGGAGCCCTCTGAGTGACACACAAAGATACGTGCACATCACATCACATACAGCAATAGACATGGGGGGGAGTTGTTTGCCTCAAAGGTTGCACAGCACATATTCACTCATGCAAACATACATGTGTGTGAAATGTGTGGAAAAACTGCCTTTATATCAGAAATTGTCATACAACTTGGTACACAATGGAGCAGTTTGTTTCAACATGGCATGCCAGCCATGCCTGAACAAAAAGTGTTTTTTTTTTTAGGGTTCTGAGTTACTGTTATGTTGCTCACTTAGGATCACTATAGTTTCTCCTTAACAAACGAGGCCTTCGAATGTTGAGAGAACGAAAGCCAAGATCCAAGAAAGTCATGTTTTGGGATGGCTCTCTCCATCTCAGTATCGGCAGCCACCAACTGAACACACAGTGCATCAGTGAAGTGTATCCACTAACATGTCTGTTTACAGCATGTGTGTGTGTTCTGTGCAGTTGTAGTGGTGCAGTGTTTGCACCCTGTGTTGACTGGTGATGCAGTTTGCTCCACTCTATCCCTTGCAGGGTTGTGCTGGCTACAGTATGATAAGTAAAACCAGCGTTGACGTTAATCTGTCTCACTCCCACTAGGAAAGACAGATAAGGGGGGTGAGGGAGAGGGAGAGCCAGAGGGAGAGGCAGAGGGAGGGTGAGACAGTGGAAGGAGTCAAAGAGAAAAAGTTACATTGTTGTAATTATTTTTGATTTAGGAAGCCTAATTTTATGTGAGATAAACAAAGACAACATTTTTGAGACATTTCAATGTAATTTTTTGGTTCAGCTAGACAGTTCACAGCTCAACGAAAAGAAGAGAAACAGAGGTGGGAGGCTGACGTGCAGCAACAGTCCCAGGTTGCATTCAAATCAGGGAAATTACAATTACATGGTATACTTCTTAGACCTTTGGGTCCAGTGGAGCGGCCCTTTTGTAAACAACTCAAAGCACATTTACAATATGGTATAAAGCTTAAAAAGCCTTTATTTAGGCGGCTAGTTCATCATGAACAGTAAAAAACCAACATGTTTCAGTCATGCTACATGGCCTTCCAGTATCAGGATGCACAGTATAGTTACCATGTAAGAGCGTGTGTTTAAAAAAGAGCAAAAAGAGTCAATGCACAGTCCAGTGTTCGGATTAAGTGTGTGGATTAAGAATGACACTGTATCGTTGTGATGATATGATGCCACCTCACACGCTCAACATACTTTTTAATTTCCTCTCATACAGCCAAAGTGTTGAGTTTTTCATGGATCTCATCAGGTTGGAGTTGAATATGTGTTTGAACTTCCTGTATCAACAATGTGGATGTTTGTGATTTTTCTTGTGTTTGGTGAACATGTGTGTTTCCCTATAAATAGCTCTGATGGTAACACAAACACAGGCCCGGGCTCAGTGGTTTTTCCCATTGATTAGCCGGCTGACTAATGCACAATCATCCCCACCACTTGTGTGCACTCACACACACACTCACACATATACGCACTCACACACAAACTACTCCACTGCTCTAATGAGGGTTGGTTAAGACCCCCTAGGAACAACCAACCGCCACTTTACCCCGAGAGAGACAAGGGGTGTGGGAGAGCGGGAGAGGTGGGGGGAGATGTTGAAATAAGACGGAGAACTCAGTCAGAGAAAGAAATAGAGGATGAAGATCATGAATGGAAGAAGATGGAGATTTAGAAAGATGGGAGAGACAGAGCACAAAGAAATAGCTAATAGTGAAGTAAAGCTATCCTGCCTTAATTTTTGTGTGAATGTGTGTGTGGTTAAGATGCCCCTGAGGGGTGTCCTCTTGCCGTCGATGTGTGTATCCCTGTGTCTGGGTGTATGTGTGTGCTAGAATTACCCAGAATGCTTTAGCGATTGACTGGCTGGCTAATGGCGGTCTCTGTTTTCCTCTGATGGTCATTGACTAGGCCTTCTCATCAATACCTGTTTTTACAGCTATTCTAGAGCTCTGTGTGTGTGTGTGTGTGTGTGTGTGTTACTCATGAAAAAAAATCAGTTCAACTCAACTCTTTCATCAGCTGTCCATGCATGTCAGGTTATGTTTACATCTCCAAAAATCACAATACACAGACTTTAATACACTGTTCAGACATGTTGTGTTTTAGTTATTAAAGCTGCAGATACATAAAGATTTTCTTCCAGGAAACAGCAGAAGTGATAAAGATTGCTCGTAAATTCCTGCAGAGAGCTTATTAATCAATCTGCTGATCCAGATCAGATAGATCTTACTGCATATTATCTTGCTATCACTGTAGTGACTAGATGCTGGTTTAAACAACTGCCTCACTCATAACAGAATTATAATCGTATTATAATGATTGTGATATGTGGCCTTTGCTGAGTGGTGCACTGCAGCTTGTTTTGCAGTTCAATAATAATTGTATTGCATTTCATAACATGTCACGGTAATGCAACAATTCGAATGCCGCAGTAAATCCTAAATACTATTCTAGACCAACTTTTATTTTAGACCAATTAAATTCAGTTAGAGGGCACTGTTGGAAAAATCTGCTTGAAGTTGACAAATACTGACAACTTCCAGCAGAGCTTTGTTTTTTTCTCTTTCATCCTTTAACCTCTCATCTTCTCCTTCCATGCCTCCTCTTTATGCATTCCTCAACACTTCTTTTCAGTTCTTTCCTCTCTCTTCATCATCATGGCTCTGCTTGGCTTCTCTTCTCCTCTCCTCTCTCCCTCTCTTCTCTTCCCTGCACCTCTTTCAGCTCCCCTACCAGTCTATTTCCCTCTCCTTTCTCTTCTGTTCTCCATTCTCCTCCTTCCCTTATCCCCTCAGTTTGGAAAGGATTTGGTCTCACAGACACTCAGCAAGACTATCACCACTCCACCCAGGAGACCACTCATCTCTCCCTTCAACCCCAACCTCCTCCCTCCTCTACCCCTCCCCATCCATCCATCTACCCATCTATCCATCCATCGATTGCCACTATTCCTGGACTTTTGTTATCCCACTCCTGGTCCAGCTCGGGTTTCCCTTTCCTTCCCACCACTCATCTATGCATGTGTGAGTGGACCTCTGTATTTCTCCACATCTTCTTGTGTGTCGTATTTGATTAATTATCAAATGTGCTCAAATGTGAGAACAAGACAAGGATTTTCTAAAATCAATGCATGATCACTTTTTATCTACTCCAAATACATGATTGCAGCACTTGAAACACACACAAGAATGTGTACTTTCCGCTAAATGTGACTCAATTCCATGCTCATTAGTAGCAACACGGCTCTCACTGCCTAGTCACCTCTAAATGGCCTAAGTGGCCCAAGTATTGATAATCTATAAGAAATGGTCAACTCTATGATAAAAGCTGAGTTGATCAATAGCCTGATTACTCTGGTAAGAGGGGAGCTCTTTGCTCAGTCATTCACCTATTCATTCACTAGGTTAATCATTCATTTAATTGATATAGGATGTTTTTAATAGATTCTTTTTGAAGGTAATTTTTTTTGTTGTCATTTTACATCATTAATACAGAGATGACAGGATATGAGGGGAGAGAGATGAAGAAGACAACATGCAACAAAGTCCTCTTGCGACAGTTAGACTTGAACCAGGGACCAGGGTCTGTGATCCACACCTTAATCCAGAGGTGTGACCAGTGAACCCAGTGACTTGGTTGACTTGAAATCAGCAAAGACTGATATTACAAATCAGTACTATTGTTGTCTGAAATCTGAAATCATCACAAAGTAATGCTGAGGATTATATAGAGACAGATACTCTCAGAGGCCTATAGTATGGATCTGAGACACATCCAGCCATACTATCTGTCTGGCCCCTTGCAGTCTGTTTCTCTTCATATTGGGCCTATAAATGAAGAGCTGTCTCCAGTTGTCAGGCTTCATGTTAATAAATTCTGAATAGGGATGCATAAATCAGTACGCACACTACAGTCTGTTTAACTGGCCTAAGAATCTCCTCTCCTCTCCTCTCTCATTCTCTCCAGCCAGAGAAATCTGTGTGCCATCCGAGAGGTGCATTGTGACTCTGTGTGTGTGTGTGTGGATGGTAAGTGTCATTGCTAGGTTTGATGTTGCTGGGTGTAATTGTCTTTCACATGAACACAAGAGAGAGGTGTTTGGCAAGCACAGGGTGAAGAGAGAGAGAGAGAGAGAGAGAGAGAGGACAGAGGAAGAGGAAGGAGCAGTGTGATGGTACAGTGTAGAGAGGATCAGGGTGAAGAGAGGAAGCGTTTAAAGAGAAAACATTGGTAAAACTGGGAACAGAATTGAGTTGTCAGGTCTGGCAAAGAAATGCCCCCTTCCTACATTATTCATTTTAAAATTAGAAAGCTCCATGCTGTGAGGGACAGTGAGTTTCTCTTCCTGGATACACCTCATTCTTCTCTCCTGCCTGTCATCCCTCCATATGGGGGCAGTGGATTTGGCTGGCGATTAAAATGTTTTATTTATTTATTTACATATTACTATTATTATTGTTATTGTGGATGAACTACAGTACCACTCTGTCTACATCCGTTCCTATTATATAACACGCTTAAATTAATACATCCCTAATGTCCTCACTTCATTGAAATTAGAGATATATGTCATAGACACAGCAACTCTTGCTCCACTACACTCTGTACCTTCCTCCCAGTATGTACCTTAACTGCCTGCCTGGCTGTTTTACCCGTGCTGCACCTCACCTCAGTAAAGGGAATTTGTTTAAAAAGCCTGGTAATTGATGCAGTGCTGAGAACTAAGAGAGAGGCTGCCGCAGTTGATTAATGCACACAGAATGTGTGTAGCATTTTTTTTTCTAAGGCACTTTTAACTGGGCCTCTTAAATGGCCACGGAGCAAGAGAAAGAGAGACAGAGCAAGAAAAAGCCATTCCCTGAATGCTCTCATTTTACCTTTGTGTGGATGTATGTGTGTGCGTTTTGTGTGCCACCTCCCTATTATAAAAAGGTGTCAGCTGTATAAAACACTAGGAATTTAATTGATTTGGGGGGGGCATACAAGCACACAAAGACACACCAGCTTCTTCTGAAGGCGATCTCAGGCTAAAAGTTAGTCTACACATTGTGACAAAAAATGTGAGACATTGTGACAGCGTCAGTTCTGTTGGAGCTAGAAGAACAGTGCCCTCTTGTTTTATGCCATAAAGACAACCAGTACGTTGTGTATGGACTTGAACCTAGGGGGATGCAGTTTTAAAATGCGGTGTTTACTATAATTTTTACCTGCATGCAAGGCACATGTATTGTCTTTTCTATTGTATATCAGGTAAAGAAAACTTTGATAAAATATGATTTATCTCCAGCTTTTTACTTCAATAATAACTATTTCCTGAATATTATTCTGGGAACAGCAGTAGGTAGTTTAGGAGGAAATGTACTGTGATTAACGTCATGAGTAATATTTCATCCCACGATGTGGTGAATATACGATGAACGCTGCATCACTAAGCCACCAAGATGCCTTTCTGGTTGTAAAAAAATAACAAAAAGGGAATTAATGTTCTGAATATTCTGTGTCATTGGACCAAGTCCTCTGTGCCTGTATTAGTGTCCATGTCTTCGCTCGAGCAGTAGATTGAATGCACTTCCACATACCTCTATGGAAATGAAGTGACACACACACATACACATGGTGGGACAATCAGGTCATTCCAAGGTAAAAGGACTTAGATACAGTGAAATATTCATACTTCAGAGGTGCATTGTGTATGTGTGTGCATGTTTCCGTGCACGTGTATGATTGTGTATGTGTGTCAAGCTCATGACTGCTACAAGCAGTTCTCTTTAATTGAGGTCCTGAAGCCTCAAGCAAAATGCTTAGGAGAAAGATAAAACCTGCACAGTGGTGGGTAACCACACACACACGCACACACACACACACACACACAAGCACACACACACAACAATGTTGACCTTAAAAACTAAATAAATAAAAGCTTAGTTATCAGACAGCCATAGAATGCAGGTTAGTTGCTGACCACTGACAATGAATATGAATGTGTTAGTGTTAGATTTCACATGTATGACCAGACTGAGATGATTTTTGTCTAGATTTTTATCAGTGGGCAGTTCATCATTTGTCAACATAAACCACAGTAACAGTATAGTACAAGCCAAGTCTTATACATGTATATAAAACTTACTTACTGGCACTCAGTGCCTTTGTTTGGGACAAAGAGTCATGCAGCCAGCGGAACAAGACATTTCATATACAAAGGCTAAAGCGCTTGCTCTGAAGCCCAACCAATGACAAAGCACTGCTTGTTTTACTGAATAGGGCATAGCAATAAATTACACCTACTTGACATTTCTGTTGGATTACTGCTGTAATTGGACTGCTTACCTCACCGTATTATGAAATGCGACTCGATTAACTGAATCAACCACAGGAAACCATAACTCAAGGGTCAGGGGAGGTGAATGGTTTGGGCACTGTCAGTGTACAGTGTAGCTGCTTTTCCTACTGGCTGTCTACAAATCTTAATAGAGGTGACAGATTACATAAAAAGACATTGAGATCTTATCAGCTGCAATAATATCAGCACCACATCGGCCTTAAGCTTATCCTAGCTCTGTGTGTGTGTGTGCGTGCGCACACAGTATATCAGAATTCTAGATAAAGATATCATGACACTGATTTTTACGTTATACATATGCCTCCTGCCCCCCCCCCCCCCCCACCACACACACACACACACACACACCTCTTTGTGTGTGCATGAGATATGTGGATAATGACTCCTAATAGCTTTGAAATTTTTTTTTTCCTCAGATATGTAAATATTAGCTTTAACTAAATGGTTTTTTAAAGATAATGTTTGTGGCCATTTAACACTTTGACTGGTTGCACCGATAACAAGTGAATGAGACAGGTATCAGGTGGTGTGCACATGTGTATTCACCTGTTACAGTCAATGTATGTCTGTGTTCATATGTGTTAATGTGTATGTTCTGGTATGTTTTTTTTTTTGTATTATGTGTGTGCAATAAATACATGCTGTACATAGTATTTCTATAGTGCACAGTGTTTGTGATTTCCTGTGTTCTCTGCCCTTTAGTTGCTCTGATAATGAGTTCTCACCACAGCCAGGTGTCTGAAGCTTATCAAGATCTTTTTACTATTCTTTCCCTTTCTCTCTACATCTCTCTCTCTCTCTCTCTCTTTTAAAGGTAATAAATTACACAAGTGCATCAGCAAAGGCACACGTGTGAGCTCATTAACATGTGTACTCACTGCATGCAGACTGAAGCAAAACACTTCTACTGAAGTAACACTAAAGTTTCCAACATAAAATAGTGTTTTAAATTTCACAGATTTACCAGATTTAGCCAATATTTCCTGCACACATTTTTAAATTGAAAAAGCTCACATGTCTTCAAAAGATGAAAGTGTTAATTTATCCATCCTTCATTCCCCTTTTCCACTTTTTCTTAGTTTGAGCCTGACCCCCTGTGATTACAATATCTCTACCATTTCCACATAAAGTAAATCAGTTCTCTCTGTTCCTTCTTCTCTTGTCACTTCATTCTCCTCCTTGTTCCATCTTTCTCTCCGTTTCATTTCAAAGTGTTGTCAGTTCTCCACTTTGCCTGGTCCATTGCTACCCTACTTCCTCCATCTATATCTGGGATTGCAACAATAATTTGTGAGGCCAATTAAGAGCTACTGTTGTGTTCTGGTCTCAGCAACAAAACGAGAGCCCCAAGGATGGAGAGAGAGAGAGAGAGAGTAGTGCTGCCCTCCCTCCCTACTTTCCACCCACCCTCTAATCCCTTAAAAGCACTTACGAGATTGGCGCCGCCCGCCTGCCTCTGCCTGCTCGTCTACCCGTTGGTTGCCACAGCAGCTGATTGGAGGGATCGAGGCTCCTAATTGGATCATGAGGGTGTGATGCAGGCGACAGCAGCCACATTATGGGAAGCTGACTTTGTGCAGCATAACCCTGCCAGGATGACCCTTTCCCTGTGTGTGTTTGTGTGTGTAAGTGAGTGTGTGTGTGTGTAGACTGACCTCAATGTGACTAAGAGCCTCTGCTCATCAAGGCGGGATGGCTGAAGCTGCAGGGAGAGGACAGATTGATGAAGAGAGGATAGGAAGGTAGAGTAGTACGAAAAAGAGGAGACAAAAAAGGAGAAAAGAGAGAAAGTGAAGGGAGGAGAGGAGAACAAAAGATGGAGATATTAGTACACTGTTAAGGGCACCGCACTTGAGTTTTCCTTTTCTTACACATTTTTCTTTCCTTTCTGACAATAGGGGGTAAGGTAGAATTGATGACATGATGCAGTGAATTAATCCCCTGAACTTTGTGCCTGGGCTCTGTATGTGTGTGTGTTGGTGTCTTTCACTTTGGTGCAAAGTGACTGTGTTGTCCGTTACGGTGTAAATTGATAGCGTCACTGCTCTTTGCCGCATTATGGGGAGCATGGATCTGTACATTCAGTTTCCTAACTGCATTCTATATCACACCATCATCCACACCTGATCCCACAGACCTGAATGATACACCAGCAAGGACTATTCCTAAGCATTTTCACTTGAAACCTTGCCGGTAACACACACACACCTCCTTGGCTAACTGTATGTTATGTGCATTTCTAAAATTGCTAAAACATTTGTCTTGTTCACTCTTTTTTCACAAATAATAAATAATAATTCACTCTTTTACACCACCATTTACATCATCTTTCTACTTTTAAGTGATTTATTATCAGTGAGGAGTCTCATTCAGTGTTCTTTACATACAACCTACTGTGGAGGAGAAGATGAAGTAAACTTCTGGGAACAGCACAATTTAAATGTAGCAACTAAGTGACATCTGTGAATAATTTTATCCACAAGTAAAAGAAATGACATCTTGTCATCATATTTTTTTTTCAGTTGCCACATCTTTGTTCTTCATTTGCTCTGTTGCAAAATCTGGCAAAAGCATTCAGTGTCCAGTCATTAGAGTATGTTTTTGCATAGTTTTGTTTCTCTAATTTGAAGGCAATGGAAAAGTCCTGCAGCACACATGTTGTCTTTCTAAGTTAATAAACAACCACACTGCTTGTTGCTCCTGTGTCAGTTTGGTAACTTTGACTCCATTAACTTTTGTGCTCATTTTAGTGCAGCAGGGCATGTCCCAGTGTCTGTGTGTGTGCGCGCATGTGTGTGTGCGTGTGTGTGTGTATTTAAGCATGTGTGGGCACATATGGATATGGGTCTCCAAATGATTGTGGATTTGTGAGTCTGACCATGGTGAGAGTATGTGCATACAGTATGTGTGCAAACATATACACAAACAGCATGTGAGTTGGTTTGTGTGAGTTTGTGTGTGTGTGTGCAAAAGGCCGTGTGTGTGGTGTGTCAGTGAAGTGCGGCGATACAGCGGGGGCGTCTGATCCCTCCACCTTTTAAGAACATCAGAGGGTGTGAAAAGCACTGATTGCCCTAACCGCTCTCATTGGGACTCAAACCCCCGGCTTAGTTGTGCTTGAGCGAGTTTGGAGAGACAAGAGAGGGAGTGAGAGATGTGTGTGTGTCTATGTGCGTGTGTGAGGGAGGGAGGATGAGGGAAAGGGGAACAAGGGAGAGACAGGGCGGGAGTGAATTAGTTTGGAGGAGTGATGGTGAAGGAAGGAGGAAATCATGGTTGGTAAACAAGCAAATTTGGAGTGAGAGGGACATGGGAACGTGGGATTGGAGAAGAGGAAAGAAGGAGGGAGATAGTGAGGGAGCATGCAAGTTGGGTGAGTCATGAGCAGAACATTTTTGAAGACAGAAGACAGACAGAAGTCATGATTTGTTACCTCGTCTTTAAACCATGACGCTTAAGCTTCTTAGGGCCACAAAAGTGCTGATCCACAAAACCCTCCCAGCAATGTTCTGTTTCCTGGATAAAAAGAGGGTTTCCTATTTGCACAGATGGGGGATAAGAAACATGTATTTACACTATATTTGAATATTTGATTCTTTCATTTTATATATTTTTTTCTTTCATTTCATTCTTTTATAGATTCATTGTAGAAACAGTGGATCTGTAAAATTCGTTTAAGTGGACTTGTTGATGAATGAGACCTCTTACAGTCATATCTCTTAAAAGTTGTTTGTGCACATTTCAAATCTGTATCTGTGTTCTTCACATTAGAGAAGAGGCTCTGATGTTAAGGTTTTTCTGTGTGTGTGTGTGTGTGTGTACTTCATACTAGTGTACAAAAGTGTGTTGGTGTGAGTGTAGGGGTGCTCAATGTCATTTAGGGGTTAAATGCAGTGTTGACTGTGTAGAGCAGAGTGAAGCACAAGACCTGCCAACTGATATCTACTGACATTCAACACATTAAGCCCTACACACTATCTACATGTGGTAAAAGTGTTGTTTATTCTCCTCTGCCAGCTGCACAACGATACAAGCAACAAGCCTTTACCCTAACTGGAATTTATTCTTCAGTGACCTTCACAACAAAAGCACACAGTGGAGGGAACATGAGAAAAAGACATAACAATGAAAAGTAGAAGAACAAGCATGGATTTTTACATTTACACCACCACACTGTAATGAGGGTTCATGAAGATGCATTTTGTAAGTTGTAGTAATGTAATAAGCAAAATAGGACAGAAATTATATATTTTCCCCATTCTACTCAATTAGAATTGGCCTATGCCCTAAGTTTTTGTTTTTATAATCACAGTCTCTGTGAGGGAAGTTAAAGGAAAGGAAAAGAAGCAAAACAGCTAAATAACAACTTCGAGAAACTTTTATTTTTGTTTTTTTAATTGACGATTATTATTGTTATATATCCATGTTAAACTTGTACTGTCAGCATCAATCTTGTAAAAGCAGAATGCCTTTAAGAATGACATGTGACTTTAAGTGGATTTAAAACTCACACACATGACAAACAAAAAAGAAGGGCAAGGAATCGGTAACACAAAAACATGTAGGTACTACAAGCACACACACTCAAACACACACAGCATGGCCCAGTAGATTTATACAGGGCAATGGGGTCTCGGGGTTAGAGATTCAGGGGTAACCAGAGGCCTGACCCCTGGTTTGTTTGGGAGTTTGGGGGCACACATACACGCACGCACACACACACACACACACACACACACACACACATACAGATACACATACACATGCACATTCATGCTAACACAAATATTGACTGGATAGACTGCAGATGATGTTCCTTCAAATTGTCTTAATTTATAAAAGGAACCTGTATTAAATGTTTGATGGGTAATTTAAACCTTTAATTGGAACAATAAACAAATCCAAACAATATTTGGGGTTAGATGGCCCCAAGAAAAATACACACACACGCATGCACACGCGCACACACACGCACACACACACACACACAGTCAGACACATACATCAGGGTGGGGGTCAGGTGTGGGGTTAGGCTGTGAGGGTCTCTAATAGGTTCCCCTGACACATGAGGTGTCAACACTGAGATGTCATCACACACAGAGACACACTTTGGCACACACCACACATTCACATGCATGCGCACATAGCCAAACACACACAGTCAAACATACCAAGTCCATGTGTTTAGATGGAATTCTGGGAAATATATAAATAGACTCTGAAACAAGTGTTGATGGAGTGTTTTCCATTCTCTATTGTTTTATATTTAACTCTTCACAGGACAGCTCATCTCTGAAAAGCTACACTGTGTACTGTATGTTTCAGTGTGTTATGGTTCTGTTTGTGTGTATATGTCTCTACATATGTTTTTAGTATGAGCGTGAAAGAGATTGTGTACTAGAACATATGAATAAGAGATGAACAGTTAATCAAAATATTATTGAAATTGCAACGTGACCAAGTGCAATATCCAAATTGCAGGAGCTGCAGTTTTTCTGATGAAGGAAAAAACGTGTCACAACATACCATTATAAATGAAGCATTGAGCTGCTACAGTGATGCTCCAGTCAACAAATCATTTTCTCCAGACATGCCTGAGAACATGCATGTTTGGTACAGACAACAACAACCATCCCATCACCATTGTTTTTTTTTCTTTATTTCTTTTGTTTTGTTTTTTAATAGTGACAATGAAATCACCACTCCTACTGACACTATGACTAAAATCACTATCACAATATCTGTCATAACAATCGCAATATGTTTTTTATTTTTATTTTTTAGCTTGAATATGAATGGATATGTCCACCCTTTATGTGTGTGTATGTGTGTGCACACATGTGCGTGTGTCGTTATGGATTGCCACGTTGTGGACTTGACAGGATCATAATTACGAGCAGTGATGAAATCTACCAAGTGTTTTCTCCCTGCATGGCTGCCTGCGTGTGTGTGTGTGTGTGTGTGTGTGTGTAATATTTGTCATCTGTGGCAGCACGCTCCCTGTTAGCACACAGTAACCATGATCACACCTCCATCTTCCACTAATAGGACAGACAGATGGAGATCATAGATAGATAGATAGATAGATAGATAGATAGATAGAACAAGAAAAAAAGTACAAAAGCAAGAAAGACTGATTGTCCACACATATAATTTCACAACAAACTCTTTCTGTGTAGTTGTGTGGTCGTTCCTCTAAAAAAGAACTGCAGTGAGTGAGATGTCTGAAGTGTGTGTCAGACACGCACCCGTTCACCACATAAAGGCTTTTTCCCTACTTCATTGCTTTGTGATCCAAGTCTACCTGCCACTGTAGTCAAATCACAGAGTGGGAGAGAGAGAAAGGGAGGAGGGTCTGGAGGGGTTAGGACGTGGGGGGTGGGTGGGTGTTGGAGGGGCAGAGGAGAGAAGAAGATGGAGGAAAGATGAGAGGAGTCAACAGAGAGGGGGTGAGTGAGAGAAAGAGAGAGACGGGAGGTGCTCAATTTGCCATCACGGGTGCAACGGGGCAGAAAGTATCCAAGAAAGAGGATGTGTGTTTGTGTGTGTGTGTGTGTGTGTGAGAGAGGGAGAGAGAAAGAGAGAGAGGGGGGAATGTGAGTGAGTGTTTATGCATCTGTGTGTGTGTGTGTGTCAGTGTGTGTGTGTCTGTGTGTGTGTGTGTGTGTGTGTGTGCGTCTGTGTCTAACAAGGGAGAAAAGACAACTCATTTGAATGTCAGATATGGGGAAGCGTGGCGTGCAGGGAGGGAGGGATGAGGCGAGGAGGGATGAGAAGAATGAATATGGATTACTGGGATGAAGATTCTATTATTTTCTGCCCGTTTCTCTGATCTCTTTGTCGCAACGCTATAGGCCTCTGTATATATGTGTGACAGAAAGAGAGAGAGAGAGAGAGAGAGTGTGTGTGTGTGTGTGTGTGTGTGTGTGTGTGTGTGTGTGTGTGTGTGTGTGTGTGTGTGTGTGTGTGTGTGTGTGTGTGTGTGTGTGTGTGTGTGTGTGTGTGTGTGTACTTGTATTCAAGTATGACAGTGAAAGTACAGGTCTAAAACAGAAGACATATTTGCTCATGTGATGGTGGAGCGTGTGTGTGTGTGTGTGTGTGTGAAAGTGTTTGCCTGACAAAATGTGGTCAGTCAAAATTCATTTGACAAAAGGAACAGTGAGAGAATATTTAAGTGTGTGTGTGTGTGTTAACATACTGTATATACACATAATGCACATAAACACTCACACAGCCACACACACTCACATCCTCTCTATCCACACACACTCTAACACGTGGCAGCATGGGACAACTCATCCACTATTGATTTTCATGATGTGAAGTTAAAATACAGGAATAAGGGAGCTCTGTAAACATCAACACCAGACCAGTCAGTCAGTTTTGAGTTGCTTGTTTTACTTTTTGAAATGAACATATTTTATACGATACATATAAAATGGCAACAGACTCAACACTTCATTGGACACTGGTCCAAATGGTTCATTTTAACAAGAAGGTGAGAATGAAAGGAAGTCTAAATTTGTACTCTTCTCTCTTCCCTCTCTTCCTTTTTTTACATTTCATCATAACATTTTCTTTCTCCACCTCCCTCCCCACCATTCCTGTCTTTCCTCTACAGCATTTTGCTCCTCCTCCCCCACTCTCCACATATTATCAATCTCTTTCTCTTTCTTTCTGTCTTTTGCGCTCTCATTCTCTCTCTCTCCGGTTGAGTGGTGAGCAGACAGAGGGGGAGAGAGAGAGAGAGAGAGATGTGAGTCTCGGCCAATTTGTCCTGACACATAGAGATGCTCAGGTGGGAGAGAGGTGTCAAACAACTGAGAGGAGAGGGGGAGAGAAAGGGATGTAAGAGGGAGGGAAGACAAGAACAGGGGACAGAGAATGGTAGTGGTGGAGAGAGGTAGAGGAAAGAGATTATATATCGGCTACTTTAATTCAAAGCTGTTGTGTGTCAGAACCCAAGGATTATTAACTTATAAAAAAATGGAGATGGAAGTCAAGCAGTCAGACGAAAGTCAAAATACACACAAGGATAATTAGGCATAAAACAACATGCAGTAGGTCAAGTGTAGCAAGTTACATTGCTGCCTTATCAAATAAGGGACAAATTAATAAAAAGAGGAAAACTACGGTGGCCCAGTGAGCTCATACACATTTCAACTTAAGAAAATTCAGCCCAAGGAAGAAAATTAATGTAAATTCATTAAACATCTTTAGTGATTTAACATCACATGAGCTAAACATCACAACACATGCAAATGAACAAAAGCTACAAAGTCAGTCCCAGAAGAGAACAGAAGTGTTTCCAGGGGACACAATAAAGTGATGAACCTGGTGCTCGGTGCCCAATTGTGACTTTTGAATTTAAAAGCATTGAATAACAAGTGTGTCCCGCCATCATGATTAGGTTTGTGCATTCATGGTGACCCCAAAACCCCCACCACCACACCTGTGTCTGCTAGGAACACTTTTGTCGTGTTGTAGGACTGAATTCATCTCAGTGTGTTGGGACTTTTTGGAGTTTGTGTGTCATGAAACACAAAGACGGGTAAAGAACAAGAAACATAAACCTAACACATAACTGTTTTTTTCCCTGAACTAGATGCAGTGAGACTCGTATAATTTGGATTTGCCCCAACTCTTGACTGAGGCTGAGTCTGAATTACCAGGGTGAGTGGATCTGTGAAGACCTCTGCTATACAGTATGTCTTTCTTTTCTTTGTTTGTTTGTTTTTTGTGTTCACATCATGCTTCCATGAACAATGTGTGTATGCAGACTAAGCAGACTAATTGAAACATCAGAATAAAACAAAATCAGAGAAAAATGGTGAGCGGCTGAGAAGAGAATGAAGAGGAACGAGTGGCAGTGGAAGGACTAAAAGAGAGGAATGAGGAGAAAAGCAAGTCATTTTATGTGTGACAGGTGAGAGAGAGGCAGAGGTGGTTCCGGGGCGTCCCCCTGTGATAGTGGCATGTTCCCCTTGTGTCGCAACAAGAGAGAGAGTGGGATCGACAGAGGGAGAGATGTCTAATCTTAGAGGGTAAGGGAGCGTGGACTCCCCAGGGCTTGTCGTGCTCAGCACCTTGTTAACCAGACATCTCTCTTTCCATCTCTATTTCCATCTCTCTTTCCACCTTGTGTTCCCTCTCTCTCTCTCTCTCTCTCTCTCTCTCTGTCTCTCTCTCTCTCTCTCCCTCTCTCCCCCGCTGTTGCTGTCTTGCTCATTCCCTCTACATCTCTTTCTAGCTTTATGTTTGTTGTTTTTTAAACAGACAGGGCGAATCAAGCATCTATCTATCTATCTATCTATCTATCTATCTATCTATCTATCTATCTATCTATCTATCTATCTATCTATCTATCTATCTATCTATCTATCTATCTATCTATCTATCTATCTGCACTTACTGTTGACAAACAGTTTGTTTCTGTGCATGGTGCAAAGGTGCACTGTGTGTGTGTAAATGTGTGTGTGCATGTGGTGTGTTGTCAGTGCATTGTCAGGTTAAGGAAACTCCTGTCTCTGGTTAATGGGACATCAGCTAAGGTTAACACAGACTGGCAGCTGAAGTCCACAGACACACACACACATGCACACAGTAGCAGGTTGTTGCCATTTTAAAATCTCTGGGGCAAGTCTGATTGTTGCTTTAAACAACATCCATAACAATACCAACAGTTCAGCGTTGTCCCTGCGTCTCACCGGTACATGCAGGAGGGCACACTGATGCACTTGCTAGCCCAATGGACGATATACTGGTCCTGTTATAGAGACTAATCCATTAATCATAGATTTGGCAGTTCAATTCCCAACTCCTCATGTCTACATGTTGAAGTGTCCTTGAGCAAGACATCAACCCTCAGCGTCTCCCAATGGTTGGATGGCTGTGCCTTGCAGGGTAGGGCATTTTGGATGCAGTTTATTTACCATTCACCGTGTGACGTGAACAAGGAGTTGGATCTTAATGAGTGGCTGGATCCTCAGAAGGAACTCAGCCTGTGCTCCATTGGTGGCTCCTTAAAAGCACTTCAGGGTCTGTATGAGCTAATGTCTCAGTCAGGCTCAAAGAGACCAAGGCCACTCTTAACATCAGTGTGTGTGTGTGTGTGTGTGTGTGTGTCTACATAGAAATGATTAATTTGTAAATAGCTTGATAAATGACATTCAATGAGTCTCACTCATGAGCAATTTGTGACGACAGAGCTCCAGGCTGAGGTGTCTGTGTGGGACTACAGGGTATTATGCTGCTTAGTGCTGAGCTTTGAGGTTTCAGGATGCTGTAAAACAATGTGAGAAGCACTTTCTACTCATTCAGACACTGCCGTAATGAGAAAATACTCTTAATCCAGCTCACACACACACACACACACACACACAACACACACACACACACACACCAACATGCACAGAGGCGTATTTCTGCTGCTGAGTGGTTTCTTGGTGAAAGCATATTGCGAGAGAAGCAGTTTAAGGAGTGGCAATTATAGTTTTGGACAACGTCATTGATTTAAACTCCTGATTAGAGAAAAGGTGACAGAGGTGGTACACACAATGGTGAGTGTAGGGGTGGGGTGAGGATGTGGGAATGGCACACACACACACACACACACAGCCTTACTCTCTCCGTCATGGGAATGCCTCAGAATGGCAAGGGTCTCCTGCTCATTCCTACTTTCATGTTTCTCTCTCCCTCTCTCTCTTTTTCTCGACATACCTGACTGAAATATTGATGTCTCCCAAGCACTGCTGTTCATGCCTAAGTGGTTGTTTTTGTTTCAAAGAACGGGTGACTGTTACACACACACACACACACAATGCAGACTCAGAAAGAGGGAGGCTAGAGAGCAAGTACACACACACTTTGTCGCTTCCTTGATTGCATATGCTTATACACAGGTTTTACATGCCTAAATGGTTATCTTTCAAACACCTTCATTAAAAGCAGCAGCACCAATTTGATGCTTGCTGAATCTCAGATGTGACACAATAGGCTTCCTTTCATAAGTGTGAATGCATTAATTTGACATTTTATAATTCTCAGCATAGATCAGAGTTCAGCGTGTACCTTCCAAAAACATGGAAAACAAATTTATTGAATGCTTAACACCTATTTGTTTTTTATTCTGAGGCCATTTAACCCTGAAGGCAAAGAAATACTTTCATTTTCACATCTACTATGGAAAAGCACTTGAATATTACTGTTTTTTCTTTCTTTTCTTCATGTAGTCTATTCCTCTGAACAAATTCCCATACCCAAATAGCTTAACAGAGCATTTTTTTTTTTTTTTTAATCAAACCACTTGGTTGGTTTGCCACTTCTGAGGTCTGAGACTGAGCAGGCTGCAGCAGTGTAGAGTATCGCAGACTCTAAAAACCCAGGAAGTAGCCAAGAAAAGCTTCTGCTGCTCCACTTAAGATGGAAACTCATCCAGGGGGACATAGAGTGTGAAGAAGAAAGTGATTGACAGCGAGGACACCCTAAAGATAATTATTAGTGCAGGTTTTTCTTTTATTTGGATCAAGCTGCTTGCATAGTTAATGTCACTTTCAGAAAGGGAAGTGGTTTGAAAGGCAAGTTTAAGATTTGTTTGCAGCATAGGTCTGTTTCCACCTCCACTTTTTAGATAAGGATCACAATCATAGGGGTACCAGACATCACCTGTCAACACGAAGTGAACTGTTGAACTTACCTAATCTGCTTGTTTTAAGTGTTTATACTAATGACCAGTAGTGTGAGGACAGTCTTATTAATGGCTGATGGATTCATTAATTCCGTATGGAGCAACCTTCCAAAATATTAACACACATGCTCACTGTATATTATGCCAGTATGTTAAACAGAGTGAGTTCTATTACTCTTGAATTTTATTTCAGTCCCAGCGGCATTCATCTCCCTCTACAGCAGGACAATACACGCATGTACACACAGACTCACACAGAGATGCTGCTCTCCTCTGTGTTACCATTTAGCATATCCTATTAATATTAGATGAGAATCATTTGTATCTGAGCACACCATTGACCTTAGTCTGCGGAGGCATGTAGAGTACATGTGTATGTGTGTGTTTGCACACTCAAACCTCAGCTCTCACAACTTGTAATGGAGGATGTAAGCATAAAAGTCCTTTTTTCTCCCCATTAAATTTTAAAAAACAAAAAACAGACTTCAGTTTCTAGGAATGGGGCTTGTCTGAATCAGCACAAGAGAAGACAGTATCAGAAGTCAGATTGAGTGCAATGTTCTGATGATATCTTCAATTATATTGTGTTATATGAGGTAGAAAATTGTATTCATACTCAGTGGTTAAGTTGTGTAACCAAGTACAAAAAACACAAAAGCAGACATTTAGCTGTGCTGGAGGGATTCGGGACTTCTTGTATCATCAGACTCTACTGGCCACCATATGGCCCCAAGATAAACTGACACAGGAGTGGTTGTTGCTGGTGTGGGGCTCTTACAACTTGCCGTATCTGGCTGCTTGTGTGTTGGCCAAAAAAAAGGATTTTTAGGCAATTTGTACAATTTATTGTCACACACAGTAGATAAACATGTCACCTAAGTGCTTGGTAGTAAATGGAATTACCAGGTTACACCAGAATATACACTTTCTGCCTGATACCACTTTCATTTTGAGCCTGATGAAGCCTGTGATATCTGCGGTGTCGCAAGATTCATTTAAGCTGTGGTGTGTAAACCGCTCATTGTGTGTGTGAGTGTGCATGTGTGAGTGTGCATGTGTGAGTGTGCGAGTGTATTCAGGCAAAGCTGGGGTCTACAAGCTGATGTCAGATTGTAATTGAGTAACTCTAGTTCGAATGTATCTCCATTAGCTCTCCCTATCAGTGTGAGCTCACTCTGAGCCTCTAATCCACCCAGTGTTGTTAACTCTCAAGGATCAGCAGGGAGACACAGAATCACAGCACAGCAACATATATGTGGACAGTACAGGTTTCTGTCATTAGAAAACATTGTTTCTGTGACAGCATTTGTAAAATCTTTTTAAATAACGTTGATATGGAACTTGTTCAGTCATAGTTTCATCGCCATTATTGCCACAAGTTGGTAAATACAAAGTATAGTACAAATTATTTCAATTAACGAACAAGTCATTTAAAGGTCACTGAGGGTCACCAATAAGAAACAATGGAGTACTTTGTGGTGTTTATTTCTGCCTTTGTCTCACATAATGCTGTTACTACTCTCTTGGTCTTTTCAGCTCGTGTTGTGGATAAATGTGTGGAACAGAGAGATCCCATACAGTATACTTTACATGCATCATGTAATTTGCTGCAGTAATCTTTGTTGCTGTTACTGAAGTGGTGTTCAGTGTCATGGGACTGTAGCTGTTACTCAAATATTGGTTATAAGAAAAACTCTTGCTCTCTTACACACTTACTCTCGGAGATAGTTCAGTGACAGATATTATGCTTTTGTACATGTGTATATTTTTTGTTTGTTTGTTAGAAAAAAGAAGTCCGATGATCAGGCAGACTGTTGGTCAAACTGATTTTAAGGAGAAAAAAAAACTATTGTTAGGAGCAAAATGAAGACTCAGACTATGGTTCAGGTTTTACTTCCATATACCGGTAATGTGGTGTACACAATCTGGTTCAGGTGTTAGTATGTGATGTTGAGTTCTGTTTCAAAGTGTGAGTTTAAAGTAGGGATGCACTGACCCGATATTAAGATCGGATATCGGCCCAGATATTGACTATATAACTAGATTGGATATCAGATAATGGGGCTGATCCATGATGCCAATCTATTCACTTCTATTCAATGTTTGTGACTCGTCAGCAGCATGTGCAGCAAGCCAGAGTAACAACGTTTTACAGAGTTAGGAAAGTAATGTTTAGGTCAAGCCTGATGCCTTTACTCTCCCACATGGGAAGGTATACAGTTTATTAATGCAACAGTTGGATTGGCTCAGTATTGGGTAGTGGACGATGCGCTAAGCCCATGTATTGATATCAGCATCAAGACTAAAAAAGCTGAATCGGTGCATCCCTAGTTTAAAGTTATCATAACTCATGCCTCCATTGTTTTGATTGGTTTTATTAAACTGCAAGGATCTGTCCTTGAAGGACTGTGACCCACAACCTTTCCTATTTTTTACTTTGAGTTCCCAGACTTCAAGTGTTTCCTTTACAGGTGTGCATAACGATTACCTTACATTAGGGGCAATTGAACATTTTAATGCAAATACACAACTGACAGAGGAGCTGACAAGGATCAAAGTGGCACTGTGAAGCTGTTCTGTTAAAGTGGAATCCATGTGGGGTAAAACCCGGTCTCTGTCTACAGATACTGTACTGTATGTGTTTTGCGCTGTGTCTGTGTGCGATAGTGCGTGTGCCTTGAGCGTGTCCTCTATGCCCCTGCATTGTTCGCCACATTGTTTTTCTTCACAAAAAGTCATAGCCTGACAAGGTGCTGCGCGCTGTAAAAATTATGCCTTGTTTATACGTATTTATTTCCCCTTGACAGTTTAATTATTTCTGGCCCCATTGGAGGAAACCACATAAAAAACTCCCCATGTTCATACAGATTCTAATTAGGAATGCTGGGAAATTAAAACAGAGTTGTTTCGAAATGCTGTCATTTTTCCAGGGCCTCATCTTGGAATTATGTCTCAATCAGCACAAGCGGAAATAATTACTTGTATACCTTCTAACTGCCAACATTTACCAAATGGCAAAGCAATTTACAGCCATCATGGCCCGAGAAGCAATCATTGGGCCAACTATAAATTCACAGGCCGACGGTTTGGAGAGCAACATTGGAAGGAAGGGTTATTGTGGAGAATTAGAGAGAAAGGGTTGAAGTCTGTTTTTCTACCTGCGCAACCCCTTGGTCTCTGTCCCTTCTTTTCTTTTTTACTCTTCCTCTTTTCTCCCACTTGAATCCCTCTCTTCCTTTTCCTCCTACCAATCATTTTCACCATTTTAACTTACCTGCTTTATCCAGACCTTCCCATTTATGTCTGCATCTTTCAGGTTATTTTACAGTGAACCACTAGCACCAAGACACACACATACACACACATACACACCCATACACACACACTTCCTCTCAAATGGAGGCAGCACGACGATTAAGTGATTATTTCAACACACACCATTAAACACACTCATTGCAGGCACAGACATAGACAAAAGCACAGATAAAAACATGAGCACAGACACTTAAACATCCGCACACACTGGCTTTAAAGTAATTACTCACACACGTCATTAGACACAGACACAGATGAAGTGGAGTGTGTTTATGTTCTGTGTATCTTGCAGTGTGGAGTATTGTAGTCCCCGTTACTCTTTGGTTGCAATAATATCATCCATCTAGTAAAACAAATGAACTCATTTTCACCATTTTACAGCACAGGGAGTAAAGTAAGAGGCACCACCAGGCAAACAGCTAAATGACAAATCTTCACCTGAGGCTTGAATGAAGATGTGAAGATGTCCTCCTGGAGCTAGTCTAAAATGTCACCGTTTTTTACAATTTATTTTTTCATATTATTCAAATATTATTCTTTCCCCTGACCACTCTCTCACAGCAGTATTTGTGTGCCCTCCTCCTCCTAATCTAACAGGTCACAATTTGATCATGACCATTGAGTTTGTTAAGGTGTCTCACTGAGGATCTTGTTCTGCAGGAGCCTGTTCATGGGCCTCAGCCTGTTAGTGAAGATTTGGAGTTGATAGTGATTCAACTTTTATCTAGTTTTGTTTTGTTTTCCTCTCACTTAAGGTACTGTGATATTTACTACAACTGTGCCACCATTTTGTGTAGACATGGACATTTCATTGAAATATATTTTAAACTGTAATATTACCAAATGAATAACACAGGAGCTGCAAAAGAAATTCACAGGTGCTTGCATTTTTTTTGAAAAAGGAAGAATGTGTCACAATATTGTTGAGAACTATCAGCATTTTGACCTAAAAATCATGTAAAGAAACATATTTGTTTGGTACGAAACACAACAAATGTCACATGAAAAAGTTGGATTGGATGAAAAATGGCTATTCCAACTGAAACGGGTAAAAAATCTTTCAACACAGCTCCACTCCTTCCATTCAGGACTTTCCCAGTCTGTTTTTGGTAACTTGGTGTTGGCTGTGTTTTTCAGCCTCATAGACTGTTCAGCTCCCCACTGAGCAGTGGTGGTATTGTCATTCAGTAAATCAGACAGTCAGTCAGCGAGGGACATTTGCCATTATAGGGCTTGCCCAGCCAAAACTAATGATAGATAGATAGATAGATAGATAGATAGATAGATAGATAGATAGATAGATAGATAGATAGATAGATAGATAGATAGATAGATAGATAGATAGATAGATAGATAGATAGATAGATAGATAGATAGATAGATAGATAGAACTTTATTCCAGTGGTTCCATTAAATGGCCTTTAGTTGGTCTTTAACCTACACACACAAGGACAATAGTACAAATCAAATACCCACACTCCCCAGTTTAAAACTGTCAATTGATGATGAGGCTAGATTTCATATTTTGTTGTCCTTGAAAATCAAATTCCTCTCTGTAGGCTTACCTTTGCTCTCAACACGTCACTCCCCCTCCTCTACTTGTGCTGTTTTATCCTGTTTCCCCCTTCATCTCTTCTGTACGCACACTCTCTCTTACCGTCTTTATTAGTAGTGGAATTATTCACTTGGCTTACACCTCAGTTTGAATAAATTGAGTGTTGAACTATTGCAGAGAGGGGCTTTTTTGGCAGGCATACATTTGTGTTTGAGTATGCATGTGTGTTATGTGTGTGTTATGTTAACAGAGAGACAGCACTGAGAGACGACTAATCCCGGTGGAATAGCCCACTCATGTTCTGTTTGAGAGCGGCGTAATTAAAAGAGCGTACCTCTCCGAAGTCACCTATTTCAATACAAAACACTACTTTATACATGCACACAGGCAGCCAGACACACACACACACACACACACACACACTCTCAGTGCTTTCTTGCCCAGGCAAAACTCACTCTGTATGTAATTACACCCCAGTTCTAATTTATCCCTGGGAATATATCAAAACCTGAGGATGAGAGGGAGGCGGGGGGGACACAGTGGTAGCAGTGAAGCTCCAAAAGATCATGAGGTCAAGAGAATGAAAGAAATAAGGCCACAGTGAAAAAGTGACTGATATTTCTTTTATTGTCTAATACACAAACATGTTGCATTGCCATCTGTGCTCTTGACTTGCTGGCAAGAATTTACAATGATGCTCACTCACTCTGTAAATCTGTAAATCAAGGCTGACTTATTTGTTCTCTGTCCATCCACTTGTCTGTTAGACTGTCTCCTTCCATTACATCTCATCTCATTGCTCCAACTGCAAAAGGTCCTATATCCCCTTTTATCAGTCACTATGGTATTTCCACTCTGGTTCTTTGGTTTACAGTTGAAGACATGCTCCAAAAAAAGATGGATGGATACATTGGATGTATGGATGAATAGGAGGTGGGAGGATGCACACATTTGGCAAGAACTGAGGACATTGACTGAATGGAAATGATGTACGCACACACCTACACAAAGACACACTAACACACATTTTCAGTGTTGACATCTATCATGCCTGCCCTGTCTGTCCACGTTTGATGAGGTCACACCTCAGTCCAGCCCAAAGCCTGCCCCTTTTGCCTGTCCCTGCTTGATGAGGTCCTGCCTTTCAGTCTTTGATGAGGTGCAGTCCAGCCAACCTTCAGTCTGACCACTGACAGGATAGCAACCGCATCTTGACCTGGTGTGCGTGTGAGAGAAAGTGTGTGTGTGTATTTTTATGTGAACAAAATCTTTTATCGTCTTTTAGATCCATTGAGTTTCCTGCTATAAATGAAAGAAATGGTTATTATTTGAAATAGAATAGAAAACACATTTACCTTTAAACGTTTTTAGAAAGGATACATGTGGTGCATGAATGTAAGGTGCTTCTGTGTCAGTGTAAGTCTAAATACATTTATATGTAACAGTCAGAGAGTGAGAGTATGTGAAAGTTTAAAGGAGGCTAATGATCCCTTTTTATAAACGTTAAGGTCACCTTCTCCATATGACTCTCTTTCTCACCCTCTTTTTGTCACCTAATTATACACATCCCCTCTCTCTTTCTTTCTCCCCCTCACTCTGTATCTGCCTGTTAGACACACACACACGCACCTCTGTCTTCCTAGCTGTGAATCCAGCCTGACCTTTGTATGGAATAACAGAACTGTCACATGTCTCTCTGTTCTAAAGAAAACACATCATACATCCACTAAGATTAAGAGCATGTGTATCTGAGTGCACATGTGACACTTGTGAGTGGAGGGGGTGGGTTGGGGGTCGAGGTAGTGGACAGGTCTGCTGTCTGTTAAATGTTAAACTATATTTTTAAATGTTTGTTTGTCTCCTGTGAAACTGTACACACACCTTCACTCTAATCTGGTTTTGAGTGTAATATGTGTGTGTGTGTGTGAGAGAGAGAGTGTGAGAGAGAGTCTGTGTGTGTGTGTGTGTGTAACATCCATGTACCCTCCTCCAAAGGTTACCCAGACAGAGTTTTGGTGACAGGCTCCAGAAAGCCCCCTAAACCCAGCAGCTTTTCCCAGCAGCTGGTGCTCTCTCCTTGGCCTTGACCACCATCCCTACCCCTTCCCTCCCTGGAGGAGCCTGAGTGGACATACACACACACACACGCACACACATGCACAGAATTAAGGCTGTGGAACCAAAGACATGGCATCTCAAAAGGTTATCCAGTGTGACAGGTAATCATCTTTGATTAATCTAACAATTATTGATTTTCCCAGCTCTGGATAAATATTACATGTGGGTGTTTTGGTTTGAGTTTGAGAAAAATGTTGATTATTCGACCAAACTGAATGTTTCCACCTGTGCATCTGCTCATTTACCATCTAAGCATGTGTTCTACAAACAACCCAAAGCCTCTGAGTGAGTCAAAGCCATGGGATTGTTTGAGGAAGATGAAATAATTCATCTGGTGTGTGTGAGTGTGTGTTGACCGAGTATATGCATATGTAAGCTGGCTATGTGTATGTGAGTGTTATACAGTGCAGTACAGTCAGTACCTTGTGTATGTGCCTGACTTCTGATGTGTCTGTGTGAGAACCAAATGTTCTCACAGTGAAAGTGGAGCTGAAGAAACCTCTTTAAGTCTGAACATTTTTCACAATTATGTTTTGTTTTTTTGGGGGGGGGTTTTGGTAGCTGTAAGAGGCAAGATAAGAGTTCATCCAAAATTCATGACATTCATAGACATTTGTTAAAGTTATAATAACCAAAATCACAACTATGAAGACACTTTATATAACAAAAATATAATCAATTTATATATTTGAATTCTAAACAGTCATTAAATTGTGTATCTTTCTTGTATTGGATACTCTTTAAATTTCTAGTCCTAAAAAAGCAACACACTCTCAAACGATAAACACACTCAGTCGCTCACACGCAGCCTGAAATGAACTGCAGCTAAAGTGTAGTGTTTACCTAATAACACCTTGTGACTGCAGAAGCCTCACTGCTATTACAACAATTGGTCACTTTGATGACAGAGGTGTCTTTTTAGGTTTCCAGCTCACATTTTCCTTCCTGCTTTCAGTTTCATGCTATGCCCTGCTCTCTCTGCTCCCAGTTTTAGTCCTTACCTCCCCCTCTCACCTTCCCAGATTTTTCCTCTGTTCCTCTTTCTGGCTGCTGGTAGCTGGTTGGAGGACCAGGCAGGGGGGGTTTGTGGTCAAATTGGCCATTTCCACACTGTGTTCTACTGTACCTGCTGACAGAGCTATCAGATAACTTAGCTCCATCTCTCCTGCCCCTGCTGGCTCTGTAAGTGTGTGTGTGTGTGTGTGTGAGTGTGTGAGTGTGTGTGTGTGTGTGTGTGTGTGTGTGTGTGTGAGAGAGAGAGAGAGAGAGAGAGAGAGAGAGGATTTCGGGCTATTTAATTCAATTGGATGCCATAGATGAGTTTTTATTATTGGAACACACACACAGACACACACTCATATACACACAAACACTCACAACTAGTCTCTGTGCAGCTGTTGGCTGTAAACTGACCAGAGTCCATAGCGCCCTCTGTTGGCTTGTTGTGAACTACAGTCTCTCCGTCTGTCCTGTGCTGTCAGCTCTCTCTGCCAGTGCTGTTCAGTGCTGTGGTCATTTTTCAGAACGGTTCTTTTCTTTTCAGGTATTTTTCCTACTTAAATGTCTCAGGAACTGTTCACCTCTGATTTGGTTCTCAATGTGTCATTCATGTTGAAATTTACATTATGTATTACAGGAAGTTAGTGATACAAAGTATTTTTCTTCAGATATCAGTGACTAAATGTTAATTATTTGATATTAGAGTTTTAATTACATTTTATGTCTTAATCACAGATTCTGTTAATAATACTTGATTATTGTGTTTGATGCAGTACAAGAGTTGGGAAAACTGTTAACAATTGACTTCTTGAACTTCACTCAGTTTAATCAAGTATAATTGAATTCATACACTGACTTTGATAAAGTTCGTTGAACTAATTATTTTTATGATGATGATTTTAATGTGAGCTGCACTTCATTGTTAGTGTTACAGTCACTGTACACCTTAGAGTTCAGTTCACTCAGACCACCCAGTTGTTCACCTGCTTTATAAAAACTACTTTGACCGCATTTAGCATTTATTACAGTGGATAAATAATTGAATATAAACTTATTATTGAAACAAAACAACAACTGATATTCACTTAGAAACATTCAACTCATATTTTTGTTAACTGATACAGGAGCTTTGTTTGCAGTTGTGGCCTGAGTCTAGTGCTTTGTGTGTAACTGGCTCACACGTCGATGAGTGGCCTGAGGTCATCTGCTTAAGTGACCATCTCTTGAATTTGTTAAAGACTGTTTAGACCGACACAGACACACACACACACATGTATGTACGTACACACACCCTGCCCTGAATGTACTTGCTGCGGCCTATTGAGTGATGTGATTGATGTCAGTGAGAGTTGCAACGAATAATTCTTCTACAGATGTCAACAGGCTGCCACCACAGGGTCGAAACACACACACACATCCACAGACAGAAGACAAGTGAGAGATCAGCAGGGTACAGTACAGTGCATTAGCTTTCACATGGTAACTGGACTGCAGAGACAATGCAAACAAGCCCTTTCACCCATGAATACAGTTATTAATTAGGCTGGTGTTGTTCATTTTGAATGAGATTTTTCAGTGCGAACACACCAAGTATTTCCCTGGTTTTTACGATCATACCTTTGTAATAAAGGAGTGTGAGTGGCAACTGAGTTTGTCCAGTGTGACAAAAAAGTGGCCTAAAGGGGTCACTGTCAACATACACACTGACCAGGAACCAATCAATAGTTGAGAGGGGTGGGGTGGTAGCTGTGGGGGTCAGACAGGGAAAAAAGAAGCAAGGCAGAAAGGGAGGGGTTCTGGTTGTTTTTAGGTGAAACTAATCACACTGAAATTTTGTGACGGCATCTGTGGAAGCAGGAGACTGAGAAGCTTCAGTAACATGGCGACTTTTAAACACAGCTCTGTCTATAGTTTTGTGTGTATGTGTGTGCGTGTGGTAGAGAGCTTTAGTATTTCAGCATAGTTCTTCCATATTTACATAATAGACAAAAGCGTTTTAGAGCATCAATGGCACATACGCACAGTGAAACCTGATCCCTCGATTTCATTCTTGTGCCTTTTATGTTTTTGAATCAAACACAGGGCTGCTTGTACTAAAACTGACTGTCAGTGTCCAAAAAATCACTTCCAAACACAAACAGCATAAATGCATGAATTTCAGAATGTGGAACTCAGCTAAGAAAAGTGCCACTGAATATTTTCCAAAGTGTTCTTGTCTTCATAAACAAATAGTTCACCACAGTGAAATTCTTGTTTTTGAGCAGCATTACAACTTTTGTGTCTCTATTTGTAGTTCACTCACAAAGACTACAAACAACTTTAACATTTTGGTTCTTTTATGTCATTGTAAGTATTTATATTTTTCGTACGCATAAAATATACAACATTGTTAAACGGTATGTATTTAAAGGAATTAATGCTCTATGAGAGTAAGGCAGAGAAGAGGATGTGGAGGTTAAATGTGTAAATGTGTGAAATTAATTTTCCACAAACAGATTTCATATTTTTTGATACATAAATCTTTGTTCCTGCATCTTAAGTGTTCCACACAGATGCAGAAAGAGCAGGTGTGTGTGTTTGTGTATGTATGTGTGTGTGTGTGTGTGTGTGTGTGTGTGTGTGTGTGTGTGCATGTTAGAGACAGAGGTTTTGGTAAAGGATTTGTTTGCCCAGTAGTGACGGCAGCATTGATTCACACTCATCTTTGTCGATGCTTATAAGCCCCTGGATACATCATAACTGTGTGTGTGTGTATGTGTGTGCATGCTTGTGTTCATGAACCTCATAGCATCTGTGTATACACGTTTTTGAATACATGTCCCTCTGTGCAAACAGCAAATGTACTTATGTGCAAGCAACATCTGTCAGTGAGCCTGTGTGTGTGTGTGTGTGTGTGTGTGTGTGTGTGTGTGTGTTCTTGCAAATGTCATATAAACTCATTTCGCAGTTTTCAGAAATTTAGAAACTGTTGAACTATATGTTATTCTTCTTGTGGGTTTATTTATGTTCACTCTGTAGCACTGGTGTTCTTTCATGTCTCTCTCGATTCCTTTTCTTCATCATTATTGGTTTAACATTAGATGACAGCTTTATCATGCAGTGTGTTGTTGACTGTGTGATCAGTCACTGTATCCAGCGGTTTGGTTAACAGGACCTCCTGAGTTCTCCACTGATTGTTTATCACTAAACAAAGCCCATGTGCTCATCATCCTGTAGTGAGAGTCATGGGCTGATTCACCGATTCATTTCGTGTGACTCAAGTTCAAGTAACAAATGTGTGGACCATCAGCCACCAAAGCTGAGGTGGTGCATCTGACTATGTGTAACCGTGTTTGTGAATGTGTGTGAAAAACACAGAGGGAGAAAAGGAGGTTGTGTTACTGTTGCACACACACACACACACACACACAGACACACACACACACGTACATCAAAGCAGAGATTGGTTTCAGGAAATGTTTTATTATCTGTTCGCTTCCAAAGCTGCTAATCACAACCACTCTCTTTCATCTTTGCATCCCTCCCTTTCCACCCCCTCCCATCCCACCCCCTGATCTTCTCTCTCTCTATCTCCCTCTCTTCCACTCCTCCACATTTCTCCCTCTCTCTCCCCCCTCCATCCCGTGTGCAGGGATGTCGGAGTGTTGGAAAAGTCAGAGCAGAAAGAAAGAGTGTGAGCCTTATTGTGGCGGAGCAGATCGGAGTCTCTGCAGGTTTCCCATTTTCTTTTTTTTTTAGAGAAAGGACCCTTCACTCTCCTCCCTCTCTCCTCACATGCTCTGTCCTCCGTATCCTCCTCTCTCTGAGACTGAGGAGCAGCCTGAGATGATGCTGGTGGAGAATCCCTCTTGCTCTGACAATACCCACATTCCAAGGTGTTACAAATATTGGCAATAGTGGGAATATGCAGGCTGCTGCTGCCGAGATGGCAGGGAGCTCCACAAAACAGCAAGCAGCAGGGAAAACCTTGTCCCAATCATTCCCAAATCATTCCACAACATAGGGCAAGGGCCCTGGAATTGCCATAATCCCATATTTTACTGCTGAGCTGTGATGGGCTCTGCTGTGCCTCTGTGTGTGTGTGTGTGTGTGTGTGTGTGTGTGTGTGTGTGTGTTTGCGGTGTGACGCGTTATTTAGGCTTTGGGTTTAAGGTCAAGCTTACACTTTTTCCTTTGATCTTGCGATTCTCTGGATTTGATGAGGTCAGTTTTGTGTTTTGAGGCTGAGCCGAATGAGTTTATATTTTCTACCAGGAAAACATGGAGCAACTCAGATTCCTGCTGTCAGAGATTTGATCTGAAAAAATATGGATGTTGTTAAATTGGAATGGGTACTGTTCACAGATGGCTTTTCTTTCTTTCTTTCTTTCTTTCTTGTCTTTTTTTTACATTTTGTTTTTGGGTTTGTTGAAACCTAAGGACAGGGACTTGGTTTGAGAGCAGAAGTAGAAAGAAAGAAAGACAGAAAGAAAGAAAGACAGAAAGAAGGTTGTCTGTCTTTTAATCTTTTCCTCACCTGTCTCTTTCTCCGTTTCATTCTTTCCTTCCTCCCTCTCTCTTCCCTTCTATCGCTCTTTGTCTGATCCCTCCCTCTCCACCTGCTCCTCTCCCTCTCTCTCTCGCTCCCTCCCTGTCTCCACCCCTTACTCCGCCCCTCCCCTCCGCCATTGGCCGGGCGTCCACCAATCACAGCAGGACCCGGGCCTGAGGGACTGCATATGCAAAACACAGCTTAATATTCATGAGCTGCTATCGGGGCTTTAAGTCGTTGATTAGGACAGCAGCACAGCTTTCCGTCCCAACTGCCTGGCTGGCTGGCTGTTTGTGTGTCTGTAGCCCCCTCTCCCTGGCTCTCACATAGACACGCGCGCTTACACACACACACACACACACACGCTCACTCACATCCACACACACAAGCAGAGCCGATCAGTGCAGGCAGCGCAGCGCCTGGTAATTGTATTGCTCCCTCCAAGCGGAAGGAAGGACCGAGAGAGAGGAAGACCAGAGGAAGAAGAGGAGAGAGAGAGGAGACATATAAAAACTTTGATTTTTCAAAATTTTCTTGTTTTTTTTCTTCTTTTTTTCTTGGAGGAGGTTGACATGACAATGACCTGGTATCGCCGATGGATTTGGTAGGACACCCGTTATCCGAGTGTTTTTTAATGCACTCTGAACAAGAGTAGGTAAATTTTACCTTTTAATCTTATCCTTTAATCCATCACTCAACTTGTCATTGTCATTGTCTCCAGTGTGTGTGACTGTGTGTGCGTGCGCGTGCGTGCGTGCGTGCGTGTGTGCTGGTATGCAGCGGAGGTGGCCGGCACCACGTCAAGGTTGTTTCTGCTGTCAGGTAGCACGCGTTCATGTGTGTGTGTGTGCGCGCGCGCGCATGTGTGTGTGTTTGTGTGGCTGCAGTATCCGGACAGAAGCTCTTACTCAGTGGGCAGAGGAGCGGAATTTCTGTCCCTCCACCTGGGAACAAGACATAGGCTACCCACAAACACACCTGCACACACACAGATATGCGCGCGCATACACACACACACACACACACACACAGGCTACATGTTGACAACAGAGACAGTTTCTCCTTCACTTTCTCTGTTTTTACTTTGCATCAAACTGTTCTCATAACAACACATCGACTCAGTCATGGTTTATGTTTGTGTGTGTGTGTATGTGTGTGCGTGTGCTCGTGCATGTGTTAATGCTCGTGCACGTATGTTTTAAATGTGTGTTTGTCCAAGCAGAGAATGGGCGAAGTAATAGGGCATCGAGGTTACAGGAATAACGTGGAGAGAAGGGCCCATAAGAGAGGAGGGAGGAGGACAGGGGGAGAGCTGCGCTCTTAAATGCCAGAGGAGGTAGAATTTCAGACGGGCAACTCAGCGTGTGGCCCCGCACAGGAATTAGAGACAGTTAGACACGCACACACACACACACACACACACACACACACGCACACACACAGAAACAAGTGATTGCCGCTGAGCTGCTCCTTTTGCCAAGGCTTTGCTCTTTTAAGTGAATGTTAAAGATGCTGTTCAAAATGATGAACTGACTGGCAGAGTGGTCAGCAGTGTGTATAAGTTACTGTGTGTGAAAGGTGTGTTTTCTGGAAATACAAAATGGGCTAAAATAAAGTCTCAGTTGAAGTCTATATGAACATACACACAGTCTGCCCTTTTAACATTACAGTGTAAAAGATGGATTTACCTGAGGAGATGAGTGTAACTCAGTGAGTGACTGCACCCTCTCTGCATGCAGCTGTGAATTCACTTCTCTCTCACCCTGTAAAATTTGTATCGCCATTATAAATGCCAGGATTTTCAAAGTCAACATGTAAAGAAATAAAATTATATGTGCAGGTTCATTTTTTTTTTTCTAAGTGGCCACAGCTTTACAGTAAATAAATTAAAATGCATTCCTCTGAATCACAGCCCAGCTGAAGTGTCTTTACGGCAGAAAGTCGGAGCTGGAGAAGTGAAAGGACGATGCCAAAGCAGAGGCCAGTGCAGGATGATATACTGATGTGTTTCCACAGCATGGCATTCTTCACATTTTTAATGAAAGCTGACATTTTTTGTGCACTTTGAGGCTCTCTCACCTTTTTATGTGTCTGTGTGTCTTTTCGTGCAGAGACCCTCTCACCCACACAGCATGTGGAAAAGAGAGGGGCAAATTTAAGAAAAAGGGAATAAATCCACTTCTTAACTAATGAACTTAAGTTGTTTTTAAAGTCTTTATTTTGGTCTCATTTTGGATTAAATAACTGCAAATTTGCAAATGTCTAAAGAGTGACCCCTTATCACACGTATTTGTTTCTTCAACCATTAATCATTTAAAACACATGAAAGGTTTTTTAATGATCATGTGAATGTCAGTTATGAGGCTTTTAGTGAGTTTAGCTGTGAATTTAAGGTTTTGATCTTTTGCATTGAGCATGCTGGTTTCTTTTATCCAGCGACTGAGTGTCCACAGCAGAGTCTTGAGTTCAGTACATTTGTGAGTGTGAGGACTCAACCCTGTGCACTGGATCTCAGCAGTCTCCCTGTGTGTTTGTCATTCATCTGCAAAGCAGAGTGGTGTGTTTTAAGAACCAACAACAGCTGTGAAGTTGTTGAGACAAATTCAGTGACCACCTCTGATCAGGGTTTGGTCCATTCTGGGTGAAGAGGCATGAGAGCTGTTTAGACATCATCACAGGATACTGACCGAAAAGCGCACTTTCATGTCACACAGTCATTCAGTGTATGTAAACTGGAGCTGTTCATACATTTAAAAAAACAGAGAGAGAGAGAAACCTCTGGTCCATTCTTCTACCCAACTCCCTCCTCAGACCTTCATCTGTCCATTCATTCACCCATCGATCCATCCATCCGCCGTTCCCTTTTCTCTGCTCAGGCTTCCCCTCCTTTGCTCTCAGGCACTGCTTTCCTACACTAATTAAAATATTAGGGATAATGATGATCATACCGATAATAATAATAACAACAACAAGCACCGCTTAAGCTGTTAACATAATTACATTCCCCTCATGTCACCATATACATACCATTTGCATATCATTAAGATATATTCTGTGACTTTGGTGAATTTGGTGGTTTTTGTCAGTGGGTGTGAAGGGAGACGGGTGGTGAGACTCGCACAGCGGCGGTGCACATCATTCAGACAGAGGTTTGCAGTGTGAGAGACGAAGACAGACATAAGGCAGGAGAGGTGATTTCAGTCTGAATTATTTTCACTCTGGATTTTTGATTTTTTGTTTTCAAGATAATAATAATAATTATGATATATATACATTTTCAATTAGATGACATGTTAAATAAATGTGCTGTGATTTTAAGTTAATTCCAAATTCCTGCTCATGTCTGTCAGAATAACAGTTTGGTGCATGTTTGAAATCATGCCAGAGAAAATTTAAAATTGATCACATCAAATGCAAACACATCAGAAAACTAGAAAACCCTTTAACTACGCTTTAACTAGTAATATTCCTACTTGAGCAGATTCAATGATTAATTGAGCACAAAAGGCAGCGCTCAGTTTTCACCCTGCAAGTCTTCAAGTGTTTCATCTTTTTCTGAGCAGGAAAATCCCATCGTTTCAGTTCCTTTTGGAGCAACATCTTGACCTTGAAGATTTCATGATGATTTATTTCTTCATGATTTTTCCTTGTGTCATCATCTGATTAAGGTAAATTAAATAAAGATTTTTTTTTTTTAACTCAGAGGCCAGATCAAAATATCAACGAGTCCTGAGACTTTTTTTATTTATTTAAACTAAAACACAAATAAACCTAAATAATACAGCTTTGTAATAACGATAAAATCCCTTTGGTGAAGAAAAGTTCAGCATCAGCATCCAGAGTGTGGAGGAGAATGAAATGAAAATACTGCAATGATTAAGATGAACACATTTTTGAATTTGTTTTGGCCTTTTACTTTTTGTCAGTCGCTCGTTTTTTCTCAGGCCATGAGGGAGAGGGAAAGCGGTAGAGAGGGAGAACGAGAGAGAGAGAGAGAGGTAAAGCTGACTGGAGGGAGGGAAGGGGGGTGGGCAAAGAGATTGCGTAAATTAAAATCCTTTTAATCTCCTTATAAAATCATTTACTTAATTCATCTGTCAAAGCATGTCAATATGTGCCACACTGATTTGTTGGCTGTGCGTGTGTCTGTGAATGTGTGTGTGTATGCATTTGCATCTGTTTGGTGTCACGCATGGGTTCGTGCCCGCTCATATCTTGTGTGTGTGCATGCGTGTGCCTGTTTGACCCATTGGTGGTCTGCACAAGGAAGTGTTGTTCTTCTTTTTGTGTGTGTGTTTGCCTGTCCGTCTGTCCCCCTACGGCATTGGTTGTCTGTCAGTTTTTGCATTGTTGAGGTCTGCACACAAGCACGAACACACAGGGACACACACACACACACACACACTTGCACTCCGCTCATGCATACGGACGCCTCTCTCTCATGTGAAGGGTCCGGGCATTCCTCTGGTAATTTAGTCCCCTAAAGAGTGAGGGATGCAATGAGAGAGACAGACAGAGCAAGAGGTGGGAGGGGAGGAGGAGGAAGGGAGGGGGTTGCTTTTGTCTGACACCAGCACTTAGGGGTCCGCTGGACACATACATACGCATGAACGCACACGTGCATGCACACACACACAGAAATACACTCCCTCACACACGTATGGCAGTGAACCAGCATGTGTTTTCCAAGTATTTCCAGCTAAAAAGTAAAAAAAATGCACAATTACACATTCACACATTCACACCTGGACTTACACACACTTGCAGATATTGAACACACACTATTGCACCCTCAAATGCACACACACACAGATGACAGAGCAAAATGGGATGAGCCTTGATGATGGTGAATTTCTCTGATTTATGCTCAGTCCATCAATGTGTGTGTGTGTGTGTGTGAGAGAGAGAGAGAGAGTATGTCATGGGTCAGCGATGGCCTTTATGTGTTGAAAGAGCAGTAAGAGAGAGTATACCAGCTGTGACACCCACACACACTCACTGCAATTAGCCATTACACCACACTGGTGGTGAAGCAAAACGAGGAGAGAGAAAGTGAAATATTGTGAGAGGCAACGCCGCTCATCTCTTCCCATCCCTTACCCCTGCCCCACTCTACCCCCCACACCCCCCACACTCTCATCTGCTCAATCCCTCTGTTCATCATCCATACATCTCCATCATCCATACATCAAAATATGCCTTCATTTATTATTACTGTCATTCCAATCTATCAAATCATTTCTGCACTGACTAAGAATTACTCTTTTTACTGCTCCGGCCGGACTTTTCTGTCTCGCTCTCTGTCTCCTACCTTACGGTACCTTTTAAAGCATCTCTTCGTTTTTTCTGCGGTGTAGAGATCAAGGATAAAAAGGCGAGCTTCTATTCAGATTCTTAAGTGGTTCGAACTCTCAGTGTTAAAAATTTGGTATTTTCCCTTTTGTGAGAAAATTTTCTTTATACTGACCTGTTTGTTTTTAGGGAATATTGACTTTTTTTAAAATGTATATCTTATTGCAGAATTGGTGTTGTCACTGTTGTGGTTCTTACTGTTTACATAGTAAATAAGTCATTAAAATGTGTTTTTTTTAATCCGTTCTTTGGATAAACTGTTGAGCTGCGGGTTAGATCAGGAGATCGGTATGTGTGTGAATGTATATGTGAGTGTGTGTGTTTGTGTGTGTGTGTGAGAGAGAGAGTATGTGCCCATCGTGTCGTGCTCAAGGCTTCTAATGGTGCCTCTTACTCCTAATGGGAGGAGACAGCAGAGACTGGGCCACAATAAAAAAGGTTTAGATGGAGAGGTGCCGTGTGCGTGTGAGTGGGGGTGGTGGAAGAGTGTATCCATGAGTTAAAGAGGATCACGAGAATGATGCAGGTTCAAACATCTTGTCTTGCCCTGTGCTGTGCTCTTCCTTTCTCTGTATCCGTGGGGAGCGCCCTATAGATTGGCTGGTTGAGTAGTTCTCTCCTTCTACAGTACGTGCCCAAGCCCATGGTATGATTAAATTGTCATTGTGTGTGTGTGTGTGTGTGTGTGTGTGTGTGTGTGAGAGTGGTAGGGGGGGTTCAAAAAGACAAAAAAAGGAATGATACAGTAGAAGGGAAAAGAGATGGATACAGAGCGAGAGAAAGAAATGAATGACCATGCCGCCTTCAGACTGACAGTGAAATATTCCTCCTCTCATCCTCCCATCATGCTTCATGTGTGTGCCTGATGGGGAGAGAATGACAGCCCAGCCCACCACCCCACCCCTCTTTTTCGTTTTGTTATAGTCTGCCTTTCTTTCCCTTCTCCCCTTCATGTTTTCTCATCCGTGCACTTAACATCTCATTTGGCGTAATTTACCAACTTTATCAAATGCAGCTCAGCGTACGAATAAACTCTGCCATCGCACATTACTGTCCAGTCAAACACACAAGAGCACATCTTTTCTGAACCAGAGAAGTGGGCTTCAACGACACATGAAAACTCACACAGTGACACAGCTCGACAAATAAAAGATTTTAGTTTTTAAATGTCTTCGCCACTGGTTATAGCCCTCAACCGTGAATAGATTTTTTTTTTATTTCAGCACCCTCACAGAGAAAGGATTCAAAATGACATGCAATATTTAAAATGAAATGCATATTTTATAATGCTTGTGTTTTGATTTTAATATCTTTTCTTCTTCTCATGAGTTTTACAAAGGCGAACAGAACTTAGTCTCCCAATATGAAGTCTGGTACACAGATGCGCGTGTGCTTTTGGAGGAAGAAGAATCGTCTTCGACTCGTCTGTCGAGGACACAAAGCAGCTCATTTTGGAGGTTTTTGTTTCGACAGACCGAACAAGCTCAACGCCGTTCCTGCGTCTTCGCCCGACCGATTCGGCTTTGACACTGAACTGTATGTGTGTGTGAAGATCGGTCACATGTTCACACACATTCTTGTGCACATGTGCAACACAGTGCATCCGCCTGTGACCATAAAAGAAAAATACCTTTGTGGCTAGGGCCCTCGTTACTGGCTGTGTTTGCCGTGTGTATTGACTGTGTGTCTGCGCTGGTTTGGTATCAGATGACTTAAGTTGCACGTCATTACAATGTGAATTCACGTTCAATAAAATAACTTAAGATTTAGATTCTCAGAAATAGCATTGTTGTATGGGAGCACCAGAAAAAGACTTGAAAAAGTGAAAGTCAGGCACTTTATAAGATGAGGTGAAAACATTTTGTTTGTAACATGTTTACATGCAGACAAATATGTCTTGCCCCCACAAGGTGCATTCCAACACAGCTGATCCATATATTTCTTCACCTCCGCAGATAATTTGTTTCCTCTTTATCCCTATCTTCCTTCACTGTTCACCCCCCCCTCCCTCCCCCAACACACACACACACACACACACACACACAGACCCCTCCCTCGTGGAGCTGTCACCTTTCTGCACCCGCTCAGTCCCTATTAAGGCCGACAGCCCATCTGCCGCCTGCCCCGCTAACGGCTCCCGTCGCTAATGCTAACGCACACACACATCCACATCCTCTCTGACACTCACAGGGCTGTGTCGGACCCCACCTGCCCTGATGCACACGCAGACAGAGAAATGTACTCACACACTTTATATGGATGAAAATGTGTTTTGTTTTATGCCGTAACAAACAATATAGCATTTTTACTCTATGTGAAAACAATACAACAAGTTATAAGTCATATCCCAGCACGTTTTCATGGACCCAGTGATAAAAAAACAAAAAACAAAAAACAGTTCAAGAACGGCAGTTTACTGTTGAGAAGAAAGAAAAAGAGGAGAATTAGAGGATTATAGATTTTCTTATATTTCTTTTGGCTTTTTCTCGTTTGTGTTATTGCACATTGTCGTCATAGAAGTTGTGTATTTATGCTCTACTTAAAGCACAGGAGGGTGAGGTGGACTAGTTTCCTTGATCTCCCTCTTTCTGTTAGCCATAATCCTGAAAACACATTTGTTCTTTGTTGGAACATTCATGTGTATTTATGTATGTTTATGGTACTTATTGCATATGTGACTTCATGTGATGAGAAGACATCACACTGCTCTGACCAGAGGGGTAATTAGGTAGGGCAGTGTGTGTGTGTGTGCGTTATGCACGCGTGTTTTGTGGCATTTGCTCCCTTCAGGGATAGGTGCGTTTTGCATTAGCAAGAATGGCAACTGTCTCATCAATCACCGCATCACCATGTCACACACACACACACACACAGAGACGCACACACAGACACACACACACACACACACACACACACTGTGTCTTGGTCATTATGTTCACAGATGGGCCAGCAACACATGAGCGAGTCACTGAGCATCAGAAAGACACCCACGATCTCCCTACTCTTACACACACACACACACAGTGCCACACTTCCACAATGCGGGTTTCTGTGTGTGTGTGTGTGTGTGTGTGCTGGTGCTACTTACATGTACTGACAGGAGCATGAAATAGGTTAGGTAGAATCACATAGGTTAATACTCCTCTCCTTTATTCTCTCCTTTTACTCTGTAAGCAGACATAAATATTTATGACCTGCGCTATTTATTTTATGTGTTAGCGCTTTAATGGTTTTGAATAGTTAAGATGAAAGGTTCCTTAAAATAATCTGAATGCATGCATTTATGTCAAGAAAATGTTTTTCACTTAGTACTGCACCGTGTCGTGTTTATTTTGTACTTTTTTCACGGGGTGAGCGCAATAACAATCTGCCGTTAATGCCTGATTTAAATGATTGTCTGATAATTTCAAGATGCCTTTTAGCCTAAATTGAATCTTCTAGAATGAATAAAGACATGAAAAAATATCCGATTACCGCGCCATAAGGTGTAATAGAATCAAACAGAATCTCACTTTGTAATCCCCAACAGGTTTAGAGGCCAGGTTAATATAAGTGGCAGACCGAGGTGATTTCTGAAAAGTCCAAAATCCTAAAATATTGAAGTTGCATCAGAACATAAAAGCATAAAATGATTCAAACTTAAGTTTTCTTTCTAAAGCTAAATAAACAAGTTCAGCTTGTGTGCAGCAATAGATTCAAACTAAGAGCATCACATGCACATGGATGGATGTACCTGAGTCCAGTGTGACGCCAGAACACTCCCCAATAATAAAAAAAAGCAGTATTAAGTGTTGCCTGTCTATATAGCATTGTGACACTGCAACCAAAGCCAATAAGTGTCTGAAGCAGCAGCAGCAGCAGCAGCAGCAGCAAGATATTGATTCCTCCTATTCACCAGAGTGGAACTAAAACCTACATAGTACACACCCTGCCCCTCCACCTCTCACTGAGCCAACCCAGCTCTGTGGATGGAGGGATGGCTGTCAGACGAGTGATTGGTCTGTCTACCTGTCTGTCTACCTGGCCCTCACCTTAACAGGAACCCACAGTGGGACATTGTGACACTTACACACACACAGAAATGTCTGTGGTTGTTTGTGTGTTAAACACATGTGTATTGGTTTGTGACACATACCAACATCCTGCTCTGTTTACCAAAACACCGTCTCTGCAACAACACACACACTCACAGGAATGTGATAATGACGGTGACATAAAATCCAAAATCCAAAAAGGAAATTAAACTGTTTTACTGAGTAGCACTGTTGCCACATGGTTTTGGTTTGATGTGAAATAGTTCATCAGCATTTTCCAAAACACAAAAGAATGACTGTTTGTAGACGGGTTCAGCAGAGTTTCAACATCTAAGTTATTTAAAAAATGTAAATACCAAATGATTTCCCACTTTTTTAGGCCCATTTTACGGTAAACAGGAATAATGACTTGAACTTATGTGTCAAATAGAAATGCTCAAAGCACAGGAGGCCTCAAGCTTCACCAGCTTATGTATTTTACATTATTGTAGAAGGATCACTTTATTAGCAGCTTTTGTCTTCCGACATCTACTCCACAGTCTGAATCGGTGACTGTATTTCTATAATCTGTCACCAATAAGTAGTTTGTGTTCTTCCCATTGGCCCTACTTCATTGTCCCCTTGACAGTTTTCTTTAAAGTAGGACACCCACTCACTTTTATCGCCAGCACTGCCTTATTCCCCCCTCCACTGACGTCAGCCACGAGTCCCGTCTCTCTATTCTTTCGTGTAATGAATTTGTTTTTTGAAATGGATGATTTTAATTCCTTTAACTGTGGCGACCTTATCACCCCAGCAACAGCCCTTCCCCTGACAACAGTATTGCCTTTGATTGACAGATAGTAGTCCCTCCTCCAGTGCTATTACTTTTATATTCCCTCAGTGTGAAAGCTTCTCCAAGGATGAAACTGGTAAAACTTCTCTGACGTTAGATGCAGCAATTAACAACCTGATGCATCCACCAGTGGACACACTCACACATTTGAAATTTGATAGCTCACTCTAGAGCAAAAGTCTCATGTACTGGTGCTGTCTGTCTGTCTGTCTGCCTGCCTGTCTTTCTGTCTGTCTGTCTATCTGTCTGTCTGTCTGTCTGTCTGTCTATCTGTCTGTCTGTCTGTCTGTCTGTCTGTCTCTCTGTCTCTCTGTCTCTCAGCGGTGTCAGTCTGTCTTTCCACATCTTTGAACTTCAAATTGCCTTCTTTTTCCTCACTACCTGCAAACCTACAGTCCTTTGTTCTTCCTGCATTGAGCAGTTACATCAGTAGCCTTGTAACTGTTTGTGTATTGTGTATTTGTGGGCATGCACACACGCGAAATTAGTATGTATGAATGTGTGTATGTGGTGTGTCCATTGACCACATCAATAACATCATTTCTTCTTTCACAGTATTTATTGTCAAGTTTACTTTCTCTATGTGTTTGTTTTTATTTTGTTTAGTTTTTGAACTTTTCTGGTAGTTTTGCCTTCACCCTTCTTTCACATTACTATGTTTACACTTTTAAAATTAGAATAATTCAAATCTTAAATTCATATTTTAGGATTATTTGTATAGTATTTCTGTTAACTGTGTACATTTGAACTTTATTCTTGTACGGACAACTATATATATATACATATATATATATATATATAATATATTTTCTACATGAACGTTTTCTTTACATTTTGTTTTCATTATTTGCACTATTTTAATTACAGTATTTATATTCAAAAAGTCTTTTTCTATTTTTTTTAAACCGATTTTGTTTTTTCTTGATAGTTATTCAAACACCTGTGTATCACTAGAAAAGCCATGTGTCAGCTGCTCTTTCTCACCCACTGTTTCTCTACCTTTTCCTGCTACATTTGCTGTATTTTCACTGCCATCCTCTCTCTCTCTCTCTCTCTCTCTCTCTCCCTCCCTCTCTCTCTCTCTCTCTCTCTCTCTCTCTCTCTCTCTCTCTCTCTCTCTCTCTCTCTCTCTCTCTCTCTCTCTCTCTCTCTCTCTCTCTCTGTCCCTCTCTCTCGCTCTCTCTCTCTGTCTCTCTCTGTCTCTCTCGCTTTGCCCCTGCCTACAGAATGAACTTATCGAAGGGGCCTTTGGTGAACAGCAGCAGCGAAGATAACTCCAAGTCGACCTTTGGTAAATGCGGCGCTGGCGCCTGGAGGATGCACCAGAGCTACGATCCACTGGAGGCCAACCACATGAGAGACGCACATGCCCTCTACAACCCCAGGTAAGACAAAATGACAAGAGGACCACAGACACACAGATACAGAGGGAAATAGAAGGAGGCAAAATACGTAAGAGAAAAAGAACCTATGAATCTGTTAAGTTCAGTTTTACACAAAAGCCTCACTTGACCTCTATAAACCTCAGATGAAAGAGAGAGAAAAGACAAGCACTTTGAGGCATCAAAAGCCAGTGTTTTACGTGTTCAGTGTCTTTGAGGCATAGTGCTGAGAGAGGTAACTTGTCTCCATGATCTATTCAAATGTGAGGGGATGGATAGTGTGTGCGCGGGTGCATGTGTGAGCATGTGTGTATATGTGTGTGTCTTTACATTTCTTTACATCCTCTGATTGTTATTCATTTCAGTCCTAATTCAGATCATAATATTTGTCCTTTTCCAACAAGCTTCATTTTCAAACTCAGTGTTTTATATTTTTTGGCATAGGTCAGTCTTAAAATAAAAAATCAAATTCAGCGGCTTTGTTTCCATATCATGGTGTGTAAAAGGCAATGTTACCACACAGCATAGACTTACTTATGTAAAACTGTAGCATGATTAACAGGCTCACTTGTCTGTATTTTGTGTTCTTGTTTTTTTGTTGTTAATTTGCTTGTTTTCATTTTCAAAATTCATCCACTATAGAATCTGCTCAATAGGAATCCCCATCACATGCTGTAATCAATGCTGATTATGGAGAAGAGGTCCATGATGTCTAAATCTGAAGTTTATCACTCTGTTAGGTTCATATTTAGAGAAACATTTGACATTTTTACATGCGGCACTATCAAAAAGAAGATCACAGCAAAATAGGGAAACTAAGTGAGAGGACAGGACTTAATATTTATTGCCTCTTAAAAGGCAAACACAGTGGCCACTGCTGCATTATTATGTTTTTGTACCTATAGCACTTTCCTCATTTCATGATGTTTTTACAGAATATAAAAGAGTATCACAAGAGAGCAAGATTCAACTTCTGGCTCAAGGACACTTAAGTAGTGCAAATGTGTTGCAGCAGCACAGAGGCTTTAAATCATATTTAGTGTGAGGACAGTCACTTTGACCATTAACAGTAATCCTCCATGCCATCTGCATGCGCAATAAAACTGGAAGCATCAAAAGCTTCAACAACAGTGAAGTTTCACTCTGAAGCTGTGCGGCGTAAATCAGTTGGCATGGGTGCAGGCAGGTGAAACTGAGGGCTGCTCTGGTCCGTTTTTAGAACTCCAACGGTAAATATGCTGCTTGTTTCATGTCAAAACACAGCAAATGTGTGATGCATGAAACAAGCACACTTTTTCTCTCCTGGCCTCTCTCTCTCTCCCTTTCTGTATGTCTTTTCATCTCTGAGTTTTTCTGGATAAGGCAGACACACATGCACAGATTGTAAAACTGTAAGTATATGTTTTGTATAGAATTAGCATAATGTAGGCTTATTGTACTATTTTGTGGTAATGAGCGTGAGTGTTCTTACTGCTCTGTGTTTATATTTTTTCCCACCTGAGCTTGTTGTGACAAGGCACTGCTACTGATTGGAGATGACACCATTAGATCAGTGTGACAAAAAAGTTTTCCAAAACTTTATCTATTCATAAATAGATCCACTTTTTCCAGGATCATCTTTTCATTCTTTTTTTGTTTGACCAAACAGCATTATGGTGCATGATCTTAGTGGTTGACATGATTATGTTAGCAAATGTTACTATTGTTAATGATGTTGTTATTGCTGCTGTTGTGTTGCACAGCCTATTAGAACACTATTGATTAGTGCATTGTTGGGCATCTGCAAAGCCCTTTAATTTCAAGTGTGTTAGCATCCGTGTGTGTGTAGGTGCGTGCATGTGTGTGTGCATGTGTGTGCTGTAGACTGGGAAGTCTTAGTCCAATAGGATTTCAGGGTTAGTCTGGGTCAAGCCAATTAGAGGTCTGGCAAACCATTCTCACGCAGACTCTCAGCCAATCACCAAGAGGAGTGTTACTAGCACAGTGTGTGTGGTGTGTGTGTGTGTGTGTGTGTGTGTGTGTGTTGGCAGACACAAGTCTGGTGATGAGAGGTGTAAAGGTTTGCCAGGGGCTAGCGAGTCACGCCATGGCTTGAAGTCACACTACATTCACACACACAGATGGACAAACACATACACAGAGATCTGCAAACGGGGGAACATTATTTACCTTCACGGTCCAAGTTTTGGACCAAGTCAAACAAACTACAATTATTATTGGAATTGTGAATTCAACAAGCAGAACCATGCATCAGATGTGGTACAACAGTATTTCCCTGGTTCACAGATAATGCTATTAATGATACCTGCTGACCTCAAAATGTATCACTGACTTAGACTTCTGCTGAAATACTGCACTGCAAGAATATGTAATTTTAAAGAAAATTCTCACAATGGGCCTTTTTTACAGCTTTGTCTTGATTAGTTTATTTACAACTGTGCTTTCCTTCTGTGACATGTCATCATGACTTGACGGCTTAAAGAGCCTATTCTTTAAAAAAAAGTCCTAAAAGAAAAAACAAACAATTAGGAACGGAATAATTAATAAAACATAAATAGCTTCATTCTTAAATTACCTCAAGTCACAGTCTCGCACAAACACACAAGATCACATAAACACTCCCTTCAGGATATCTGACCTCCAACTGTGATGATAGGATTTGGTCACACAATGACATAAACACACGCACACACAAACACGCATATATCTAACTCTGAAGTCCACTTTCAATTGTTATTGAGCAACTTCTTCTTGTGGCCTAAATTTCAACATATTTCAAAATGAATTGTCCATTATTGAGAATTAGATATTCCATATTGTCTTCATATTTTCAAAATGTATATCAAAAATTGTTAAATATAAAATCAACATGAACATTTTAATTTGCTTGCTCTCAGTCCCAAACTTTTCTGAATTCTGCAGAAATTCCTGATTTGTTTTTGGAGATCTGCATTTTTCAGTGGACAGCAAGAATATTATTCCTCTTTTTATTTAGGCCATCAAACCATGGGAATGTGATTAATGTCAGGCAGTCAGGGTGCGCTTGAACACACACACACACACACACAAACACACACACTTTGCTGTAAACTGAGCCCAATGTAATCATAATGATAAAGCAGATTGCCTTAACACACAGATGGGCCTCCCAACAGCTCTGTGCGTATGTGTGTGTGTGTCTGTGTGTGTGTTTGTGTGTGCGTGCATGCATGCATGCATGTGTGTGTATGTGTGTGTGCAAGTGTGGACAACGCTGATTGGATTGCAGATTTATAGAAGAGGATTACTGCGGGAGCGGAGAGAGAGAGCGAGAGAGAGAAAGAGAGAGAGGGTTTCAGACACTCACCTCTCATTAACTTCCACCCCCTTCACCTCAACTCACCTTATTCCCAGTCATGAACAAACACAAAGATGTACACACATAAACATGCAGAGCATAAGACCTCATTTCCTCCATGCAAAGTCAAATCGATACCTTACACAAATTAGTAATTAATTTTACTATTGAAACACTGCAGTAATATTTAAATCTTTGTAACTTGCAGTTAGTTTTAAAGATCATTAAAGATAAAGATGAGTTTAGGAGAGTGAATTTAAAATCAAAGCAAATCCAAAGCTAGATAAACAGTAGTTTAGTGGATTGTCACTTAATGTCAAAGTATTAAACTCAACCAGAACCAAATAACGTAGAAGGTCAGATAAGACTAGATCAGATTAATTGGCTCTATCTGAAGAAAGTGAATGGGCCAGAAGAAAAACAGATGAATAAATAGAAAGATGTTATTGAACTGTCAGAATACAAAAAGTTAAATTGTAATATACTTTTCTCCCTTTTTCTACAGCAGAAAAAGAGAGAAAAATAAGAAGGATGGACAGTTGGGCAAACTATGAAATACAGAGAAAGAAAGAGAAAGAGAACAGAAAGAGACAGAGATGGACAGAGAGACAGAGGCAGGCAGAGACAGTGGGCAATCCAGCAAACCTGATTATGACTGGATGTGAATTAGATTCCCTAACAGATGGTCCAGGAGCGAGCCTGTAAGGTGCATCAGCCAGCAGCAAGCAGGGGAGGGAGAGGGGGAGGAAAGATCAGGCGAGGAAGCAGAGGGGATGAGTGTCAGCAGCAGCAGCAGCAGTTAGTGACAATACAGAGGAACTGGGTGCAAAACCTGCAACAGTAAATGTGTTTGCATGGGGTGCTTAGGACATGTAGTATTTTAGTAAATATCAAGATTTAATCAATTCCCTTTTTTTTAGAGCCATAGTCCCTGTAACCTAATCTAATCATTGAGTAAAAGTAATGAGGAGGTTGATTCTCACCAATCACTACTTTTTTATATAGTTGTCAGTGAATGCTCAGTATGTTCTTTTCCAAACATATTACAAAATATTGAAAATTGGAGTGAAAGGTAAGCAGTGAGTTGAGCCTACTGCAGATGGGTTTTCTCCATTTTTACACATGCTGTGCATTATTGTACATACTCTGGCTCTACTCCTCTCCTTCTCCCTGTGATGGATAGGTGTAAATCATCACAATCCTGTAGTGTGACAGCCCAATTTCCCCAAATCTGATCTGCTTAAAGAATGCAGCTCTCCTCTCCTCTCCTCTCCTCTCCTCTCCTCTCCTCTCCTCTCCTCTCCTCTCCTCTCCTCTCCTCTCCTCTCCTCTCCTCTCCTCTCCTCTCCTCTCCTCTCCTCTCCTCTCCTCTCCTCTCCTCTCCTCTCTTTTCTCTTCCATCTTCCACTTTTTTGCCTGTGTCTCTGTCAGATCCAGAGTATGATTTTTACTTCACACCCTCTCTCTCTTCTCTCTCTGACTCCCCCTTTCTCCCTCTTCTTCTCCCTCTCCTCTCTTGCAGCGTTGCACTCCCTTTTCCCATTCCCCCCTTGTCTATTTCCCTCTTCCTCCCCTCCCCTCTTGCTGCCTCCCTCCCGTGTCACATCTGAAAGCCCTGTCATATTTACTAGAGTGGAAATCCTCTTTCACCATCTGCTTAATAAAATGTGTTTTTAATCCGATAGCGGATATTTTGTTTTTTTTAAACACTTTTTTTTTTTTTTTATACTTATGTGCAATTTCATTTGATACGGCACCTTGCCCAGGTCTCTATCTGTCTGGGCATGAGAAAGAGGGAAGGATAGCTGCACACCTCACTGTACTCAAATGGTAGAGTGTGTTTGTGTGTCAGCGACAATTGCAAGTGTTGGTAAGTGTTTGGAATGGCTGTTGCACCCCTAATGCTCAGCGATAACACAGCTAATCCACGCTCACACACACACACACACAGAAGAAGAGAAACAAACACTAACCTTGATCAATGACCTTTCTTTTATAAAGGGGCCAGCCAACAATTTATATCCCCTACACCTCTGCACAAACACTTCCCAACAATATCACATGAATAGGCAGTTTGAAAACATGATAGGTCGCATCAGATTTATTGTGCACCTTGTTTAAACAAGTGAATGTTCATGAAGATTCTGGTTATTACATGAAAGGAAGGATTTGTAATTTCATGTTTGCCACATGCTGTCTCCTCTATAAAGGGTTTACCTAACAAGAGGATGTATTCAGTAATTTCATTGATTTCCACTCTTCAGCCTTTCCAGTAAAAGGCTGGAGGTCACTACAAGTACATGGTATGCCGTTTACTCTGCCAAGGCCCAAAATAGAACTGAATTAGACATCCAATTTGGAGTTACTTATGTATTCATTTATTAATCGAATAAACACTGAAATCTAGTACACAGAAGGGTTGTGTTTACTGTACTCCAGATGTGCAGCACGCCGGATGGAGTTGAGCTGTTTCAGAGGTTTGAAGCACTATCCTTACAGTAGACAACCACCCTTACAAACACAATGACACACAGCAGATAAAGGCGACAGAAAGAGAGAGACAAAGAGAAAGGTAAGGAGAGAGAGAGACATGGTGACAAAGATAGTGGCTGGCAGCAACACACTTATCAGCTACTGCTCCGCAAGAAAATGACCTAAATCATCAAGATTCCCATCTGACACACACACACACACACACAAACTCGCTCACACACACACACGCAGGGTTAGCAGTGCACTGCTGTACATTTTTGCCCTGAACAAGCTTACCCTCTTCATATCTTTTCACTGAAAGGCTACACTTACACTGCACAAGCACAGTCAGACTCTCAAATCTAAACCATCCTGTGAACACACCATGCAGGACTTGGAGGGGGGAAAAAAGCACTGGATTCAAAAGCGAAGAACAGAGGAAAAACACACCAAACAGCACCCAGCAACAATTTAAGACACATGAATTGCACTGACATCGCCAGTTTCAACATGATATTCACAAATAGTTGTCAGTCTACAGTTTGGAAAGCACATGATTCTTAATCAATAATGTTGGCTGAGCCTGCCCTGTGTGTGCTGTCTCCCACAGTTTATCCATTCACATCTGGAGCATGCGTGTGTGTTGGTCTGTGTGTGTTTGTGTAAACTTCATAAACCCCAGGATGCATCATAACAGCTTTATCCCCACCACTGTGCCACTGAAAGTCTTACCCAATTCATTTCACACCTGTGCATGTGTGTAGTTTCTGTGCATAGTCGCACACAGCACTGATATATAGGTATGTGTTTATCACATTAAGACTTATACTTAGAGCCAGTCGTTGTGTTTAAACACACAATCACAGACTCATACACTCAGGGATATAGACACACACACACACACACACACACACATTTCCTCTCCTCTGCCGGTCTTTACAGCCCAACAGCCCATTGGGCAGAATGTGTTTTAGCCATTATCACATTGATTGTATGTAATCAGGGGTTTATTCTGCAGCCAATGAAGTGAATTACAGGTTTCCTGCCCGACTAACACTGTAACAATTGATCTGCTCCCTGGCGTGTGTGTATGTGTGCGTATTTGAGTGGGGTGTAAGGTGGTGTGTGTGATGGGGTGTGGATGAGCAAGAAAGAGAGAGAAGCAATGATAGTGTGTTTGTGAGTGTAGAAACGACAGAGAGAGAAAGAGAGAGAGCAGGAAGAGGAGGGCAAGAGAGTGCTCAGTAGGAGGGAGAGTGGTTTAGATTGACTGTCGCCGCGTGAGTTTTTATTTTGTATTTTATTCATTTTTGTCCCTGAAAACAACTATAATCATCTACACACTGCGAGTCTATGGAGCTGAAACACAAACACACACATACCTCTACACTACGCAGGCACACACAGATTATTCTTTCAATCCTGTGCTCTGTTTCTCTGCATGAACTACACACACACACACACACACACACACACACACAAGGTGCATGTAAAGATACAGATTCACTTAATATGAACCTCAAAAATGGTACAAAGTTTGGGATTTTTGTGTGTGTGTTTGTGTCTGTGTGTCTATTTGTTTCAGACACCTGAAAACAGATAGTGTGTTCTTGTGAGTCAACCTTATGTGTTCTGTTCTTCTTTTTTCGCGTATGAGTGCACACTTACCAGTGCATGTATCAGACTAACACGCTGACATGCAGTTCAACAACCCTCCACAGATAGCAGGGCTGTGAAAAGTGAGTTAAATGGAGAGAGAAACAGAGCAAAGAAAGAAAAATAAACAAGAGGAGTGTGAGGGCGAAAAAAGCAATTCAGTCTATTGATGAAATCATTGTGTTCATTTGACTACGGAAATGTAAAGACATTTCCTGCCCCCATTCCCTCCCTCGCCCCATTCTTTAATTCAATGTATTTTCTTTTCTGTCTTCCATCCTTCTTTCCTTCACTCTCCCGTCCATCCCAGAGCATTGCTGGTATCATCTAGATAGAATTGTGTAAGGTTTCCTCCCTTTTTTTTTTTCTTTTTTTCCTTTTTGCTTATTGGACTGCGTGTTCTTATCAGCATCGAGAGCACAATGCTTGGTGTGATGGAAAGGTATTAGCCAACCCGTGGTAGCTACATTGTCAGCACTTCTCTGTCTCTACTGCTACCACTTCTCTTTCCTCGCTCCTCTTATTCTTCCATACTCATTTTTTATTGCCGTTTCCATGGGAATTTGGTTTTAAAAATATTGTCAGAGCAGTTAGGTGTCCCATTTCTCTGCATCCACAGGCACTGAAGTTTGTCAAGGTGTTGTCAAATACATTTGGCCTGTTCTTAATGTGGTGTTGAAATAACTAAGTATTTATATCTTAAATGCACATCCTCTCTCTTTGGACTCCCAGCATTTAAAATGCTCATTTTTATGTTATGTATATCATATTTTGCTTGTTTGATCATCGTTTTTATTCGTGGGGCATTGCAACAATGACAGGAGAGTCCAGAGGAGACAGACAATCAGACAAGTTGTGAACAAACCTCTGATGCCAGGGAGTGAAAGGTAAAAGTTAAAATGGCAGCCACAGTCTCCATTGTCAATATCCACTCTTCTCTTCTCTTCTCTTCTCTTCTCTTCTCTTCTCTTCTCTTCTCTTCTCTTCTCTTCTCTTCTCTCTTCTCTTCTCTTCTCTTCTCCTCTCCTCTCTCTCCTCTCCTCTCCTCTCCTCTCCTCTCCTCTCCTCTCCTCTCCCCAGAGGGGGAGTGAAAACAGTTGGGAGTTGTTTGAGGACCAGTTTGTGTTTATGGCTGCCATCTAGCGAGGCAGTCATACAGAGATTGTATATAATAAAAGAGTGTGAGTGCACACAGACACAGAGCGAGGGAGCACACAGCGAACAGCACAGAGACACACAGCGAGGCAGAGAGTAGTTGCTCTAATACGATGATTGTATGTTTGTCCCTGCCAGTTGTCAGGGCGCTGCATCAGCCCACCACTCTAATGACAGCTTGTCATACCAAAGTGGCCCACCTTCCTTCAAAACACACAGGAAAAAACACTTCTTTCTTTCTTTCTTTCTTTCTTTCTTTCTTTCTTTCTTTTTTTCTTTCTTTCTTTCTTTCTTTCTTTTTCTTCTTCTTCAGTTTTTTTTTCTGTTGCACTCTCTGTCCATGCCGCCACATGTTTATCTCTGTTTCATGAGTCACGATGCTTTTCTTCAAGAAGTGAAAAATGGGGGGGGGGAAGAAAAGAGAAAGAGAAAATCACAGGAATCGAGCTGGAAATGGAGACAAGGGAAGGTGGTAATCTCTCTCTTGTGTGTGTGTCTGTGTGTCTGTGTGTTCCCCCTCAGTAAGAGACAGGTAAATAGGCCTGCTGAATATTTGATGTCTGCAGGAACTAAACTAAAAAGCCACTTTTGTCTTCTTGCTTTGACTGTTTGTGAAACAGTCTCGTATCTACAGTCGTCCGTTTACCAAAACTCCTGAGTGTGGCCAATTTCCTCACTGTAAATCTGTATCTTACTGCGATAGATTCACTCGATTTACAAAGAAACTGCAAAACATTGTCACCTGAGAAAAGACGCACTTTGAATTAATAGCTTTGCTTTTGTTTGGTGTTGTATGAGTCAAACCAAAATGTCCCTTGACACAAGTTTCTGTCTGAAATTACACAAAAATGTAACAATTAAACTAAATAAATACTCCTTTAATGATATTGCGTGAATGTAAAAGGATGGGAAATAGTTGATGTATTTATGTAATTTATGACAACTTGAACAAAACAAAAGTAGAAGTTGCAATACTTTTGAACTCATACTATTCACAAACAATGTTATACTATGGTGCTCCATAATATGGTTGTGTTCCAGTGAAGTACATCAAAATGAACAAAATGACAGGAAGAAAATGAATTCAAAACCATTTTCTATAACAGAATTAAGTAAAACAGCTTATACTAAAATCTGATTAGTGCTGTTCTTCTGGTTTTACTGGAATCATCTCATAACACACTGCTCACGTCTTTGTGAAAGCACAAAACGGAAGAGAAATACACTCAAGCCGCTTCCTCTTTATATAAATCTCTTTAAACACCTCAAAATATAAAGAATTGATAAAAAATGAGACCCACCCCCTTCCCTCTCTCTCCTTACTCATCTGAAGAGCAGACAGGCACAATAAGACTGCTCTTTCAGCACTGAGCCTTCGCTACATAGCGCCATAATTATACTGATAACATACATACATAAATGCATTCAACCTCTCGCTCCGCACGGCGCACTGGCTGTGATTTCTTAATCTTCTTTCCTCTGCTCCTCTCCTCTGCACGCATGTCTTCTTTTTTTATTCTTTTTATTCCTCCCCCTTCGACTGCCATTATTTTTCATTTATAAGCAGAGTGAGAGAAAGAGAGAGAGAGAGGGAGAGATGATAGAGGAAAAGAAAAGGAGAGATGGAGCAAGGAGGAGGAGTGGAAAAGGAGAGGGAAAGAGAGATAGATGAGAATTTGAGAGAGAGAAGGGAAAAAAAAGCACCTGAGATCTTTTGGCACTTAAACTCTTTCACTTAATGGTACTCATGGGGATTGACGGTCGAAGGGAGGGGGCACAAAAGAGCATAAAGAGTGAAAAAGGAGAGATTAAATCATCACCATCACATCATCTACTTAAATGAGTCTGCTCTCTTTTTCTGTCACCACTGTGTTTTCTCTCCCTCTGCCGGAGCATAGACAACCCTGTGCAATCTCTCGTCAGTCCGTCACTCTTTTCTGCGTTTTCATTTGTTTTTTCCTTGCTTATTCTATCACTTTTTATGTCTCCTCCTTCTCTGTCCCTCCATCAGCTCTCTACATCCTGTTTTACCATCCTTCCTCTTCCTCTTTGATTTGTGTCCGAACCTCTCTCGCTGTCCCGCTCATTTTAAACTAAAGGCCTACTGAAGCATCAGATAAATGGATTTATAGACATTGGTGAATACCACAAAGCCAGGATTAATAAGAGGGGGGAGGAGGAGATCGAGGGAATAAAATATATGATGAAAAGGGGGGAAAGGCCAGGCTACTGTAGGCTACATCATAAATGTCATGTCACTTAATGAAAGGGAAAAATTGAAGAGAAAGCACTGTTTTTTTTTTGGTGGAGGTGCCTCAGTACTCACAGATTTGGCAAAAGCAAAAATTGCTTTGTCTCATTTTTCTGCACATCTATTTCATTAAATCTCTGCAGCTCATCAAAAACCAAACAACCAGATCTGAAAGTGCTGTCTGTCTTTTTACTGTCGTCAGTCATCACTGCCCCACAACCCCACAGTCTTCTCCCACACTGTCTGTGTGCCTACCTGTTTTCCTTTCTATATCCTCTCCCCACACCCTCACCCCTCCCCTCACCCGACCGGCTCTCCATTTTCAGTCAAGACGCTGTCTGTGTTTTATGGGTCCCTGTAGAACAGGGATCTTTTACAGGCCGACTGGACTTTAGAAGCCCCTCGTTTAGCAGCATCCTGCCTTAATTAAAACCCCTTTTGTGCGTTCTGCTTTTAACAATGAAAAAAGAGAGAAGGGAGGGAGGGCAGGGTTAGAGGGATAGAGAGTGGTAATGCAAAAAGGAAGAGAAAGAGAGAGATGGTGGTGAAAAGGAAGTGATAGGGAGACAGGCAGATAGATAGTAAGGTAGACAAAGGGAGGGATGGAGAGATATGGACACAGAGAAGATAGCTGTTAATTACAACTGCCATTAACAAGACACCAGTCAGCCTCCTTAGGGAGAGGAAGAGGGGAGAGGAGAGAGGGAGAAAGCAAAGAAAGCAGGATGGAGGAAAGGAGAGTCAGCAGAGAAAGAAGAAAGAGATGAGGACAGGAAGTCTGCACTGAATAGTAGAGATTTAGTTTTATTATTATATTCTTTTAAAAATCTGTTTTATATCGTATGACTTCCCCTGACATCTTCAAAATCCAGTGTGTGCGTGATTATGACTGTGTTTGAATCTGCTATATGTGCATGTGGGTGTGTGAGCACCGTTGTGTGTGTGAAGCTGTCTTTGGGATGATTGAGCAGCAGAGAGGCTGCTTACTGATTACCTTCATGTAGAACAAACTGCTATTGACTGGAGAGTGACGGATGACCATCGGCCCAGAGCATGTGTATGTGTTTGTGTGACTGTGCTACTGTGGACACTTCTCTGCTGCTCTCTCTTACACGCGCCTTCACTAATAAACAATCATCTTTTCTTTTTCATATTCAAGTCTCTCACTATCCTTGTTACTCCCGCCTTTCTTTTAATATCAGATCCTTTTTTAAAAGCAAAATAAAACGTTTGATGGATGGAATTGTGCGTGTACATATGTGTGCTGCATTTCTGGCTCTGAAAAATATAAATCTATCACAGAAAGTGATTGCAAGGAAATGAGAGAAATGATTTCTATGATTCAGATTTCTTTTTTCTTTTTTTTCCTGAACATGGCTTTTACTGTGTCCTCTCTTCTCTTACACCTCTGTCTTTGCCTTAACGCTTCTCTCTCCTGATTTTTCTCTGTAAATATCCATCATATTTACATTTTCTTCTAATACTGTTCTTCCTCGTCTTCTTCCATTTCTCTCTTGTCTCACTCCCTCAGGCTTCTCTGCAGAATGTCCAGTAAGGAGCGCCACCTTGAGTCCAACTGTCCGTCTTCTTATATAAAGACTGAGCCGTCTAGTCCTGCCTCCCTGACTGACAGTCTAAACCATCACTCCCCTGGTGGCTCCAGTGACGCCTCAGGCTCATATTCGTCCACGATGAACGGCCACCCCAACGGCTTAGACTCCCCGAGCCTTTATGGCTCCAATGCAGGGCCCCTGGGTCCTGCTGGTGGCCCTGGATCAAAGCGTTATGAGGACTGTTCGTCAACTATTGGGGAAGATTCACAGATTAAGTGCGAGTACATGCTGAATTCAATGCCCAAGAGGCTGTGTCTGGTGTGCGGGGACATTGCGTCAGGGTACCACTATGGAGTGGCATCCTGCGAGGCCTGCAAGGCCTTCTTCAAACGCACTATTCAAGGTTGGCTTCCATTTTGACTTTCACTATACATCTCTCTGTTTTTCTGTCTACAGTTTTTGTCTTTTGTCTCACTGTATCAGCTCCATTGTTACAGGTTTGGTTCATCCTCTGTCTTTCTGTTTTGCTTTAGTCCTGTTCAGTGACTCACTAGCAAACTGATGTAATAGATAATCTGGATGCTTTAGATGAGGATTTTTACATTTTACAATGAATTGTCATCTAGGCCTAATTGGCATTTAGACGACTCAATAATGGATCTTAAATACTGCCAGCAAACATTTTGTTTTTATTTCAATTTGATTTCTTTAAAATTTCAAAGAGGTTATAAACGCCTCAGAGCAAATAAAACACCATAGGGTTGGCTTAGAGTGCAAGGTCAGAGGTTGACGGTGAAGATAGAGTGATCCTTTCAGATGAATGAAAAGCCCAGACACTCACTAAAATGAGCTCCCCCACATGTGCACATACACCTGAGCTACTATACTAGATCCAGGACATAGGATAAAGCCCCAGGCCAGATGTGAGCCCAGATTTTTATGTGGCACATGTCTCCTCCTCTGTCTGCTAAGTAAACCACGGGGACCAGCAGAGTCTATTTTTTCACTCTCCTTCACCCATCCAATCAGGTTCATGCATCCAGACAAACTCCCAGACACACCCCCTTTTCACCCTCAACCTTGACCTCTTTGTCATCAACAGTTAAAAGTAATTTGCAGGTAGTGTTTGCATTTCTACCTCTACCTGCTTACGTCTCATGGGAAGAGTGTTAGCTATAAGCCTGTTGTCTCGGAGATAACGTAGTGTCAGAGGAAGGTCAGAGGTCATGTCTGCAGGGTCAGGAGTTCAGGTTAGGGGTAGAAGAGAGACGGGATAGAGCAGTAATCCACATGATGAGAAGAGTACCAGGAATTAGGCACAGTAATCCCTTGCTCGCCTCTTGTTAGCGTTAGAAGTAGTTCAGGAAGCGCACAGGTATTTGGACTATGCTCTTCAGAAGCTGTGGCTATACAGTTAATTTCTTTGACTTGACAGCTTGATCAACATTACACCCTTCATTTACCCTTGTAGACATAGCATAGGTCAGTCTTACAGACAACCACTTATCCATACTGTACAGCAAGCCAGGTAGTCTGCTATTAGTTTACTGATCCATACAGTTCAACAGTCACTCTCTCCTCCTAGTTCACATGAATTATACAATATGTGGAATATTACTGACTTTTAAAGTGGATGTAATTTCACAAATAAATCAACAACAAAATGTACATTGGAGTTGATGAATTCAGGTTCTATACACATTTTATATGGGTAGTAGATTATTTTCTCCTACTAGAAAACAGCATTAATTAAAATCATCCTTTTTACTCAGCCTCTAAATACTTATCTACTCAGCCTCAGTGTGGCCCTTAGCCAGGACATCAATCTTTCAAACACAAAAAATGTGCATACCTGGGTTTTTATTTTATAACATTTCATAAATAACACATATATCATTTCTTAAAATGGAGATACTGTAGGTTTTGGAACTACTTAAAGATTTTGGTGCTCCAGCAAGTGTTAATGGTAATAAGGGAGGGTATGGGTTGTAGAAATGACCTAAAGAAAACTACACTACCTGTTTTGATCATACAGAAAATTGAGCTATATCCAACATTAGTTATATAGACAATTCTTGTTATTAGGATCAGTTATCTGTTGGCCCATGACATAATATAATGACATAATATAACCCAAGGCACTTGCACTGTTTTGGGAAATTAAAGATAGAAGTTATTTTTGATCAGCTGTTTGATCAGCAAATGATGAACATTTTAAGAGTTAGTGTTTGAGAAGTAGGCTTTTTTTTTTTTCTTTTTTTTTTTAGATAATTAATAAGGCCCATCACTCAGCAGGACAGGCCTCTTGTCAGTCGGTCTGCCAGTGCAATAACCAAGCTACCAGTCGGTCAGCCAGCCGTCATCGATCCATTGAGTCAGTCAGTCAGTCAGTCATATCAGACAGGATTCATCTATCTGCCTTCCCATCCATCCACCTATCTGTCACTGCTTTCTTTTGCCTCTGATAAGCAGCTTTCCCAGCAAAGCCCTAGAGAGAGCGAGAGAGAGACAGGGCGATGTGCGGGGGGTGGAAGTCTTACATCCACGAGATGGTCACCACTACCTAGAGATGACCTGTATGTGTTTATTATGGGATGAGATCAGAGCATGGCAAAATCCTGACAAAGAGATTGGAGCACACACCTATAGAGATAAAGGCGGGGACACACTCACACACACAAACACAAACTCACAGAAGCACATTCACTCATAGACACCTGCACATTTGAACAGACTATCACACACATGACCTTGTAGTCCTCTTTGTATAGGTTTATCCCCTAGTGTGTCATCTCTGCAGTGTCTAATAGTTGACCAATTCCAGATGTCTCATTTCATTTAGAGGCCTTGTTAAAGGTGACATGGGTCAAGACACAGCTACAAATTAAATACAATAGCCCAGCAAACATATAAATATGATGCCTCTTTTGAGTTTGACCTTGAATAGATTAAAAGCAATGCATCAGTGTTTGAATATGTAATCTGCCAGTCTCCTGTAGTGGACATGTTGGAGATCAGGAAGGCCAGAGTTAGAGGTAATGGGTCAAGAGGTTGGCATAGCAAATCACAGGACAGTTGTCACGAAAGGCTGTGATAAATGCCTCAGCAGCAATGCAGCATAGCAAGTGTATGACTCAATGCAACATAAGGAAAAATCAAAAATGGGAATACCACCCAATTTGAGTTTTCCACCATTATCTTACCTTCTTAATCAAAATCAATGATTAGAAATTAAAGTTTGCTAAATGGTTGTTAAATAGTTACCAATAGTCTATGGGTGATACATTTATATCAGCAATTTCGCAATCTTCAGTAGACACTAACCCCAATTTACAGAGAAAATCTGCCATTGCAAAGCATCGTTAGGAGCAAATCTCAGTGCTTTTTTAATCAGTGTTTGTGGCTACAGTACCACTGTTTGGATGCAGACTGAACAGTCTTGGAACAAATGGGTCATGACATTATCTTTGGCTGCCACACCAGCCAAACTCATCCACGGACAGTGTGGATATGTGTTAGCCTATGTGTCTGTGTGTGGGCTTGTGCTCATCCAAATGTAAATGAGTGCAGGTTATGTGTATGTCTCTGCACATACGCTTGTGTTTATGTGCGGTTGTGAGTTGTGTGTGTTTCTTGGCTGGAAAGCAAGGCCAGCCTCAGATGGGCAGCAGCAGACATATTGGTATGTTTCAACCCATTAGCCAATAAAACCGCAGGTAATCACCAAAAAAACACCTCCAGCTGGACAGGGAGGAGAGCATGGGGTGGGAGAGGAGAGGAGAGGAGAGGAGAGGAGAGGAGAGGAGGAGGAGAGGAGAGGAGAGGAGAGGAGAGGAGTTAGGATAAACAATAACTTGAGACAGAGAATGACAGAAAGAAGGGAGAAGGTGGGGGAGGGAGGAATTGGGCACATGGATGTAGGAAGGAATTAGTGGAATGTGTGTGTTGGAGTGTGCGTGTGTGTGTGTGTGTCGCAGCATGGAGGAAGTGGCTCTGGCAGCTGCTGTTTTTGTGGCGTCAGTCCAGCGACACCTGACAACCTGCATCTATCACTCCCTTATTGAGAGAAAGGGATAAAGGGGAGTGAGGAGGAGGGCAGAGTGTGGGATAGGGAGGGATAGGGCAATGAAATGGGAAGAGAGAGGCAGCAAGTGCGAAAGAGAAAAGTGAGAGAGAGCAGTAAAGAGGGCGATGGGATGGATGGTGGTGGTGTAGAGCAAAGGAACTACTGAAAGGTGAAGAGTTTGGTCTATACTGCCTAAGAATAATCAAGAGGTTAAACAATATTAAATGATAGACATTTGCATGTTTGTATGTGTTCATATAGAGTGGTAAAGGGGATTTTAAATTAAGATATTCCTTATTACTTTGTGATACAGAATTACTCTGTAGTTGAAACTGAAAGTAAGAAGCCAAGGTAGCAAGGAAGGAAGGTGAATAGGAGTTAATGTCAAGATAAAGTTAGTGTTGTAACTTCAGGAGAGCTAAAAAAAAAAGAGATATACAGAGAGAGAGAACAGCAGCCAAAGGACACACACACATAAACACACACAAACACACACATATATAAACAATCATATTACACAGTCTGTACAATGGTGGCCAATTGTCATGCAGCAGGTGGACATACCCACACATCTCAAAGGAGATTGCAAGGGATTTAAGGCCCTCATATATCCTCCTGCTCAAACCAACACACACATACAATCCCACACATTACACATAGGACCTCTCTGCTCTAAGCCCACTCCACTGCACAATAAGACACATAAAGGTGGAAATAAAGACACACAAAGAAAGCCATGACATCCTGATATAAACCCTTTTTTACTAATTCCTACCCTATACCCTGACTTTAAAGTAGGATGTCTATATCCAAGCATACAAAGAGCCAGATGACACGAGGTTATCTATTCCTATGCCACACCTTTGTACTGCAACATAAGCCTACAGAACCTACTGAGTTTCTGAATATGTACAGTCTATGATATATAATATCTTTTGTACAAAGATGTTTTTATTTAGGTCCACCAGTTAAGGTAGTAATTACTGTTAAATAGGTGTGTTATTAAATTTATGTTACAGAAATATTATTGTCTTTGTCAGGAGGTCAGTTTAATCAACACATATTATCCATTTATATTGTTTATTGAGGTCCACCTCCAGCAGCACTCAGCATTTGTAGCTGTTAACTTTTTTTTTTTTTCCCACACTGAAGGTTTAACACATTTAGCCTCAGTGCTACCAGGCCTGTAAGTGGCTTTTTACAGCAGTTATCCATTTTGCAGCACTTGCCTGTTTAGCCTTAGACTAATAAGGCCTTTGACTGACTACCCATTAACAGACACAGATTCTATCCTGGCATTAGAGCATTTAGCCTTAGTGTTAGGTAAGTGTCCCTCTTAATTGCTGAATTAATTTACTCCTCCTCTATCATCCACATATAGAGCTTGTGTGTAAGCTAACTAGTCCCATTAGTAGTAGGCCTATTCATTAGACTGTATGGGTCCCCCCAGCATTTAGCATGTTTAGCCTTTACTTTAACTAATAAGTTCGATTAATGAGCATCTTGTTACCCATTAAGAAGTGTTTGTGCATTTAGCCTTTTTCCCAAGCTAACTAGCCCCCTTAATCAGCCCAGTAATGAGAAGCATCCTCTTCACAGCAGCAGTCAATAGTGATCACTGTTTACTCTGTTTCAGTGGGAGATGCATTGGCTTTCTGGAGTACTGTAGTTGTCAGCTGGGCACAGAGGGGATGAGAAATACAGGTTTTATGGTTCACATCGCAACACAGTTCAGACAAGATAAATAAACCTTCCAGAACAAAGAAACATGGTGGATTAAATCTGCAACCGTTTAAACAGTTTCTACCAAATCCATAACTGTGCTTTGCTTTGACCTGGGTGGAAGCAAATTAATAATGTAAGTGCAGGATAGATGAGCAGAGCTGGAGGAGAGTCCAAATGAAAATGAGCAAACAAAACAAGAATGATAAAAGAAGAGGGGAACAAGATGTAGAAAAAGTTTTGGAAGTGTAGTCAAAGAGAAGACAAGAAAGATTATATAGGCTAAATTTAACCTTTATTGTAGTATTATGATAAATAGGAAGTAGGTTATGCACAACACAGAAAAAAAAGAAATAGTGAAGCAGCTGGGAAAGGGTAAAAGTGGTATTAGCCTGTAACACAGTTAAGGTGTTGTCTTTGTTGGCCAGCGTTGTGAAGTTAATGGATTTACATCAGCTAATAATCTTAGCCTCAGCTCTGCACTAGAGTCCTCTCGAGAGCAAACTGCAGCCAGTCACGCAACCTCACCATGCTGTAGCCATGACATATGCACATAATCTTTGTAAGCACATAGATTAAGTTAGCTAAGCCAATATTCATAAAGGATTATTTTATAATAGATGTGTGTCCACATCTATATGCAACTGTCATTTTTCTTCCTTTTGATATACAAACTGTATTTTTGTCTTGCTGTAGCAGGGTTTGCCGAGCACTGCTCTCTTAGCAGGCTGTCTGCCCATGTGTCTGTTGATGTATCTATCTGAAATGAAACCTCTCTATCTGTCTTCCTCCAACATGTCTACATGCCACAGGCAACATTGAGTACAGCTGTCCAGCCACCAATGAATGTGAGATCACCAAGAGGAGACGCAAGTCATGCCAGGCCTGCCGCTTCATGAAGTGTCTGACTGTGGGCATGCTGAGGGAGGGTAAGGGAAAAGGTCTCTTACTTATCTTTCTCCGTTAACTGTGCTACATGTAGCATTTCAAAAGCTGTTACACTGTAATTGTTCAGTTAATCAAGACAAGTGCCAATGAAATTAGCAACTTCTTCCAGCTTCAGTGCAGCATTTTGCTCATCTGCCATTGTGTTAAATTTGCAACTGATCTGCTACATTGATTTCTGATGTTCAGATACATTGTTTTAGAGGATGGCTGCAGTTTTTATTTATGACACATGGTGAAGTGAATGTGAGAGCAACGACAGTCAAAACTGATTCACAAGGAAAAGAATCCCATAGATACACACCAGCCATCTATTCAAACATTCATTTGATATAATCAAATATAATCAAGATTTCATACCATTGTATGACAGTGATTTATTGATGTTGAATAATGCTACATATAGCACTTTAAAGAAACTGTTAATGTTGCTTTTACACAGTGTAATCTATTTCTGTCTGCATTAGGTGCTTCTTGTTGCCGTCTCACTTCTGTGTCTATCTCACCACTTTCAGTCTTTCTCATCCTCAGACCAAGTGTTCCTCCTCTCTTTTATCTGACTTCCTTGTCAGTCTTCTCATCTCATCATTGCTTAACACTGATTTACATCCCTCTCTTCTTTCCTTGTGTCCCGTGTTCACTTTCCACCTCTACACACGCAAGTTACATATACAGTAATAGTTTCTGAGGCCACGTAGCCTATACGCAAAGATCCACTTCCTGATAGGTTGTTGGTTTTCTTCACCTAAATTAGGTAAAGATATACATTACAGGATAATTGAGACACTCACACTCAGCAGTTGTTTAGCGGTTGAAGGTAAAAAAAAAAAAAAAAAAACCTACACCCACACCACTTTGATTAAATACACTCACTCTCTCATTTTTGCACTCCCTGGTTGCCTCTGCCTCTTTCTCTCCCTCTTGTCTGCCCACCTCTGACCTTTCTACTCCCACTGCACTTCCAACGATGAAAGGAGGGAGAGGAGTGGTGCGAGGGACGAAAAGCATGGGCCGATAGAAAGAGCGAGGCATAGTCGGGTGGGGGAAGGTGGGGGAAGGCTTGGGGGAGGGAGGAGAGGAGGGAGAAGAGATTGATTTATAGGAGCCGAGGAGAGGGACCAGGGGAGGATGAGAGGCAGGGGGAGGATGGTTGAATGAAGCAGAAAGTGTGTGTGAGAGAGAGAGGAGAAGAGAGGAGGGTCAAGGTTGTAATTGATGGGAGACCTGGCCTACGCCCCCTTCCTTACAGTGGTCAGGGAGCGTGCCTCTGCCGACGCCTGCCAGCCCTCCCTCCATCCATTCCTGTCTTCATCTCTCCCTCCAATTCTCCCACTCAATATTATTGTATTGTATTAAATGCATTGTATTGTGTCGCTTCTCTTATGCCTTTCATCCATCCATTCCTCTCTTCAAGTCACTGTCCTCATGACACCGGCCCCCATGCAGCTTGTCATCCACTTACACCTCCTTTTTATGAGGACCCAAACATTAGATGACAAAACAATGGTACTTACACAAAAAATCTGTGCAAATACTTAAAGATTGTGTTTATTTTACATCAACTTAAACTACACAGGCATTTCCAAAAATCTAAAGACTGAAATTCAAACTAAAACTAATATTTATTGTTGTAAAAGAAACTAAAATGAAGATCAAACTTTTTGACTCGGCTGGAGCTTGTCACTATCTTCAAATCTTTGCAACAAATTGCTATAAAAGGGAAAGTGACGTGCAGACTTTTCACTATGAGCCTTACATCTTTAAACGTTTACAAACAATCACACACTGACACAAAATCCATGTGTATATATCTATATATCTATATGTTGGAGCCCTACCACTACCTCCAACAGTCCAGATCTCACTATACTGAAAAAGCATGCTCATCTCTCTCACCGCTGTTTTTCTCTCTCTCTGTTTTCACACACACACAAACGCACACACACACACACACACACACACAGACAGGTACACACACATTCTCAACAAGCTGCTGCTGTAGCACTTGTGCTCCCAGTTGATCTGACATAGGCAGAACCTGTGTCTCATCTCTTGTTTTGTCTCGTGTGTAAGTGTGTGGCCACAAACACACACATGCACACGTGTAAGTGCATGTATTATTGGCAGCTCCGACAGTCTCACAGTTCACACAGCTTAGAGTGCAACTTCCTACCTGACAGAGAAGCCACATCGCACTGGTCGATTAAATACGACAGGAATTCATAAAGACTATCAGTTTTCCTGATCATTTCCTCTTGCTGCAAGATGATGATGAAGACATTTCAAAAGACAACAGAAAACAGAACAGAGGAGTCTGTGTGTGTGTGTTTGTGTGGAGAGGTGTGTGTGTGAAGGGGTGGATGGGTGGCCGGCCATGTAGCTGAGGATATGTGTTTGTGTGTTTCTGTCCTGAGCAGACAAACAAATAGCTGCCTTTTGCTGCCACTGCTTCCTGCTCCACATACATATATCATGCACAGACACACATGCACAGACACACATACACCAAGGCCTACATATCTATACATCAACATGACAGACCACAGCCACCCCATTTGTTGTGCTGGGTGTGAATTTAATTCAGGGGGTCCCGCTCTACATATGAATAAGGGTCATTTGAAAATTGAAACATCCATTTTCTTATATATATATATATATTCATTTTCACTTCTTTTGAACCCATGGGAAATTTGAAATAGATCAACAGCTATATAAAAGAGCTAAACATAGTTCTTCACCTTTGCTTTATTCTGCAGGAGGTTTATAAATGTAGGCCATATTGCTTGTCATTAAAAAAAAACAAAAAAAAAACAGGTAGTGCAGTGTAAAGGTGGTATAAATATCATACTGATGTTGTGCCTCACTTTTAAGTCAAAGTGGATAAAAGTTTCTGCCAAATGAGGAAATGCAAATCCCCTTGAATCATCCAGACAAATCAGAAAATAGTTCACATTGATAAAATATAAAATATCTAGTCAGAAAGTGATATACGTTATTCCACACATAAAGACATTTTTGTGATGTTGGGAAAGAAAAAGCAACCATTGCTTTTTGTGTTTTCCAGCTGTCTGGGTTCAAACATTGTTGCAGCAGAACTGAATAGATGATAATGGTAAGTGGCCAGATCAGTTAGCATCAGAATTAACTGTGGTTGTCAGGGGCTAGCTCACGGGAGAAAGGTGAAGATAAAGTAGGAAGGGTGGAGAGGAAGTGTTGTGGATGCTGTGTGTGTGTGTGTGTGTGTGTGCTGTAGTTTACCCCTTAGGGCAAGATCTGCCTCAAATTAGCTTTGTCGCCCTGGGAGACAGAGAGGGTGAGATGAAGAGCAAGTGAGGCAGCAAGGAGTGTGCGTGTGTGTGTGACAGAGAGAGAGGGGAGAACAAGAGGCCAGAGGGTCAGTAAACCAACTCAGAGTGGAGCCGTTTCTTTACACGTTCTCTTAAACACACACCTGATCGTGTGAATACACACACACACACACACACGCTTAGCTATGTGTGTGTGTAATATTAGATTTTCTCACCCTCTGCTGTGAGGAGAGTAGAGGAGAGGAGAGGAGAGGAAAGGAGAGGAAAGGAGTAAATGAGCAGGGAAGTAAACTGAAGGAAGAAACTAACGTGGGGCACCCACCCACCCACCAATATGTAGCTGCTAATTTCTGGAGCAAGGCAATTAAAAGGCCTGACTATATTATGAGAACTTCCCCTCTGGCAATGGCTGTCTGTCCATTTTTAATGAGGTCATAATGATGCGTCAGCTGAAGACCGAAAGGTCACAGGGGCGGGGCTTAAATCTGCCCAGGAAGAAGGGGGGTGGGAGGGGTGGCGGGGGAGCAGTGGTATATAATTGCAGGTAAAAGTTCAAATGAAAATGAATAAATCAGAAGATGGATAAACATGAATTTTAGCCAGTGCAAATGTTAGAAATTACAGTCATTTATCTGACAAGTTAAAAAAGCACAAACAAGCAAAAATAATTACTCTATAACTGTCACTGTTATTTCGATTTCTACACGAATGGCAGGGCAGGACATACTTAACATATTCAACATCAGTACTAATTCGAGGAAATGTCATGTACAGAATACAAAGCACAGATCAGACATTTGAACATGAAAGGCTTTGGCCGAGGCACACAATCCAGGAGCCAGCAATATTCAATATGCATGTTTACTCTACATATGGTCATATTGACAGATTTGCTCCCTTACAACAGAGCAGCTTTGATGATGGCACGTCTGATGAATCGTGGTTAACAGACAGAATGTGTCGCATCCAAAACCAAAGCCTCCATCTCTGTAATGCCATTAACGGCCAGCTGGATTCAGATGGTAGACTACTAGAGAGAAAAGTCCACGGACTGCAAATATAAACCTTGGCACATTGCCCCACATGCACACACATACACACAGAGAAACACTAACAGCTCATGCCAACTTTGGCTGTGCTCCCCATGGCCTCTAAGACCTAATGAGTGAGATCGGGTGGAAGGCCCCAGTCTGTGTGAGTGTGTATTTTGTGTGTTTATTTCTGTGTGTGTGTGTGTGTGTGTAAGTGTGTGTGTAATGTGTACACACAGCTGGTGGTGTGCGTCACAACTCTCCTTATAGCTCAACGATCCTGACTGCTGGTATCCTATCTCATTGATCCACACATGTGCAGGCACACACCACAATCAAAACAAATGTACACACATGTTTACTTACAATATGGAAAGTCAATATGTCTGCCATAATGTATGAAATGACATGGAGCAGGTGATCTGGATAAAACAGCAGAGAAAATATAAAAAAGAGGAAAAAAGGGAAGATTGAAAGAAGAGGATGACTAGAGGAGGACAGAGGAGAGAGCAAGTGACAGGGAGAGGGGTAGGGACAAGAGGAGAGGTCGGGGAAACAGAGGAGGGGAGCGCCAGACAACTGGTGGCGTCTGGTGTTCCCCCATGGGAAACTTGTAGCTAAATCTGGCCCTGTAGCGTCTGTCCTGAGTGAGTGTGTGTGAGCATTTGTGTGTGAGTGGCATCTGGTTGCATCCCAGCTAGAAAGGAGCAATAATGGAAAAACTGTGACGAGAGATCTGCCTAAGTGGTGCGCTCTCTTTCTGTTTGTCTGATTGAGAGGAGAGGAGAGGAGAGGAGAGGAGAGGAGAGGAGAGGAGAGGAGAGGAGAGGAGAGGAGAGGAGAGGAGAGGAGAGGAGAGGAGAGGAGAGGAGAGGAGAGGAGAGAGGAGAGGAGAGGAGAGGATGTGGCACTGAGAAACCACATCCACACACATTCAGATGAGATGGATTATTGTTGTTGTGTGTTTTAGTATCCAAGTGCTTTAGGTAAACTGTCTCTGAGTAGCTGTTTATTCAACTAAAGTTGCTGTTGTTTTCACTTTCACAGTGAAGGAAAAGCAGCTGTTTGTTTGGAAAAAGCTACATTTTTGTAAGATTCACGCATAGTCTTAACACACACACACACACACGCACACACACATTCACACACCAGTGACAGCCACCTGCCCGCTGCCTCAGGCAATGCTGTTCTGATCTGTTCTGGTCTAAACACACGTCACTGCATGACACGACACACACTTCCCTCTTAACCTTCTCCTCCACTCAAACTTGCTCTCCTTATTTCTATTTCTTTAAGTAGTTTTGTGTTTTGTGTATTTTACTTTTCATTTCCTCACACTGTGAACCAACCACAACCACTTTCTTAAATAGACACACACGTGCACATTAGTTTTAAATGGGGCCTGTTGTCTTACCCAATGTACTGGCACATCACTTCTTAAACCCACGTAGGATCCTTTATGTTATTACATCAGCACATTGGTTGAGCACACACACAAATACACACAGAGAGAAACATAAGGTGAAAACCTGGTTTAAGGTGGAAGCGAGACTTCAACCCTGTTACTGCTTCAATTACCATAAAACTGTTCCCCTCTCTCTCTCTCTCTCTCTTTCTCTCTCTCTCTCTCTCTCTCTCTCTCTCTCACCTCCTCGCCCTCTCACCATACCCTCGCCTGTGCCTCTTTAAATGCTCTCTCTCTTGCGTGCTTTTTGTCATCCCTCTTTCTCTTTGCTCTGATCAAATTTTATTTGTCTTCCTACTCCCTCTCTCTCTCTCTCTCTCTCTCTCTCTCTCTGTCTCTCTGTCTACACTTCTCGCCTTCTTTCCTTCACTCATTCTGTTATCATATCATGGACCATCTGAAATCTATCCATCCTTCTTTTCCTCTCTCTTTCCACACTTGCAGGTTCTCTCTTCAAAACCACTTCGGTGTCAAAGGCATTTCACTCGCAATCCTTCAACTCTTCAAGAACACACACTCACACACAAACACAGTGTGACGCCACTGCAGTGTAAAATCTATGCTGATGTGATCAGTGCTATTGACAGACAGCAATATTACCACCATAGGAATGATTCACCTTCATCACTGTCACTGTGTGTGTTCACCTGTGCGTGCACTGGGCTGTGAGACTAGTATGTGATCAAAGTAGTGCAATATTTACACGTGTGTGAAGGAAAACAGGTACTCAATTAGTTTCCCAGGTAGAATACATATTAACAACATGTTATCTAATATAATATACACACACTGTGCTCTAAGTAACACAGAGATGGTTGATATCTGTGTGAGTAGAAGCAGTAGACTGAGCAGCGGTGAACTAGTGGCCTGTTCGTTGACATAATAATTAAAGCTTATAATTAAGGTGTTTAACCTCTGTGGATTTCTTCTTCTTTTCTCTCATGGATCTTTCTTTTTTTCCTCATTATTCTGCTCGTCTCTAATTTCTTTTTTTATACGTTACTCCATCCCTCCTTTTCTTTCTCATTTCATTTTTTTCCTCATCCCATTTCGTCTTTTGTTTACCAGCCCATCCATTACTTAAACCCCCCTCTCCTCTTCTTTCACAGCCTATATGCTTCACTTTTTTCTCGTCTGTTCTCCTTTTTCCTCCTCTTCCCTTTACCATAATCTTCCATTAATGTTTTTTTATCATTTCTATCTAAATTTTATTTCTTTTCTCTCATCTTTTTATTTCATCCCCTACCCATTCCCTGTCCAATTATTCTCTTCTTCCTTTGCCTATTTTCTTCTTTACATTTTTTACTTACATTTTCTCTCCCCGGACCCTTCTCCTCTCCTCTCCCCTCCCCTCCTCTCCTCATTTTTCCCTCCTCTCCTCTCCTCTCCTGTCCTCTCCTCTCCTCTCCCCTGCTCTCCTCTCTTACCCATTCTTTATGATTTGAAGGCTCATTTGTTAAAAGGTGTAGAGCACTCTCACTCTCCCCCTAGCCTCTTCCTGTCTCTTTTTTGTGGGCTTTGGAAATATAATTTTCAATTTTTAATTTGATTCATTTAGATTTGATCATTAATCAGCGCTGGGAGAGAGTTAATTTGGTGGAAAATAGATGAGGTAGTTAGAGCGGGCTCTTTATGAAGTGAGCTCAGCACAGCTCTGGCTCTTTTAGTCACAAGGAAAAGCGAAATAGAAAAATTGTGAGTCGGCATGTGAGAGTTTGTGTGTGGTAGAGAAAAAGTGTGTGTATGTTTGTTTTGCATGGCAGAGAGACGCAAAGTAGAAGAGAAGAGGACGGGTTCTTCAAAATAAAGTTTAAAGCTTCATGGAAGATATTTTAACATCAATTAATCTTTATCATGTTCATGTAAACAACAACCTGAGTGTTCAAGTTAATTATTTTATTACACAAAATCAAAATGCACAAATTCGGGGGGGGCAAAGGGTCACACAATGCGGGATTCGAACCGGCGCCAGCTGCACCAAGGACTGTAACCTCTGCACATGGGGCGCCTGCTCAACCAACAGTGAAGAAAATACAAATGCCGATACAGTATCTGAACCACTGGTATCAGAAAAATGGCTATGAGTTGTCTACAAGTTTGATTTATTGCAAAATGGTGCATTTAATTTGACAGTAGTTTACAAAAGATTCTCAAAGATTCTCTCCTACTCAGCTGATTATGTGGTTATTACATCCATCCACCCAAATTCTTCTTCCACCTTTCATTCTTGCATTCTCAAAATACCTTTTTTTTTTTTTTTACCTTTTCCTCTGCCTCCATGGTCCTCTACCTTCTCTTATTCTGCTTTCTCTCTGTCTCGTCTCCTCTTCTGACCTGCCACTGACCCAGGTAGTGACTGAGCAAGCTGCTTGTCAGGGCTTACCCAAACACAACATGAGTGTGTGGGTTGGAGGGACATAGACAGTGTGTGTGTGTGTGTGTGTGTGTGTGCGTGTGCGTGAAGAATAAAGCAGGGAATGGGTTTGTGTGTGTGAGTGGGTTTGTACCCCCCGATGTTAAGAGTTTCTTGACCGTTTGCTGACACTGGCCCCCCCACTGTACCTGGACTGTCAGCCCTTCTGTCTACCTATATCCATCTCAATCACACACACACACAGACACAGCTGCGTGTCGCGTTCAGTTCACTGAGTAGCATGTTTCCAGCATTAGTTTGAAGTTTATAAATGAAAAAGGATCTTCAAAAAATGATGATGCTTTGAATAAAAGCAGCCGCCAACATGTACGTGTATATGAAACACAGTGTTAAACCACTTTAAATGCTTCCTGATGTCAGAACATACTCCTCACATGTTTTTTTTTTCTTTCGTTGTGAAATCTCTCTGTATAATCTCTTAGGTGTGTTGTCCTGAACACGGTCAGCACATTTTTGAGAGGATTTAAGTCTCTGTGTGTGAGCAGTTCTCACTCTTGCTCTCTCACTCATTTCCCTCCTCCCCCTCTCTCTTTCCCTGTGTTAAAACATTTAAATCAAATCTTCAGTGAGTGGAACTGTTGGAGTTAATATTGTTTTTGGTTTAACTTCATCTTCACTTCAGCTGCACTTACAACAGCTCTAAATCTTCAATAACAGAAAGCATAAAAGCTGTCAATATCACAGACTGGAACAGATTTTAACATAAAATATTCAGAAATGTTATTTAATTTATTTTATTAATCCTAAGATTAACATCTGGAAATAACTTGAAGCAAGAGAGAAGCTCTCTGCAGCCATTTTGCATCCCTTGGACAAATTATTTATTTCATTTGTGAACATTATGTACAACATAATAGCTCAGGTTCATTTTGAAACATTTGACAGCCCTCTTACATTCCTCCTTTCCTCTCCTCCTCCAGGGTACATGACACCTCTGTCTTTCTTATCCATCTTTAAGTGGTAACCACGGTAACATCCAATCCCCTAAGAGATAGGCCTAATTAAATTAGGAGTCCTTTGTGTCAATTAATTAACGAGACAGAGAGAGACAGAGATTGGGCAAGAGACAGGAAAAGAGTCAGAAACCCAGAGAGACAAAGTGAGAGAGAGAGAGAGAGAGAGAGACCGAGTGAGAGAGAGAGAGAGAGAGACCGAGAGAGAGACCGAGAGAGAGAGAGGCCTTTTACTCAGACGCTGTCCCTATAAATTTGTCTTGTTGTAGAGTAAAAGAGGCAAGTGAATTTAGCAAGCTTGACAGTAACATAAAAAGTGCCTGCATGCATATCAGATGCACACATACAGCACACACATGCGTGCACTGCTGAAACAGCACATTAATACCACTTCACACTCATATGTCAGTAACCTTCCTCCATTCCACGTTCTTTCTCTTCATGTGTGCTCTCTGTCTATAGTTCTTGTACACCAATGGATTAGTTACTCTTTCTGTCTTGTTGTTAAGTTATCAAACAGGTGCAAATACACAAAGTGTGCACAGTGTATTGACACATTCTTCTTCTCCACGTCATTTTTTGCAGGGGTTCGTCTGGACAGGGTTCGTGGGGGCAGACAGAAGTATAAACGCCGGATAGATGCGGACAACAGCCCATACCTGAACCCACAACTGGCTCTACCCCCCAAGAAGCCATGTAAGGACACACACAAACAAACACTGCTTTATAACAAGTTTGTGTTATAACCCTTTTCTGTTTGAAGTTTAGCTGAGTGATTCTGTGAGGCAGGACTTTACAGACCATCCTCAGGACACTGTAACTCGTACTCATATGTTAGATATGTGACAACAATATCTGACATTGTGTGTTGACAGAACTATAAAGAACAGCAGAAAATATTCCAGTACGAGCATATTGTACGATGTTTACTTGCTGTGTTCACGTACTAAGCTAGTGTAAGTGTAAAGGGATACCTTTCCATTAGTTACTGTCCTAATGGAGACAGTTGGACAATAAAAATGTTGAAACACACACAGACCCACAAACACACACACATAAATAGACACAAGGTAGTGAGAAGCCCATCTGTTTGGGACCAAGTTTATCTCTCCGTCTCTACTGCTACCAGTTTGGGGTCATAACATTTTATATGTGTAATATTTCACCATAAAGGTGCTCATTTAGCTCCGGCTGGATTGGCTGCGTTTTTTTAAAGAATAAAACCATGGCCAAAGACTGATGATTGAAAAATTAACAGGCGGGGGGGTGAGTGAGAGTGACCAGGAGACAGCAAGAGGGAGAGAGAGAGAGAGAGAGGGAGTGACTGAACTGAACTTAAATGAGAAGGTTTCTCAGAGGCAGAGAGAGAGAGAGACAGAGAGAGAGGAAGGGAGGGGGACCAGCCAGAAACCTAATCCGGATTAAATCCAATCTGGCAAGCACATCAAACTAGAGTTAGCTCTCTAGCTAACCGTCTGCTCACACGCATAACACACACACACACACAGTGCAGATTGAGCAGTGTTTAGCAGCTTGGTCCCCAAAGCCCATTTTGCTTAAAGCTGGAGCATATTCTGCTTTAGGCCAATATGCTGAATGGCTGCACAACAGCTTACTGGGACTTTTGCACTACTAATCAATGAAATGATGGGATAATGTGAGCGTGTGTACACTATGTGTGTAGCAATATTTAAATCTTTAGGCCTATCATTACCTTTATTAAGCATGAGTCACATTTTGGAGAGTTTGAACATGAGTGACCACTGCATTATTTAACCACATTAAATCTGACTCTACACTACACTTGAAAAATATACAGGATTTGACTTCCTGCATCTCTCTTTTTCTTTCTCTCTCACATGCAGTCAATACACACAGAAAATCTTTCTGTCCCTCTGTCTCTCCCTCTCAGATACACGCACACAGCCTATCTATCTGTAGCCCAATCCCTAGCCTCAGCGTCCCCATTGATTGTGTGAGAACAGAACAATAGCCCAGGGTTTGGAAATGGGCTTCCATTGATTCTAATTAGGGAAACATTAAATAAGATTTACCCACAGATACTGCAGTGTGACTGGGATTGGTTGGGCCCAAGCGAGACGAAGAAGGGTGGAAAGAATATATATATATATATAAGTGTGCGTGTATGGGGGCAGGGAGTGATAGATCAATACATAACTAACCCCCCCCCAACTGTGTTTCACTCCCTCTTGCTGTTTATCCCTATCTAGCTGTCGCTCTCCCGACTCTTCCTGTCTGTCTTTTACTATCTGTCCATGGCTCTATTTCTACCTGTCTGTCTCCTCCTGTACTGTCATTGCTTATCCCTCTCTTTTTCTTTTGCTCTATCCCTCAGTCCTCTCTTGCTCTTCTATCCTCTGTTATTATTCCCATGCTTGATTAGTCAGTGGATTAATTTGGAAGCAGGGTATCAGTCTGTTACTAATGGGCCATAGAGATCTCATCACCACATGTCACTATTACCAGCTGAGCTGTTTGGCTTTCAGTATTATCTTTTCCTTCTGTGCGTGTCCGCGAAGCTTCTTAAGGCTGCGATACAAAATACAACACTTTGGGAAACCTGAATTACCAGCAGTAATCGCCTTTAATCACACCTTGGAGCATCTCCTAATCTGGAACCGTTTCAATCATTTTTTGATCTTTTGTCAAGTGCATTTTCATGTTTAGTCCTGCCAAATTACCAGAATCAAATTATCCAATTATCTCATGCTGGATTGTTGAAGATTCCACAAGACATTATAACCAAGTATCTTCTCATCTGATTTTGTTGCCACTGCATATTTTTATGATTTTTCTATAAAACTGACAGAGCACTCCACAACGTCAGTGTCAAAACTTGACTAGATGTACTAGAAAACAGTCCCTCCAGCTGGTTCTTGTAACTGTGTTTGTATAATACAATATAAATGAAATGTGTACACAGTTTATAAATAATAGGAAGTATACCGAAATGTATTGTGTGTTCAGTTTATGCACTATATGCGGCTTTATTTTTTTATGCCCAGTGTCCATGTCAGCTGCTTTTTTGCTACATGAGGAAATACCTCTAGACATGTGTTACCTTGCAGGCCATGTTGTCAGGCTTATGACATTACCGTTCACATTTTTGCACCAGATTGGTGTGGAACAGCTTGTAGCCTAATACGGCAAAAATTCACCATCTCTCTGTCTCTGTGTCTTTCTCCTTGTCTGGTGGTCATGTCAGTTGCCTTTGGCTGCCTTGCAGATAATAAAATCGTCTCTCACCTGCTGGTGGCCGAGCCAGAGAAGATTTATGCCATGCCTGACCCAACAGTACCAGACAGCGACATCAAGGCCCTGACTACGCTCTGTGACCTGGCGGACAGAGAGCTGGTGGTCAACATCGGCTGGGCCAAACATATCCCAGGTAGGGGAAAAAAAATTTCCTTAACCCTGACTTCACACTGAACATAACCTTCCTCCATGTTGAGACCATATCACACGCAGACATACAGTACAGTATGGACACACAAATGCCTGCTGTGTGAATTTGCAGAGAGCTAAGAGGTTAGAATCAGCAGCACCAGATGCAGTTCAGGTACGCTTATATAATGTACACACAAATACACCTGGTGTTGAGGCGTGACCTTTCACCCTAATCCTTGCACTCAGACACTTTGAACTATTGACTCCTCCAACAGACTAACCTCACATCTTCTCTGCTACACACACACACAGAAATGGTGGCTTTTTAATCCAAACGGTCCAATCCCTTTCCCTCTGATGTGTTGGTGTGTGTTTTTGTGGGTGTGTCTTCAGTAGTGGTCACCTTACCACAGCCCTTCTATGACCCCACTGGTGAAATACTATATGTGCTGATACTAAAAGTCAGAGTCACAGTAGGGTGATATGTTAGGTTCATCACTACAACAGAAGAATCTAATCTAATCTTTTTAAAGATCACCCCCTTTTCTGTCTTAATCCATTCAAAATTAGATCTGGACCTCATGATCAGAAAGTTAAAATATTGGCCAAGCAAAATATGACAATAAAAAATGACCAGTGCACCTGTAGAAGGTAAGACAGCAAGTAAGGCAGGGGAAAAGATGAGACAAAGTGATGAAAACTTTATTCTGGGTTTGGTTTTAGTAAGGGATCCTGCTGAGAAAGCTGAGAGAAGGAAAGAACAGTGTCTCAGATTAACTGAGATTAGCACAAAGGTTGGTGCTATTGTCCACTGGATTTACCTCCTGTTGTCACTGCTCAAACAGCACAGGGGGCAGTGAGAGTATAGGGGGAGATACCAGATGATGAGAGACATAAATACCACTAACTCACGCTGCATACAGTAAATCTATAACAATAAAATCAATGAAGTTGGATAGTAGCGTCTCAGATTATATGTATTATCTCATATCAATAAATGTGAAAATAAAAGAGAAAGAGAAAAAAGAGAGGAAGAGAGACAGAAAGAGAGATGGGAATATACATAGCTTCTTGTTAGTGTATTGATCTATGTGCTGCTATATGGACAGTAAGCAGACATATATATTGATCCACATACCAAGTATAGCTCTTTGAATATTTATTTTTCTCTTTCAAAACAACATATAACCTCATTCCAATACTATCTCCTTTCCTCTAATCTCTCTGTGACCCCTTTTCTCCTTTTTTTCTCTCTCTTTTAATCCATTTACCCCCCCCCCATCACCACCACTACCTCTTGGACATACCTACTGTATAACACACATCCTGACACACACATACCTACATACCAACATACACACGATGTAGATTGAATCTATTATTTTGCATTGGGTTCACATTTTCTCTTACTCACTACTCTTTACTGGTGAGTGGACTGAGTTAGCCAGGTTATGTGTGTGTGCATGTCTTGTGTGTGAGCGTATGTATGTGCAGCTTTCTGTGCGGAGGGAGCGAAGCACAACGATTGTTCGGTGGAGGAGAGAAGATGGCGTGATTAGATGAACGAGAAAGGCAATCCACTGCTCACAGAGAAAGATAGAACTCTTCATCTTCTGTGTGACTGTGTGTCTGTGTGCGTGCGTGCGTGCGTGCGTGCGTGCATGCGTGTGTGTGTGTGAGAGAGAGAAAGACAGAGAGAGAGATGTGAACACCTTATGAAATCCTCACTGTTTACAACAGTGAGCACTGATCTAATACCCACACACAAACACACACAGACACACATACAATGTACACACACAAGTGATCTACTGTTCACTCAGGGTGGAAAGGATTGTCAGAAAGAAATACGACTCCTAAACATTCTTTATCAGCCTCTTACACACACGTACACACACACAAAAGGCAAACAGAAAAGAGTCCACAATGACTTAAGTCTTGAATAAAACAAAACAGAACAGACCTGTTAACCTTTTTGCAGCCGTCTTGTTTCACATCTTGTCGTGTGTGTGTGTGTGTGCACGCATGTGTGAGATGACTATGTGCACAGAGTACATGCAAACACGCACACGTCTTTGCTCGCTATGGTACAGTAATTTTTTTAATCAAATTGATGGAGAGAGACAGAGAGACAAAAAGAAAAAAGAGGCAAAGGGAGGAGAGGTGAAGCCAATTTATGCTTCATGATATGGCTCCGCAGCGCCGCGCACACACATACATACACACACATACACACACACACACACACAGCGCATACACACGCGCGGGCTGCTAACAGTGGTAACAACGTGTCAAGGCGAGCGCCAGGCAGCTAATTTGAAGTCATTAGATGTCTGCCGTACTGGCAACAATTTGTTACGCTCACACACGCACAAACACACACACAAAAACACATCACATACACACACTGAGTTAAGAGCCGTCTGCGGATAGCGAGGAGGCTAAATTGTAAACTAATTTAAACATCACTCAGCGTTAGAGAGGCTGCCTGCAAGACAGGCCCCCGGATAACAAGGCTAGGGTACGTGTGTGTGTGTGCGCGCGTCTATGTGTGTGTGTTGCTAGTCATGTTTGCCACACAGAGTCGCCCAACCTTAGAGACTTGTGACAACACACACACAGACATACACACATATACAGAGAAATCTCTTTGATTGGTTCTTTTATTCTAAATCCTTGTGTGTTTGCGTGTGTGTATGTGTATGTGTGAGTGTGTGTGTGTGTATGTGTACGCTCATTTCCATACTGATATGGCCTATATGCAAACATTTGATATGTCATTAGGAGGGAAAATGAGGTTTCAGACAAAGTGTGTGTCTCCACAAGGAATGGAACTCATTCACACTCGTTCACCCCACACATGCACACGTGTGTTTGAAGGAGATGAAGCTCATGCAAATGCGAACAATACACAGAAATCTGTACAAGAATTAGAGGCATTTTGCTGACTCAAACTGTGGGCAACAAATTGTCAAGTGGTTTCATACATACACACCTGTTTACCTGCAGATACAATATGTGAACAGTTAGTGTTCACTCAGGCAACTCTGGGTTTGTGGAAATGTCAGAGGACATGTCATACAAAGGGTGTTTGAGGCTTCATATTATGGATTATTTTAATAGCTCTCAAAGAGACAACTCTAGTTGCATATTACGCTGTGTGTCATAGGTGTGTGTTTGAAGGAGGAACAGGGAGCATTCAGGTGAGAGGAGGAGGAGGAGGAGGAGAACAGCAAATATTTAAACAGGAGTGAATGAGAGAGTGAATTGAAAGAAAGGCCATTCAAAATGAGCCATTTATCTGTCTGTAGAATTAGTCTCTTTCTCCCTCTCTCTCTCTCTCTCTCTCTCTCTCTCTCTCTCTCTCTCTCTCTCTCTCTCTCTCTCTCTCTCTCTCTCTCTCTCTCTCCATAATAACTAAATGACTACCGGGCACTCATGCTAGCAGCTCTTATCTAGACTCGCAGACACAAAGGGAAAGACAGACAGGCGAGCACTTGACTTGACGAAAGAGCAGAATGAACGAACAAATGAATGAATCAACGAATGAGAGCCAGAACCTATAACACAGTCTATTTTACCAGAACCAGGGGCCTTGCCATTAGTGCTTTTTTACAACCCCCACCCCCTCATTCTTTCTTTATTCAAGAGAGAAATTGCTCTCAGACCACCCCCCACCTCCCCTCTACTATTCTCTTGCTTCCCTATCTCTTCTTACTTGGTCTTTCTTTTCTAACACTCTTTCTCCCTCCCTTTCTTTCGCTCCCCTTTCAATTTTGACACTCAGGATAAGCGGTCTATGTGTCGGCAGTAACGTGGTATGATTGAGCTGTAAAAATGGTGAAGGGAGGTGCAAAGGGGGCTGCTGTCGGACCATTCATTTAATCGGTCTTTATGGAGATACGGGAGAAGGGGTTTGGTCTGCGGTGGTGATGGGATGGTAGGTGAAGAGGGAAGTCCTCTTGCTTCATACTCTGCGTGCATTCATTTGTCTGGTCTCATTCACTCAGTTATTAGCCTGTCCTGTTATTGTTCCCCCCATTCCTTCTTCCTCTTAATCTTTGTCTGGATTTGGGGATGAGCTTGGAGTTCTTCTTCTTCAACCTCTGTCTAATGTCAGTGATGGTGATTGTTGGTACAAACATCCTCTCTGCTGAACAGCTCACGTCGTGTTTTGCATCATGTAACACGATGTCATTTTCAGTCAGTTTAGACATTTTAGACTACATTTGGAGTTCCTCAAGGCTCAACCTTTGGTCATATATTTTTTTCCACTAATTAATAACAAGAGTGTTATTATGCACCTATAGTTGTCTCAGGTATGATAATTAGTAATGCTAAGGGCTTTCTCTCATTTTCCTCAACCAATTTTTTACTTTACAATTTAATGGTCTTTACATATTGATTTATTCATACATTGAATTGTGATTCTAATTATCTCTTATTACATTATATTCCTAATTCTGCATGTGATAAATAATAATAGGCAAAAATAGTGGAAGGAGAATGGTGAGTTACAGGATGAGGTTCAAAACTAAATGTATAAGGGTGAAGGAAGAGAACATAAGCATAACCTGGATGCTCCCAGAGAGACTTTAACACAATACTATTCTGACCTGATGGCTAAATATCCACCACCTCTCCTCTGACCTCTCTCTGTCTGTCTGTCTGTCTGTCTCTCTCTCTCTCTACCTCTGTCTCTCCCTCCTTTCACCCTCTCTTTGACCTAACCTCCCCACCCTCTCGCTCTCTGTGGTATGCTTAACCTCTTCATTATTAAGTCAACCTCATCTCTCAACCTCTGTTCCCTCCCACACTCCCCTTCCATGCTCTTCTCATCCCCAACCAGCTATTGTCACTTTCTTTCTCTCCAACTCTGCCTCTCTATCTCAAACAGAGACAGTGGTCAAGCCATTTTGAGTCCAAGTCCAGGTCTAGATTATGAAACAGAATCAATCAATCCATCAGATCACTCACTCATATCTTTTTATTAGCTTTGGTGTGTCACAGCATCCAACAAGCAAAGATCCCTAATCTCTTCTCTCTGATCTGCTATGCTCTTTCTCTTTTGGGCACGTTATAAATGATTTTCACTTAGAGATTTAGTCAACCAGTCAAGCAGTTAGCCATTCAGGCTGCCAGACAGTCAGTCAGTTATTTAGTCAATCAGTCAGTCAAGTAACTACACGGCCAGTCAATCAGCCTGAAAGACAGGCAGTCATTCAGCAAATATTGATTAATAGAAGTGTCCTGCTCCTTTTAGCAAATCAAATGTTGAGTCTCAGCAGCCCCTGCATACACACAGGGACACATGTCCACGGATACTCACACCCTTGACTCTGAAAGTGCAGCTCACTAAATTAACACTGACACACATTATAACACTTCGCAATGAGCTTCAAGAGATGCAGAATGGGACCACGTGTGTGTATGTGTGTGTGTAGAGTAGAGGGAGTGAGAGAAGAAAGTACTGTAAACACTCACTCGGGTGGTGATGTCACTCTTCAGCCGTACTCATTAAGTCTGGTGATGTCATCAATCAGCAAAGAGGTTGTTGGGCTTTGGGTCACTGAGTGGTAAATCAGAAGAGAAACATCTTTCTTCCATTCCTCACACACATGCACACACAGGCACACACACACACAGTTCTTTTACATTGGTAAAATCAATGAGCTTTAATGGCATGAAACGTCTAAAACAATATTGCTTCCTAATCTCTTCCCTCCCTTTGTTGTCTTCATCGTTCTTTCCCTCCTTCATCTTTTAATGTGTCTCCCTCTCAAAACAGTTACCCATAAAATGTCTGGTCCAGATACACATGCATACGAAATCTCACACACCAAGAAATACACAGACGCACAAGCAGCATTGTCCCCATTCTGTCGGCTAAGGCTAGTTCACCTTGACAGTCACAGCATGCTTAGTGCCTTCTTGACACACAAACACAACAAGTAAACATAAAGTGCATTCACTCTGACACGCAGGTATAGCACAGTGTATAAACAGTTATGTTGCAGTTTCCAAGCAAACGTATCAACACACAAACAAGCCTCAGTTGCCATATTGCTATATTGAAATGTTCTGCTTTTAAGGAAAAACATTTATAAGAAGGCTGAGAGGATAAAACAACAACAACAGTGCAAACGCCTGAGAAAATTGCAAGATATTCCCATCTAGTCTTTTATACTTCATCACATTATATGAATTATAATGTGAATTAAAATTACTCTCAGCTGCTAAAGTGCTACCTGAAAACCCTAATGAATGTTCAGAAAACAGATCCTTGATTCAGTTAAAGAACATAGTTTAGAAGCTTGCTTCTGTAACACACTCCCTCTACTTATGTCAGCGATATAAATATGACAGCACTGTATCTTCTTAGATGGGATACTGACCCAGCATTTTTTACATTCTAATGAATTCAACTTCAACGTATGACTCTATTATGATCTGATTTAAATTTAGAGGAAGAATTTGATTTAATTCATTCCAATGGTCAATTTTGTCTCTTCCGTGCTCTCTAGTATATATCATCATATATGTGCTGTTGATTTTCTCTGAGCTCTGTTGGCCGTGTTAGATTTCCATTTCATCTCATCCCTGAGCTACATAACACATTTAGAGGTTGATGTCTTGGTTTCAAGTACGTGTGTTTCTTTGAGTGTGTACGTTTGTGTGTGTGTGCTTGTCTGTTTTATTGTCCACATTGGTGCATCAAAGATATCTTATTTTCCACTGCACCACCACCATGGCTTCCTCTAGCAGCCGATACAAACAAACACACCCCTGTTTGCAGATGAAAATAAATATTGATGAAATCAAATTAGGAAAAGAATATTTGATATCTGAGCTTAATGTTTGGATTAAGTTGGGCTTTCTTTATTGGATTAAGCCTGTGGGTATTGGAAGCATTTCATCAATATGAGAAAACATAGCAGGGAAACCTTTTTTTCCTTTTCGGTATGAATGTAGTATTATTTACTGATGCAGTCAACACAGGATGCAAGCATTGAAGGGTCTGCAAGTTTAAAAGAGAAAGACAGAAAGCTGTAATACTGGTTTCTTTTCTGTATTGTGGTGCTGGTCTGTAAAATAATTTAATTTATATCACATTTAATATTTTGAATACACACCCATACACACACGCACAAATGGACTCACATACTCAGTCTCTGTGGACACGTTCAGTCTGTGTCGACTGTGTTGTCTGTCCAATGCCCTGTGTTTGTTTCGTCATCACCATGTTGACAGTGTTTCCATGACAATGTGCCTACAATAACACTCAAACATAGACAGACAGCTTTAGGTGCCTACTTTAAATATACACAATGTTTTGCACACAAATGCAACACACACAGATTCCCAGAGACACTGGTATTTCCTCTATCAGGTCACACCTTGGTGGTGACACACACCTTATGCCTTGAGAGGAGAGCAATGTGACACATCATACGGACCTACACACTCGTGCACACACTTCTTGCTTCACACATGGTACCAGCTGTCACTGTCACTGTATCCACCTGTGCCACACCACATCAGAGCTGAATTCAAAATGAAAAATAGGAAACACAGAAGTCACATAAGAGTCATGGCAGCCTGTGGTAGTGGAGTTGTGTACATGAAGGAAATGTCATCCACATCACCAACAGAGCCGTCAATGAGTTAAGCACTGTGAACAACTGAAGGAAATATTTCTACATTACCATATGCTGAAAATCTGCCTCTCATTAAAAGTGATTTTAATAATTTGATTCTCCTTTTGAAACAAAAGGTAGTGAAATTAAATGAAAGCTATTCAGTGGATAGATTCAATTGTTTCATTTCAAGAAAAAGTGAGGAAAAAAAAACACAAATATTGAAGTCATGAGATTTACACTCAGCAGCTCATTGCTGTTTTTCTTATTAGTGTGATTACATTAGCAAATCAAATTTGTCTATCAGCCTTTGAGACACAGCCTGCAATCTGAGTACACTGTCTAATCTGCATCAAATAATGTCTGTCACAGACACACACAAACACACACCAGAGACAGGCCGCATACATAGACATGCACGTTAGTCTGCATGCTCAAACACATATGGTACATCATACACACATCCATGAACACACACATGTACACTTCTAAATACACATGACATGCACCCATTTCTAAAGAAGCACTGAAACTGTGGATGTGAGTGCACACATCCACAGTTTTATAATGTGACATCAGATGAGCAGTAACAAATAAATCAGCACACCATCTGAGCCCATCATCATTGCAGTCATCACTAGCAAACAGTCAGCTTTTACTACTTTCAATTTGCTTTTGTGTTTGTGTGTGCGTGTGTCTGTGTGTGTGTGTTAGAGTGTTAGAGGGAGAGAGAGAGAGAGAGAGAGAGAGAGAGAGAGATGATGTGATGTGATATGATATGATATGCTGGCGGGGCATAAAGATAGATGATCATAATTACGCACAGGCCAAACTCCATTTCAAATCATCATCATCCTATTCTATCTGTTGGAGCACACATGTACACACACATACACACACAGACACACAGCCAAAGCAATATGAAGAGTTCACACACATACAGAGATTCACACACGTATCACACACCTATGCATGCAGCAAATCTAGTGGAAGGAGGGACAGGCTTGTCATGGCATCACATTATTTCTGTCGGTTCATGCAAAGTTCACAGGCAGCCATGAAACACTTCCTTTTCTTTCCTTCCTTCACTTCCTTCCTTTGCTTCTTTGCTTAACATTGATCCTCGGATTCGTCTTTCCTCTCCCCCTTTCTCCTCTCTGTCATTCGTCCTCTCCGTTCCCCTTCTCTCATCTTTCTTCCCATCTCTTTTTGTTTGTTCCTCACACCCTCTTTGTTTTTACTCCCTCTCTCACCTCTGTTTTTGCCTGATGCTCATTCTGCCCTCCTGTTCCCTCTCCTACTTTCTCCTACCTCTCCCTCTCTTCCATCCTCCATCCATCGTTCTTAAATAACAGTCCTGAGGATTCATCCATTCCATCAGGGAATAAGCAGGTGGGAAAATAGGATTGGAGCGTGCCTGTCACCAGCTGGGGAGGACTTATGGCCTGTGCACACAACACACACAAACAAAGGCCAATCATATATACATACCCTAATATATACACATACTGTAGATACACATAAATATATATAATATAGATATACACATAGACACTTTCACAAACTGGTCCATGTGGCATCCACATTCTTCATATTTGCCCTTTCACATTATTTGAGTGTTAATTTGTGACTGAATGTGTTTTTCTTTCTGACTTACTCTTCCTTTGGTTGTGGGGCTGCTTGAGAACCTTTTAAATAATGTACATTGTGCATTTGTTTGTACACAGCACTTCATCCTTGTACAATTGTGTCACTTGCCACCTGCTATGTGGCGAAGGGCCATGGTCTGTGTTCTCACTATGCATCCACATACACTCTCAGAAAACACACACAGCCATAATAATGTGTGTATTTCTGTGTCTATTTAATCTTGATGGGATGTTTAATCTGCAGGCTGCTATCACAGCTGGCTGCCTTATTGTCCGGGTCAGACCGATGGGTATGTGTGCAAGTTTTGGGTGTGTGTGTGTGTGTGTGTGCGCGCGTGTGCACTGTCTTCAATTTGTGCACATGTATATACCTACAAATATTTGTTTACCATTGTTTGAATAGACACATTCTCTCTTATATACTGTACCTAATCACTATTTGCTAACATTACAAATTGTAGACATGCCAGTGTATGTATTTTTTGTGTGTGCCTGCTGTCCATCAAACCACACACATAGCCGTACCAAACCATTGGCTTGGTTGCTGATGATGACATATGAGTTCCTGGCCTTGGTAATGGCTGTTAAATCTCATAATTACACGCTTCTTTATTGCAATGCATAATGACCCCGCAGCACTATTGGACAATTAATTAAGATTTTCAGCCCAGGCTTTTTCAGGCCCAGATGAGGAGGTGGAATGAGGTCTAATGTTCTTGTCTTCGAGCTAGGACATTAAGGCATGATGCTATAGGAGAGAGGACTGTCTCGCTGTGTCCATTTGTTTTCATCTCTGTCTTTCTTTCAGTCTATCTCTCTGTCTCTCTCGCTCATTCTCTCTGTTCTCTCTCTCCTTATTGTCAAGCCCTTCCTCTCGATGCTTGTCCTGGATGATGATATTGGAGACCATATCTCTAATCTGTGAATGGTAAATTAATCCCTGTGGAGTTTCTGCAGTCCTCTCTCTATGGAAAGCAACAGAGGATTAGAAAGATAGAATCAATGCAGCCTCATAATCTCATATTCTGACACCAAGCCTGGACAGGGACCATTGGGTTTTATTGGAAAGCCACAAACAGCAAGTTTTTATTCACACCTCAATGATTTCTCCCCAAAAAGAATTGGTCTCATGTCCATGTTTTCCATGCTTTTTTCTCCTTTGAAGTTACTTGTTTTATAGTTTGGTGGCCCTTTTCATGCAAACTCTGTTTGTTGCAACATGAAATTAATGTAGCAGTAAAGACTCTGAAGTAATCATGGTTAAGAAAATGATCTCTGCCCAGTGCCCTGTGGCTTTTGTCTTTTCAGGACAATATGTTGTAGGAGATATTATTCTGAGAAGGTAATCCACCAAGAGATCAATAGACTGTCACAAGCCAGTTAATTGAACAAACTGGGAAAGTGAATTAATCACTAGATAGATAGATAGATAGATAGATAGATAGATAGATGTAAAAGTGTCATTATGTACTTGGTCTGAGAGGGACTGGGTCTTTGTGTGTTCTGTGTCTCTGCATATATGGGGTGACATTCCCAGGGGTTTGAATTTTGATGTGAAGTCCAATCAGTGTGTTTTGAGATGCCTGACAAACTCTTCAAAATGTCTTCAAAATCAGCAGTATAGTGTGTATATATATATATATATATAATCTGATATCACTTTAAACTGGAAGACCAAGATGTTTTTGTCACAAAGTATTTCTATTGTGTTCACTTATTACAGTTGTCAACTTGGTGTGTGTGTGTGTGTGTTGTCTTCGAAAGTGTCTGTCAGCAGAGCGTGTGTGTGTGCGCGCGCGTGCGCGTCAGAGAGAGACAGACAGAGCTGGTGTGTATAAGCTTCTCAGTTGTGTGAACACATGGTTAATTCCCCTGACAGATTTGCTCACACACACAGAGTGGTCATTCCTGCCTGCATCAGCATTGTATTGTAGGAGGAAAGGGCAGGATGCAGAGGTAGAGGATGAGAAGAAGATGGAGGAATTGAGTGAAAGACAAAGTAAAAAAAAAAAAAAGACAAATAAGAAAAATAAACAACTGAGACATTAGTTGTACACAGTGTTTATTTCACAAAGAAAATCTCCACTAGAGTGAACAACTGGCACTAGAACAGTGATCTTGACTCTATATAGAGTCAAGAAGATACGATCCTAGTGGAGCTGGCGGTGGCACATGTCCACGCACACACACATGCTCCTTGACACGGCCCTGGTGGAGCTAGAAGAGGGTAATTAAAATGTAAATATTGATATTTTATTATTTGAAATAGCTCCACTGCAGTGTTCTTAATGTCACTCCATCTGTTGTCTCCATGGAGGCTTGGGGTTGCCCTCGACGACCGGCTGCCCCCCACCCAAGCAGCCCCGACCACAGCAACAGCCATTAACACTCGACAGCCATCTCTGTGTTGCCGTGTCTCCATTTTGGGTCTAATTAAGTGTTAAATATTAGCACCCGCAACCACAGAGGCAGCACACACCACACCACACACATACACAGTCCTCCAACTCTGTCTCCCTCTCTTGCTCTTGGACACACACACACACACACACACACACACACACTCCCTCGCAGAGTACTCATCTCCACTACAGCAATGGGAAGATTTTAAGTGTTAATCTTGCAGTGCTGCTGATGGTGTCTAATGTATGCAATTAACAGTCAGCCAGGGCTGAGGGTTTGGTAATTAGCTGGCTGTTCACACTGATTAGAGGCTACCGCAACCCTATGACTGCACTACTCTCCCCGAGGCCGCACAGAGAAAAAGGGGGGATGTGGTGGGGGAGGGGGAAAGGGAGAAAGAAACAGAATAAAGACAATATTTTAGCCAACAATATGAGAAGGGATGAAGGTGAAGGTGATGACGCGTGCATATGTGTGAGTGGATATTAGAAATTTGACTTACTGTATCAGGTATTAATTAGATATTTGTAAAAACATGTCAGTTATTGCCCATTATTCATTTATTGTGACTCAAATGAGGATGCAGTGGAGTCAACCATGCAAGTATTTTTGAGATTAATCTTAAAAAACACATCTCAGTAAGGCTGTTTTATCTTTTTTCCAATAATACAAAAAAATTGGGGTTTGAGGATTTGGGGATCCCACTCTTGCTTTGCTTGACTTCGAGGAAATATTTCAACTTGACCTTCATAAATACATAAATTCGCATGTGGACGTATTTGCGATGAGAAGTAAATCAAGAGAAAGAATAGAAATAGAGAGTAATTCTGCTCTATTCTGTTCATCTCTACACACACACATTGCTTGCTTTGATAGAAATGTCAGTAAAAGATTAAACTCAACTGCACTTTCATATAGTGATATAGAACAATGTTTTTCATAATCTAAGTGTCTACACATATATAGGAATGTTTGTGTGTGTGTGTAAGTGGGTGTGTGTCCTGTGTGTGTCTGTAAGCCCTCCTAAATTAGCTGGTTCTCTGGGTAGATTTGTTTCCATCTCGTTGCGCATCTCTGTGTAATTGGGTCAGCTGGTGGATGTGTGTTTGTGTGTGTGTGATTTTGTGTGTGTGTGTGTGAGAGAGAGAGAGAGAGAGCATTTGCCAGTGTGCTTGTCGTGTGCCTTTTTTTCGTGTGTGTGTTGTTTCAGCTTGGCCAAAGCCATCACAGGAGGTCCGTGTTCATTTGGGCCGGCGTCTGGCCGTATGGTGCAAAACAGTTTGAGATGTGCAGACACACATACACACAAACACACACTCACAAGGGAGCACTCACATTGAACAGCATGCAACAATGTGCACGGCAACACAAATTTTAACACAAACATGTACAGAAAGTGGTATGAGACAGAGAGAGAGTACTGGAGCCACACAGTGTGCATACAGAACAATCAGACACACACACACGTGCGCACACACACACATGCAGGGCAGCGATGTGCTGGTAACTGTTGGAAACTTCACGTGTTCTAATGCAATCTCTATCTCAGTGGGCCAGTAGACTTAAATCTGTCCCCTGCAGAACACAATACGTCTACATGCTGCACACAGGCAATCCACTATTCTCCTCTCACCTACAATGAGCAACTAGACAATCAAAAACAGTCCACATCACAGTTCTCATAATCCCTTCTAAATACCTCCTATTAAAAAGATTTCATTCACTGTGTCAAAACAGACAATTTTCACATTAGAAAGTGTCTATTACACATTAATAACACTGTTGAAGAGCTGTTAGGGGGTTGTTTGCAGTGGTACTATCACACTGGTTGGGACACTGGTCTACTGTTATTTTATTATACTACATCAGAAGCTTCAGTGTAATTATTATCATTGTCACTGAAACAGATAGCAGCAAAAATACACAAAAGAAATTCAACAGCTTCAACAGCTGTGATTGTTGCACTTGCTGCTCCAAAACCAGTTTGGCAACAAACAACACACACAAAAAAGCCTGTGCTCCACATAGTGACAAACTGCAAGTGTTGAGAGAGTGTGTGAATGTGTTAGATTTCTATGACAATGTGTGAAACTGATTCTTACAACTTCGACTGATAACTCTTGATAAGTGTGTGAATCTTTGCTGTTAAATCGTTGAGACAGAGATGTTTCCTGTTGAATGTGTTTTAGGTCAGGATCAGGATCTGATCTGTGGACTGAATAAGGGAAAAGGAAAAAGGAAGAATTTTTATAACATGTGTTGTTAAATATGAAGTGGTGGTTCTGTTCACATCATGCAAAGACTTCCCAAACACCACACACCTATTCTGTACAACAGTCTCACACTGGGGTTAAATTGGTAGTTGGCCCATTCAAATCATATATATTCCCTCAACATTAAGTTGGACCATTTCACTGCTGGCAACACACACACTCACTCTTGTCTGAACCTGTTCTCGCTTCCTTGTGTTTTTGAGTGGTCAGCTCAATTGCCATACAACAACTAAAATGTTGTTTCCAGTGAAAACTTCTTTTATTACATGGTGATATTTCCTTGGCATTCAAATATGCTGTTGTAGCTTTCCTGAAATAAAATCCATTTAGGACTGAGCTTAAATTGGTCTTTAAAAAAAAAAGTTTGTCTTTTGCTATTGAAGAAAAGAGTGAGTAAGCCATCTGGGAATAGTGATGGTAGCATTATTAAAAAGCTGATTCATTTTTTTTCTCGCAGCACATGGTTGAACCCTCAAAATGTGTTGTGTAAAATATTATCAGAGAGAATTTCCGAGATCAAATCATTGTGAAATACTCAATTTGGTGTATGTTTGACTAACAGGATTTTATTTTGTAATCTTTAAAGATGTGATTTACTTTCGCCTCCTCAACTTTACTTGCAGCCTGTTTTTTTAAGCTTTCAATGTGCTCTAAGCTCACAGACAAATGTTATATATAAGTCATTTTTTACTACAGTGACAGCATGTGAAGACAAGTCATGTGTTAATAACTGCGACCGGATCATCATTGCAACCAGTTTTTGCACCTGTCACATTCATCTACACACAGTGGTGCAGAACAGCCGTCTTTGATGCATCAGCATCAGCAGGCATTATCATACAAATGTACCAACGCACATGTAACCAAAAATAGCTTCAGAAATGCCACAAACTGTACACACACACACACAAGGGCACGGGTACTCATAAGCATCACAATCGGTTCTCACTGCTTCCCATTTGCCCTGTAACCACAAGAAAACAAATATAGGCCTCCTGGACATGTGTGTTCATGTGGGTCTGTGCAGCAACTGGGGTGTGAGAGAGGACTATCGTGTGTGTGTGTGTGTGTGTATGTGTGTATGTGTGTGCATGTATGCCAGACTGTTGTGCGGTCTCGGGTGTAAACGTGCAGTCAGGACTCATTTGGCAGACAAACAGGCCGCAGGGTGGCTGGGGAATCGATGTGTGTTTGTGTGTGTGTGTGTGTGTGTTTGTCTTTATGTGAATGTATCTGATAGAGCAAAGGGAGGAGAGAAAAGAAAGAGAGCATGAGAGCAAGCAGCAGAGGTTAAGTCTGCATGACTGCACTGCAGCCTCTTTCTGTCAGGCCAATGTATGGCACATGCAAACACACACATACCTGCACACTTTCTTTCTTTCTATCTGTACCTCCATAGACACAATGGAGCATCCTAATATTTTTGGCAGATGCCCCAACTCTGTCTGCAGGTCTCTTCACCACTATTGCCAGATATGCTTAGTAGGAGTCATAATTGTTTCCTCAATTATTTTCCAGTCCAGGAAGTTTATGTCCTAATGCTGCAGAAAATATTGACGAGGGTGACTGGGCTGAATGGTGGGCAGACAGAGTACAAAACTGTGACACAGGAGAGTGTTCGGGTCTGTGTCCTGATTTAGCTTACTATACTTAACTATACATTCAGCTCAGCCTACCATCACCACAGCAAACAGCCCACGAGCTGTAAAACATCCACACATACACAAACACACACACATACTTCCACACATAGTATGAGATGCCTTATCAACAATGGGCAGAAAGGAAATGTAATTAGAGCCCAATAAGGAACCTTCTTTTGTCAAGTGAAATCACAGGTATGAAAGAAAGGTCTCCGCCCCTCCCACCACCACCACCATCTCTCCTTCTAACAACTCTCCTCCTTTTACTTTCTTCTCTCCTGCATCTCACTCTTCCTCGTGCTCTCTCTCTCCCCATCAATACCTCTCTCTCTCCATCATCAGCACTAAATTCCCATTGATGTTTCTTTTCTTCTGCTGTATCGATCGCTTCATGAGAAGGAGGGGAGGAATGGAGGAAGGGAAGAAGGGAGAGATGGCGTTATCTGTTAATTAATTTGTCCTGAAGCCGGCCGCCTATTAATCAGACAGATAAGAGGCATTGGATGGCTGAACGGCGCAGACAGGCTGGTGGGGAGGGGAGGGGGTCAGGGAGGCACACACACAAACATACAGAAATACACACAAAGGGAGATGCACATACATAGACTCACAGAAACATATGTATGGGAATGTAGGCATGCACCAAGAACACAAACATGCTGATGAAACAGGAAGCCACAGTCAGTGCAGCCAGGTACATAAAGTTCAAATGCATAATGTAAACATACACATATAAGAAAAGCACACAAGATGCTTTCACACACCACACACACACACAGACCACATGCTGATAAAATCATTGATGTACCTCAATAAGAAGGTGCACTTTCAGCTCAATAAATTAATCACAGGGTTTTAATTATTGGTGTTTCCTAGTGTGGGTGTTGGTGCACGTGTGCATTTTATGTGTAATTAATGATGGTGGGTATGTCCAAAGCCTATTATTAAGAACAACCAGCTGTGCAGACATGTCTTTGATACACTTATTTTAATATGTACTTCTTTATACTCATCATATGTGCCCCCACTGACCCCAGATCAAATTCCACCAGATAGATTTGCAAAGATTGATTGAACCCTCTGCACTGCTCTTAATGCCACAGCTCCAAAAACACACACGCTGAGAGCAAGTTAAAACACACAACCAGTGACACCATTAAATGATATTAACCCCTCACTCATCTCTTCTTCTCATCACTTGACCCCAGGGTTTGAACAGATTCAATAAGTGTGAGTGTGTGGGGGTTAATTTTAGCAATGCCAGCGCTCATTTCCCCTGCCCACCATGAGTGGTGAAGTCCTAAGGCAACCCACCCCCCCTAAAGACATCTGCCTCTGTGAATGGGATGTGTGTGTATGTGGGTGTGTGTGAATCAAGACCCCCTTAAGAAATTCACCTCTAATCCCTTCTGATGATTTCATTAAGTAGAAGAAGACACTGCCAGTTGGCAACGACACTTCTCCCTTCACTGTGATGTGTGTGCTTGCGTGTGTGTATCAATCATATGCATTTGGATTCACTCCAGGATATATTCCTATATGATACACTGTGTGTGTGTGTGTGTGTGTGTGTGAGAAGTAATGTCTATATACAGTGTGTGTCAGTATGTTGGTGTGTGTGTGTTGCAGATGTTAACAGTTGTAGATAGAATGAATTAGAGCACATTACAAAAAACAATAGCCTGCAACCTGGACATAATGAGACGCCTGCCACTACCCATCAACACACTGTGAGATAAGAGCCCCTAATGCACATGCACACACACAAACACACCAATACGGCCACTATCGCACACCTACCATCTCAAGAGGAGACACACCGCGGCAGATGTTGTTGAGGAAATATCCTCCTTCTCATTCGCCCGCTTCTCCTGGCAGGATGCTACTCTCAAACACACACACATACACACACACAAACACACAATGGAGGACTGCAGCGAGGTCTGACAGGTGTGCTCACATGGGCCACTGTCTTTGCCTTTCCTATGAAAGCTTGTGCACACACTTAGGCAGACAGGCAGGTGTGAATGGACAGGTGTGTGAGGAAAGGACAGCTGTGAGGAAAGGTGTGAGTCGGCAGGTGTTCCATTAAAGAGACAGACAGAAAGAGAGACAGAGAGAGACAACGAGCAAGAGACTGGTGCACCCAAGCAAGAACGCAATCGTCAGATATGCATATGCATATATGAAGATGTGAAACTTTAACAAACCAAATGATGGTAGGAGAAGGAGCCAGAGAAAGTGTGCAGTGTAAAAATAAAAACAGACAAAACAATCAAATGGCAAAAAAAAAAAAAAACTGCTCAGAGAGACTTAAACTGGACATGCAGACAGATGTATCGAGATGGTTGGGGAAAAAAGATGAAGCCAGAATCAGACACACAGATGGTCAGTCGTAAACAGACACTGACAGATAAAAAGGCACGGATTGTGATTGGAGAGACAGACAGATATAGATGTAGGCAAATAGAAAGACATGGATTGACATCGGAGAAAGTAGTAGTTTTGAGGCCATAGCAGCAATTAGTGTGTGTGTGTGTGTGTGTTTGTGTTAGTGTTAGTCTGTGTGTGTGTGTGTGTGTGTGTGTGTGTGTGTGTTTGAGCAGTGCAGCAGCGATTGCTAGCATTGATCCATGGAGGTTGTGTCAGGGGGAGATAAGGCCTGCCTTTCCCCAGAGAACAGCCCTGGGCACAGGGGAGAGAGGAAGAGGAGTTGGAGGGGGACTCTGGTCAACTGGATGGATGGAGGGTGGGCAGGGAGGTGAGGGAGGAGGAGGGCTGATCTTGACCCTCTCACTGGCTTCAAAACAGGCTTAGTTCTTTTTATTCCTTTGTTAATTCAGTTTTGAATACCCTCTTTCATTTCACTACCAGTGTTATGATCCAATGGAAACTACAGTGATATTTATCACTGCATTCTTGACTTTTAAAAACACTCTCAGAGTGGCATAGAAAAAGCCAGACTGGTTAACTCCGAGGTGATTTGGAGATTAAATTTCAAATAAAAATTTCCCTTTGCTCTATTTGTTTCCACCTTCCCCAGGTTTCTCCACGCTGTCTCTGGCAGACCAGATGAGTTTACTGCAGAGTGCATGGATGGAGATCTTGATCCTGCGTGTTGTGTACCGCTCACTGTCCTTTGAAGACAAGGTGAGTGTCTTTGACATCATGTGTATCTCTTGTGCTATATATTTATGGCACAGGGCACACTTTAATGTGCAACCTTTCCGCCTCCCTGTGTTCCTCTTTAGTTGGTGTATGCCGAGGACTACATAATGGACGAGGACCAGTCAAAGCTAGCTGGACTTCTGGACCTGAACAACGCCATCCTTCAGCTGGTCAAGAAATACAAATCCATGAAACTAGAGAAGGAGGAGTTTGTCACCCTCAAGGCCATTGCTTTGGCTAACTCAGGTTTGAAATTCTGATGTTAATGCCTATGCTTTTAGTCTGTGAGCACATGACTGAGTGGTGGAGAAAGAGTTAATCCTAGAAATCTCCAGTCCTACGGGACTCATTTAACTGGATCATCAAAGGACTAATTTCAATACTCTGCATCCTAACACACACATGACACATACATTCAACACACACACAGATGTGTTTTGTAATTTAATAACACCTGAAGTTGTCAAACCTTCTACTTTATGTAAAACCACACACTGTTGTACCATCGTGCTCTTCATATTTTCACACATACCTAAAATCAGTATAGTTCACGCATGCATACCCACACGACACAAACACACAAACTCGCACACATCTCCAACCTGAAGCCCACCCCCAAACAAAGTGACGATCCCTTTTACAATTAGCATAGTCGTCTCTTCAGATGCCTGTTAAATAAGGTGAAATCATTAGAGCCCAAAGTCCGTCGATAAAGCCCCCTCTCTGATGTGTCCAGCTGCATCGACAGCTGACTGACACACGCACACTCACACACACACACTCTCTCTCTCTCTTGCACACACACACACACACGCCCTCTTCCTCCCATGACCCGTCTTTTGAACTTTGTCTTGGAAGCCGGCCAGCTCTTCAGTACTCTTTAATTACAAGGGGGGAGCTGTCAATACAATGTGTTTAAATGGGAGAATGCAATGGGAGAGCTTTGAATAGAAAGGGAGGGGGCCCTTTTGTTCAGATCCTTCCATCATCAACACACCATGCACATGCACACACACACACACACACACACACACACACACACACATGCACACACATTCTCTCAAATATGCCAGAGTTTGATCTCAGACATAATGCATGAACAGACACTTACACAAGTGTGTTCTTAAATGAGAACCACTGAAAAATGTTTGCCCACACACATACAGTACCTACTGTCATGCAGAAAATATTGACATTTTGTTTTCCTGTGGGCACATGTGTGACAATCAATCTTTTGGCTGTGAACGTGTGTGTGTGTGTTTGTTTGCGCGTGTGTAGGTGTGTCTGTTGGTGTATGAATGCTGATGACTAAAAGCTGAGAAAATTGACAGGAACTGCCAGCTGGGACAACAGTATTGATGATCCTGATCATGGTTATGATGAATTATTTGGCATTGCATGGACAGAGAAGGAAAATTTTAAGTTTTGAGAAGATGGAAGCAAAGATTATTTCACATTTTGCTAGGAAGTTAACTGAAATCAAGTATTGGCATTGTCAAAATGATCAAAGTCGTTGCCAATTGATTTGCTGTAAATCTGAAAATCAGTGGTCATTACATCAATCATATGAGCTCTAGATCCAGCTCTGTGGTGGATTCTGTGGTCAGTAGGTTTAAATTGGTTTGTGTTTTGTTTAATGGTAGTTTTCAGTGCTTTGTCCTCCCACATTTACATACATGAGACAGCTGTAGCTGTCTCGTGTATGTGGTTACTCGTGGTTACTCACTATATAGAGAAATATCAAACCTGTAAGCTGTAGGCAGAAATAACACACCTGGGGCTCAAAAAAAAAAAGAAAAAGAAATCCAGATAAATCTCAAGAGTAATTTCTACTCTAAACCTCCCTCTGTGTTGAGAAAACTCACAATTCAAATAGTCATTCTTTCAACTGATTGAAATGGAAACAGCTGACACCCGAATACGAACTTTGCATCACTGGCCAGACTCTGTAACTGCTCTTCAAGACAACAGAATGCTAGCATTAGCATTTTGAAGGGCACTGACACTAATTAATTCACAGGATGCTAATCGTCTGCATTAATGAAGCCAAGCCTTAAGAAATGTTAGCAAACGTGCCCCACATGTAAAGGCAGCTAAACTAGCCATGGGAAACAGG